>CM050166.1:286098706-286708706 GCA_027410445.1 Discoglossus pictus | reverse complement strand
GTCTAGGGATAAAAACACCTAGATATTTAAGGTGGTGTTGGACCCACTTAAAGGAGAAGTTTCCTGATAGTTGGGATTCCAAATGCTTTGGCAAAGAAACATTTAACGCTTCACTCTTACTTGTATTAATTTTAAAGCCAGAAATGCTGCCAAAAAGTCAAAGAGAATAAAATAGGTTAGGGAGACTGGTCAAAGGCTCGGTGATAGAGGGCATGACATCATCCGCAAAAAGGCTTAGATTATGTTCTGACTCTAACTCCCTTTATTTTCAGGTTGTCACTGAAAGCAACAGCTAGGGTCTCGATGCACAATGAGAAAAGCAGAGGGAGCAGGGGGCAGCCTTGTCACGTTTCTCTTGTGATTTTAAAGGATCAAGATTTCAACCCCTGATAGGCAACGTATGCTGTTGGGGCCGATTACAGTGCTAAGATTCCCTTTACTAGCTTATCACTCAGATCAAGCTTGTGTAAAGTCTCGGCCACATATGCCCAGTAAATCCTATCAAAGGCCTTTTCTGCATCAAGAGAGAGAAGCATCAAAGGTATGTTTTGAACTGATGCTACATCAAGCAAATTTAAAATATGTCTGCGGTTATCTGGTGCTTCACGACCATGAATAAACCCTACCTGGTCCGGGTGTATTAAGTTCGGCAGCACCTGAGAAAGCCTATTCGCTAAGATTTTAGAATAAAGTTTGACATCACAATTGATCAGAGAAATAGGCCTATAGCTCGAAAATTGGGATGGGTCCTTACCCTCTTTGGGTATTACTATTACCTTGGCTTTCAAGAATTCTGGTCTCACTGGCTCACCAGACAAGAAATCGTTAAAAAGGAATTGAAGATGGGACGCTAATGTATCTATAAATTGCTTGTAATAAATATGTGTGAACCCATCTGCCTGGGTCCCAGGTGGTCTAATTGAGGGAGGAACAGCTTGAAGGGCCAAGATGTTATTATTTAATGTGTTGATTTGGGACAGTTCTATTTTTCTAGAGATGGAGTCAATTTGAATGCATTTGCCCCTTAACACTGCTTTATGTGCAGCCCATACTTCAGCGGTATCCACCTCACCCCCACCATTCAAATCAAAGTATTCTACCATAGCGCTATGTATTTTGTCTTTTGTAACTACATAATTAAGCAGGGCCAGCTTTAAACATGAGATTTACCTGTATTCTTCAGGTAAGTCACTTTGCTCTAGATTGTGCCACCATAACTGGGGAATGGGGGGCGCTTACATAGTGGACATAATCTTATCTTCTCACATCAAAAAATAAAGCAGGTGATGTTGAGCAACTTTTGCTTTCAATCAGACAATATCAGCCTTTTTCTAAAAAGTATGTTTGTTTTTACTGTTTAAGACACAATAAGGCACCCTGCTATGCAGGTAAAAATTCTGTATAAATAAATCCCTGACAGGTTTTGAGCTTGCCTTTGTTATTTCTTTTCTGGCTGCAATTGTTTTGTAGGTCCACAAGATGGCAATATAGCACCTCTTCCTTGCTAAAAGTCTGAGTTTGCAGGTTTTGAATTTTTCCACAAGATGGTGCCACTTATGCAGGTTTCATGAAACTACAGCTGCAAGGTTATTATTTTTAATTCTCTGTTTATACCACTCTGGGCGTGACGCCCGTGTCTCTGCAGATGGTCCCCTTGCCAGTTCTCCCATAAGCAAACAAGAAATATTAATTATTCACTTTAGGGTTTTTTCCGACAGGTGTTTGTGTTATGGCAGCTCTAGAAATAATCAGCCTTATTAAATTGCGATTCAGCAAATTTAAAAGGGTTCTATTTAAGCACATAGCAGATTTTTTTACAGAGGTTTTTAGTTAAAGTTTTTAGTTTACCTTGCTTTTGGATAGAAGTTCACTAACTAAAAACTTCTGTAAAAAACATATGCTATGTGCTTATATAGAGCCCATTTAAATTTGCTGAATGGCAATTTAATAAGGCTGAATGTGTCCACATAGGAATATAACATAGTGACTGATCTTTGAGTTTGCATGTCTTGTTTTGCCAAAAGTCTCTATGTACACTAGTTTCACAATAGCCTTCAAGAACCTGTCCTTTTTGGGGTCTGGAATCACTGCACCCCTTCTTGGATCTTTATACTATTTAGCTGTTGTGGGTTGTAATGTGGGTTAAAAAAACAGTCTTTATGGACTAGCCAGTTCAGCATTTAGCAACATCACTGTGGGTCTAGGAGGGAGTACAACTGTTTTACTAAGTGTATTAGATGTTGTTTACTCACCTCCTAGTCCTTGGATCTGTCTTCAGGATGGTCAAAGATCAAAATATCAGGACACCTCCTGCTTGTTGAGATGCACTGTCTCAGTGCTCAGGCAGTCATGTAGAGCTGAGAAATAACTTCTGGAGTTATCCATCATTACAGGGTGTGTTCTCCCAGGGCAGTGTGCCTTCTAGTCTGGAAAACAGTCTCCAAGATAGGAACCGGGGTCCCGATTTTCTGTCAAAATGCCCAGAAGTAGCAGGCACCTATAAATAATATAATTTAGAGCAAGTTTTGTGATGTTTTCAGGATTTTTCAAGTTTTTTAATCCTTGTTTGTAGGAGCTGAGCTGTTTTGCTGCTGCTCTCTTCTTCCCCCTATTTTTATATATATATATATATATATATATATATATATCTATATATATATATATATATATATATATATATATTATACAATTAAGTAAGTGATGGGGGGATTAAGTTGGTACATCAATTTTGGGAGAGCGGTTGCCCATTTGTCCCTATGCACCAGCCGCCCCTAATTGTAGAGGGCTTGTTAGTGTGGTTTTGTTGTTTTTTCTTTTTATTTGTGTTGTATTGTACATGTTCTTGTATTTCTACTTACCTTAGAAGCTGCATATACCTTTGGAATTTGCTAGTTGTATACACTGTAAATAAAACTAAGGAAAATTATGCACTTTATAATTAAGTAATACAAAAATTATTAATAATAGAGGCAGCACTGCCACCATGCTTCCTGCTGAAGCTGGTTAAGAGTATATTTTAAAGGACTGCTGAGGTAAAATGTAATCTGTATATCCAATCTTGAATAAGCATACTTGAGAATGACAAAGTATTGTTAGAAAGTAAAACAAATTAACACAGCTTTTACATGTTTCAATTCTATTTGCAATTATTATTTACTTGAGGCTTTCATTTTCTCTGCTAAGCCTGCTTTTTCTATCAGGGCTTTTCATTATAATAAGCTTTCCATTACAGCTAATATGAGTTGTATATGATACCTTCCAATTGTGCAAATACAAACTTTTTGTGTATTCAAAGTCTCCTCCCATTTCAGGAAGTAGATCACTGTAAACTAATTTGGTAGATTCCACAGCAGCATATTTGCAAATAGTTCTTCAGAAGGGGCTATTTTAAATTTTTGACCACAGCCTTCCTTTACTTTTATTTTGTTAAATATATTTTCTGTTTTTATCCAAGTTTTATCGTTGCAGATTTATTAATGTGCTTTGTCGTAGTCCTGATGATGATTTATTCTTTATATTTGATATATAAGGGAATCAAATCCTGTTTTATAAAGAAGAAATGCTATGAAATATAGCAGTCTGGAAGCTAATTATACAGGCACTGGAAACAAAATTAGAGGTCAGTATTTCAAAAGTATTCTGGCTTGGTTAGTTTGCCGAAATAGAGAAATCCTGGAAGAAATGAAGCTTTAAATTCTATACATATAATATGAGCCTGAAATGAAACAATTTGTTATATTCTGAAAAATGTCTGATTCAAGAGAAATAATCATTAAGAGGTCAAACATTAATCTCTCGAGTAGTGTTTTGTGTTACATTTCCAGTGCTTTTGGACAACATTGCAAAATAGATTAAAGAAACAGTCATGCAGCAAAGATGTGCTCTGTAGCTATAGAGGTCATATAGTGAAATATTTTAGTATGTTTAAATACTTGTCTAGATCAGCCTACTGTATAGAAATTCAAATTTGTTTTATGCTTTGCAATCACAGGTAATTTAACAAAGTGTAAAAATTATATTAATGCAGCTTTGTAAGAAGGTGCTTTATGCAAATCTCTGAGAAAGCAATTTTGAGTGCCGTAGCAGCACAGTAAATCCTAACTAGCTATGTTAATCCCTCATCCCTAAACATTGCAAGAGAACTGCTATGAGTCACTGCTACGAGTGATATTCACGATAAAGCCGAAAAGCAAGGCAAAAATCTCTATTGATTTTTGCAATGACAATAAATTACGAGTTACTCCGTTAGACTTTGACACCCAAACCATAGGCTAATAAGATTTTACGGATCACTCGCAAATCAGGGCACTGCCGTAACTGCAGAAAGCAGAAGAAAAATTTACATGTACCAAAAAACTATTTTCAAACGCTTGCTGTGTTCCCCAGAAGCATTTAAAGTGACAGTATAGCACAAAAAGCACTACAAAATGATGAAATTTCAACATTATTTGACACTTAGCAATACAATATCTACATATGTGTAATTTAAAACATATGTTAGTATTAAGCCCATTTTATGATACAAACTCCAGGGTAACACGCAACCCTGTACTCAAGGGTTTAATACTCATCAGGAAACCATGTTGCCTAGGAACAAATGCTCTAATGCATTGTCTATAAATATATCATATTTTAACACAAATTAAATACATCTCTATTTATTGAAGCTATAAATACAATTGTTACATCTTTTTGATATCAAAATATATTAATACATTTCAATAAAATATTTATATATATGTCTGTTTCCTTGCTGCATCCAAGTTACATCACTTGTTATGACTCTTCCCACTCATTATAATATTAATGACGTTCACATTTCCTATTGTGTCCTAGAGCCATGTCTCATCTGTAAAGCTTGGTTTGGCTACTCCCTACACAGCAATTTCTTGTGTCTAAGGCAGAAATGGTGGCTGTGGACTGAGAGCCCTAACCTGGGGGAGTGAAAGATTTACATTAGTGTAGAAGTTAGGGAAAAAAAGCTCCCACAACTGATTTATGGCAGTGCCCTAACTTAGAGCACCTGATTTACATGGAGGTCAAAGTTGGGACCTCCCTCTGACCAACTAAATGACGTCAATGCGCTGACTTATGTTATGGAGTTATGGAGTTATGGAGCTTTGGAGTGAAATGAGTGACTCCAACTAGATTGCAGCCTAACCATCTGACTAGAATTAATTCAAGAGGAGCACCAGACATTTGTTACAAGCCGATAATAAAACATTTATTAAAAGTACATTTTTGTATCATTAGTAGCACTCATTTTTATTATGATGTTTAAAGCCTTCTCTTTCAGATGTATACAAGCAGGGCTGCCATCAAACATTTTAGGGCCAAGTACAATTGTAATAGCCAGGGTATGCAAATAAGATGCACATACATTTTCCAGATAGCCAACCTTTACATTAACTGCACATATCATAGTGAAACATCTTAAAGGGGCATGGAAGCTTTCTGGATTTCACTAGGAATATACCTATGTATCTATTTACTTTTATGTACTTTATTTTATTAAGAAGTGCTTAAAAGCATTTTTTTCTGCCTAAAATCATACGATTTGTACCTGTTCAATCCGCCCACTCTAACTCGTGCAGCTCATGCATATACAGTCTGTGAAGTGGGTGTTTCAAATTAGAGAATGTTGCCACTGATTGATCACTATGAGACAGTACAACCTCTGTACTTAGAAGTACTGACAAGAGATACATAGGTATATTACAGGTATATTACAATATATTCCTACTAAAATTCAGAAACCTTCCATGTCCCTTTAATTTGTTTCCCTTATTAAATCAGTAAAGAGAGACAGGGGAGGGAAAGAAGGGGCACAGAGAGACAGGAGGGGGGAGAGAGGGGGCAAAGAGAGAAAGGGGAGGGGGAGAGGGGGCAAAGAGAGACAGGAGAGGGAGAGAGGGGGCAAAGAGAGACAGGGGAGGGGGAGAGGGGGCAAAGAGAGACAGTGGAGGGAGAGAGGGGGCAAAGAGAGACAGGGGAGGGAGAGAGGGGGCAAAGAGAGACAGGGTAGGGGGGAGGGGCAAAGAGATAAACCTCACAACAGTGTATTAACAATTTTCTGGTTTGGACAAATGTATTGAATGTATATATATTTCTCCAGACAGCTTAAGACTATAATATTGGGTAGTGGCTATGTTTTTATATTTATTTTTATTCATCGTTTTTCTATTTTAATGTTAAAAATAAAAATATATATTTTTAAACTAAATGATTCCTACTTAAAGGGATAGTTACCTCATCATAAGTGCTCTTCCTGGTATGAAAGAGCACAACATTGTATGTTAACATTATCTATTGCTTTTCTTTTTATTACAATAATAACAGCCTGAAATTTTAAGATCTTTGGTCTGTTTACAAACAGACTCCTAAAAGGCTTTATAATAATCTATGACGCAGAGGTAAATGTTTTTTTTTTTCTGGATCTCTTTCATTTTCTCTATTATTGAGCAGACACTGGCAATTTGATCTATTGTGCCTCTTCCTCTGCAAAACTGTACATGCACATTTGGTAGTTCCCACATATTGTTGGAGTTGAGCATGCAAGATCTTACGCATTACCTTGCTGGCATGTGAAATTAGTACAATTGTTCGATAACTTTTGCATTCTTTGGCACTGACTTTTCTTGGAATTGGGATGTAGACTGACATTGTCGAGTCTTCCAAATTTGTTGGAATAATGCAAGCAACACTTTCACTCCCTCCTCTTTTAGGATTTTGTATAGTGCAGCTGGGATTCCATCAACTCCAGCTTCCTTGTTATCAGCAAGTCTTCCTAGAGCCTATCTCACTTTCAAGGTGTCTGGCTCCAGCTCATTGGACAAACTATTGAAGTTATCAATGCTGTTAAGCTTCTTCCTGTATTGATCTGCTACCTCTTCTTTATCTCATCTGCTTCTGTTCAGTCCTACAATTTTTGTCTTTTGTCATGTCCACATTTGCATGACAGATTCGTTTGCGATCCCCAATTTTCTTTAAAGGATCTCTTGACTTTTCCTGTTATCATGCCGTATCTCTTTACATCACTCGTTATAGAATGTTTCCTCTCATTTTCCTTCGTACCTGGGCTACTTTCAAAGCTTCATCACACAACCATTTTGCGTTCTTCGATTTCTTTCCAGGATATTCTTTGTTGCTGTTTTCTGTACACTGTCACAAGCTTTTCTCTTCAGATATCCTTTAACAATGTCTGCTCACTTAAATCTATTCTTTAGCTCCACTACTTTTTCACAAGTGATAATATTTTGTTTTGTATCTGCTTGGTCTGATGATTTTCTCTCTCTTTTCCTCAGTTTAATTATGAACATTGCGATAAAGAAGCTAATGGCCTGAGCCCCAGTCAGCTCCAGGTCTTGTTTTCAACATCTTTTGCTGATCTTGTATCTATGAGGTTTTTACTATCCTCATATAATTTGACGACTTTAACATTGATGGTTGGAGCATAGACTTGGATCACTGGGATGCTAAATGAATTGTCTTGAATTTGAATTGAAATCATTCTGACATTTTTTGTGTTGTATACGAGCACTGTTTTGGCCAATCTTTAATTGATTATGAGGCCTACTCCATTTTTTCTACTGAAATATTGACCACAATAGATCTGGTGAGTTTAAATTTACTAATACCCAGGATATCAATTTAATCTTGTCATCTCATGTTTAACAATGTCCAGTCTGCATTGGTTCATAGTTCTAATGTTCCAGGTTCTAATTCTGAATTGTTGTTTGCAGCATCAAATTTCCTTTCCTCTACAGACTCAACTGCAGCAGGGGATCTTCTTGTCTTTGCCGAACCACCTCATTAGATCTAGTGCGATTCATACTTGACGGCTGCTCTTCCCCAGTAATATGTAGGCACCTTCTGACCAGAGAGGCTCATCTTCTGGAGTTCACTAGGAATATAATATACCTATGTATCTATTTACTTTTATGTACTTGATTTTATTCTGCCTAAAATCATACAAACTGTACCTCTTTCATTCTGCCCACTGTAACTCATGTAACTCATGCATATACAGACTGTTAAGTGGGTGTTTCAAATTAGTTACTAATTAGTGACCTCTCTAAAGTAGCATTTTGCAGAATGTTGCCACTGATTTGTATTGCTTTTCCACTTGGTTTTCTTGACAAAGATTTTGGAGATTTTTGACTGCAGGGTGTCCGAGCATATACTGTATATATTCAAGAGCATTGCTAGTCATATTCTGATAAATATACATAGACTATGTAGCAGACTGGGGCACCTGTACGTACCATCTCTTGCTACTACTGAGCACAATATGTCTCCCACTGATCACATTCTGCTATACTGTCCCCGTCACTTAACAGTCCATGAGTAGATTATTTTTTTAATATAAATTGCTTCATATGCATTTTGCCCCCTCCCCCCCCCCCCCCCACACACACAGCACTATATTTTCCTTACCAGTTGTTGTGGGTCCTCTGATATTGCTCCAAATGTCTGGTCTCTCTCTCTCTTTCTCTCTCTCTCTCTTTTACATGTGTTGCAGCTTCCTTGGCTCCACTAAGTCAAACAGGATGTGGAGGAGCTGGAAATCCTAGTCTTCAACAGCAGCCCTGCCCCTTTCTCCCCTACTGACAGGCATCTCAACACATTATATAAATGCCTGTTAGCATGGGCCCCCCTTCCTCGGTGGTCCTCAAAAAAGTACCCCCTCTCCCCCCATCAATGGCCCCTAGACCCTTTGTGACTTGGGCCCCTTTGTAAATCCCTTGTGTCGTAGTGGCACAACAAATTATTTTTTGGTATGTTAATCACCCACTCCAAAAACTTAGCAAGAGAACTGCTACAAGTCTTTGCAGGAAGCCAGAGTTGGAAATTATGGATAACTTTTCCATAGACTATTCACACTGACTATAGATTGCAAATTACTCCGAGAAACTTTCACCCCCAAATCCTATGCTAATAAGATTTTACAGATTGCTTGCAATTCAGGGCTCTGCCGTAACTGCAAACAAATGAACATAATTAAGGATACCAAAGTCCACTCGCAGTGGCTTTTAAAAACATGGCGGACTGTCGCAGTGCATCTTAAAGGGACAGGAAACCACTCAAAAACAATACATAAGCAAGCAAAATCATCTCAAATAAAGGATTTATGTTGCTACTGGCACATATGTGCAATCTAAAACTATTTAATTGTTACCTATGAAATATGCCCTCAAGTTATCCTTTTATGGCAGGAAGTGTATGAGCTTGCCTCAGATTATTTCAAGAGATTAATCCCAGGTTAGTCTCTTAGGACACCATAATCTCTCATTATCTATACAACAAAACAAACTATTGCAGTTCATAATACTGGCCACTAAAAGTGACATTGCACGCCAATGGAAATCCCCTTGCCTCCATCTGTGAATGGTCATATCTAAATTAAACTCCTAATCAATGAGCGACTCTCCCACATTCTTGAAGACTCCTTACCAATCTTTTTTTAACAATGGAAACCTTGGTTAGCCTCCTCACACAGTATTTCAAATAGATAAAATATATATGGATGACTAAATTGATACTCGTCTTGGCTGGTGAAGGGTCCCCTCGGGGGTAGAGGTTGGAGGTAAGCCTTAAACTCTTTGGTAACAGGTATCTGAGACACACTTTTTAGCTAACCGAGGTTTTTTTTTGCCCCTCTTATTTTTTTGTGATTTCAATGTTTCCATTATAATCTTGTGCCTTATCTATAAAAATAGAAAAACTGCTAGTAAGAATGCGTACAAAATGCTCATGCCTAGGAAAAAAATCTTACATTTAAATATAGTTATCACTGTTTGTTTTATAGTATTAATTTATACGATATTACAAAGGGATTTAGTTTTCTATTTAAATGTTTCATAAACCTATTCTATTACTCCTTTGTAAATTGTTATACTATTTGTACTTTGGCATTCTTGCTAGTTAATAAAACTGATTGAATAAATAATAAAAATAAATAACTGACCACTGTGACTGTGGCTGCTGCCTCCTTACAGTCCAGCCTTAACTTCCCTACTTCCAGTAATAATATGGGCACAGGCACGGAGGGAATTGAGGAGTACCACCATCTCCTCTGGCCTGTAGTTAGGAGCCTTGTGTCTGGCTTCAGTCTCTTCTCCTCCCAAAAGTGGACTGGGATCCGCCCCCACCCCACCTAGAGCAGGCCCTTCTGACCTGAACTAAGTGTGCATAGATCTATGGGCTCATCCCACCCTCACTCTACCTCACCCCCCCTGCCCAGAACTTCCACTACTAGCCCTCCCCCTCCAGTGCCACCCTCCTTCCATCTCTGTCGCTCACCCTTTACTTCACATCCACTGCCACCCTCCCTAGATCTTCTTCCCTCACCCCCACTGCCACCCTCCGTCCGTCTTCTTCCCTCACCACTACTTCTTTCCTCCCAATGATGAGAGAGGGGACAGTGCCTATAAATGTGCATCCTTAAGCCCCAAGATAAACAGCTCTAATCCTATCTCCGTTAGATAGACCTTATCTGGGCGAAAGAAGTCGAATTCTTGGTGTCTAATGGTAATAAAACCCAAACTCCTTACAAAACTGGTCATCTGCTTGTTTATCTTTTGCCTTGCTCTATCCACCAAAACCGGATCCCTTGCGTTCCGCCAAGATCTCCTTTTGATCATTTCGGACCACACTATGAACAAGCCTGGGAACCGTTCTAGCCAACACTTCACATCCTCTTCATCTCTTTCAGCATTTTTCTTATAGGCATTACCCCCAAATCGTTGCCCCCGGCATGTATAATTAAAATGTGTGGGCTACCGTGATGCTGAGCGTTGCTCTTCAACAGGCCATTCACCTGTGTCCATCTCAAGCCGCGAAACCCGAACCATCTTACTTGCATGCTCGTTTCCAGAAAGCCCAGTTGGACCTTGTCACCAGTGACTGCAACTAACCGGTGAGCCCAATACATGTAGGAATGGCCGACGATCCACAACTGTTTAACTTCTGCAACAAATAAAACAAATTCCAATTAGACAACCCTTTCTGGCCGTATGTATGACCTAAAATGATGTGACTCCCATATCCCAATCCTTTTAACCATACTCTCGGGGAGACCTAGCCTTGCCGCCTCCGTAGCGGCTCTGATCCGAAACGAATGTG
This sequence comes from Discoglossus pictus, assembly GCA_027410445.1. NCBI lineage: Eukaryota > Metazoa > Chordata > Amphibia > Anura > Alytidae > Discoglossus > Discoglossus pictus. Next base: position 286,697,582 of record CM050166.1, on the reverse strand, counting down.
TGCCGAAGTCTGCCGGGTCCAAGCCTAACTGCCGTAAGGACTTCTTCAGCATCCATTGGCATGCAATAGAAGTGTGCCTGGCCCCGTTGGCCTTTTTTCCAAGTACAACCTCACACTAACCTGGGGGCAACACTCCGTTCCAGTTTTGTATATGACCACTTCCCTTCCTTTTTCGGCTTGATCCGTTTTTGACCTCCTCAGCCATACCAACAATCTGTCACCCTCCAGACAGATTTCCTCCGCCAGCAGCCCCCCCGAACCGTGCCTGTTTTCCGAGACCAGTTCCCCGATCCTGAAAGCACCAAAGAACGCTAAGGAAAAGGCCGTACGGAAAAGCAGGGATTCGAAGGAGTCCCTGCATAGCACACCCAACGCCTCCCCCAGGCGTAGTAGCAGGGAGAAAGTGATCGGACGCCTCCTATCCGTCCGGTGCTTCCCTTTGAACTTTTTACCACCCGGCAAACCACAAACTCCTTTGTTAGGTCCTTCCGTCCTGCCAGCCTGAACATAAATGCTAGGGCTGTCAACTGCCGAGCCACTGTTGCCCTGGAAGCACCTCTCTCTGCGCTCCGAAGCAAAAACCACAGCAGAATTCCTATGGCTTTTTCTTCTGAACCCTCGCCACCGGCCTCCTCAACCATGTCGCTCCACATGTTCCACACCTTCCTGTAGGCCACCCACGTCTTTGGCGCTACCGACTGCCTGATGTAACCAGCTACCGTACCACTCCAAGCTCCCAGAGTTCTGAAGGTATGTCCTCTCCTTGGTCCTTCGACGCTGGTGCAGTGTGTGAAACCGGGTTCCCTGTAACCGAGAAAGGGTATCAACCATCCCTACATTAAGGCCAGGAATACACTCCGGCCTCAACCAGATATTAGCCCGCAGGCAACAAAGAACCAAGTGCTGTAAGACCCTTATCAACGGCCCAGATGCGGCCGTCAGGCTATTAACTACCCGGACCATTTTCGGGCTGCCTGATTGAAAAAGGACCTGCCGATTCCCGAAGCCCCTACTCCACAGATGAACCACCGTGGTGATGGCGAACGTCTCCAGAACCGTAGGATCTTCTGTAAGCCTTCCTTTGACCCATGATTCGGGCCACGGTGCTGCGCACCATGCGCCTCTAAAATAGGCTCCCATTCCGACCATACCTGAACTCACATAGAAGTCTAGCTGCCCATTCGTCACCCTGCTCGGCTGGATCAGGGTGCTCCCGTTGAAATTCCGTAGAAACGCCGTCCACACTCGTGCATCTTCCCTCATGGCCCCGGAAGCCTTTATAAAATGATGCGGCTGAGATATCCCGGCTGTAGCCAACGACATTCTTCTGCTGAATATACTGCCCATGGGAATGATCCTGCACGCAAAATTCAGTTTTCCCAAGATGGTTTGCAGCCGCCACAGTGACACTCGCCTTGCGCCTTCCAGGGCCGCCAGTTCTGCAGACAGGTCCAAAATCTTCTCCATCGGCAAGCTGCATTCCATCTTGTCTGAATTGATCCGAATCCCCAGGAAAGCCAGATCCGGGGTCGATCCTTCTGTCTTCTTTTCTGCCAGTGGGACCCCGAAATCTTGACACATCCTTGCGAAGGTCCGCAGTATGAAGTCGCATGTGTCTAAGCCCGCCGGTCCCACGAAAAGGAAATCATCGAGATAATGGGTAATCCCTTGGCAGCCCGATTCTGTTTGTGCTACCTATTGCAGAAACTGAAGGCTTCGAAGTAGGAACAAGAAATAGAACATCCCCTGGGGAGACACAGATCCACAAAGTACTGCCCGTCCACGAAGTACCCAATGAACCGATGACTCTGAGGATGTACCGGGAGCAGACGAAACGCAGATTCGATATCCACCTTCGCCATCTTAGCCCCGACGCCCGCCCGCCTGACCAGACCTGTGGCCTGATCGAAAGGAGCATACGACACTGATGAGTACTGCTTGTCAATCCCGTCGTTGACAGAACCACCTGGTGGATAGGATAGATGCTCGATGAAGCAGAATGTTCCTGCTTCCTTCTTCGGCACTACGCCCAGAGGGGAAATCACCAGACCCTTGAAGGGGATGAAGGGAAAGGGGCCCGCCATCCTACCGAGTTCTACCTCTGCCCGGATTTTTTTCGCTGCTACCCCAGGAAACTCCTTTACTGATTTCAGGTTTCTTAGACGTGACTCGAGCGGGACGAGAGAGCATGGAATCTTGAACCCTTCCTGGAAACCCTCCCGTAGTAGGGCGGCCGCCCCGGCTTTTGTTGCCAACCTACCGTAGCGTTCTAGCCACGGCAGCATTGTGCCCAGCTGTATGGGGGTCCGCCCCTTTTTGAGCGGGCTCTCCAGCCCTGGATCCATCCTTTTGTCTGGTGCATCTTGAGGCCACATGGTCCCCTCCACAACTCGCACAGACGTGCTTGAAACTGCAGTTTGGTGCCCACTTGCAGTTGCCTTCGTTGAATGAGTGACAGACACCTCGACCAGCTGTGCTCGTAGCGGCAGGGCCTCTAGCCCCGCCTGGGTTCCCGCGGACGGGCGGCACTGTCCACATTGGAGTCATTATGTTCAGCCAATAGGCCACCGCCTTGTCGCTCCATGCCATCTCCGGACGGGAGGACATGTATTGCCGGAATTCCTCGTCATATCGCCACCACGCCATTCCACCATATGTCCGATATGCGTTCCTGATTTCCTCCATATACACGAACAGCCCGGAGCATTGTTCCGGGTGTTTTTCCCCCATGACGCAGGCCATGATGGCAAATGCCTGTAACCAGTTGTCAAACGTTCTTGGCACGCGCCTGAAAATGTGCCTCCGGTCATCTCCTTCCCTGTGAAACCTCTCTGGATTCTCGTTCATCCGAGACATTGGCAACAGGGAAAATATCTCTATGTACTCAGGCACCAGATTTTTTCTTTGACGTCCAAGGCTAAATGCGCCCCCAGATTGTCCTGGGCGCAAACGATGGACGGCCTTGCGGCCGCATCCAGCACATTTCTTCTGCCCCTGTCCTGTTCTGCTCCTCCGGTGTGCGGCGTCACTATCGTCGTTTTTGTAGTGGGGTTGGTAAGCTCCGCTCGGGGTGACCTAGCTGGAAGGGATGGCTCCGCCCACGCCTTCCCAGCCAAGCCCTCCAGCCATGCCCCAACTTCCGCATCGGAGACGGCAATGTTTTGGGTTTCTATAAGGGCTTTTAGGGACGACAAGAATTGAGATTCCCTGGGAGAGGCCCCAAGCACTGCCACCCCCGGCTCCCTGAAATTTGTCAGCTTCTCACCTGATTCTCCTGCCCTGGTGCGGTTGCCATCCTGGGTGCGACCTGCTGGTCTGGACAAACGGACTTCCCTGCACATCTCGACCGCTGTGCAAGCACAGCTGCAGCCGCAAGACCGCCTGCTCCGAGACCTGGATCTCCCTCTGGCTCTGGGGAAGCATGAAGAACAGTCACTAGCTCTCCTGTGTCTATCCCTCGTTATGGAACGCGCAGTCCGCTCCCCCCCAAAGGAGTACTCAGATTCGGCAGCTACGCTAGGGCGTAAGGATTCCCTTCCGGCTCGGTGGCCTTTGGCGATCAATGCTATCCCTACCCCGGTCCTGCCCCTGAGTCACTATGGGCGTCCCTGTATCCGTAATGATGTCAGGGATGGGTGAGTTGCGCTGTGGCCTAGATCTCCTGTTAGGGGATTTCTGTCTCCTGGCTGGTGTTGTGGTGAAAATCAAAGGACTGTACCTGCTCGTTGACTTACGGACCCTGGTGGAGCGCGACTGCCGTGCCACCATGGCCGCTAACGGAACCTCGTCGATGACCACCAAGCTGTCGTCTGCGGCCATCTCCTCCATCACCTGATCCCTTCTTCCTCCAGTCGATTATCTTTTCTTCTCGGCCTCTCCCTTGGCGTTGCGTCATCCCTGCGAAACACCTGCAGCGCTGGCAGTGGGTGCGGCAGTGGGGACAGCAGGAGCCAACCGGTGAGAACCTGTAGAAGCTTTTTTAGAGCTCCTTGTATTTTTGCTGTTCCCCTTGGAGCCGCGAGGCTGATTAGGGGTGTCGCCTGAACCTTGGTTCTGCTGTGGGCCATGGAACAAGACACTGGGTGGTGGCTGGATGTCTAGGCCCTCGCCCGCGCTTCCCGCTGGCACCACGCTCTCTGCGGTGGGGGGGATAAGCTCTTGAATCTCCAGAACCATATCCGTGCCCTCCCCGCTGCTCCTAGCTGCTCAGAGGTAGCACGCTGCTCCACCAGGCTATCTAGGCTATGCGGCCTGTCCACCTGGCCAAGGCTACCGGTCACTGCAGGCCGGGCCTGTGCCTCAGTGGCGTCAGCCTCCCTCCCTAGAAGGCCTGAGTCCATTCTGTCCTGGACCCACCTAACCCCATGACTCAATGCCCTAGTTTTGACCATGGTCAGTAAGGCCTCTAACTCCCCAGGGCCATAATAAACTGCCACCCACTTAAGTCAAAAGTGACACACTCCCCTGGGACCAATAGGACAGGGAATGCTGCTGTGGGGAATAACAGGCAATGTTAAGTGCCTGTGCCCTATTAACTGGCCAAGGACAGGGTGAAGAAGAGAGGGGGGCTACTATAAATGCCCAGGGCAACTTAAAATGGGGGAGGGTAGGTAGAAAAGGGATCGGGGGCCACTTATATACTGAGGCCCCCTTATTAAATTTAAAAAACCCTTATTTTACCTTAAAATACCTAAAATGCAGAGAGCGCAGCGTGCAGACCTCAGATCAGATCAATGGCCGGCGCGGAACGGGCTTAAGTCCCTCCTCCTCCTCCTCCTACCAGCCAATCCGGAGCGCCCAGGCTCCGCCGGGTCACGCAGCGCTGCGTCAGACCCGGCGTGCCTGGGCTGCCTCCGCGCCGTCCATAATCACTGTTTAGATACTATAAGGTGCTGCACAGCCAGTCTGTGTCTAGGATACCCTTAAATTTGCTTAAGTAGATATTGTGTAATCAGTATTTTTACCCTGTTAAAAATGACAATGTCAATGGGTTCAAGCAGCAAAATATTGAATGCAAGTATTTGTGCATGTTTTGCACTTTTACAGACATATTCTCATGCATATTTTTAATACATACAAATCAAGGAATCTATCTTCTATATAACAGAACAAAACATTGACAGCAACAAAACCTAGGGCAGCACATTTTCAGGGGGCAGCAGGCTGTATAAACTTGCTGAAGCAGTGCCATGGAAATGTCTATATGCACAATATGAGAATATTCTGTCTGTACCTGGCACTTTCACACTTACTGTAAACTTACATAGAGAGATATAAACTAAACGTATGATTGAGATATAGCAATGTGAAAGCAGGAGTAGTAACTGTGTTGTTGGAGAGCGCACAAATATGAATGGCATTAGGGCAACATAAAACCTAAATACATCAATGATCTGAAAGATTGAGCAGTTCCTGTTCCCCTAAATGTAAATTAATTTTATAACAATGTCTTCCCAAACATTTTAAACACTCTACCATCTCAAAAAATGTCAGAGTGTATTGCAGACCTCATTTTAGTGAAAAAAAAAGACTGTAGAAATATATGAAACAGATGTGGAGAAGTAGCTTAGGCTGAACATTTCAATTGGCGTCCATTTTGTTGCCTCTTTTTCCGAACTGTTGAAGTGATGGCACAAGGGAGTGTTAGGAAAGTTAGCCTCAGCCATTAGAACTAGCTTGTAAACAGTGGATTTATTTTGCTAAGGCCAAGAGAGATAAAAACTTTCAGAAGTGAGAATCAAATGATATGAAATATCAACCAACGAAAGGCCATTCAATCTTTTGAAGGAGCACTCAGAAAGTTCTGTTAGATGTAGAATGCTTTAAAATGTTGACAAATATACAAAAGAATATCAAACTCATTTCGGTTAGTGTCATTCATGATGATTTATCATCGAAGTCTGGAAAAGCTGTGGTCTCAAAGGTGAAACAATTTTAGCTTCTTCGTTTTTCTTATTTTTTTAAACAGAATGTTCCAGTGTGGTTCTTATATCCTAAGGGCTGTGCTATTAAATTCAGACCCAGAAAACTTAATCTTGCAGCCAGATTTGACAAGATTGTGGTTGAATGAAAGCAAATATCAAGGATAGTTTGTTGGGTGGAGGTGCATTGTATAACATATGTAGTGTAAACACATATATATGTACATAGGACAAATAATTTTGATCTCTTTTTAAATTTTATACAACTGTGCTTTTATATTTATTCTTGCATGGATGTATGTGAGTTCTGTGTGTATATGGATAGTCTAAATAAATATATATATAAAAAATATAAAAAATGTTTATATATATATATATATATATATATAGAGAGAGAGAGAGAGAGAGTTGTTTAGTCATTCAGTCGTGTCCAACTCTCCATGACCCTATGGACTGCTAGGCACATTTTGTGTCTGGTTGTGCTTATCCATAAGGTTTTCATGGCAAAGATAATGGAGTGGATTGCTAGTTTCTTCTCCAGTGTACAGCAATTTGTAAGACCTCTCTGCTTCTGACCTGCTCATCGCAATGCTATTCAATTGCTTAAGCCCGCAAGTTACTGTCCAAAGTCAAAACCGTAAACCATGCACTGGTTCGGAGCAGCTCAGGGCGGGAACATCATCAATTAAGCCCGTAACCTCCCATTTCGAATCAGCCAATAGAAAATGAAACTGTCATTATTACGGCAGTAAAACATGGAGATTACACGTCAATTAATTAGGTTCGGGGGTCCAATATGTGATCAGACACGCAAACCCTCAAAATAAAGAATTATGAAAATGAATACCAATACTGTTCTAGTCCATATGGATTTCATACGATTTAACCCTGTAATGACACATAAAAATAATTTAAATTTCCTGCCGATTTGTGAGCTTGAGACTGTTGTGCAATGTATTCTAATGTCTATCATCTCTTTCCATGGTATTTACAGTGCATTAGTGATTTTTTATTTGCATTTACAGTGCTACGAATATGTGTTTAACCCCATGCAGGTCCTCTCTAGCACTCGTTAGATTTTCTCCATCTTTTGCTGTTTACGGGTGTAAAAACATTTACAGGCTTAGGAAAATTGAGCTATTGAATACCGATTTGCAATTGTAGCCTTGCGAAAGTGACAGATCAAAGGCTTCTGGAGGCTGTAAGATACGAGTTTAACCATCGTCATTCTTTAAAGGCCATAACTGGTAACCCGTTCGGAGCCCGCAAAAATACGCCAATTGCTCCCGGATCGCCCGAAAGCTCAATTCAAAATGGACCATAATTTGGTACATACATGACAAATAAGTGTCTTTTTTTCTCAAACCGCAGTGGACCTTTAATAAAAGCACAGAAGAAAATAGCTTTATACATTTGTTCGGAGATACTATCATTTTAGGTGAGATTTCTAAGGACATTTTAACTGCAAAAAATCATGGTCTGGGAACTTGATACAGAGCCTCCTAAGTGTTATATAGCTACCCTGCTAATCATTTAACTAAAAAACATTACCAGGCAAAAGATCTGTCAATAGCACTCTTTAAAGACAGGCCCCAGTTCAGAGCATTAGTACCTGTACATGCTTTGTAGAAAACATTACAACAGCACTGCTAGCTTATAATAAAATCTTACAGCTCAGCTCGTATTTTTTCATCGCTCTGCCTATTTCAGAGTTATCAAAAAAACACACAAATGGTATGATTTTTAATAATGGATCCATTGTAAAATAGATTTAGCAATTCACACAAATATCGCTAAATCCATTCGGTACCTCCAAAGAGACACTAAATGGATATATGATTGAAGAGGAATGACAGTACTTAAACTCTGAAATAATAATAAAGAAGACCTCTTTGTTTCTTGAAGCCGCTGTAGACAAAGTGAGGAAGGAATGTAATGTTTAAGGAAAAACACTCAGCCAGCACGGGGATGTATTTCTATCTTATGTCTCTTTGTGATAGCACAAGTAATATAAAAAGAAATGTAAAATTATAGGTGCGTATTATTCACGGCTGAGGAAGCTACTTACATAGAGTGGGTGCATGATTAAAAGTGAATTGTCACCCTTGTTGTAAAAATGGTATCAGTAGAATATTTGAGTTTATTGTAATGTGTATTTTTGTTTTATATCAAGTCAATTACTAGTATATAAGTAGTTAAAATGTGTTTTAAGGTGAATCATATTTCTAATAGGCCTTTTATTAATAATAAGCAAATATTTTTTCTAAGCCAACATAATAAAACAGCCCTTAATGTATTCATTGTTATAAGTAATTATACATCAGTGGGAACCAACACTGTTTTGCTTCTGCAGCTGGGGAAAATAATCTTAAAGGGACACTGTCACTACAACAACAAGATGGTTTTCATCTTGAATGGCATCTGTACCTTGTACTAGCCATTTTCTGTACATCAAATCCTTTTCTGAGATACTAAGTAGTGTTTGTTCCACTCACTTAATCTAATGTGCAGGTCATGTATGCCAATTTGGGGCTTAGAGGTGATGTGCATGATGACCTTAGAGGGAAACACTTGTAGCCTTATTAAATTGCGATTCGGCCAATTGATTATGGCTCTATATAAGCACACAGCATATTTTTTTACAGAAGTTTTTAGTTAGTGAACTTCTATCCAAAAGCAACGTCTTCACTAACTAAAAACTTCTGTAAAACAAAATATGCTCTGTGCTTATATAGTGCCCTTTTACAATTGGCCGAATCGCAATTTGATAAGGCTGATAGACTGTAATCCTAATTTGCAGCTAATTAGTATGGAAGAGCTGCAACAGAAACAATGCAGATGATCTCAGTATATATATATATAAACGATATAAACGATTCAGGTTCAAAAAGCTGTAACACATATTTGAGTCCCTAATATGTGAAGTTCTGTATAGTCTGTTTCACCTTAGCACCATGATTTTACTGTATCTTATTGTAAAGTAATGAAAATCAAAGATTTAATGTATATTTCTTAAAGGAATCCTGTAGTCCAACAACAGGACTATACTAGTAAATGGACAAATTATCTTTAGAAAGTGAAAAATACAATAAAGTCATTAATACATCTTTTATACTGTATGTAATTATGCTGCCATAGAATCTACCATTTTGTTTTCCACAGATTGAAGTAGATTTTGAATGGAGACGAATTGTCTATTTGCACATGGAAAAATAGCATCTTCAGCCTCATTTCACAGATGCTGAAAACAACCTCACATTGATGAGCCCCATGTAAGACATAACAGTTGTGTAGAGTGGGTTTCTAGCACTATACCATAATCCATGTCTATGTTCTTAAGTCTGCCTGAAAGCAGGGTCCAAAGTCCTAAATGGATTTTATATTTTTTTAATTACACTAATAACACCTAAAAAATCTAAAGTATTAGGTCTGTTTACAAACACACTGTGTCCTGCCTCCTGACAGTTCCATGATTAATAACATATGCTGACACAGTGCAATGAAGGTGCAGTGAATACAACGATTTATAAAAGTTTTCACTGAACTCAGGAATGCATCAGGTGCCGTGCTTAGGTGATTCCAGCATTGCTTTCTCTGCACAGATGAAGTTGTGAAGAGTTAACTCTTTGTTTGCTCACTGCACAGAGCTGTTGCTGTGGATCTGTCTGGGGGCATGTCAATGATGCATGTAAACACATTTCATTTATTAATTTCTATGTGACAAATGCAGGTATTTAAAAAAAATCAAGTATTTCAACATGATTTTAGGAGATCTTTTTAGTGGTGTTTTCCAAATTGTGCTGAATTAAGTAGCCCTTTAACTACAATGGAAATACTCTTTACTCAGAAGTATTGTGGAAAACAGGTCTTCTGGCCTGTGTGAAACATATAAGTATTCTCAAATTGATCTTTTATTTCCCTCCTGGATATAAAGTGTAGGGGTTTTCAATAACCTTTCTCCTCACAATAGCATATTTAGTGTCTGGTCAATGGAAAAGTGTCAACTAAAACTGACAATGTTTTAGCAGGGCTAATGGAAAGCTGAATAGTTTACAAATAATGATTGTATTAATGTATGTAAAGTTAAATATTAAATTAAGTTTTGATTTTGTTTTTGTTAGAAGTTGTGTGATGTCTGAAAAAATATTAAGTAAACCTGTTCAAACTTTATTGAAACTAACAGTAAATGCAAAGAGCATACTTTAGTCTTTATTTCACAAACACACTGTGACACATTATCAAATATCTTCTTTCTGATGCAACAAATAGAAACATTTTCTCCATGTCCCTTTAATTCTCAGCTAGACCTGTAATTTGCATTATAATAAAACCAACTCAACAGTCTGCATCGTATACACAGCTATTATCTTTCAAGGTTTGAGGTTTGTAATAGAGATGAACAGAGATCTTACTTGATTCCAGAGCTTCTCCAGTGTAACAATGCATGAACATAAAGTTAAAACCAAATATTATTTATTTTTTACTATCTACAACAATATCCCATTTTCAAGTTTAGTTTTTTCAAGAGAACGTATCTCAGGGAGCACTTTAGTGTGGAAAAAAACTCAAAACTGATATAACACCATTAGCAACTATATACCGGTAAGCCATGAGTATATAAACATTTAAAAAAAAAAATGTAAATTTAGTAGAGTTTGCTTGTATCATAGAGTAGTCCATCTTGGACTATTAATCTGCCTGTAGCTTTATGGGAGTGGGGTTATCTTAACGAGGCCTAATCTTCTATTTAGTTTTGTTGTCAAGTGGCTAAATGAACACTTACTCCCATTCCTCCCAGATGTGTATTTCCTGAATACAGTTAAAGGATGTGTTTACTTGCATTAAGTTTTGTAAAAGTCAAGCCATGCTATACATATATTATTTTAAGTAGGGAACTCCAGTAGTCCATTCATTTTTTAATCAGTATAGACAGATTTTATATATCATTAGAAAATAACCCATTGTGAAAGATACAACATCCCACTGGAGATTATTCTCCCAACAATATGTAAGTACACACATTTCCAGTCACCCTAGAGAATTATAGAAAGGTAGACAAGGTTTTACTTTTAAATGTAATTCTTGTGAAAAATAAGCAAACACATAAAAACTGGTAGAGGGTTGGAGATTCTCAACATTAAGTTTTTATTCTATAATGTATTCCCTTTAATCCTTTACTTTAAACAGACTTTAAATTTGTGGAGTGCATGTGTGGATGTTTGAGGTCAGAGCACAAATTCCTTGGACTCGCAGAAAATGTGTAACAAAACCGGCATAGATATGATACTTAATCAACGTGTGCAATGAAGGCAGAAAAAAAACTGTTGAAGTGTAAATCTTATTCTCTGTGGACCAAGCCATATGCCAACCAATTGAAACCTCACTAACAGACACTAGACTTCATCAAAAATTTAAGAATACTTCTACCCAGATGCACAGACGTACAGTAAAATATATCTCCCCAAACTCGTTAAAGAAAACAACACAGAAAGATGAAATAATTTACATTTCTTTACCAAGTTTTTTTCTTCTTTTATATATTATATTTAAATCAATGTCAATGTTGTTTTATAGGTTTGGTATTGTTGTTATTTTATAGGATTGCTATTGTTATTATTGTTCATTATTATATATTTGGTGGGTTTATGACTGTCACAATATCTCTCAAGCAGGGTAAAAAAGTGGGTAAAAAAAGTTGAGTTAATAACCAGCTGTGTGTTTTTTTATTTATTTATTAAATGGGGTTAAAATGATTTAGCCCATTTTGAAAAAGAATACCTTTTATAGTTCTTAATTATGTTTTTCCAAGCATACCTATCTGGGCAAACCCATAGGGCCATATTCAATTCCAAGCCCGTAACTCAATTGCAGACAGCCGAATGTCTGTGGGTGTGTTGCGGGCTGCCGTTCGTCTCTGATTGCGATGCTATTCAATTGCTCAAGCCCTCAGGTTACTATCCCAAAGCCGAAACTGTAAACCATGCACTGGTTCGTTGCAGTTCAAGGCGGGAACTTGATGAATTCAGCAAGCACGTAACCGCCTATTTCATATCAACCAATAGAGAATGAGACTGTCATTATTACGGCAGTAAAATATGGAGGTTACATGTCAATCAATTAGGTTTGGGGGTCCGATATGCGATGAGACTCGCAAATCCTCAAAATAAAGAATTATTAAAATGAATGCCAATACTGTTCTAGTCCATATGGGTGTCTGATATGTATTAACTCATTAATACCCAAGATCGATTTAACTCCAAAATGAAACATAAAAAATAAATGTAATTTCCCGCCGATTTGCAAGCTTAAGACTGTTGTGCAATTAATTGTAACGTCTTTCATCACTTTCCCCGTTATTTATAGTGCATCAGTAATTTTTTTTTTTTGCATTTACAGTCCTACGAATAGGTGTTTAACCCCCTTGCAGCTCCTCTCTAGCACTCATAGGATTTTCTCCTTCATTTGCCATTTATGGGTGTGAAAACGTTTATGGGCTTGGGGAAATCAAACAATTGAATAGCGATTTGCGATTTTAGCCATCATAGCTCTTGCGAAAGTGAGAGATCAAAGGCTTCTAGAGGCTGTAAGTTACAAGTTTAACAATTTTTCAAGGACATAACTCCGAAGCCGTTCGGAGCCCGCAAAAAATCGCCACTTGAAAAGCAATTTAACTTGCAACCTCACTTACGGGCTACCGGATCTCCCGAAACCTCAATTGAATATGACCCTTAGTCCATACTTTTAATCTTGCACTTCATTGGTTCATTAGTATTTATTATTGTAATACTACCTAAGCCAGATGTATGTATATCATTTAGATAAAACGTATTCAAACTAAGACCCTGGGTCACAATGTGACACTTCAGTGCAAGTCACAAATTGAACGGTATGTGTCTGGACAGAGCGATGACTCTTCCACAAATTGGTGGTCTCCCAGAACACCAACTTACAAGGGCATAACATGTGGCACAAAATGTACCCTTAAAGTCAAATCTGTGCTGCCTGTCCAGTAGCAGCCACTCGAGAATTGGAATAGTTTCTGTTTTTTTATTATTATTTTTTGTTTGTTTCCTTATGTTACTGATATATACAGTAGCACAATATTACTTCCCTGCTTCCCTAGCCTGATGAATGATCTTGATCTAACCCTGTATGGACCTGAAAAATACTTTCCGCACAAGCTACTTGTGTAAAAAGTGTTAAATTTGATTTGGTTAATATTATTTCTGAAATTTGCTTAACAACTGTCTCTGGGCGAACACATTTCCAATAGTCTCATATGAAAACATTGGACAGCACTGATGACATTGGTTGGAGACCACAAGGAGTTTTAGCTTGGAAACACTATAACACTATTACCGTAACTATTATTTAAAAGAATACTGTCACCTACAAAGTGTATTTTCGATAAATCATGACTTCGATTTTTGGTATGTGACAGAGAGCTTTAAGTTACATAGAAAAACAATGGGGGATCCTGAAGAGGTATCATGGAAATACAACAGATTTTTCTGTATGCTGTTTTAAACAATTATAAAGATAATATAATAATCTGCCCAGTGGTCCCTTACTACCTAATAGTATTTGTTTATGATAGCTTTCAGTTATACTCTAATATAACTTTATTACAAAAAAAATAAAAACGTATAAGGATTTTTTGGATCTATCCCTCTTTGCCTGCGCAATTCTTCTGCAGCACTGACAGCTGCAGTTACAGGTGTGAGTTTTCGGGCACCATCAAGTTCCAGGGAAGGTAAAGAACTATTTTCCCCTCCGACGTGGCGCAACTCAACGACCCTAAATCGACAGCGAGGCCATCTCTATGTCCGGCACGGGCACTCGGTCCCCCAGGGCGCGCCTCTCATAACTCAAGGCCTCTTCTGTTGGCGCGCCTTATATGCTAAAACTGGCAGCGCCATCTGTCGGCCGGAGGCGGAACTGCAGCTGTCAGATTTTGCGATGGTAAAGAGGGAAAGGAACGGATTTTTTTTAATCAGTTCTTTAAATTAGTGCAGTGTTTTCTTTCCTGTGGGCTGTAATCAGTGTGCAGGTGAAAGAGGGTGTGGTTTGGCCTGTGTAAAGGTATATCTGTGTGCATTTGTGTGGTGCTCTGTTTTAATCAGTTCTGTAAATCAGTGCAGTGTTTTCTGTCCTGTGGGCTGTAATCAGTGTCCAGGTGAGAGTGGGTGTGGTTTGGCCTGTGTAAAGTTTTATCTGTGTTCATTTGTGTGGTGTTCTGTTTGAATCAGTTCTGTAAATCAGTGCAGTGTTTTCTTTCCTGTGCTCTGTAATCATTGTGCAGGTGAGTAGGCAGGGTCTATTTTAACAAGGGAAGGAGCGAACTTGGGAGCTTGAAAATCATTTCTAGTCTAAGTGTAGTTAGTGTGAGGAGATTAAATAAAAGGAGGGAGTTCAAAGAAATTGGGTATTATAAGAAAAAATAGAAAACAAAAATATATATTTTTTTTGTTTTGTTTGGGTTAAGATGTGGAAAAGCAATCTTTATACAAATACATTGATTTATTTTCTCACTGTATTTTTGTAACTGGTAATCATGAGTCAGTCCAGTGGCAACCTCTTGGAGTGTCCATACCTCTGTGACCGGTGTCAGCATGTTGCCTCCCAGGAAGCTCAAAATGGAGAACTGGAGAGGAGAATTACAGTACTTAGTGATATTGCTCCACTGGAAAGGGAGCTGGTGCTCACTGAGCACAGTTTAGCTGGGCCTAGAATGGAGGGTGGAGATGGGGCTAGTGCGGATGTCCTGGGAGGTAGCTGGGTTACAGTTACAAGGGGAAGCAGGGGGATCAGGAGGAGGAGGCAGGCCAACACCAACAGATTTGCCAGACTGAGTGAAACTGTTGGGGATGTCCATTCGAGAAAGGCAATGCCAGATAAAGCGGTTCCCTCTAACAGCAGGGAGAACAGTTCTACTGGAAGAGTGGGAGGCCAGCATAGGCAGAGCATGAGAAAGATTTGGTGTTTGGGGCCTCTATTATTAGGAAGGCTGAAAATAAATGGACAACATTCAAATCCTTACTAAATATTCATACACATCGGCATGTACCATGTGGAAATGAAATGAATAGGAGTAAATCACATCCCATGTGGCTTAACAATAACTTAAAGATCATGATAAGGAAAAAGAAACATGCGGGAGGGAGAGAGGGGGAAACACACACATGGAAGAGAGATAGGGGAAACAGACACAGGGGTCAGAGAGTGGGGAGGCTCACAATGAGCGCCGAAGGCGCTCATCGCGAGGACCGAAAATTGACTGTTGGACGATGCATGCAATAAGCGGCAAAGCTCAAAGGCGCTCATCGTGAGGCCCGTAAAGTAGAAGGGGGTAGCTCTGAAGGTGCTGACTGCGAGACATGGGAGAGGCTTGCAATGAGCTCCAAAGGAGCTCATTGTGAGGCATGCAGGTTAGTGGGGGGAGAGTCTCGCATTGTGTGGCAAACAGCATTGCCAGGCTTCAAATTTTATTGCTGTCATTTTTGACGGGCAAGTCGCTAAGTTTATAAAAGCACAATGCTTTGCCTAAAGAATCCCTTTAAGTTTTCAATTTAGATTGTAAGCATAGACTTGTTTAGATGCTATATTTTCATGACTGTGATGAAACCATCACAGTATCTAGTTTTATCTCACTGCTCCTGCCCCTAAACAGATGCCACCATTAAGTTAATGTATTGTGAGCTTACTAGATATTTTTTTATGATAGTTGGTCTTCTGGTATCAATAATTATAATTATACTAGCGACTTGCCCGTTAAAAAATTACGGCAATAGAATTGTAAGGCAGGTAATGCTGTTTGGTACACCAAGTAAGTTTTTTGGGTGTGTACCTTCGGCGCTCATTGCAAGCCTCTTGGTTAATGTATGTTTGGTTATGAGAGCTGCTTTGCCGCTCATTGCAAGGTTTGTGCTGATAGCATTTTGGTTCGCATTGTGAGCCTCTCCCCTGGTGTAGTTTTACTCCTCTAAACAGTGTTGGCGCTCCTTTTGAGTGGCACGCTGAGCGCCTTTAGCGTTTATTGCGATTCTGTTTTTTTTTTTTCTGTCTATGTATTTTGTAATGTTAATTAATTAATTTGTAAAGTTATAAATTAATATACCCGTATATATTCGAGTATAAGCCGAGTTTTTCAGCCCTTTTTTTAAGGCTAAAAAGGGCCCCCTCAGCTTATACTCGAGTCACTCCCCCTAGTGTCTCTCTAACCCCCCGTGTCTCTCTAAAAAGGGCCCCCTCAGCTTATACTCGAGTCACTCCCCCTAGTGTCTCTCTAACCCCCCGTGTCTCTCTAACCCCCCGTGTCTCTCTACCCCCCCGTGTCTCTCTAACCCCCCCGTGTCTCTCTACCCGCCTGTGTCTCTTTCCCTCCCCCTCCTCATCCTCAACCCCCCTCCTCCGCATCAACCCCCCTCCTCCTCATCAACCCCTCCTCAACCCCCTCCTCACTGTCTCCCCTCTAAATACCTCTCCCTCACTTACCTGCTTCTTCTCCGGCCTCTGCTCTGTCTTGACCACGGCCCGCATGTGACGTCACTTGCGCGCCGCGTCATTAGCATATAAGTGAGGGGGAGGTATTTAGATGGGAAATCAGTGAGGAGAGGGTTGAGGAGGGGGTTGATGAGGAGGAGGGGGGTTGAGGTTGAGGGGGTGAGGAGGGGGTTGATGAGGAGGAGGGAGGTTGAGGACGGGGGATGAGGTTGGGGGGGTGAGGAGGGGGATGAGGATGGGGGGGTTGAGGATGAGGATGGGGGGTTGAGGATGGGGGGTTGAGGAGGGGGTTGATGAGGAGGAGGGAGGTTGAGGTTGAGGAGGGGGGTTGAGGTTGAGGGGGGGCGAGGAGGGGGTTGATGAGGAGGAGGGAGGTTGAGGAAGGGGTTGAGGTTGAGGGGGGGTGAGGAGGGGGATGAGGATGGGGGTTGAGGATGAGGATGGGGGGTTGAGGATGGGGGTTGAGGAGGGGGTTGATACGGAGGGGGGGTTAGGAGGGGGTTGAGGAGGAGGAGGGAGGTTGAGGTTGAGGAGGAGGGTTGAGGTTGAGGGGGGGTGAGGAGAGGGATGAGGATGGGGGGGTTGAGGATGAGGATGGGGGGTTAAGGATGGGGGTTGAGGATGAGGGGTTGAAGAGGGGGTTGATGAGGAAGGGGAGTGAGGAGGGGGTTGATGAGGAGGAGGGAGGTTGAGGTTGAGGAGGCGGGTTGAGGTTGAGGGGGGTGAGTAGGGGGATGAGGATGGGGGGGTTGAGGATGAGGATGGGGGGGTTGAGGATGGGGGATGAGGATGGGGGGGTTGAGGATGGGGGTTGAGGATGGGGGGTTGAGGAGGGAGTTGATGAGGTGGAGGGAGGTTGAGGTTGAGGAGGGGGGTTGAGGTTGAGGGGGGTGAGGAGGGGGTTGAGGATGGGGGGGGTTGAGGATGAGAATAGGGGGTTGAGGGGGGAGGATGAGGATGGGGGTTGAGGTGAAGGATGAGGATGAGGGGGTTGAGGAGTGAGGTTGAGGAGGGTTGAGGAGGGAGGATGAGGAGGGGGTTGAGGATGAGGAGGGAGGTTGAGGATGAGGAGGGAGGTTGAGGAGGGGGTTGAGGATGAGGAGGGAGGTTGAGGATGAGGAGGGAGGTTGAGGAGGGGGTTGAGGATGAGGAGGGAGGTTGAGGTTATGGAGAGGGGTTGAGGTTGAGGAGGGGGTTGAGGATGGGGGGTTGAGGATGACGGGGGAGGTTGAGGATGAGGGGGGAGGTTGAGGATGAGGAGGGAGGTTGAGGAGGGAGGTTGAGAATGAGGAGGGGGTTGAGGAGGGTGATAAGGGAGGGGGAAGAGACACAGGGAAGGGAGAGGGGAGAAGAGACATGGGAGAGAGAGAGGGGGGACACAGGGGGCAGCACATTTCCCACCCTCGGCTTATACTCGAGTCACTAAGTTTTCCTAGTATTTTGTGGTAAAATAGGTGCCTCGGCTTATACTCGGGTCGGCTTATACTCGAGTATATACAATACTTTACCTATTTGTAATTAATATATGCAGCAACCAATATGCTGAAGAGCTAACAATCTGTTTTGATGTTCCTGCAGCATCCAATGTAGATTTGCTTTGGTTGGTTAACTGAGGTGTGTGCAGTGTGTAGTGTAAATAGGCTATGTGCGCATCCTTCCTAATAGTGTATTTAGTAGGTCGTACAGGTCTGTGCTTGGTGGTGTCTTGCGTACTTAGGGGTTGTGAAGCTTCGTTTTTGTTTTTTCTGCGGCCATTTTTTCTCTTGCTTAGGGGATTTTTGTGTTGCGAAAATCTTTAAATTGTATTTAAATTGGCGTGTAACCTCATTCCCAGACGTCCTGGCTGTCCCCCCTTGCTGTGTGTGTATTTTTTTTTAAATTTTAGTTAGAATTTTATGTGTTTTTCGCTGTGCGTGGTGCGGCCGTTAAGTGCATTTCCTTTTCTAAGTGTTACAAGCCGTCATTTTATATTGGTGATTTTTTTCAAAGTGCTACTGGTGTTTTTCAAAGTTCTTCTGGCACTTTGAATTGTGTATTTGAGTTTTGTGTTGATGTGTAGTTCCGCGGGTCGTAGGTATGATACGCAAGTCGTGCGGGGTCGTAGGGATAAGCACCTACGGTGCTCATCTTCACCAGCGCAGTGAGCTCATTCGGGGCTTCCTGCCTTAGTCGAACAGGGTTGTAGGGATGAGCGCCTATTTAAAAATTTTTTTTAAAAATACAGCTTTATGGACACCATTTTTTTCTCATCTAGCTATTCTGAGACTGGAAAAAAACACCAATTAAAGAGCAAATTAGCTTGCATCCTTACTTGCAGGCTCCCTGCCTCTCCCCCTGTGCTGTGTGTGAGGTTGTAAGCTAATTTTCTAATCAATTGGCTTTTTGGCAGTCCCTGAACGTCTTTCGAGTTACGAGCTTGAAAAAAATGGCGGCTGTTAAACCCGTCATTTTTTTGAAGCCTGGAACTCGTAAGCTGTTCAGAGACTCTCCCCCCTCTACGCTACTGGCCTCACGATGAGCGTCTTCGGTGCTCATTGCAGCCCCGTCAAGCCAGTCACGTACAGGCCTCGTGATGAGCACCTTTGGCACTCATTGCGCATGTGCAAGCATGTAACTTTTAACACAGCGTGACAGACATAATAATAGCAATAATAATAATTATTTATATATATATATATATATATATATATATACTTTGGTAGATGTGTGCATGAGAGGTGTGTTTACATTTTTGGAGAGCAATGTTTGTGAGCCTGTGTGGGGCAAGGGATGTGGTGAAAATGTAAATCAGATCAAATTATTTAACAAAGCATTCAGACCACTTCCTGTTCCCTCCTCCCCACCTCTTTCACCACGGGTAGATAAAAACTACACCCTCATGAATTCAGCTCTCAACTAAATAGTCTCCTCTACTCATAAACGGTCTTCACCAAAAATGTTTTTATTCCTATAACTTACACAGCTGCTGATGTTGGTAGTTTGTTTCATACTTAACAAACAAGTTTATGAACTACAGTGGTTCTTTAAACTGTTGCTCAATGTATCCTCACCAGTCTTGATCTTGCTCTGTATCCCATTTGTACAGTGTTACTGAATAAATTCGTATTTTATAAATTAATGATTAAGATAATACTCAGAGCTATGCTAAACCAAATTAAAATAAATAAGGAACATTGATTGCACTAATACAGTCAGAAACAAAGGTTTTTCCTTCATGAGTCAAATGGAAATTGATACTCTTTTACTTTTTACTTGATCAATATAATTATAATCAATGCACCAGATGTACTAAAGGGTAAAACATTGGAGAACTTGTGGAAAACCTCTCCACTTCTCTGTTACTAAGGCAGGCATAGTCAATGGGGAACCTAGGTCTGAATCAGGACCTTCAGCCCCTTATTGCATTATTGAATTTGCTATAAATGTATCTTGAAAATCTGAAAGCTTCAAATAAGCTATAATATAAATGGAGTCTCATGTATTGGTTTGGAGTGCTATTATATTAAAATAGTTTTATATGCTTGAGGAAAAATAGGGATTTATTAATTAATTTATTTTCAAAAATAAATGTGGACCATGGTGAATTTTAAAACAATAAATAAATTGACTACCCTGATATATGTTCTAAGATTTGCATGTCCAAGAGATCTGCAACACTTCATCCTTTAGTACATATTGCCACCATTTCCATTAAATAAGAGGGAGTTGTGTATTGTATGGACACTTATAAGTAAACCTTGTCACTCTAAAGCAGGTAATACATGTTTTGCATCTTAAACACAAGTTACATTATAATAGCAATATTTGCTTTGCCGCTCATTACAGGCCTCGTCCAACACTCCACTTTCATGCCTCGCAATAAGCACCTTCAGAGCTCATGGCGAGCCTCTCCCTACTCTTTGTGACGTGTGTCTGTTTCCCCCCTCTCCCTGCCCTGTGTTTTGTTTTCCCTTATTTCCCACCTCTGTTTCTCTTTTCCCCCCTCTCCCACCCTTGTGTCTCTTCCCACCGTCTCCCCCTCTCCCTTCCCTGTATCTTTCTCCTCTCTTTCCCTGATCAAGTCTTGCACGTCTATCTATCCTTTTTTTAAAGTCTTGTGGGCCTCGCAATGAGCCTTAGGCCCTGTGCTGAGCCTTTTTCTAAACATTTACAGGTTTACGGCCGCCATTTTTCCCCTTGCTTAGTCAAATTTCCGATCTCCTAAAAACGCCAATTAAAAATCAAATTAGCTTGCAACCTCACTCACAGGCTCCCTGCCTCTCCCCCGTGCTGTGTGTGAGGTTGTAATTTAATTATTAAATTAATTAGAGTCTTTTGGCGGACTTCTGACGGCTTCCGAGTTACAGGCATGAAAAAAATGGTAGCCGTTAAAGTCATATTTTTTTCAGTGTTGCGTGCCTTGTGCTCATCGTGTGCCTGGCAATGAGTACCTTCGGTGCTCATTGGCAGCCTTTTTCAAAGTCTTGCAGGCCTCGTGCTGAGGGCCAAAGGCCTATGGCCTTCGGCACTCATCTTGGGCCCGGCAATGAGCACATTCAGAGCTCATTGCCAGCCTATTTCAAAGTCTTGCTGGCCTCGTGATGAGCACCTTTGGCATTTGGCGCTCATTGCAGCAAAGTCATGCTTGCCTTGTGATGAGAGTCTTCAGCGCTCATCGCAAGACCTGCAATGAGTGTCTTTGGCACTCATTGTGCATGCGCTTTTAACATAGTGTACCCGACAAACTCGCAATTACAACCCACCTTATATGTGATTGATACACTGCCCTTGATTCACTTGAGTTCTCTTATCAAATAAATATTTGGGTACTTTTTTATATTGTATTTTGAATAATTAAACTTGATAATGATCAATATGTTGTTAGAAAGCAAATAATAAGAAATACATGAAGACATTTAGCTTTATTTGCAATTGTTATTTACTATATGTCACGAATAATACATAAAGAGGTTAAAACTATCTCTTTGTGAATAAGGAATGTTAGCTGGTGTCTGTGAGAAATTCCTATAAAACGATATCCAGATTTGTTTCTTGTATGATATTTGATTTTCTAATCAACATTTAATAAATTAATATATTTGTAATATATAGGTACACAATAGTTAATTTATTCATATATGTGCTGTTTACCTATACATAACAAATATATTTATTTATTAAGTTCTGTCTGTATTCAACCTCATATAACCTTAGAGATGTTTTATAGTACTGTATATAAGGGTGATGTTTTCCCTTGTGACCAAATTTATAGTTCTTGGCACCTGAAGGCTCACATAAATTATTACATATATTACAATTGCCTGTGGTAGTGGCAGTGTTATATTACTGGTCTTGGGGTGTAGGTGACAGTTAAAGTCACTCTAGGTGGTTGAGTTAGTATAAGCTAATTAATGGTTAACCCTTTCACCCATACACCCAGGTTAGCAGGACACCTGTAAGGTGTTAGTCACACCTTTAGATAGTATTTTTTTTGTTGAGCTGCTTCTTTAGCTGCTATTTCAGGAATTTGTGTAATTATGAACTAATTACCTTGCCATTAGTCCTATGCATCTTTGGTGTCCCTTTACACCAAACTGAGAGGTTTGGAGGATACTTTAAGAGCTGTTTTGGCTCCTTTGGTATCCTGTGTGGGCCTAGTAAGGTTTCCAACAGTTTGCCAGCATCTTTAATCTGAATGAAAATGAATGTACATTTAATTGAAATTTAACAAGGTACAATGTGAGGTTATTGCTGTAGTTGTGACATGAAGGAGAGATTGAGAATATATCTTTAGTGAACACTGTGCAATTCACAAACTGCAATACACATTTAAGTGAACATTTGCCATCACTGTGAACTTGGAAATAAATGCATTCTCCTTGAGGAGCACAAAAGATAGCAATTGAATGTGTAATTTCCTTTTTTAAACTATTTTGACCATTATGCACTGGAACTTTAAGAGAGGTTGGCATAAACATGGGTTTTCACTATGTACAGAAGAAATATACTTTTTTTTGCTCCTGTACAATATTATTATAAAGCACCTAAATGCACACTCCCTGTAAGGTGTTTATTAATACTCTCTATCGTGCTTGTGTTTGAGAGTAGAAGTGAACAAAAAAGGATCAACATTGTCCTTGGCAAACAGACATTAAACATGAAAATAAAAGGTGCTTGCTAGAATTGCTGACAGCTGGTGAAATGTATCCCTCATGACCTTCCGTGTGAACACTTAAAGATTATGGAAAAGCTTAACACCACAATATAAGGATTGTGGATCAGGAAACAGAGGTAACAAACCTAATGTACCTGTATTATTTTGTTCTCATGGAGTCTATAAGTCCCTCTATTTCAAATCACATTGCTAAGTTAAAAAACCTAATAAAAATTCACACTGGGCATCATTTAATGCAAATTAACATTGCAATACAGTTTTCTTATCCAAATGTATTCTTCTTTTTAACAGCATTAATGGTGAATATTAGTAACATGAACAGCGAGTTTGTTAAACTGCATATACTTTTGTTCTAAAAATGGGCATGCTTTTCTAAATTGTCCAGAAGCTGAGTATTTATTAAAAGATTATTGGGGTAAATCTTTTTCTATATGGTATTTTCTCTTACAACATTTGTCACTGTCACTTTCTCAGGAGGGTGTGTCTTTGTAAACTAATGAGCTCCCATTAGTCCTGTTGAAACACTGGCACTTGTAGGTGCCATATTCCCATTCTTCTGATATTCGTTTCCTCTGTATACAAGGGTTCTCCCACCACACAGAATTAATCATTTGAAACCAAAATTGAAGATTCCACAGCATCATAATGACATATAAAATGAAGGGGCTGTGTTATAGTATTTTTAAATTCTAAAAATGATCCTTTAACATTCTTAATATTTTTTTCCCGATTTTAATAGCAGTACACTAGTCTTGTAATTTGATGATTCTGATATCATTACGATAAAACTAATACATAAATATATATACAGTATATATATATATATATATATATATATATATATATATATTTATTTACATATCACCTACTGGATCGCTATCTTGTCGTGGTGAAGGGAGGGGCTTGTGTTCCACAATGAAGCTGTGAGCTTTACCTTGTAGGTCACCCAAGATGGGCAGGTCATAGCAGAGAGGTCAGACAAATCACAGTCCACTGGATAAAGAATTGGCAATCCACTTCAGCATTTTTGCCATAAAAACCATGTGGATAAGCACAACCATAAAGCCATAAAAACCATGTGGGTAAGATAAGATGTGCCATAGGGTCACGGAGAGTCTGATACAACACAGGGCTACTAAAATGTGTACATATAGCTCCTCCGGTTACCCAAACTGTAATATATTATTATGAAGGTCTTCCTTCCAGGCTCCTAGAAACAGGCTGTCTAAATTTTCTTCTAAAATAATCCTCGCCGATTAGTGTTCGATAGTTTTGTTAACCTTTGCATATATATTGTTGGAACCTCACACCACCATATTTACCCTTTTTGAGCTATCGGGTATTGTGTTTGTGTCGTTCAGTTGTATCCAACTCTCCTTCACCTCATGGACCACAACACACCATGCTAATCCACTTGATATTAATGACATAGACACTGGAGTGGGTTGCCAGTGCCTTCCCCAGTGGGCCCCACCATACAGCTTCTGGTATTCCAAGGTGGTCTCCCATCCAAGTACTGACCAGGCCCAAACCTGCATGGTGTGTAACCTCTTGGTTCCCTGACTGCCATTAAACCCAGGTTGCAGTGGTGAAAGAACCAAATCCTAACCACTGGCCCACCAGAAAACCCAATTAAATTCCCTCCCGTTGTAGATAAGTATGGATAGCACAAGTCATGTCAGAATACAGTAATAATATGGCTGGGGTCTCTAACCCAGTCTTTACTACTTATTAAATTGCAAGCTACTCAAGAAATAACAGATTGCAAGATGTGTTTCCAACTGCTGGAAACAAAAAGCAGATTGCAGAGTACTCTGCAATATCTTCTACGCCACACTGGTATCATACATCTCCATATGGTGGGTGGTGATACACGTTCGCAGCAAATAAGGATGGAGCTTCAGTTGTAGAACAGCTGTGGAACAAAGCTTCTGTCATTATTATGTACTAGGAAATTGCCCATCAAAAATGATGGGAATAAAATTGTAAGGCTGGCAATGCTGTTTGCCACACAATGTGAGGGTGCTGCTTTTTCTCCTCTGAGCACCCTTGGTGCTCATCGCGAGCCCCGCATTGAGTGCCTTTGGCATACATTGCGAGCCTCTCCCCCTGTGTACTTCAACTTTACTGCTTTGCAATGATCACCTTCGGCGTGCATTAGTGCCTTGGGTTAAGTGTCACTGCCTTCGGTTAAGTCTTACTGCCTTGAGTTAAATGTTACTTCCTTGTATTAAGTGTTACTGGTTTGTGTTAAGTCTTAGTGCTTCGGTCTCTTTTTATGTCCTTCAGCCTCATTTTCGTCTTGTTTACGTATTTTCGCCAGCCCTTTTTTTTCTCGCCTCAGCAATTTTCGATCGTGAAAAAAGGTAAAATATGCCTCAAATTAACTTGCAAACTCATTTACAGGCTCCCTGGCTCTCCCCCTGTGCTGTGTGTGAATGTGGAAGTGAATTTGAGGCATATTTGTGTGTTTTTGCATGTCTTTCCAGTTCGGTGGCTCGGCCATTAAAGCCTTATTTTTGTGAGCCCCACAGTCCATCTACGTGTTTCGGGTCTTTAGTCATACGGGCCAAAATTTCACTGCCGACTCTGAGTCCAGGGGCCTTGGGATGAGCGCCTTCGGCGTTCATGGCAGCTAAGTCCCGCGTGTCGCAGGATAAGCACCTGCGGCGCTCATTATTCCTGCAATGAGCGCCTTTGTCGCTTATGCAGCTTAGTCCCGCTTGCCTGAACTGCTCGCCTCGCTTTGCAAGGCTCGCAGTGCAATGAGCGCCTTTCGCCCTCATTGCAGCGAAGTCCTGCGTGCTCTAACGACTTGCCTCGCTTTGCGAGGCTCGCAAAGCGTGACCAACATCGCAAGCGCCCCCAACATTCGCAAGATCCACAACTATATATGTGATAGATGGGGGTACATTTTTCTATATAATGCATTGGCATAACATTGCACCTTAGCCACAGCAATGCTGAATAAAACTTGAATGATGCTACATCCTTGTTGATACAGTATATCTTCATCTGTATATTGTGTATTTAGGTTCTCAGTTTTAATCTTGGAAGAATACAAATCAGTCAAGGTGAGACAAAGAGCAAATCCTGTAAATTAATTCGGACACTATCCTCATATTCATAATCTTCTCTTGGCTTCTAACCCTTGGTATTGATTGTGTCAGGGGCTACTGCA
This sequence comes from Discoglossus pictus, assembly GCA_027410445.1. NCBI lineage: Eukaryota > Metazoa > Chordata > Amphibia > Anura > Alytidae > Discoglossus > Discoglossus pictus. The sequence continues at coordinate 286,671,823 of CM050166.1, read as the reverse complement.
GACCAAGGCAGGGGGCTGAAATCCTTTCTACTAGCAGTGTGAGGAAGAACTGCATGCTGTGAAAACAATCTGTGCATTTACTTTAGATCTAAGTGATTCCAACTAGGTCGATGCTTCATGCTGATGTGTTGAAAACATTTAAAAAATCCTCAGAGTTTGATTTCAGCTACAACATTTGCAATATGTGTCTTTCTGTCTTAAGTTATTTCACACTAATGTAGTGCTGGGCACTTGGAAAACCTTTGTGCTTATGATATTTTCTGTCCTCAAGTTGTAAGAAGACCAAAAAGCAACTGGGATTATTCTCAAGAAGACTTCCTTGCTTAGTACAGAAAAGCATTTTTCATTACTCTGTTCTGATGTACATTTCATTAAGTGGACTTCCATTACTTCAAGACAACTTGACTTTATGGAAAAATGCATATGTTCAAAGGCAAGGTTAAGTCAGCTTTAAAATAGAGAAGCATGGGGATGGTTCAGTGGCGGGAGTAGTGAGTGGAAGATCCTAGTGATGGGCTCCCCTTGGAATTTCTTCATACAAGATAAGTGCCCATAGGGTGATCAGGACATATTTGTATAAAAATAATTGTCTGTCCTCTCCACTTATAAATTGAGAATCCCCCTTTGTTGCTTTCCATCTGTTGCAGTAGCTTCTCCACTTGGATGGTTGATCACCTCGGCCATTACACTTAATTTTGTGGTTAAAAAGCCACTTTGATCAATGATTTATTTTATGCTTGTAAAAGAGTATGATTTATATATTACAGCCATTTTTGCATAGAAAACAAATGATATTAACTTAAGGAAGTAATGCTAGAGAGAAGCACTGAGCTTTACACTCTGCATTTGAATTTCATATTATTGAGGTATTTTTGATCATTGAAAAAGCCACAGGATAAAAGTTTTGAAACGCGTCTAATAAGTATTTTTCCTATCTACTTATTTATTTTTTAATAATATTAGAGTCACCGTATAATTTGCCATTTTTATTCGTATTTTTCGCTATTGAACATATTTTATTATATTTCAATTATTTTACAAACATTGAATAAATGTAATATTTATATTGAAACCATAGACTGAGGTTAGCAGCCATAGACTGAGGTTAGAAAAGGTGAGAGCTTTACCTACTGATCTCTGTGAACAAGGGTTGGGATTACAATATATAGGTTATTTTGCACTAGGAATTGGTGTGCTATCTCTCCCCACCCCTCTTCTCTATAATGTTAGAGCAACATAGAAAGAGTACAAAACAACATGTTTTAATCACTTTAGCCTGGTCCTTAACTTGAAAGAACTTGAGATGAAGATTAGACCCTGTTTTCTAATCTGATTAACATTCAAAAGAATTGAGTTAAAAGCACAATGTTGGTGCCATTTTGTTTTCTGTAATATGTCTGGGAAGAGAAGAAGAAAACAGTGCTGCCCCTGTCACACTTTAATCATTTGTTATTTTCCATGATCTTTTAAATGCATAAGAAATAATTTTGGATTAGAGTTGACCTTTACCCCAGCAGTCCTTGGGGAATTTCTAACAAAATGTGTTTGGATTCTGATTCTTGGTTGATAATTTGGCACTGTATCTTACAAGACAAAAGTCATCTTGACTAGCAGTTTGAGCTTTTAGTCAATTAGGCGTCAAACTGGCACTCATCGCGTGGCTCGCATTGAGCGCCTTCAGCCCTCATTTCGAGCCTCTCCCCCATCTACTTTACGGGCCTCGTGATGCGCTCGTTGCAGGCTTTGGCAATCCACAACTTTCGTGGTTCGGATAAGTGTCTTCGGCCTTATTTACATCCAGTTCATTTTTTTTGGCCTCCATTTTTTTCCCGCTTTGCAGATTTTCAATCACCAAAAAATGCCAAATATATCTCAAATTAAATTGCAACCTCACTCACAGGCTCCCTGGCTCTCCCCCTGGGCTGTGTGTGAGTGTGTAAGATAATTGTTTTCATTATTTGGCGTTTTTTGGTGGTCTTTGGAGTTTGGTGGTTCGGGTGTTAAAGTCATAATGTACTGTCTTGCAGCCTGCAGGGCTCATTGTGAGCCCTGCAATGAGCGCCAAATCTGGTAATGCATGATTAAGTTTAATTTTGCTATTTTTTTGTGTCCCATGTTCATATAATCTGGGGGGATTTGTCCCTCAACCACCAGTTTCTATGCCCCTGGCTGAGGGAGCTGTTTTTTACTACTCACAGACGTAGATCCTGCTGTAGACGCAACACATCTCTGTGTAGAGAGTACCTGAATCAAGCTTTACAGATGAGACATGGCTCTAGGAGCCAATAAGAAATGCGAACGTCATGATTATTATAATGAGTGGGAAGTGCCGTAACAAGTGCCGTAACTGCTGTGGCAAGGAAACAGAGACATATATACATAATGTAATTGCTTTTTATTTATTAATATATTTTGCTAATAAAGAAATGTGACAATTATATTTATAACTTCAATAAATAAAGATGTTTATTTTGTGTTAAAATAAAATATGATATTTATAGACAATGCATTAAAGTGTTTGTTCCTAGGCAACATGTTTTTGTGATATGTATTAACCCCTTGAGTACTGAGTTGTTTGTTGCCCTGGTTTTGTATCATAAAACGGGCTTAATATCAACATATCATATTTTTTAATTACACATATGTTGATATTGGATTGTTAAGTACCAAATAATGTTGACATTCCATTATTTTGTAGTGCTTTTTATCCTATACTGTCACTTTTAATGCTTCTGGAGGGTTTGAAAACTACTTACGAGTGGTCCTTGGTACTCGTAAATATTTCTTCTGCTTTTTGCATTAACTGGCAGTGCCCTGATTTGTAAATGAGCTGTAAAATCTTATTAGCATAGGGTTTGGGTGTCAAAGTATCAGTGGAAAAGTCAATGGAGATTTGTGCCTTGCTTTTCGGCTTTGTCATGAAGTTCACTTGTAGCAGTGACTCTCACAATGTTTTAGGGATGGAGGATTAACAAAGCTAGGTAGGATTTACTATGTTGCCACGGCACTTGTAATTGCTTTTGCAGAGATTTACATAGGGCCTTTAGTTTTCTTTCTTTTAAATATTCTATTTCTCACTTTTCAGGACAATGTCACAAACATCCGTCCAAAGTTCTTCAGGCATTCTATCTACCATGTCTAGTCACTTAAATCTATTTCTACTGAAATTTAAAAATATATATGAAAAGCAATTAATAAAAAGGCATACTCAAGAAATACTCAAGTGAATGTATTACAAGGAAACTAGTAATATTTTTTTTTGATATTACAAATAGTAAAATTCACCACATTATTCTCTAATTATATTAAATAATAAAAATAATAGTATTACTCCTTATTATGTCATTTGAGCATTCAAGAGTGTATAATTAATTAGAATGTGGTTTAGAAGAATGGGGGAATTAAGGGTAGAGGGAAAGTGGGAAGAACAGGGGTAAATAGAAAAGGGGCAACAAGTTTTTACGAAGAGTTTGGGATTGTATGCTGTCTGTTATTGTAATTATTGGATCTCTGATCTGGATATATAAAGTACATTATTTAGTTTTGGTCATTAGGGGCTCATACAGATCTTTAAAGGGTCTCATTGTAGCCCTGGGCCTTAGGTTTGACAATCTTTACTACAAGATAGCCTAGAGAATTCCAATTCTTAAATAAGAAGGTAGAGATTCAAGTGGTCTGCCAAGACCCTCAGAAATATTCAAGTGGTCCTTGAGAACAAAAACACATAGCAATTGATGTATTAGAGCATTATATTATTTGCAGATTGCTAATATTTTGATTGAGTGCGCATCCATAGATTGCTCTTAGGATGTATAAACAAATGTTATATGTGTACTTAGTTTAAATATTTTAACAGCCCCCATATACTGTAATCACTGTGAGGCCCGTAATGACCACAAAAGGGAGAGGGGGAAGGAGAAGGTAGAGTCTCACAAAGTTGCAGGGTTTTGATTGCGCATAGGGAATGCCGAGGCCCGCAATGAGCGGCTTTGCAATGGGCACAAAAGGGAGAGGGGGGCAAAGAAACAGGGTAGGGAGAGGGGAGGGAAGAGACACAGGGGAGGGAGAGGGGAAAGGGAAAGACACAGGGGAGGGAGAAGGGGGCAAAGAGACACAGGGGAGGTAGAGCAGGGAAAGAGGCACAGGGGAGGGAGAGGGGGGAAAAAGACACAGGAGAGGGAGAGGGGGCAAAGAGACACAGGAGAGGGAGACGGGCAAAGAGACAAAGGGGAGGGAGAGGGGGGAAAAGAGAAAAAGGGTGATAGAGAGGGAAAGAGACACAGGGGACGAGAGGCACAGGGGAGGGAGAGGGAGGGAAGAGACACAGGGGAGGGTGAGGGGGAGAAACAGACACAGGAGAAGTAGGGGGAAGAGACACAGGGGAGGGAGTAGGGGAAGAGACACGGAGGGGAGGAGAGTAAAGTCAAATATTATCCCATAATTTGTGCCGGGAGGCCTGCAATGGGCGCTAAGGGGTCGCAGAGAGGAGAAAGAAGGAGAGAAGAAGGAGAGGACTCAGAAGGATGGAAGGAGAGAGAGAAGCAGTGCATAGTGAGGCTAGCATTGCTAGGCTTTGCTGTGCATGGCGAGGGTCGCAATGTGTGGTGTAGCCGCACATTGCGAGCCGTGCATTGTGTGGCAAAGAACAGCATTGCAAGGCTTGCAAATATTGTGCTGTTATTTTTGACGGGCAAGTGGCTTATATATGTATATATATATATATATATATATATATATATATATATATATATATATATAAATACAGTACATACAGAATGTATATTCAAAAGATGGTTCAGTTTCCAGATGAAAGGAAAGACTAAATCAAGTCTTCTGAATAATTAAGCATCTGCCAAGGATCTTAAATGACACCCAGACAAACACTGTGAGTTGTATGACAGGAGGGGTGGAAACTGACCTAGCACCACAAACAGGTTAATTTTAATTTTGGCACCTAATTATTTAGAGGTGGCATTATGATATACTTTATAGACACATATTTCTCAACAAGCAGTGAACCGGATACTCATAGCACTTTATTTGGTGCTTATGCTAGCTCTTTAAAAGCTGGATTATTTATATATGTATTTGCTTTTTAAACCAGTTTTCCTAATATCATGCCCAGTTCTTTAAACAGGTATTGATTAAATATAGGACTGCAGTGGTCCTTCGATGTATTACCTATTATCTAATTATACTATAGGGTGAGTCAGCATTATCATGTTTGTTTATATTCTTCTACAAATTGTCAGGCACCTTGGATGCTAATAAGGTTTCTATTTTTCAATGGAATTGCTTAGTGGCTGCCTTATTAACTGAGATTTTGGAAACCTTTTATCTGCTTGTCATTGAATACTAATTAGTTGATTAGCAAAGGAGTTGGTTCAGAGTATAATATGCATATTAATTTATAGGGCTCTTTCCTAGTGGAAATATTTGTCTTATATGCCAGAGATTACTATAATACAGGTGTATGTGAAATGCTTAACACTATTTGCAAAATAAATATGTTGCACTTTACTTATTTTTAGTTGTTACAGACATATCTCCTTTAGTATAACTCAGTATACAACATTACTAAAGCAGAGATGCATTAGTCAGACTTGAGTGGATTTAACTACAGAACATTGTACTACACTTATCGCTATCTTGCCAAGTCATATAGGAAAGTGGAGCTCTTTCTTATTTCTTGACAGAACATTCCAAGATTATTTGCTGTCCATGTGATATCTTATTAAGTCACCAAACGCCAGTGAGACGAAAGGCTGTAATCGAATATTTTTAGATATAACTCTATATTCCTTCAATATTGACATTTGTAGAATGTGAACTATGTGAAATGTATAATGCAATGAAACTCTCACATTTAGTCCCACATGGAGCTTATTAAAGGAACTCATAATGTTTTGTTTTTTTTCTCAGTGAAATCTGCAATGGCATCTAAAAAATATTTTAATCAGTACTAATGCAAATGCTTTTTAGATATTTTAACCTTACTATAAACCTGCCACACAATGCAGTTGGGTACACTTTGCCCTTCCCTTGCCAGTTTTACTTTACTGTGAGAAACCCCATTTTGTCTTCTCAGCCAATCAGAAATGATATCCCAGGATGCTTCCTGCCTATGATCACCATGGCTATATTATGAATCTCTCTCCCTAAAAAACAGAACTACCAAGGGAGGAGAAGAAAATATCCGTACCTGACTTCCTGGATATGTAGCTTCAGCCTGAGCATGTTTCAACCAAAGCATTTGTTCCTTATATGTTTTAGATGCCTTTGTTAATTCTATGGGGAAAAGGGCATTAGAGCGATCCCTACAAATATCATAACTTGCTACTTTCACCTTAACAAAAATACAATGCTCTGCTTCTGAATTAAAATGTCAGATATTAGAACCAATTATTTTTTCATTAGCTACCACGAATATCTAATAAATTAGGGCAAGAAGGAGGCCATCCATACGCTGCTTTATCAATAAATATGTTTTAGTTTCTATATTTTCTCTCTCTCTCCTATTATTGCCTTTACGCCAGACTCAATATTTTGGATTTTCTACTCCTAATGCTCAAGAATATGAGGATACGTCAGATATTAGAGAAAAAATATAATAGTAGTTGTTGGTAGATACTGGAGGTCTTGGTGAAAGTACCATTATACAAATAATTAGTAGTTGTTACGCCTGCCCGATTTGGGGGGACTACGCTCACCCCAATTCTCTCTCTCTATGAGTAGCAACTTTTTGTTCAGCTCTCGACACCAGCAGACACTTCAGATGACTGCCTCATTTCTGAAGAGACAGGCACCATCAGACACCTTTTCTTAGGATCTAAGAATCACACACATGTACCTTTGGTTTTGGACACACTAAACAAAGGTGCTGTCGGAGTCTGCTTGTACTAATCAGACTGGCCACTTCTTTATTGTTCCAGAGATATCTAAAAAAAGATCTCACTCCCCCACATGCCTAACCCCTCCTCTTGTGGGCAATAGCTTGTTACACTTTCACCACCTGGGAGATGTCTATCCCATGATACATCCCCCATCTCTTACTTGCCAGATCTGAACTTACAGGGTTTTAGAACTAAACTTCCCCCTTCCAGACTAAAGCCAGAGGATTTGTGCGTGGCTGCCTCTCAAAGCCATATAAATTCTTTAGAATTTTTTAACCCTTTGTATATCCCAGATATGACTGCCTACTACCTTACTTCTAATACAGATACAGTATTTTAATGTTAATCAATGACAGTACTATATGCATCTATTACATCCATGATATAACTATGTGTATGCATTACACCCATGATATAAATGTTAAGCAAGTTGTTAGTACCTTCTAACCACACATATAATAACTGATGAACCCCAAACAGTCCAGTTGGCCCTTCTGTTCATAACAGTAGCGTTAAGATATTTTTTGCTAAAAAAAAGCAATTAAATCAGGTCATCATTGTAGGTGCTTTTATAGAATGGATTATCTTAAAAGTTTGATACATTGAGAAGTCATACTTAAAACATATTGAGTAAAATATAGTATTTGAATAATAGGACTTTCACCAAGACCTCTAAACTAAATACAATATCTACCTACAACAATTATTACATTGTTCCTCTCTGAAGTATCCCCATATTTCTGAGCATTAGGATTATCAAATCCAAGCCTTCTCCAATACAGATAATTAAACTGCTGGCATAATCACATACACCGCACTTTTATTCTAATCATGTGATACCTACCCTATATTATCTGTTTCTGAGACACAGAACCCTGTTCCTTTTATTTTTATACTGATTATATTGCTTATTCTAATTTTATTGATATACCAATTTTTAAACAGAGTATATAAAAGTTATATTTTAGCTATATATTATTGTCCTCAAGTGATTCTGATAATTAGTGTATATTCTCTTGTATACAGGGTGTCTCCAGTTGATGTATTGTGCTTTCTCTTCTCTTAGCTATTTTGTTTGTAATACACTTTATTGTTGACTCCTTTGTCAGATTATTATACTCTAACTTGCTGAGAGTTGGGTGTCCTAATCATACATACCTCTCAATTACACCAATACTACATCTTTTGTTAAAATGCCAATAGAAATAATAATAAAAAAATATTATTTCTAAATATCTGAAGAACGAAAGGCAAGCTCTTAGGTATAATAGCATTGAATATAATTGATCTGTTTTAATACACCAAATTCCCCTAAAGTGTAAAACCGTAGCCCGTAACGTAGCCCGCAGGACTTGCGGCTATTAAATTGGCCCCGTAAAGCAAGCCGCTGCCGATATGCAGGTTATGAGCGAAAAAAGCCTACGGGATGTGGAATGCGGAAGTTCGGACGCAAATCCTTTGTTCTGTCAGGCCCGTAACTACTATGTTCCAATGTATCTATTCAATTGCAACGCATTCACTGGCGTTCAACCCACGTAACACGCAAATGTAGTCAATAAGCCAACGGGTACCAGAGAGGACCCGCTAGAGGGGTAAAGTCCAATCGGTAGCACTTTAAATGCAAATATGCACACGCTGCAGTACTTATTATAAAAGGGAAAGTGATGTTGGGTATTAACATAAATAGCACAACATTCTGAAACTCGCAAATCGGCAATATAAAATAATTTATTAAATGTTTTTTTTTTTTGCGTGTTATATCGATCCCAGCAATCAATACATATAATGGAACTCGCAAATATCATATTTACGCCTTTATCAATATTGCACTATTTCTGTAATGTGGGTACGATCGTAACTCGTAATTGAAACCCGTAAGACTTTGAAATCTCACCTCCATTTTTTACTGACGTAATTATGACGATCTCTGTTGCCATTGGCTCCATCTAAACCCGTAACTATGGATTTGACTTATTGATCACTTTCACAGCTGCGTATCCAACATTCAACAAATGGTTTATGGGTTTGCGTCTCAAGCCAGTAACTCGCGCCCTGCTTAAATTTAATAGCTCTGTAACTCGGCCATATTTCTAGCCCGCAGTCGTTGCGGGTCTCACGTTGCACTTACGGGTTTCAAATTGAATGTGTCTGCATGATAGGGGGAGCTTGCAAGGTGAGTTATAGGGCTGTCTTGCCAACACTAAGGAGTGAGTAAATGGGTAGCAGACAGAGAGTTACCAGCAACTCCTGAATTATCTGGGACTAGAAACGGTGTACCAAAGAAAATACTTTATTTTATCAAAGTGCCAGAGACTGACGATTCAAATATGGGTACCATCTTTTTTTTTTATATATAATTTTTGAGTGCTCAAGATAAAACAAGTAGAGAACAGATATATACTTTTATAGTTAGATAAGAAACAGATGTGGGCTTTGATGTGCATATGCTCCTTCCCCTGCTACACACATTCAGATTATAACTAACTAGCGTATTGCCCGTCAAAAAATGACGGCAATCAGATGCGTATGTTTCAAAAGTTGTTTAGTTAATAATATACATATGGAATTGTAAGGTAGCTAATGTTGTTTTCTGTGTACTACTGAAATATAGAATTCAAATTAATAAATTAATTTACATATTTTTATGCATTGTGTTGAAGAGCTGGCAATCTGTGTTGATGTTGCTGCAGCATTAGTGGTGTGGAGGTGCTGTGTAAGCGTGATGAACGTGTGCAGTGTAATAGTGTGCGTGCGCGAGCCGAAACCGTTAACGTAGCTGTGTACTTCCGCATTATCCTAAAATGGCGGATAATATGTGGTATGCGGTCTTAGCGGATTATCGGTACGTGTTTTCCGTGGTTATAGTGCTGTAGCCTCGTTTTCGTTTTGTTCGTCCGCCATTTTTTCTGCGGCGCTCATTGCCAAAGGACTACGGTTTAACGGCTCGCCTCGCAGCGCAAGGCTCGCCGGGCAATGATCGCCTGCGCCGCTCATCGCTAAGCCCGCTAAAGTACTACGGTTTAACAGTAAATATGGTAAAACGGTCAAATGACGGTCAATGACAATTAAATGTTGTGAAATTTGTTTGCCACACAACATGACGCTACATTTGTCCCTTTTTTTTTTTCTTAAAATAAATTTAAAAAAAATTTTTTTACATTTTTATTTTTGTAACTTGCAACTTATATTTCATCAAATGCGTTGGTTTAGGCGGGAAATCCGATGTTGCGCGAGACAAAGGCGTTAAATCTGTGTTAATGCGTAAATCTGTAATTGGGTTTCATAAAATGTACTCGCTACTGTCTTTTTACTCATTGCGCGGTTAATCCGCATCCTTTATCTCGTTGTTTTTCAAACACATACGTCTGTGGCTGTGTTTTACGCAGTTCGTAGTAGTATAGCCTCGTTTTCATTTTTTTCGGCGGCCATTTTTTTCTCGCTTAGCCGATTTTCGATCTTTGTAACTCGGCTAAATCGCTGTAAATTGGATTTCCAACTCACTTCCAGACGTCCTGCCTGGTTCCCCATGCTGTAAGTGACCTTTATTTTATTTTGTATTTAGTGTTTTTTTTTGTGTTTTGGTTCCGCCGCTTATCTCGTAATTTTTTTCATCTCGTATTTTTTTTCATCTCGTATTTTTTTTCATCTCGTATTTTTTTTCGCTAAGTTGTACGCACTACGCAACGCAGCGTGACGACGAATCGTAGTTAGACAATTATAATATGTGATTCTACCACTTGCAGAGCATTGCAGAATATTTCCCTCCAGAGCTCCCACAGGATACATCATGCCAACTATTCCCCTATTGTTCTGATGAAGCCAAGTCTGTCATGTTGATAATGGCATATAGAAAAGTGTCTATGCTTCACCTTGTTGCAACTAATACGAAACAGAGAGGACTTGGATTGGTGGATTCTAAGCTGTTTGTAAATTTTGGTGAGTTCTATGTCCATTTATAGAAACCTAATTGTGAAAAGTTCTCCAGTAAGCCAGAGGGTGATTGTTATTATATTTGTTTTGTGTTAGACGTTCATCAGAAAGGTCGGGTTGTGTTGAAATTGGAAGAGGATAATAGGGGGAATAGTGCTGCTCATTAAATGAAAGTAGACACTATTCAGCTATGTAAGTTTTGTTTTGAAGCTGAAGTTGCATACGACTTAAGCTTTCATCTCCAGGCCTGAAATAGTTCCAATTTGACCAAAATAATTCCAGGATGGATACACCCTCCACTTGAGAATAAGAGATCACACACTCAGTAGGCTTTATCTGCTTAAAATTTGATGGGTTGAGTCCAAAAACACTATGGTTTCAAAATGAAGTGAAATAGTTTACTTATATCAGCCTCTCTATAGTACATAGGTGTATAGTTTCCCCTTTTTATACCTTCTGATTCATGTGGTGTGAGCTCCTAATAATTTTCTTATCCAAGATCCTGCAAGCGGTACTATGGCACCTACCATAAATACAGAGCAAAAAGGAACATTGCTTAGCAAATATAAATACATGAGTACTGCAGAATGATCGTAGATTACAAAAAATAAATAAAAATCAGGACTAGAAAAAAAGCGACTATGGGAGAAATGGGAAGTATTTAGTTTATTGAGATTGTTTGCAAAGCCCTAATGTACTGTCTCCACAAGAATAATTTTTTCCTTTACAATCTACTTAGCAAAGATTTATCGATCCTTGTCCCCTTCATTGAGAATTACTGATCCATTTTAGAAAATCTGATTTTCACACCTTTCATGAGAATGTGCACAGCGCAGATCCCTGGAGACTGGCTGAGAAGTTGAGTTTGACGTGAAATTCCTCAGTAACAGCACACGAGAGTCCATGGTCTCATTCCCGATATGTTCCAAGGGGTGGTAAAATACTTTTATACATTTACAGAGACATGATTGCACTGCAAGGACCTATTCCTTCCATCCTGCTGGATGTATTTGGGTTACCGGTATTTGTGTAAATAGCATTTTTTTGCTGTATTTTCTTTTTCACTTTCCTGCTCAGCAACTATGCTTTGAAAACCAAGGTAAGATTTATTTTGTCTAAATCCAAGGTTTTCGAATGAGTTGGGTTTTTGGAAGAAATATGAATTGTGTGTGAAAATAACTTTCTTGCAAAAGCACTTTGCTTTATGTTATCTGTTCTGCAGCCAATAACTATTGCTACTACCATAGCACGTGAACATTAACCCTTTTTACGTTTTTATTTAATTTTATCTTTGTTTTGAATCTACTGTAAATTATTCTGCATTTTGAATTATTTCTTTAAAAGCTAAGGGATAGTTTGCAAGCTAACATCTTTGTGGAAAAAAAATTAAATTAATTTTAAATGATTTCCATTACAAATCGTTGAATTTTACTGATTTCTTTTTGAGTGTGCAACGTAAGTTATATTTATTGCATTTTGGTATTAAGGTATAGGAGGTTTATCATACTAATACTTTGGCATAATCAGTTTACTGTATTTTCACAATGAAAGATGCACTAGGATATAAGATGAAAAAAAATTTTCGTAAAATTTTATTTAAAAAAAAGGGCAATGTTTACATGAATATAAAACTCCAGACATTTTTCTATTCTGTTAAAAAAAAAAAAAAAAAAAAAATATATATATATATATATATATATATATATATATATATATATATATATATATATATATATATACAAGTAATAACAACATTTTTAACAGGATTTTAAGTATTTATATGTGTACTGTGATGTGTGACGGAGGGGACACAGACAAAATGTAGGTGCATTACATACGTCAAAATAAGTGACTGTGCAATGTCACAGAAAATGACAACCAAAAGAGTAACTGTACCAGTGTGTGAGGGAAGTGGTAGGGAGCAGTCAAATAGTTGTAGCAAATATTTTGCTGATTTACGGCAAAGGTGCAGCATCCCTCTCAAAAAGACAGGATATTGAAGCTTGGAAAATGTGAGTTTTAAGATCTTTTCTGTAAAGAGCAAAGAGAAGGGTTGCTGCTACGTGCATGGAGCGTTCTCGGCAGGAGCAGTCCTAGAATTCTTTATTATACATCCACCGAGACAATGGTATGTACTGTAAGTAGCTCCTGTCTCTCACTATAATAATGCACATAAAACCAGGGGTCAGTTTGGGTTCGCTCTTGGTTTTGATGCTGTGAGAAGGTCACTGGGGGAATCGGTGGGCAAAAATGAGACCTGCATTCCATCCAATCAATGAATTTTTTTTATCTAAAGTGGACACCGCTGGGTGCAAGTTTTACAGCTTCAAAACACTTTTTTCACATTAATAGACTGAGAGCGTGATGTATTATATACCTACTATAACTATCTTTCCTTTTTCATTTTTTTCCCACTGTCTTATGAGGGCACAACTGGGTAACATCCAAGCTAGATGATTTTCAGAAAAGCTATTGTTAAAATACAGAAGGTAAACGTTCAACTGCTCTTTGTTTGCTAGATAGTAATGTCAGTATTGGGGCTATGCTGCAAATATTTCTATATAGTACCGAAGTAAATAAAAGAAGATAAATATAAAACATTTTTTATAGAATATATATATATATATATATATATATGTGTGTATATATATGTATATATATATATATATATATATATATATGTATATATATATATATATATATATATATATATATATATATATATATATATATGTGTATGTATATATATATATATATATATATATATATACTGTATATATATATGTGTATATATACATATATACCTGTGCGACTTATATTAGGAAATTACTCATTATTTTAGTTTTGTTTATTTACTGGTATATATATATATATATATATATATATATATATATAAATATATATATACATCACAAAACTAAATAAGTAAATGTCCAATATAAGGCACCACAGGTATCTCAGATTTTATCTTAAATAAAATCAGGAGAAAATTATTTCACGCATGAATGAAAAATTTTACAAATGTATTGAAAAGCCAAAAAAAGAAAATAAATGTAAAATCCAGTTAAATAACATTCACTGGGGTTCTACATGTTTGGTTACTTCTCCCCCTACATCTAACGTACCTCCTTGAATGTTAGAACAAACATTCACGTCTGGCTAAGAGCATCATTCATTAATGGATATAACTTGGGGGAATATACATGTGGGAAGACTATTAACTAAACAGAAAGATAAAACAAGAGTTATATATAATGATGTCTATCAAGCTGTAATTTTTAGAAATGAAATCCATGCACATGCTTACCCAGTTTGAGCAATACACGTGCATGGTCACATATTTATGAAAAAATATACAACTGTTTTTAGGGGGCAAATGTTCAACAAGTACAACAATGAAATGTCATGCAATTCTGTTGTAATGCTAAAAAGCCATTTTTGTCTTCTAAACTGTCAAAAGCTTGATGATGTAAACTTAAAAAAGTCAACATATTTGATTCAAACTTGTGACATAAATGTGCAACAGTGGGCAAACATTTGACCCAAACCAAGGTCAGTATCTTTTAGTAGAGCTTTAAAACTGCACTGAATTACTATTATGTGAAAAAAAAATACTTTTTTCTCTTTTTGAATTAATCCTTCTTTTGACATTTTAGTTTTGGCATGTATTATTGCTTTCGTACCCACAATAACTGTCTTATGTGCATTGTACAGTTACTTCTTCCAGTTATTATCAAGGGAAGAGAGGGCAGGCCAAACAACAAGTATAAAGAAAACACACACTAGTGGTGCACTACACAATATAAACACAATGTGTAAGAATATCAAATCAATGGTACTTATCCACTATCAATGGAAGTAGTGATGTGAGGCAATACAGATTCTTCCTCAGTTCTAATGGTATCAATCCAAGTCCAAGTATGAGAGTATGAGCCCAAGTATGAGAGTACATTTAGCTTTAAGTAAAAGGAGGAGAGGGCACAAAAAAGGGGACAAAATAGAAAAAAATATATGGTGAATTAAGTTTGTGTTATTTTAATACATGAATAAATATTGTACATACAAAACATAAACTGGTTATCTACTTAATACTAAAAAAGTCAATTATTTGGTATAAAACATATGTAGAACATCTTTTATTAATGCGTGTATTGTAGGAGATTATTTACACTTTTGTGAGCTTTAATTTCAGCAACATATGTTTTTTTACATATGTATTACTGTATATCAGATCATTGACTGTTTTAGTATTAAGTAGATAATCTTTGATTAATATCATACCCTGTGGCTATAAAGACTATCTTATCTTAACAAGACTGTGTACTGTCAGAGATTGTGGATATCATTCTGCACTTTTTATATTTTGAAAGTACAATCTTCAGATAACATAAGAGAGATAGAAAAGAAAGAGTAATAGAAAACTGGAATAGCCTTCCAGTGGAAGTGGTAGAGTAAAACACAGTTAAGTAAGTGAAGCATGTCTGGAATAAGATAAGACTATGTTAGGCTTAATAAGGCAGATGAGCCATTTTTGGTATTATCTGTCATCAAATATATGTTTCTATATTTAAGGGAGGAGGCAAGATAAAGGAGAAAGAAACAGACAGACAGTGTGGACAATGAAAGACAATGGAAGAAGCAGGAAGAGACAAGGTGGGTAGAGAGAAGCGTTTAGTATAGGAGTGAGGGGAATATAAAAGAGGGAGCATAGGGAAAGCAGAAAGTATATATGAGGGAGGAAGAGAAAATAAACAAGGAAGAATGAGTGGATGGTAGGGAGGAGAGGTGGAGAATGATGGGGAGAAGAGAGAAAAGGTATGAGAATGAAGGGAAGGAAAAGAAAAAGGAAGAGATAAAGGTCTAGAGCATGGGAGAAGTGGAGAGGGGGAGAGATAGAGAGAGGAGGGGAGAGTCTAGAGGGATGGAGACGGAAGGGATAACAGGGAGAGATGGGAGCAAGAGCTGTTTCATAAGGGTTTATGCTGCTATACAAATGCAGACAAACAGATGTCCACATGTTCCCATTGTTATTATATACATATAACTATATTTAAACAAAAAAAACTGATTGGTAGAAAAACGCAAAAATGTATCTGTGCTGTAGTCATGGATGGCTTTCTAATTTAATGTTGTGTTTAGCTTTATGTATTATGCCACTATCAGATCACTGCATAACACAGGCTTCCTCCAACCTTGCTATCATGCCACTGCAAAAGACAAGCTTCCTATTACCTTACTATCACTGCATAACTCACTCTCCCCCTCACCTCATTATTATATCACTTCATAACACAGGTTTCCTTTCTTCTCAGTATCATATAATTTCATAACACTGCCTTTCTCCCTTCTAAGTATAATATCACTGCAAAACAAAGGCTTCCTTCCTCTCCGTGTTTATCACTGCATTACACAGGCTTCCACCATCCTCACTATCATATCATTGCCAAATACAGACTTCCTTCCACCTCACTATCATGTCACTGCCTAACACAAGCTTCCTTCCTTCTCATTTCCCTCAATGATACTTTCCAAAGCAGAAAATAGTGTGTGTGAGAGTAGGTGGGATATGGATGATGAGGGAAAGAGAAGAGGAATTAGTGAAGAGTGAGAACCAGAAGTCAGAGAGAGGAGGTAGAAAGTGAGATGGGGAAAAGCAAAGACTGAAAAAACAGAATAAAGAACAAAGAGTAGAAGTGAGTTAGAAATATATGACACTGAATATATTGCTAGTCAGGTGTTGTGGTGCAAAATACATGCCTGAAAAAGTATACTGGCAATTTTTCATTATAAATTAGTGTGTACCTTTGTTTAAATACTCTTTCTGCTGATTCTTGCCAGTTAGCTTTCTAAGTCCTGGTTGTTCATTGCATCCTCCCAAGGTTGTTAAAAAGGGTGAAGCTTTCCAACTTTCCATATGACAGGTTTCTGGGTGTAAATATATACAGCTTAGAAAACAAGATGGAGAAAGTTTAGCTTTTTAGGGAGAAGTTATTTCTCTCCCTTTAGAGTGAACTTGCAAGTTATAATTTCATTAAAAGTTTAAACCGCACAATAAAAAAAATATTTATTTGAAATTGTTGTCTAAGAGCATAATTAATCAGGAAAAAGTCATACATTTTGTTTTTAATATGAAATAATTGTATTTTGATACCTCTGAAGAGTCTTGGAAGTATCCATGATACATTGGTGGAAGTTTTGTGTGAGAAAGGGGCATTTATATCTTGGGAGAGCTATTGTTGCAGTGAATGATGCAAGGGGAATGCTTCTGGGTCAGTGAGAGGGAATGGGCATTGTGTCTATTTCAGTCTTATCTCTGTTCCCTCCTTTCCCACCCCTGTCTTCACTAATATCCAAAACACCCTCATGATTCAGCTCTGAGGATGTGATGTGACAAACACAAAATGAATTTGTGTACTTATAAATAATACATAATTGACAAACAAGTGTCTTTTTTTCAACTGCAGTATTCCTTTAAGTTTTCAGCTTAATAGTAAGTACTTACAAGCATTTAAAAATATTTTAAAAGGTTAAATAGATTTAAAAACAATAATTTTGAAAATATTTTAAATAAGGTGCCAAATATGGTTTTATATGCTGAATTAGTACAGAATCATGATATCTTTTGCGCCTAAAATCAATTTATAGAGTTTCATAACGGATTAATGGTCATATTTAGGTTTTATGTTGTTTTAGGCATATTCAGGCTTGTGTATAATTATGTGTTTATGAATATATACAATTTGTCAGAAAAGTGTTAGGTCCACTTCCAGACAAAAATCTCACTGTATACATACATGTCTTTGCACATGCACACTACTAGCAGCTACTGTTTGCAAGCTAGCACCATAAAGGAATTTTAGAGAAAAGCTTAAGTTTTGCATACTCTGATTTTGTCTTGGAGTACTGGTTAGTCTGGAGCCAGATAAGCAGTGTTATGCATCTGATAATTGCTTTTCTTTGTAGTTCTGTATTTATAATGGCAGAGAAGATATTTCCATCCAAGTTTTCTCCCATTCCTCCCAGGTGTCCAATTATGTTAGGAAAAAACATAAAAGTCTGTTATCAATAAAGCACTCTAAATATGCCGATTTAGTTTTTTTTTTTTTAGAAACCTGACAAGGATTCTTGGTAACAAACACAGTCTTATGTTTCTCTCTCTCTCTCTCTCTCTCTCTCTCTCTCTCTCTCTCTCTCTCTCTCTCTCTCTCTCTCTCTCTCTCTCTCTCTCTCTCTCTCTCTCTCTCTCTCTCTCTCTCTCTCTCTCTCTCTCTCTCTCTCTCTCTCTCTCTCTCTCTCTCTCTCTCTCTCTCTCTCTCTCTCTCTCTCTCTCTCTCTCTCTCTCTCTCTCTCTCTCTCTATATATATATATATATATATATATAGAGAGAGAGAGAGAGAGAGAGAGAGAGAGAGAGAGAGAGAGAGAAACATAAGACTGTGTTTGTTACCAAGAATCCAAAACAGATATGGCTAAAACATCATAGTCCATAGAAAAATTATTGACTCGAAAAATAAATACCCTTTAATAATACCCTCTAATAAATGAAAGTTATATTATATATATATATATATAATATAACTTTCATTTATTAGAGGGTATTATTAAAGGGTATTTATTTTTCGAGTCAATAATTTTTCTATGGACTATGATGTTTTAGCCATATCTGTTGCATCCCTCTGTTAACAGTATACTAGTTTTGATTTTACATATGAGGATCTCCCTATGTAAACTGTTCTGGTATCCTCTGTATACATATTAATACCCTGACAGGTGTACAGTCTTCTACAGCAGTTCTATCAGGTATCCTGAGAAGTTTTAGGGCTTTCAATATGTGGTCCTGTGACCAGATTTGTTGGTCATCAGGAACAAATTGAGATGGAGAACTGAATAGTTTAAATGGAATCAAACTTTTTAATTTATACACATGTTTTATGTAGGTGATATAATCATTTTATTCTCCTCAGGGTAATTGTAAGAAGCCCCCAGAGTAACAGGTTCTCACCATCCCCTTTTCTTTCTGTTTCTTCACACTACTAGTACAATGCTGATAGCAAGCAGACAATAACATTTTGTGTGTCTGCATGCAGCAGCACTTTACTGGTAGCTCCTCCCCCTGTCGATGTGGCCTTGTGAAACATGGCACCCAATATGAGATTGAACAGGAAGAAAGAAAAAGCTTAAGCCTTTTTAGAAGTAAGTGAAGTGTAATTTTTAGATGACTATTACATTGAGGATATCAAGCAGAGTAATCCATATACAGCCCACAGAGGTAAATTAAAACATCCCCCAAGGGGACAAAATCAAGAGGTGCCTGGAACAAGGCCTCATATTGCAGTTGAATAATGAGGTCCCTAGTCCTGTTGCCCCAGGACACTGGGTGCCCTAAAAAGAAAAATATGAGTACTGGATAAAGTTAGGGATGGTATGACACAGACTGCCATTTTAAAGGGCTAGTCACAGATGGTAAATCAGAACCCAGTCGGTTGGTAGGGAAAAAATGTCAAATCATTTTTAGAAAACTGTAATATAAAAAAATACCAAATAATGATATGGAGCTGAAATTAATCCAGTTGGGGAGATACCAAGCAGAGGACTCCATCTACAGCACATTGCAAATTAAAGTCAGACACCCTCCAGTGGACAAAGCCAGAATATACTCTGCCCAGATAAGGGAGTTCACCGGTGCCTGGGACCATCCCTGCTTCCTGGACATATAAATAGCCAGCTTGGCTAATGCCAGTAGCAGACTGACGAGGAGGTCCCTGGCCTTTTTGCCTCGAGACAATTGGTGCCCAAAAAGAAAAATGAGAGAACCAGATACAGTATTCTAGGTGACGTCTAACTAAATATGTATAGAGTGCCATTAGTACCTATCTTTTTCTGTTGCGAATTCCTCTACAAATACATCCACATATTATATTTGCTTTTTTCTGTGGTTTTGTTACTTTTAAATCACCCAATATAATAACTCCTAAGTCTTTTTCCTCATCACTTGCCATGATTATTTAACCATTAAATAAATTAAGTTATGAAGTGCACATCGCTACAAATACTAATTTCTGACAGAATAAGCAATTTTAGAAGAAGATGGTATGGGCTTTCACTTTCCAAAAAAAGCATTCAGAATAATTTTTATGACAGCGCTCTTCTTCAGATATTTGATATATAGCTTTAGAAAAAATACTCATGCTGTGACAACACTTTACATCCTTTGCTCCTCATTGTGTGCTTGGCTACAGGATATATCAGGATATATTGCTAACAATTGTTTCAGCTTCCTTGCTCCACAGTATCAAACTGTGAAATATGGTTTTCAGCTGACTTGTTCTGTGTAGGTAGATTTCTGAAGCTGTGTTCTGTACCAGATATGCTCTGGACATCTCAGTATGAATCGCATATGTTAACATTTCTCTGCTTCTCAAGGTAATTGTTGTGGATGAATTAAAGATGAACAATATTGCCCTAACAATGAGCTAGATGTAATTAAGCAGTAATCATTAATGATATTCATATTAAAATTATTTAAGAAAGCAATATTAAGCTTACTTTTAAAGTTCAGACTTAACTACTGCTGGTATCCACCCAACATAAGGTCAATTGGATTGGTGGCTTTATCCAACAGGTAACTGTACAAACAAGCCTGCAAGAGTTACAATCGCTAAAATCTTAAATCGCTATTCAATTGTTTAAATTTTGCAGGCATTCACACCCATAAACAGCAAATGTAGAAGCAAATCCTATCCGCAAGTGGGGTAAACACCTGTTCATAGCACCGTAAACGTAAATTAAAAGTCAATACCGCACTGTAAAATACGGGGAAATCGATGATTGACTAGAATTAGTTACGCAACAGTCTCAAGCCCGCAAATTGGCAAGGTGGCGAATATAAGCCGCACCCGTAATTTCCAAGCTCGGAAATCGGAAAAAAGGTGGATCTTATGTGTATGTGTGTTTATATATATATATATATATTTATATATATATATATATATATATATATATATATATATATATGTGTGTGTGTGTGTGTGAAGTTGTTTAATGTGCGACTACATGGCTCACGTAGGAGCTTACTTATGATGCTAAATGGAAGTGCTCATATGGAGCCAAATCCTTATGCATAAACTCATGAAGCTAAACCTCTTAAGGAATACTTACAAGAGCTAATAAAAGAAACAAAAATACTGCAAACAGAACATTTAAAATGATGATATACAATAAAAAAAAGAGGTCTACTAATCACAAAGACCAAAATAGCCAAGAAAATTGTTATCCATATCCCATACAACAACAAGTATCATACACTGCTACCAAAAAGACATAATTTTGTCAAACAATTTGATCACAGCAATAAAACTGCATTTCAACTAATGCTGAAATAGCCATGTTCCTAAAACACCACTATAGACACTAACTATTTGGTTTAGTTGTATACTTTGAGCCTGTTGCAGAGAAAGACGTACTGTATGTTAGAAGCAGTAGATTGATGCATGGTAGACACCAGCGTACGAGTCGTAAGAAGGGAGAGAGTGAGGCATGCAAGTGAGGAGAGACTGCAAATGAATGTGCATGAGAGGAGGGCCTGCATCTATATTGAAGCTGTATCTGCATCCATGATGGAAGTGAATGCCAACAGGTCCATAGTGATTATGCTGTCCAGGGCTTGGACATGATTATTGCCGCTGGCCAGGAAAGGGACAG
Source organism: Discoglossus pictus (assembly GCA_027410445.1). Taxonomy (NCBI): domain Eukaryota; kingdom Metazoa; phylum Chordata; class Amphibia; order Anura; family Alytidae; genus Discoglossus; species Discoglossus pictus. The sequence continues at coordinate 286,650,298 of CM050166.1, read as the reverse complement.
AAAGTTTGGGGTATTGGGACAGATGAATCCAGGGCTACATGCTAACAGGGAGGAGCAGATTGCTATGATTGTTGGTTGAGAAGATATATCGCTGAACAGCTGGACGGGTAGAGGCAGGAGCTACAATAGATATTTCATGAGGAGCAGATTGCTGAGCAGGATGCACTTGAGGAGCAGCCTGGTGGGCAGCAGGAGCTTCAGGAGGTAGTGGAGGTGCAGCCTGCAGGGAAGAAGAAGCTGCAACCTCCAAAACTACACATGGAACACTCTATGAGGTACTGCATGAAGACCTGGATCCCATATGCTATGGGAATAGGGCTGTACCAGGTATGGTAAACATGTTAAATATAATCCTCCTGGCCTTTGATTGATCATATTAATGCATTATTGTTGGGATGGCTCAGCTCTGCTTTTCTAACGTGCTGGGCAAATTCCACATTTTTATGAAGAGAAAAGACCAGAGGTACATCATTTTACCCAGCACTAGAGTAGGGATCAGGAAGGTCAGAAGCATTTTTTATCAGATTGGAAGTATGCCCAATGGCACTGGTTTTAAGTGATTGCACTCACTAGACACTAATATCTCCAGAACAGCAAGAGGTCCCATACAGGAATCACAAGCTCAAGTGGTTTGTGATGCAACATGTGCATACAGAGTATGAATGCAGGATAAAATGTAAATAAGAAATATATCCAAACCCTTAACATGGTAGAAAAATGTATAGATATCCTATAAATAGATATGGACATCAGAGCTAAAAAAAAAAAGGGATCAGGATGAAGCTCTATATCATCCCCCTATTTGACCCAGGGATCCCCCCCTGAGCTACCAAGAAGTCACCTGGCAGGCCCTTTGGCAGGGGATACACGGAAGGTGGAGACTGTCCAGTAGCAGGTGTGGTGTTTGGGTATGTTAAGGGACTTCCGATCTGGAGTGGTAGATAGAGAGGCATCCTGTCTTTAGAAATGTTCTAGCATGGCAGCCGTGAGGTCTGTCATGGAATTTGAATATGACAAGGAAAATTATAATTGTTGGGTTCAACATCGATTTATAGACAAATATACACTTTATGCAAAACAATGTTTATTTATAATAACAAAACAAAATAATTATATATCAGAAATAGTAATTTATAAACAAATAAATAAGAAACATAAATAAATAAGAAACATGTAAAATCTTATCAAATTTAGTCAATCATCAAATACCTATTCCACAGAGAATATTTGGTATAAAAATGCAATAATATGGCATATTCATGAATGAACAATACATTTTCTCAGTAAAAATAGCAAACAGCAAAATTAGGTATGAAAACCCACATAGAAATTAGAGCATAAAATAAAATAGTAGAAAATAACTTAGGTTATAGTATTAAAAGAAAATAGTAAATAATATGAAAAGCAAAATAAATATGTATATAAACATTAGATTATAATAATAATGGGCTTTGCAACATAGTTAAATAACCTGATTTATCAAATCAATCAATCTGTATTCGGGTAAAATGAGCACAAATTTAATATAATGTATTAACAGCCATATACATATATATTTATGATTGTCAATACCTCTTTAATTTTGTTTCCATTCCATAAAATGTAACAGAAAGATTGTATATTTCACCACTTCAACTCTATTACCAAATAGAAGGTAAATCAACAGTACTTTACTGATTATAAGATGAAAAAGCAGACCCCCCGTGTAGAATTGGACTCCCTCTTGTTATGTGAGACGTAATCCGTTTTGGTCTTCTTTTTAGGAAATGGTTGAATAATATATATATATATATATATATATATATATATATATATATATATATATATATATATATATATATATATATATATATAACCTTTTATCCAAATAGATATATAATTTCTTATCTTATCTTATTTCTTATCTTTGGTCACACTCCCTCTCTTAGTCACATGGACTGTTTCATCCAATGGTAATATAATTATGTCATACCTGTGCTCATGCATTATTTGAAAAATAGGTCAGCAGTAAAATAGTACATATCACATATATCCACTAGTTTTTTGTTAAATTATAAACAAAAAATAAAATAATGTGCTAATAATCGGATAACCCCATAACCTATAAATCTAGGCCAATTATCAGTACCAGTACCAGTCACTATCCTATAATTTATTGTTTGCAGCTGCTTGTTAGTGCATCACGTAACAAAAAAATGAGAGAAGGAAGACTCTGGATATATATATTATCTCCAGAACCTGCAAGTGTTTTGTGTTCAAGGTGACCAGCTGTGTAGAGATAAGCTATGAGATAGTCTCCTGGTACTTGTAAAGAATTTGTAATAAGCCCAAGACCCTTGGTCCGCCCAATAGGAACAGCTGGAAGGAGGGTCGATCTGTGGGAGAGGGGAGCTGTCAGGTCAAAGTAGACTATGGTGGCAGAGGGATATACTAGGTTCTTCATGGCCCACAGAAATATATCCCCCTCCTCATGGGCAATATTCTCCATCTCCTGTTGTGGCTGCTTCTGCAGCGCAGGCGGTGCTGTAGAAGAATAACACATTTATTTTCTAATTATCTTAAGCATACCTTTATTCAATGTTTCCATCTACAATTTTCAATTGTTGGTTGCAAGGATTAGGAGCCATCTTCATAATATCAATATCAGGCAAATATAATGTCATGGGTCTGGGCACTGACAAAATGTATGTTGTCATCTTGCCAAGGTATCCACTCTTAGGCCTTATATGAAAGCATACATTTGTCTCATTATACATATATATTATTAGAACCAATATGCCATCACACATTTTTATGTGGGTTTCAGGGCAACATGATATTATTTTCTCTTCCTCTGTCTTTATATGTCACAGGAAACAGACTACTTGTGCCTTTCTCAGGGAGAAATATATAGCACATCAGTCTGGACTCTGATACCAGCCCCTAAATACCAGTCAATTCTACCTTGAACAGGAGAAACAGGAAATCCTAGATATACAGTTTGTCATCTCTTGTTCTCCTTGCTCACTGTGCCTTAGGGAGTCCACCTGCACCTCACTTATGAGGCCCACAGATGCCGAAACGCGTCTGGGGTTTGCTGTTTCTCCTGTTCAAGGCAGAATTGCCTGGCATTCTGGGGCTGGGTCACTCTAGTGAGTATTGGTGTGTGAACTACATAATATTGTGCTTTTGTAAATCATTAATTTTAATGTATCTCAAATAAGATTAATTAATTAAGGTTAATTAACTACACAAGTCCTTGTTTACACTTCCTCTTAAGCCACTGGTAAGTTAAAGGTGGGTCAAACAATTATTTTTTATCTACCTGCCTGCTGTTTTAGTGTTAATTTTGTTCAATTAATATAATTTACTTATTATGAGGAGAAAAACTTTTATAATGTATAACACATGCTACAGATATAGAACCTACTGTAATCAACCCTTGCTGAATGAGTTTTACTAATTATTTCACCAAGGTAAAAGGAAGGCTAATACTTATACACTAGTTTAAATATGGCTACATACTGTATTGACATATTTACTTTTCTTATATTATAAATAAAATCTGTGTTTGTAACAAGAATCAAATTATAGTATCCATCACAAGAGACATGTATTTACAAATGTGCACCGTGATTATATTATTTTATAGATCCACAAATCACTAGTGCTAATCATACCTTCTCTATTTCTCTACTTCAATAAAGACACTTACATGGGTCATCTAGTCTCTCCATTCCTTTGTTTTACCCGTTCCTTTCTAATTAGATTATACATTTTCAACTGGTTGCTTCCAATGTTACCTCTCTTGTGCTATAATATGAGGCAGGGTATAATTGCTCATCAGTTAAAGTATCACTTGACTTATAAAGTACCTGACTTGATAATGTGCAAAATGTTTTTAGATTTTTAACTCCAAATATATAAATAAAGGTTTTAAAGTGCCAGTAGAGGTTCTAAATACTGTATAATTTAAAACTATAGATAATTAAAGTACATAAAAATTGTTATTCAAAAAGTTTTTTTTTCTGCAGTAAAATAGCATTGAAGTTTAACATTTTAAGCTGCCAGTCAGCCTTTCTGATCCACCCACAAAACAAGATTCTTATCTGTTCGTAGGAGATCATTGACATGAATTACTGTTAAGGTGCTGAGGCATTGGTTCTCTTTGATATTCCAAAGTTATCTGCAACTTTCAAGTAGTGTTGTGGGAATAACCATTGATCCTGAGGTTTGTTTCATAATACGAAGTCTTATAAATATGGGATGAATGACATATTTTTTGTATTGTATTTAAAATTAAATACAAATAATTAGCACATATGTTGTAGATATACATACATTCATTTGTTCTTTTATATCATTTTTCATAACATTAACAGTGATACATAAAAAACTTTTTTATATAAAATATTATTAGTATAATTTGCTATGATAATGTGGCATTTAGCATTATCTACAATCTGTATTTCTTTTCTATAAATCATATATTGTCTTCAAAATCAACAGTTTTGCTTTAAATGTTGAGGTTAGCAACCTATGGCTTTAGATGCAATAGTGACTGTTGTCATCTACTTATTGCAACCAAAGCAGAGTGCAAAGCAGGGAGCATGTAGGAGTGTAGGCTTTGCCTTAGACCAAAAACATAATACAAGTTACCAACAGTCCTATTGTTTTTGTGGTCAGAGTACAAACAACACCAAAAGTAGGCTTGTTCTATAGGTCTGGTTACCTACTCAGAGAGCAGCCTCTTTTAGATTAATTGTGCCTTTCACAGGGAGAAATATATAGCACATCAGTCTGGACTCTGGTACCAGCCCCTAAATACCAGGCAATTTTACCTTGAACAGGAGAAACCGGAAATCCTAGATATACAGTTTGTCATCTCTTGTTCTCCTTGCTCACTGTGCCTTAGGGAGTACACCTGCACCTCACTTATGAGGCCCACAAAGGCTGAAACGCGTCTGAGGTTTGCTGTTTCTCCTGTTCAAGGTAGAATTGCCTGGCATTTCAGGGCTGTTTCACTCTAGTGAGTGAGACCAGACTGATATACTACAGGATATTTCTCCCTGTGAAGGACACAAGTGGCTAAAAGCGGTTGCTCTCTGAGTAGGTAACCAGACCTATAGGACAAACCTACATAGGTGTTGTTGGTTCTTAGATTGAGAGCATGTGACTCTGTATTTGCTATTGATTTTTGACCCAATCACATTCAAGAGAGTATTAGTTTGCTTTATTTCTTTCGTGTGTAAAATGCATTTTTAAATAAATCAAAGAGTGTAATGTATACACCACACTACTGTTTATTAGTACTACTACTATTATTATTATTATTATTATTATTATTAATGTCTGAGGTTTGATATAAGCTTTAGATAATGGGCTCTAGTTCTCCAATTGTTAATTCAAGAAATGTGTGTTTATAAGGTCAACAATAAAGCCATCTATAAACAAATTGGTTTTAAAATGAATGTCACATGACTCACATTATTTGTCTAGAAGCCATTCAAGCCCCCTGAGGGTTATTTAATTATCTGATTATACAGTTGTGACGTATCTTTTCATTTCCCTCTGATGATTACTGACCATGCCCTCACCAACTTTTTTCCGAAGTCTTATTTTCCAAACAATAGTTAAAGGGATATCTAAGTTTCCCGGGTTATGAATGCATCAGTAGTGTATGAAAAAAAATATTTGCATGACAAAATACCAAAATGGACATTAACAAAATCACCCTGATGTTTGCTAAATCTCTTGAGTTTGCAAGCAATTGCTTTTCTTAGTTAACAACCCTGGGTATCTCTACTAAAATTTGCATATAATTCATCATTTGTTTGGCCAATCACAGGCAGCTAATTCTTTTTAATACATTGTAGCAATCTTTGATACCAATCTGTGCAGGAAGGAATCAAGGGATGTGTAGCCCCACTGTAGAAATAAAGCTGGAGGAGCCAGACACTGATCTGTAGATTTCTGCACTGAGCTGCTGCTGGCTTGAAGGTTAGTAAAGGGTTAAAATCTGTATCCGCATAGTGACAGCTACAGGCTGAATATCACACTGTACTGAGCAGTCCCAAACAATCATTTTGTACCTTAAAACAGTCAAATTTAGACTACATGCATTTATCTCCTATAAGGGAGTAATAGCAGTTAGCTAACGTGTATATTCACAGTAAGCTTAAGGGTTTGAGAATACATTGCCCCCTGTACCAGCTTGGTACCACTAAGAGTGTGATTATACAGATTGTATTATGCCTGCAAGCACATTTGAAAATCGAGAGAGTGTTAATACCCAGACAGCAGTTTCTTCATAATGAACGGCAACTTTCCTGCTAAGGCATTACCTAACATTAAAATATTTGAACATATAAAACTATCGTATGCACAGAACAAGTATTGTATAAACTGTCAATTGACAGTGGTTGCCTAATAGCAGTTTATGTTAGTTGCACAATAGGGGTCATAAATATAGACAACTCATTGTGGAGAAGCAAATAGGATTATTTCTTTATACTAGCTGTATAATTTGCTGCTAAATATTTATTCAGTTAAATTACAAAAAAAAAAAAAACCTTTCTAAAAATAAAATAGTATATTTACAGTCATGAAAAAGGCTCGACACTCAGAATTGCGACATCAGCATCTTCTATTAAACCGTCACATATTATATGTTCAAAGTTAGCAAGTCATCAAAGTTTCTCTGTTTAATCAGTATTTTATTGCAATTTTATTGTATTTCTTTTTCAAAACTTAACATTTACTGTATATAAAGATCCACACAAAAAATTCCTAATTTTATTATTTTTTCTTGTTGGTTAAAATCTGTACCCAAATGCAGCTTTTCTATTGGGAGGTACACTGTGCCTATGTAAGCAGTTCTGGGGGTGTGGAAAACAAGATTTATTTTTAAATAAAATAAAAGTGTATGTGTATAGAATGACTTAATGTAATATGTGTGTCTGTTATAAGCAGCATGTGTTAGATTAGATGAAGGTAAAACAGGGAAATTTAGATATACCTTTAATTAAAAATCCTATAATACCTGAATAATTAAACAGCTACCAAGTGACTTCAGTCATTTCCCGATAAACAGTGTAATGTGACAGAAAGGAAGTGGAGACCCAGCACCTCAGACAGGTTAACACTAATTCTAAACAACATTTTATTTACTAGCGAATTGCCCGTCAAAAAATGACGGCAAGAAATCGTAAGTGAGCTAATGGTGTTTGGTGTGTAATAATGAAATATATTATACATTAATAAATGAATATACTTTACCTATTTTGAAGCATTGTGTTAAAGAGCTGCAATCTGTTTTGATGTTGCTGCAGCATTAGTGGTGTGGAGCTGCTGTGTAAGCGTGCTGAATGTGTGCAGTGTAATAGTGTGCGTGCGCGAGACCAAACCGTTAGCGTAGTTGTGTACTTCCGCATTGGCATCAAATGGCGGGTTATCTGTGGTATGCGTCTTCGCGGATTATCCGTAGGTGCTTCGTGGTGTTTTGCGAGTTTCTTGTGGCGTTTTGCGAGTGTGTTGTGGTGTTTTGCGTGTTTAAAGTGCTGTAGCCTCGTTTTCGTTTTGTTCGTCGGCCATTTTTTCTCTCGATTAGCGATTTTATTAGTGTAAAGTGTTTTATTTTTATTTAAATGAAGGTGTAAGTTGCTTTTTTGAGGTGCTGGATGGTTCCTCTTGCTGTAGGTAAGGTTTTTATGTTTTTGTTGTCTTTATTGTGTTTTAAATGTTTGTATGTGGGCGCGTTGCGTCCGATTTTTGCGAGGTCGTAATGTGAGCTAACGTGTCTCGTATGCGTGTGTAGCCTCGTTTTCGTTTTTCTCGGCGGCCATTTTTTCTGTCGCTTATGACATTTTTTAGTGTGTAAACTCTTTTATTTTTAGTGAAATTAAGGTGTAAGTTGCATTTTTGAGGTCCTGGATGCTCCCTGTTGCTGTAGGTAAGTTTTTTATGTATGTGCTGTGTGTATGTATTGTGTTTTGAATTTTGTAATGTTTGCGAGTTGCGTCTGAGTGTTGCGAGGTCGTAATGTGTGTTAACTTGTGTCGTACGTTGCTAGTAAAAGTTTGCGAGGGTCGTAATTGGTGTGTCGTGTTGTTTGCGTTGCGACGTTAAGTTTGCGAGGGTCGCAGTTGCTGGCATGGAGCTCCTTCAGCGCTCCATGCCAGCAAGTGAGGCCCTCGCCCACTGCCCTCGCTACGCGAGGGCCGCAAGCGTTAGCAATAACTCTCATGCTCACAACTATATATGTGATATATGACTTTATTGTTGACTTTCTAAACACATATTCCTTGAATTAACAAGTGGTGAACTAGATACTCAGCGCTGAAACTGGCCCTTTAATTATAAAATGTTGCATACTGCTTAATCAGTTTTTGCATTTACTGCTTCATGAGCTCCATGAAACTTATTATCTTGAGTAACAAGTACAAGTCGCAAGTTATCCATGAACCACTCCCAGGAACAAAACAGGCTATTTTATCTGCACAAATATGAGGACTGTTATATCGGAATAAATGTGAACACTCAGCCACATAAAAAAAGCAATCATAAGATGTAACTTGAAATTGAAATAATTTAACATTCACATATTGTGCTTCCAAGAGAGAACCCGGAGAGCTAAAGTAAGCTTAATTTTGTTTACCAGTGAGAATATGCAGCATGTACTGAAACACAGCAATTGAAATTTCAACATAAATTGTTCCAAAAGGGTCATTTACAATTCAAGTACATATTTTTGATTCTTTTCACCTGAAATGCTTTGGCTGTGTTTTTTTTTTATCTGTGTCCCAACTGGAAAACACTTTGACTTAAATTATCCTTACTACAAAGATATGTACTTTTAATGGTCTATGGTCTTTCCATTTCTTATTGACTTAAATAGCTTTTTGCAGCCCAGCTGTTTCCTGGCGATACAAAGAAATGTATTGATTGATTTAATTTATTAAATACTGCTACTGGGAAACATTTGCGCTAACCCACTGCGCTGGCAAATAGCTCCTGGTGAGTGAACAGGAGAGGGCAATCAGATATGTGTTACACAAAACAAGCACAGAAACAAGCATTGGATTCACTGCCTGTGTATATAAATAGATAGCAAGTGCAAATAAGATTCAAACATCGCAAAGCAGGGCCTTTTCCTGTTCTTTTTGACTCAAAAGTATTTCTCTTACTTATTGATTGGTAAGATTATTGGGTAGGTATGGCTTACACATTTAGGGGCTTTTTATTAATGATAATTAAAAAAGTTGAGTTATTTAACTCCACAATGTATGGGTCCTTTGAAAAAAACAGGGATTGGAGAAAAGTGAAACGATATTGTTACTCATTTTGATTACAGAGATCAGTGTTTATATTTATAGTTTTACTAGGAACTTGCCCGTTAAAAGTGACGGGATTAAAACTGTAAGGCTGGCAATGCTGTTTGCTACACAATGTGATCCTTGTGCTGAGCGCCTTTCCTCTCGCCTACTGTACAAGTTTAGTGCTTGGGAATGCCATGTGTCTCTTTCCAACATCTCCCTTCCCTGTGTCTTTCTACTCTGTGTGTGTGCTGAATGTTTGTTACTGCCGTTGGTTTTATTTTCAAAGTCCCGGGTGCCTGGCGTTATTGTCAGTGTTAGTGTGTTCGGTGTGGTGTATTTTATAAGTCCTGGGTGTCTGGCGTTGTTTGTGTGTTTTGGTGTTCAGTGTTGTGTATTTTGTACGTTTTGCGAGCCGCATATCGAAACTCGCCTAAGTACTGCGCCGCTAGCTACAATGGCGCCGCTGGCTGCAATGAGCGCCTTTGGTGCTCATTGCAGCCTAAGTGCTGCTAGGCTTGCATGTGTGACGGTGGAGCTGGCTCGCCTCGCTTTGTGAGGCTCGAGGTTGCGCCCTTGCTTTGCGAGGGAAGCAACTGCATTACCAACATCGCAAACGTCACCAACATCGCAAGATCCACAACTCTATATATGATAACTGGGAAAACTGGGTGGGGACATGCAAATGAGACCACATTGCACACTCACTCTGTTAATCCATAACCACTATATATATATATACACGGCTCCTTTTAAGCTTATGCTTACTGTGTTTCCCAGTTTTAGGCATAGCAACAGATGGATTGAAATTTGACTATGTTACAGAGCTATTAGATTGAACCGTGCCGCGAGTTATAGGCCATAGACGCATTCCCATAGACCCTATCCATGCACACAAGCTGTTAAGGGTCGGCCCGAGACGCAATCGGCCATAACGATTCAAACCTGTATCTACTTAGTTTGACAAAGGCCTAACAGCCAGTAGAAAGTGGGGAACTGCAATTAAAGCCGCAGGAAGGAGTGTTAGAGGGAGCAACAAATTTAAATCATTGCCTGTGCTGTAGCTGAGCAAGTGAACACACAGGTTTAGGTATTGGTGGGTTAGTTAGCATTGGAGAGAGAGAGAGAGAGAAAGAGAGAGAGAGAAGGAGCTTTGTACGTTTTTTTATATTTTGACCTATAATATATATTAACCCTAGATAAATACGTACACATAGCTATTCATAGTGGTAGGCCACAGCACATCTACACCCCCACCCCCATACACCACATACACATCCACATATATATTATATTTATTTATCCTTATTTTCATTTCATAAATTATAGGAGGGTAGAGGTGGGGAGGAGGGAAGTGAGGAGATAGAGGAGAGGAGGAGAAAGAGGGGAAAGAGGGGAACACCGGAGAGTGAGAGTAAGGAGAGGGGGAGAGTGAGGAGAGGGGTTGAGTGAGAAAAGGAGGAGAGGGGGAGTGCAAAGAGAGGAGGAGTGTGAGGAGAGGAGGAGTGTGAGGAGAGGAGGAGTGTGAGGAGAGGGAGGAGAGTGAGGAGAGGGAGGAGAGCTAGAGGAATGGAGAGAGGGAGAACCAGGTCAGGGAGGTTAGGTGGAGAAGAGCAGCAGGGGTGAAGGGATGTGACCCCAGATGTAGGCACGGAAGGAGTAGGGCCAGAGGGTCAAGGCCCTGATCCCAGGGGGGAGGTAGTGGGGATGAGGGACCGGCCCCAGGGCGAGGTTAGGGAGGCCAGGAACCCAAGGCACAGTTGGTAGGGCAAGTGGCTGTGGCAAAGTACAGGGCCCCCAATTATAGCCCAATTATAGCCCAGAGGAGATGGTAATCCTCCTCATGGAAATCCATGCCCGCTATTGGATCATACATGGTGGGAGAGATGTGAGGGCTAGCCATAAGCAAGTGGCCTGGAGTCAGATTGCTTCAGCTGTTGCAGCATTAGGGGTGGCACATATGGACGTAAGAGCTGCACATGCAACTGGTGGTGGACCACAGACCCTGAGGGAGTGGATTGAGCCAGCTGCAGTGGTGGGCCTACCAGGACTGGTGTACACGGGTGTACAGAGAACCATGCACAGTGAGTATCATATCACACCACACACATTGTTGTATGAACTTGTGTGTGTTTGTGTTGGGGGGGGGCAAATACTCCCCAGATATCATGATGTTTGTATGTATGTATAATAAAGCTTTTATTCTGGCTGGTGTATACAATGAGCTGTACCCCCCTAGAATTATTCTGGCTCCTACACCCCTGCTCACATGCATGGCATCCCAACTTCATCGCGCCTGACTAATGCGTGCCGACGCGCGCGCATGCATGCGTTCCAGACAAAAGCGATCCAATGAAAAAGTGCGCCCTGGCATCTGTGCGCATTTCTCGCATCCCTCCCACTTAGCAATCCACAATGGGACCATGGGAACATACACAACACTAATCTACTCTAACCCATCAAGAAGAACCACAAAAACACATGGAGGCTGCGCAGAAGCACGTGGATCAACAGCCAACTCACCTCCATTGGGGTAATCTCCGCTATACCCATCCTTTGAAAGTCCCACGCCATTGCTGGTGGCCATGTGCCAAGATGTATAGCCATTCCCATTTGGTCACCTCCCATTATGTTTTGCTATTCATCAATTTACATTAGTGTGGTGTATGTTCCCCTGATTCCCTTGTGGATTGCTAAATTGTGGTGGTGGTGAAGGGGCTTGTGTACCTGAATGAAACTGTGAGCTATACCATGTAGGGCCAGTGTAGACGGGCACGTAATAGCAGAGAGGTCAGAAAAATCACAGTCCACTAGAGAAGGAACTTGCAAACCCACTCCAGTATCTTTGGCATGCAAATCTTGTGGAACAGCACAGGCAGTGACCTAGCTAAATGTGCTGCAGTCCATAGGTTCACAGAGAGATGAGCACGACTTAAGGACTGAACAACATATAATAAAATGTTCTCCTGGTACTTGATCTATGTGATGTGGCGGTGTAATTTGGCCACTATTTATTTTCAGAAGGTTTTTTATGCAGAAACTTTAGCCAGTCTCATAGAGATATCAATCCATTTTGGTAACACCAGCTAAACAGTAAATATGACTGGTTGACCGTTGAAATATATTTTCGTTCCCCTACAACAGGACAAAGTAGTATTTAATAATATAGTACCGACTATATTGTCTTTATAGTGAAAATACATATTGTGTATGCCTCATATCTGTTCTCACCCCTATATTACATTCATTTGTTTTTTTTATCATTTTTTTCTTTCTTTTATCTGGGCTAATTTATTAATGTTATCCTCCTCAATGTACCTGTGATATACAATTACACTTCTCTCACGTCTAAAAGCCCACCTAGTAACAAATTCTCACCTCTTGGAGCTTCCCCCCGTTCTTCCTGCTCTCTCATGAGAGTTGTTATCTTGCACAGCTGACCTAAAGTCTCTTCCTCAGGAGAAGGTTATCAGTATTACTGTTTGCAAACAGTACTGTTTGTGTGCCTGCATGCAGCAGCATTACACTGATAGTGTGAAGCCCCTTCCATGTGGGTGTGATCTTAGGTCACAACTTTGGAAGATGGCAGCTGTTATGAGAGAGAATAGGAAGAAAGAGGGAGGTCCCAAAGGGTAATACTCTGTTACTCAGTGGGCTTTGTAGAAGTAAGTGAAGTGTAACATTTATATCACAATAACAATGAGGAGGAAAAAAAATATTGAAGTAGTCTGGGTGGATTTAAGATTTATATATTACAAAATTGCCTAAAGAAACTCCTGAACAACAACATGGCTGCTGTGAAACCCCACAACTTCTACCCAGTATTGCATAACAGACCTGAATATTTGTAACACTTTTCTAGTACGCCAAAGCTGAATTTGGCATAAAATATAACCCTTCTTCAGAGCCATCTCAGGGGCATCATAGAGATTCCACAGAATGGAACCATATTGAATAATATTCTTGTGGAACCTTTGCGAGCACAAAAAAATTACCAAAATTACAATCTTGGTCAGAGGTGACAATGCTAATTTGTTAATTTGATGTTTCCTGAAGTAAAGATGAAGATTCAGAGCAGTTGGACAGAGCATATGTCAGACTGACCATGTAAAAGGTGGGATTCTTACTAAATTAGGTTTTGTGAAATGTATTGAAAATTGCCAAAAACATCACAAGTGGTAAATAAGATATAAGACATCATGACAGTTTATTTAATAGCATATTTTTATTTTCTTATTTCCACAATACCTTTCTATTTTTAAGTAGAATTATTTTTATTTTCAATGACACAATAAAAGTTACAGTATTTGAATCAGTATTTTATTGTTATTGCTGTTATTATTTAAAAATGACTACAAAATGGTAATGGGGATCCTTCAGGAGTTGCATACCTTGGGCCCTCATTCAATTGCAATTTGGCCAATTGAAAAGGGCTCTAAATAAGCACATAACATATATTTTTTAAACAAGTTTTTAGTTAGTAAGCATCTATGCAAAAGCAAGGTTTTCAATAACTAAAAACGTATTTAAAAAAAATATGCTATGTGCTTATTTAGAACCCTATTCAATTGGCCAAATCGCAATAGAATGAGGGCCCATGTGAGTTGTCTGTCTATTGCCGTTGTTAATTCTTATATTACCCATCAGCTTTTCTGTTATAAAGTTTGTGATATATTAGAGAGTGTTGTTTAAATAGTTTGCCTATATTCATTCAGAAATGAAGACATGCATGAGCTCCATTTTATTGAGGCTAAGCCTTGTGAGGGATATTTACTAAGCTATCACAGGAGCTGTGATGAAGTGCAAGATTTACTAAGCATCACATTGCTGTAATGTGCATCACCATAATCAATACGTTTATTTCCTATGGGTTTGAAATTACCGTTACGTCCCGTTACATCTCATCACAGCCCCTGTGATAGTTTAGTAAATATTTCCCCCATCACATCCTCTGTGATAGCTTAGTAAATAACCCTTCCATTAGGTTCTTTGTGCAGTGTTAGCTTTCCTAGTTGCACATTGTAGGAGTGATACTGTCACATGGGTTGTTACAATTGTGCCAAAATGGCTCTTTTCATCACTGGTGCAAATGATGATAGCAGTTGTTTGTGGTTTACCAGTGGACAGTATATAAATCACATTTCACACTCAGGCCGCAGTGTTTAGAAAAGTGGTGGGTAAATCAGTCCTAGAACGGCTGCTAACAGTTCAGAGTTTCAGTGTGCCTCTACTTGAGCACAGGTGAAAATTAATGGAACTGATTATCTCATGTATGCAGAGATAAACTGAATAAATGTATGGAAAGATCCAGAGACCCTGCACTGTTGGCAGCTCTTACACAGAATTGCCCACCACTCTTCTAAACACTCATAGTTTAAGCCAGGAACCATTTTTTTTAAAAAAAGTGGTCCCCCTCAAAGGAATGTGCCCCTAGGCGGCTGCCTAGTTTGCCTAATGGGTAATCCGCCATGCTGGGAACCCTTATCAGTGCCAGGTTTGGGTACAGTATTCACTTTCAGTCCTACCTGCTTCCACTCCTGCCTGCTCTATGTAATGTCTGACCTGCTGCACGGTGATAAAGTGGTTTCTTTTCACCACTGTACATCTGATTTATGCTTTAACAGCACTTGCACTTTGCTGACTATAAGACTATCATTACTATTTTTTTCTTGGTCATATTATAGTAAACAGTTTTGAATTTATAGGGAATATTCCTAGTAGAGCTGGGATCACTTAACCCAGCACAATGGGTGGTGTGTTTCTTTAGAAATTACTTGCAAAATGTATTATGGCATTGTGAATTTTTACAGAACTTGCTCTCATAGCAACATAATCTACTGACCCTCACTTATAAAGACAGCAATACTTTCCTTATGAGAGAGTTGAATCTACTGTAGCTATCAAGCTTAAAAGCGCTTTTTCTGCCTAAAATCCTTCAAATACTTCCTAATTTGTTTCTCCCCTCTACAACTCATGAAGACAGTATACTTTTAAGGTGAGGGTGTGCAATGACTCATAGTAACCAATCAGTGGCAACATTGTGTAACATTGAGAGAAGTCACTGACAGTTTAATAGGAAACACTGCACTACACATTGTGTGTATTCACGAGCTGCATGAGCTACACAGGTACAAATTGTATGATTTTGGCAGAACAAATAGAGCTTATCAGCACGTCCTTATAAAATAAAATACATAAAAGTAAATATATATATATACCGTAGGTATATTATATTCTTAGTGAAATCCCAAAACCTTCCATGTTTCTTTAAGTATATCTATCTCTTTACTTTTGTGTACTTTATTTTATTAATATGTGTTTAAAAGCTCTTTTTTTCCCTCTAAGATCCTACAAATGGTTCCTAACTGGTTTTCCCCTCTACAGCTAACGGAGACAGTGTATTTCCAAGTACTTGAGAGAGGTCACTGACAGGCTAATCAATCAGTGTCAATGGTGCGCAACATGATGCTTGAGAGAGGTCACTGACAGTCTAATTTTAAATACTGCACTTCACAGTCTGTGTATTCATGAGCTACATGATTTTGAAACTTCAGAAATATATCATTTATAATGTGCTGGAGGTCCTGATTCGGACCTGGGCCTTCTATTGACCACCCCTGCCATACAGTATTGCGTAGCATACAGTAAACTAAGAAACTCTGCAATGTTCTGTGCTTTTAAATAAATGGAACTTTCTTACTTGAATTTCATTACTCACTTGCAATATTCTAGTTAGACGAGTATATGTATTTTTATTTACAGTCTCTCTACTGGATTGAAACCAAATAGCCAAAAGGCAATCTGTATGAACCAATCTGTGTGTGTATATATATATATATATATATATATATATATATATATATTATAGTATTCATTTGTTTGCTGTAGGAGTGCAATAGATTAATTTGGTCCAGTTTAAAATATCATCATAAATGTATCCAGTCATATAATTAGTGGGTACAATTTTCCAGTTAATGATCATGATAAACCCTTAGGGCCTCATTCTATTATCGGCCGTAGGCGATGCGGGGCCGCAAGGACCGGCCGCAAGCTATTCTGCTATTCTATTCCCCTCCGGCCGGGGATTCCGGCAGGCTTGTGGCCGGTGCCTTGCTATCTCTTGCGGCCGCACGCGCCGGAGGAAAGCCTTTGATCTTAAACGGCCGCAAGAGTTTCGGCCGCAAGAAAAGCGAGCCGCAGCTTACTTGCAGCAAAAAGGTCCCGCTAGCACCAATTAAGCACATAATATAGCCCAAATAAAGCCTTCCTGCACTTTGAGGAGACTATAAAGAGATTGTAGGTGTTAGCAAAAATAGCACAACATTCCCCTATACTCAAATCCGTAAAAACAATTTTTTATTAAATATGTCAAATATCCATGGAAAAAGTCCATAGGGCTTGGAGCACCTCAGACACGCCCACGCTGCGGCCGGAAAATAAACAGTTAATGTAAACTCGGAGTTGGGCTGATGTGCAAGCTTGAGAGTGGGTTACTATTAATCCTCATGTCCCCCAATATGATCCCTAGCATTTACAGAGCTTTACAGTGCTGTCTTCAATTTATATTTGACTTTAAAAATTTTGGAGCTTACGGCCGGTTCCAAGATATGTGGCCGGCCGTAAGGGGAGATCCTTGCTGGGCCGTATAATAGAATTGCAAGGTAACGGAACCCCCGCAAGGAATAGCGGCCTTACGGCCGATTTACGGGCGATAATAGAATGAGGCCCTAAATGTTTGCTACTGCCCCATGTTTGAATATACAGGGAGCCTCTATTTACTATTTAGTTCTATGTGGTTGGTGGTATTGACATGTTAAAATTCATGTAATTTCATTGGCTGTTGGTATTTTGAGCCAAACTATTTTAAATGACAGATCCCTAGCTCCTCAAACATGGAACAGTAAAATACAAAAAAAAATATTCCATAAACTTTGCAATTAAGGGTACACTTTCATATAAAGGCAACTTGTGTTTAATAAATACTTCCCATTTAATATTAAGCAGATTAGCAGCCTCATTCAATTGCGATTCGGCCAATTGAATAGGGCTCTATATAAGCACACAGCATATTTTTTTACAGAAGCTTTTAGTTAGTGAACTTCTATCCAAAAGCAAGGTCTTCACTAACTAAAAACTACTGTAAAAAAATGCTCTGTGCTTATATAGAGCCCTATTCAATTGGCCAAATCACAATTTAATAAGGCTGTAGGACATTAATATAATGTAAACCACCTTTTCCAGCATTACATATATCAGTTTCTTTGCTCCACTGGAAATAATTTAATGTGCATCTTTTATTTGTATATACAAACAATATGTTTTTGAATAAATGCATGACATTCAAAGAATAACTTATATGCAATGTAATATAGCATGGAAACAGGGAAAGAAACTACTCTTGACATTAAAGGACCCTCATGATTTGTCTTATGTTGTAGTTATACTGAATGCTAGGTAGATGGTGCTATCCAAGCAAGCTTCGGGCCTTCTTCTTTACATAAAATCTCTGCATGGTTATTAACTGGGGGATTCATCAAATGATATGCTTCAGACTAATTATTTACGCTTTACATTATATTTATCTACATTTGTGGATATTATTAGCTTTAATATGAATGTGATAAAACATATATTGGCCATATCTGTCTTGTATCTTGTTAATTATTGCTAATTGTATATTTTTAATCCAAAAGTTAATATGTTCAATTAAAGAGACATGGGGCCTCATTCAACTGCGATTTGGCCAATTGAATAGGGCACATAGCATTTTTTTTACAGAAGTTTTTAGTTAGTGAAGACCTTGCTGTTGGATAGAAGTTCACTAACTAAACACCTCTGTAAAAAAAATATGCTATGTGCTTATATAGAGCCCTATTCACTTGACCAAATCACAATTGAATGAGGCCCATGGAATGCAGCATATTTAAAACGTTACAAAAGTTATATTTGAATATTGTTTAATAAAAAAAAAAAAAAAAAAAACCTCCTTTAAAGTAAGAGGACATGCCTCTATGTTCAGAGTTCATGTGTCCATATATCACATTGGCAGATTAGTATGACTTATACAGCTATACATCTGCTGACTTAGAAGTCCCCAATGGCACTTACAAAATTCAAAGCAGTTTATTCTGCTCCAGGACATTCATTTAAAAAAAAAATACACAATTTGAAATAGTATCTTTCAGATGCAATAAAAATGGTTATCATATGTCTTTAAAGCAAAATGTGTTCAGAGCTCCCAAAAAACATTAGGATGCAAGATATTTGCACCACATTAATTAGGTCCCAAACAACAATATTTATATTGCAAACTACAAAGACGTGAAAGGACTGTAACTTATATTGTTGATGTAATGATTCATCAGAAGCCTCTCACCAAGCTGCGTTTCCAACCGGACCTTGAAGTTTAAGACTTATGAGCATTGTAGAGGTTAAACTGTTAAAACTCTTTGTGACTACATGGGACCTGGACAAGATATTCCACCGATCGTCAGCCGAGCAGCAAACCAGGATTCTTCGGAGACCCACTGGAAGAAGATCTTGCTGTTGAATAAAGAGGGTCTTGGACCTCCAAGGAAACACTCTAGAGCCAGCACATACTGTAGTCCAAAACAGCTATATCATTTTATTGGGACAAACAGGATGCTCTTATAGGAGTAAAACAAAATAAAACTTGAAAAACAGGTTTGACAATTTTCCAAAAGCATTTTTGAATTCCCCAACTAAACTAGGGCATTCAATCACAGGAGGACTTAATTCATTGGGTCTGTGATTACCTAGAAGGGATTCAGATGACAAGATGCCATAAACATTTTTAAACTTCCCACCCAGGATGGGGGGACCACCAGGACTGACGTCAGCGCCTCTGAGTAACCAATCAGGAAAGGGCCTGGAAGACCTGATATAAGTGGATTATGGAGGACGTCAAGGGACAATGCAGCTAGAATTTGGAAAGTGACCTGTTGCGGGTACAATGTCTCTGAAAAAAATCTATTGCACTTTTATTGATTGTTTGGGCCGGCTTCTCTATTTTTAAATTCCCTGCTGTAGCACGCTGACTAATACCCGCTAGCACTGCGGCGGTTTTACAATTGGTCTCTGCAGAGCCACTTTCATCAATCTGCCTGGGCCCGACAACCCCAGAAATTTTTGATTGACCAATAGGCACAGTGCATACAGTCAAAGGGAACATTTGTGGCTTTCCAGAGTCCCCCTTTCAGATCCCAGTGATGAAGCTCTTTCAGGGAGGAAATGTTGGCCTTAAGTCTCCACACTCTTGTTTTCAGGTTTGGGCAGCACCCTGAAGTTACAAGAGAAATAAAGGGACCAAACTATTAAAGGATCTCTTTATACAAAAGCAATTGAGTTACATACTTTTTAACCACATTAGTTAATTAAAGTTATCCTCTTCATTCTAATTGTGGTATAAAATTTACACTTTGCTTCTAAGAAGTCCACAAATAACAGGCTGCCATATTACACTGCCCCACTCCTGTGACCCTGTGACATAAGGTTTCACTCACAGGGGAAGCGATTCACACTTCCATGGCTGAATGATGCTGAGACATACAACATGTCACTTGTCTGCTAGAAGCAGCATGAGTCACTGGTAATGTAAAGCCCCTTCCCTGCACGAGTGGCTTTAGGTCACAGTCATGAAACATGGCAGCTGCATTGATAGAGAACAGGAAGATTGGAGAGGTCCCAGAAGCTTATAATCTCAGAAGTGAAATGTAAATGTTATATTCCATGGAGGAGGATAAATTAATTAACTAACCTGGTTAAAACATTCATTATAAAAAAAATGCCCAAAGAATCCCTTTATTGCTTCCTCGAAATTGATGAAAATAAGTGAAGTAGAGAAGATACTTTTTAATGGCAAGTAGTATTGAAAACAACATTTATAGATAGCGTTATGCCTACTTCTCATATGTTCTCTGTTGCACAGTGATAGAGGTGTGGAACAAAACCCGCCATACTCTGATATTATGGTATAGCAAGTCATAATGACTTTATTGTACAAGTAATCACATGTCGTTTAACAGTAGATGGTCTCTCTATCTATAAGTAAAAAACATGTTCATGTAATATGTAGCTACACAGCAAATTACATGACAGTAACCATAAAAGGTTGCAGGAAAAACAAAATGTCCTATCTATGTTATGTTATTGTAAACTGGCCTCGCCATATCTTCTTATAGAAACCTCCCTTTTCGTTAACATGCACCAACTGTCTCCCGTCTCATTACACTTACATAAACCTTCAGAATCAGAGACCCCGGACATGGTGCTCTCAAAGTAAAATGGATTCCACAGGGGTGAAATATATCTTCAACAACTAGACATTGGCAATAGATTTTGTTCCTTATACTATGCCCAGATTTCCATACACACTCCTAGAGTACACACGATTACAGGGACTATACTATTTCCATTTGGCATAGAGAACCCAATTTTTTTTTTTAAAAGCTACAGAAATGATAACCACTCAATATCACATATAATAGTTGTCTAACTCTTGTAGTCACACTTGAGAGCCTCACCTAGCGAGGCGAAACGTTGAAGCACAGAAGTCTTCCGAGCTCGGAGCACTTAGCAGATGAGCGCCGAAGGGGGGGTCGGCAGCCAAGGCGTCTGGGAGTGAGGTTGCACGCAAATTTAAGCCGAATTTGCAAAGTTTCGGCACTCGAAAATCTGCTAAGCGAGAAAAAAAATGTTGGCAGAAAAAAAATGAAATGTAACACATAGACAATCAATGCCATTTTACAACACTAACTTGCAACTAATAACATTAAGAACATAAAATGGCGCTTTACCTGACAACACCAACGGTTTGCCCTCGTGCACGCAGCCTAGTTACACTGCACATTTGGCACATTGATGACACTCTCTCCTCAGGGCAGCAACAGTCCATCTGTACATTGTATGCTGCAGGAAGATAAGAACAGATTGTTAGCTCTTCAGGCTATTGATTGCTGGATATATTAATTAGAAATAAGCAAAGTATATTAATGTATTAAGTAACTAATTAATTAATTATTATTGAAAAAAATCTAGATATATATATCTGTCTTTGCAATGAGCGCCGAAGATGATCGTTGCAAAGCACAAAACTGGAAGGACACGAGGGGAGAGGCTCGCAATGAGAGCCGACGGTGCTCAGAGGAGCAAAATTACACAAGGAGAGTCGCTCGCAATGAGCGTGGAAGGTGCTCACAGGAAATAATGTACACAAGAGGAGAGGATCGTAATGAGCGCGAAGGTGCTCAGAGGAGCAATAGTATACAAGGAGAGACGCTCAGCACAAGGCTCGCAATGAGCACTGAAGGTCCTCAGAGTAGAAAAAGCCTTACATTGTGTGGCAAACAGGATTGCCATGGCTTCAAATTTAATTGCCCCGTCATTTTTGACGGGCAAGTCGCTAGTTCATATAAAATCAGAAAGGCAAAATAGAAATTAATGTTTTCAAAGTGTATTTTACAGTTATGGCAGTTATGGACAAAAAATAGATAGTGGTAGTGAGTTCCCTTATGTCTGGTTTGAAGAACTAAGTTAAGGTGAGAAGGGGGGCTTTCCCCATAGGAAATAGGACATTATTAAGAAATATTGAGAGATGCACTTGGGATGCTTAATAAAATAACCCCCACATGGTTTACAATGTTTAAACTAAAAGACAAGCAACACACAATTTTAACCATCAACAGATCTGAAGTTTATTGAACGTGCCCAACAGCAAAATAATGTTGTAAGCATTAAATTGCTTCCACCAGCAACCACTCATTCCTTCAAATTTACTCATGGAAATATTAAACTGTTCAAACTATAAGCAAATAGAATTGAAATATATCTCATTGTAAAAAATACTTCTCATCTATATCTACCTATTTATAAATTACCCAACTGGGAGAGAAAAATATACTGATGATAAAACCCTAAGCCAAACAGGAACAAATTAGGTAATTGTTTACAGTAGCATACACAATGTGACTGAAATAATCACAATGGACTGTTAAATGGCCACTGTAATGATCCATCTTTCACACATTTTAGGTAGTAAATATCAGTATAAAAATATGTGTTTTTAGACAATAAATATCAATGGATTTGGGATGAATTTAGTAAGATAACACTCATTAATCCACACATCTTGCATTATTTTGACTCCTGTCTATGTGTGATTTACTGAACCTCAGGTATAATAATTAGGTCCGTGATGGGGTTTGGTAATGCTCGATGTAGCTTTATGAATCACCAATAGAGTAGTAGTACATGCATGTTTTCGCAGCAAGCATTTGCAATTTAACAGCTGTCTTTACCAGCACATGTACAATTGCACATACAAACGCACACTGCTATACTTGTATGTGCTTAGATTCTACATCAAAGGTTGGCATTATGTGATTAATGACATATAATAGCACGAAAACCCTGCAAAATGATAACATGCATAGAGCAGAAAGAGAAAGAAATGAGAGAGAGAGAGAACAGTGACAAGGTCTGCTGAGAGCACTGCTGAGAACACTGACAGATGTAACTGTCACAATATCATTGTACCGAAAGACACTTCCTCTATATTGAGCAGATCAACTTCCACCTCAGATTTCATAGATTAAATTAGAGGCAATATTAATCTTTGTTTACATTTTAACAACACATTGAGTATTATTAAGTGTAGTTATTCAAAACAGTGTTTTTTAAGTATTTGACCACAGTAGTCCTTTCACTATTATTTTTGTTAAATCAAAGCTGTGAATTCATCCATGTACCAAAACAGGATCATTTTAATCTAATCAAAAACTCCTCTTTATGAGTTTATTGAGGTGAGTACTACAGCACAGACTATCTTTGTTTACTATATAATGATGTTGTATTTTCTATAATTTAAGTGTAAACCCAAGAAATTAATCACTAAATATGTTGGAGGTGAGCTGCTCGGAGGACATTTTCTGTGTGTATGTGTCTTCTTTTTCCTCTCTCTTACTCACTGTAGAAGTGTATGAGCCTCATTCAATTTGGAGGCGCAAGTTATGGAGGTATAGGCCGTATGTCTGCGGGCCGACAGCGCTCGCAAGTTATGGTGCTATTCAATTGCTCAAAGCTGCAAGTTATGGACCGATAGCGATATTCGGAAACCATGCCATCGTATATAGCATTTGCAAGCTTGAAGAAATCAATTAACCAAGACTGTAACTCCTGAAATAGAATCAGCCAATGAAAACAGAGATTGTCATCATGACATCAATGGAAAATGGAGTTTTGATTTCAAAGTCTTACGGGCTTCAATTTACGAGTTACGATCGGACCCACATTCCTGAAATATTGCAATAGTGCTAGTTCCATTATATGTATTAACACATTGATTGCCGGGATTGTTATAACATGGAAATCAAACATGAAATAAAGTATTTTATTTGGCCGATTTGCGGGCTTGAGAATGTTGTGCTATTAATTTTAAGACCTAACATCACTTTCCCTTTTAATAAGAGTAAAGTATTGCTTTTTTTATTTGCTTTTAAAGTGCTCTGGACATGTCATTAAGCCCTTTGCGAGTCCTCCTTGGTACCTGTGACTTATGGTTCGACTTTTGCCATTTGCAGGCTTGGCAGCTTGGTTAGCGAGGGAGAATCGGAGCAATTCTATAGCGATTTGCGATTTTAGCTTTCAGAACTCTTGCAGCCGTGAAAGATCAAAGGCTTAGAGGGGCATTAACTTGAGATGTGAACCATCGCATCTAATCTGAGGCCAGAGCCCGTAACTCGATTGGAAACTCGCAAAAAGACTATAAGACGCTAATTGAATAGCAAAATAACTCGCGGGCTACATTTCCGAAAGCTCAATTGAATGAGGCTCTATATCTGTAAATCATGTCTATATACAGCTATATTTGTGTATATAAGTGTACATAAGTGTACATGACACTTTCTAACATATCATCTATCATATGAGGCATTTTTACAGTGTGTGCATGTGTGGGGGATCCTAGGGCAGCATAAAAATCCAGTACCAAAGGCATCCAAAGAGATCCCCTTATTCAGGCATTATAATATGGCACCTTTTGCATCCTAAATTCTAACAAACCTGAGAGATGTGGTATCTGCATGTTATTTTCTGCTCTACCTAGCTAATTATTGAGATTTTTTCTGCTGACACCTGAGCAGACAACAGAAACAATGTATAGTCTGGTAGCATAAACTTTTCCCGCCAAAAAAAAAACTCAGCTCAGACACTGCATTGTGCTGCTGTTGGATTGAAGGTTAGTATAGGATTAAAATCTGTAAAAAAAATGCAGTATTTCTGTTGGGAGGGACACTGCCTATGGAATCAACTCTGAGGTGTGGATAACATTTTTTTTTACATAAAATACATCTGTATGTGTATAGAATGAATCAATGTAATGTGTGTTTCTGATATAAACAGTATGTTTTAGATTAGAAAAACCTAAAAACATGTAAATGTAGATATACATTTAATAATATTTCATGACTGGCACGCAATCTATTCTAAATACAGCTCTGTATGGTGACATTCTAGAAACTAAATTTGTATTTTTGCATTTTTACTTTTATTTAATCCTGATCTGTATTTTTACATCTTTGAAATAAAAATAAATAAATATTACTTTTTGCTTATAATGCTAAAATAGAATTTCAAAAGTTTAATGTGTGTTGGTGGCCCCTCTCAGGCTTTTGTTAGATCCCGGCTTGATTACTTGTGTCACGCTAAATTTTCATCTAGATTTGTGCTGGTTTGAGTAGAATACAGTATATCTATAACTATAGTCATATGTTTAAAGAGCTCTCCTCATCCCACTTTGTTCCTGAGGACCAGCAGATAACGACTAGAGCCAGCTGTTGAGAACCACCACTCTAGATGACCAATACTACCTTACATTAACACAAGCGATGGGGCACAACATTGTGGGAGTGTTAGTACTTAAAAGGACATTGTTATCCCAACAGGAAGGTGATTTTAACCCAAAGAGCATTAAAAACGGTCTATACATTGAACCAGACATTTTTCTCTACAGTGAATTATTCTCAAAATATTCAACATTGATTGTGCACTCCTTTTTTGTCAACTCACTGTGCTAATTTGTGGTTCAGAGAACTTGATAAAGGTAGTGGTGGGAGTCTAACTGCTTGATAACATTGGAGGCCATTGTTTTGGCAGTCACAAAGACAGACAAGCAGACTTCAAAGCTAATTAGCACATGAAACTAGCTTAAAATTCACAAGTTCCTCATTTGCATAAAACATCAGCAACAATATGGAGTTTTTCAGGAATTATTCACTTTAGAAAAAATTACTAACACAATGTATAGACAGTTTTTTTATGCACCCTAAAAATAACTTGAAAACCAACTTGATTTTCAGGGACATACTGCCCTATTAAATTCGGGCTACTTGAAAAACCGTAGCTCGCATTGTTGAAAGTAAGACTTAAGGCTATTAAATTAGCCCTGTAAATCAGGCCGCTGCGAAAAAAGCCTAAGTGATGAGTAATGTAGAACTTTGCGGCCGCAAATCCTTTGATGTGTCAAGCACGTAAACACTACAATTGCAATCATGCTATTAAATCGCAACTAGGTCACTCGCGAGCAAGCCCGTAACACGCAAATGGTGCCCAAAGCCCAACGAGTGCTGGAGAGGACTCACAAGGGGGGTAAAGTCCAATATGTAGCACTTTAACTGTGTATAAAAACACACAACTGTTCTAATATTAAAAGGGAAAGTGATGTTAGGTCTTAGAATTAATAGTATAACATTCCCAAGCCTGCAAATCGGCCCACAAAAATACTTGATTTCATGTTATATTTTTGTGTTATATCAATCCCGGCAATCAATGTGCTAATACATATACTGTAACTCGCATGTAATAGAATATCATATTTAAGGCTTTATTAATATTGCATTATGTGTGGAATGTGGGTTCTCTCGTAGCTCGTAATTGAACCGCGTAAGACGTTGAAATCCAACCTCTATTTTTCTGTGACGCTATGATGACAATCTCTGTTTCCATTGGCTCCTTCTGAACCCGTAACTATGGATTTGACTAATTGATCGCTAACAAGACCGCAAATCCAACGGTCGACAAATGGTTTACGGGTTTGCATCTCAAGCTCGTAACTCGCAGCCCCTTCTAATTTAGGGCAAATTTCAAGCCTGCAGCTGTTACAAGCTTCACGGTAGAGTCACTGGCTTTGAATTTAATAGGGCTGAAAGTCACTTTAAACAGTCATTACCACGGTATGTACTAGAGCTGCAGTGGTAAAGCACATATTCCTGCTATTAAAAGACTGAATACACAGGAGTGGTATTAATGCATTATAATGTTAATGAAATCCTTAGAAGAAGACACTATTTAAGTTTTATAATATGCTACAGTTAATGCTAGATAATTTGCACCTTCTTTTGTAATAACGTTATTGCAACTCATAGTGGATATAAATGCAGTTTATGATTTGTTACTGCGCTTTACATTATCCTAGATGGCGAAACAGTGCCATGTTTTATCACATATCACATAGCCTTTCTTATAGCATTGTTATAGTTCAGTGCTGTCCTAGTGAATGGAAGGCTCCTGTGCTGTTCAAAATATTTTGGGGTCCCTTCCATTTTCCCCTTTGATATCAGATAAGTGCTTGTAAAGGTCAATTAAAAATTAAAATACATGTAGGTGTTCAGACAGTTATTCTTTGCCTCTCTTCTTTAATTGGTGTCTTATTTACTCCAAGCCACTGCTGATGGTAGCAGAGAGCCTGTACCAAGTTGTGGGCCCCCGGTGCTTTCACCCGCTGCACCAGCAGTAGTTCCTCCGCCACTGCTTCCCTGACCTCATTATAGAAACACAATCATTATTCATACTGTAAAACTTACAACTGTATAGAGCAGTGAATATATCAATTCCTTCACTTTGCAGTTCTGGTAAACAGGTAGCAAGGCCTGTTCCTGATGGTGAGCCAGTGAAGTGCTGACCCATGATGAACTCACTAAGCTATTTTCTTAATTGGCTCAGTACGTTTTTTTTTCTATTAGGTGTGTTATGTGCGGCATCCTGTGAAAATCCAACACTCATCCTGATTTTAATTTAGCAGTGTATGTTGTATGTTGTATAAAATAAAAAAATAAAACAAATGACCTAAAATAAAATAATTAAAAAAAAAAAGTGATACGATTAAAATTAAAAAATCATTAAAATTAAAAAGAATTCTGAAACAAAAAATTACAACTGTTGGAGAGAAAACGGGGGATTAAATTATACACTGCCCTCCATTGGACGACTCTGTCCCCCACTGACACCCTTGTCCTCAATCTTGAGCCCTGGATACGTTAGGGGCCTCCACAGGAATCCATTGGTAACCCCATGGAGTTTATGTGCCCCCACTCCAAAGCACAAGGGGTGTGCCATCTAATGGTCCCCAGAAAGTCAAAAGGGGCCCGGAAGATAATAATTGTTTAGACTTTTAACCAATCATATATGGCAAGGGCGTAATTACAATGCTCAAACCTCTTTGGCTGATATACGATGGACACACATTTCAGCCAATCAGAATCCACAAAACTGACATATAAGGTGAAGGCGCAATCAAAAAGCCATTCATCGGCACTGGAGTCCCTTGGATGAGTTTTTATTTTATATAGCAGTGTTTTTTAGTTAGAGGCCCATTTCCCTGAGCGAAGATGATGAACAAGAGCTTCAATCAAGAAAGAAGAGGACACATTCTTCAATCAACACTGAAGAGTAATGAACCTGGGCAACAGTTTTCAGGCTGAGCCTTTGCTTGCAAACTATTTTTGCAGTTTCCAATCAGAATGAATATTTGATTTACTCCACCCCCTTTATGATTGGTTAAAAGATTAACCAATCAGAATGCATGGATTGACTTCTGAGTTAACGTCAAGGAGATGAAATAACATTACGGGAGCAATGTGCACTTGGATATAATTTTCCATAGGTTAGATTTCTGTGAGTGATGTGATAGCTCGGTAGTGATTTATGAGTAGACTTCACTTGGTCCTTTTTTTATGGGAGCCATGATATGGATTCCATATTCCATAGTGCTAAGTACAGGGAAACTGCAAATATAATATAAAAAAAACATGACAAAAGTTTACATACTGATATAGAAGGTGTATAGGGTCCTACTCTCGTAAACTTACAATCTACGGGCCTCATTCAATTGCGATTTGGCCAACTGAATAGGGCTCTGTATAAGCACAGAGCATATTTTTTTACAGAAGTTTTTAGTTAGTAAACTTCTATCCAAAAGTGAAGTCTTCACTAACTAAAAACTTCTGTAAAAAAAATATGCTCAGTGCTTATATAGAGCCCTATTCAATTGGCGAGATCGCAATTGAATGAGGCCCTAAGAGGGATAAGAATATTAGTAAAAGGGTTGTGAGTTGCTTTATAGTTAACAGCAAGATCCAAACACAGAAGGCATCCACTGTCGTTTTTGAATGTCTGATAGTATGAAACGAGTTGGTAGGTCTTTCTGAATAGATGAGATTTCAGAGAGTGTTTGATAAATAACGGCCAAGAGTCTGACAGAGCGGGGTAGATAATTCCACATTTAAGGAGTATTATGAAAAGATCTTGGAAAGGAAAGTGTAAGGAGGTGATAACAGGTGAATATATATGTATGTTGTGAGCAGAGTGGTATTTCTGGAGATTAGATTTGAAATGTAGTAGGGTGAAGTGTTGTTCAGAGCTTTGTAGGTGAGTGTCAGGATTTTGAACTTAGATTTAGTAGGGACTGACAGAGAGGGGTAGCAAATGAGATATATGATCCCAGCAGATTTTTTTTGATTTATAAATGCAGAGCTTTGTAAAAAAAATAGGTGAATTACATGTACAGTTATGTTTCTTTTACATTTTTTTGATTACTGTATAGAGAATCAATGACTGCTCCTCATGAATCAATCAGTTTGGGTCATCCTCTGGTAGTCCACAGCACTTTCCCATCCTAAAAACAATCCTAAACGGCAATTTATAGCTCTATAGTCAAACGTGGCTTAGTATATTTGTTTCTCCATCCCAAAATGCAGAGCAGTGGGTAGCCAGCATCTAATGACAGATACATGAAGCACGTTGACTTACATTACTTTTTATCTAACTAGATTGTTGTTATCATTAATGTATTATGTTTTCTGTTTGTTTTCCGCTTATTAAAAACCTTTGAGTGGCAGAGATATCACCAGAGAACTGACAGTGAGACAAAGAAGCATTTGAATTAGGCTTCATTGTTTTGTTTTAGTACACTGGTTCCACTACTTTGGAGATATTCTTGATGACTCCATCCATAAAGAGCAATACATAATCTGTTCTTGTATGTACTGTATTCTTCAGTTATGCACACTGCCCTTTTTATGTACAGCCTCTTGCGTAGGAATTTAACATTTTGTCTCTTTTCTTTTTCTAAAATATTACAATTCCTTGCTTTAGATTCTGCTTTCAAACACACAACCTTTCAAACACACATATGTTGGACATTTTTTTTTACACCCAATGAGCGCCTTTACATAACAAACTGAACATGAAAATCATTTATATTTAGATAGAAAGATGGTACTTTTTGGGCATTGAACATTGAAAAGTTTAACAATCTAAAAAAATGACTGAAGACACTTCTCTTCACCCAGGCTTTTGAATACGATATAACTCCTTTTTCCTTCTAATATTATTAGTATTATTATTGTATGCATAAAGGAATTTATGTAAGTATTTTAACTGTTTTTATTTCATTAAACATAGGTTGTTCAGTTGTATTTACTTATACAATGTACATGCCACCTATTTCTTAGAAGCCAACAATCTAACAGTCTTTTAATAACAGTAGTTTGCAGACTATTACTCTGCTGGTTTCTTGGATGTATCTGAAGTGTCAATTTTATAAATTAAAATCTAGTTAAATAATGTATACAAAAATGTGCTTGATATGTCAGTTTAACAATGGGAAGGAAAAGGGAAGTTATTGTATTCCATTTATTTATCAAAGTGTTAAATACTATGGGCCTTATTATATTATCGTCCGCAGCCGCTGCGGGGCCGCAAGGACCGGCCGCAAGCTTTACGGCTATCCTATTCCCCTCCGGCCGGGTACTCCGGCAGGCTTGCGGCCGGCGCCTTGTTATCTCTTGCGGCCGATCGCGCCGGAGGAAAGCCTTTGATCTAAAACGGCCACAAGGAAATCGGCCGTAAGAAAAGCCTGGTTGCGATTCTATTGCTCCGGGAACCCTGTCTGCAAGGCTAAAACCGAGCCGCAGCTTACTTGCAGCAAACAGCAGCACCAATTAAGCACATAAAATAGCTCAAATAAAGCCATCCTGCACTTTGCGGAGTCTATAAAGTGATATTCGGTGTTAGAAAAAATAGCACATAATTACCCTATACTCAAATCTGTAAAATAATATTTTTTTAATATACGTAAAATATACATGTAAAAAGTCCAGAGTGCTTGGAGCACCTCAGACACGCCCACGCCGCAGCCGGAAAATAAACAGTTAATTTGAACTCGGGTTTGGGCTGATGTGCAACCTTGAGAGGGGGTTACTTTTAATCCTCATGTCCCCCAATATGATCCCTAGCATTTACAGAGCTGTACAGTGCAGGCTTGAATTTATTTTTGAGTTTTTAGATTTCAGAGCTTACGGCCGGTTTCAAGATATGCGGCCGGCCGTAAGGGGAGATCCTTGCGGGGCCGTATAATTGAATCGTGAGTTAACTGAACCCCCGCAAGGAATCGCAGCCTTACGGCCGATTTACGGACGGTAAGAGAATGAGGCCCTATAAGTTTTATTGAATAAAATCATTTTTTATTTCAACTTTTTATTTCTTTTAATAAATTGCCTATCTCTTCTCTCATTCTTCTCTCATCCAGTCCCCTTTTTCTCTGCCCTCATCTATCCCATTTTCAGTGGGGGGGGGGGGGGGGGGGGAATTTAAGAAGGATCTCAAGTGATTGCAATATTATTATTATTATTATATAATATTTATAATACGCAGACATATTCCGCAGCACAATACATAGGATGCATCCCTTGATTTAACATGCACTGGAAAAAAGGTGATCACAGTACTTCTCACCTCACCTCAGCCACTTGAGATGCTTCATAAATTCCTCCCAAAGTTTGTTATTGACTTCACTCATATTATTTTAACATTGGCAGCATAAATAGATGACTACTGTGTACCATGTAATTTTATAGAGTTGTGTTATAACATGCTTATATGAATCTGATGTTTTATGTTGAAGATTCAATAGCTTTTATTTATCAGATTTTAAAAAAATGCTTTAGTTCACTAACAGCCTCATTAAATATCTAAAAAGTAGGACTGAAGGCTATTAAATTAGCCTTGTAAACCTCCCCGCAGACGATTTGCGGGTTAAAAAACAGGTTGGCCGAAAATTGCCTACGGGACGTGGAACTTCGCAATCCTTTGATCTGTCAAGCCCGTACCCGCTACGTTCCAATCCCGCTATTAAATTGCAACAAAGTCCCCCGCGAGCTAGCCCGTAACAAGCAAATGGAGGCCAAAGCCCAATGAGTGCTGAAAGGACTCACAAAGGCTTCTTCAGCCCTTACATTTGCTGCGGGAGCAGCAAAAGAGACCCCTCGCCCTGGCCCCCAAACCTCCCTCCGGAACCCTATAGCTCCCCCTGCTCCCCAATCGGGACCCCCACAGGCTCCCATCATTAACCCTTGCTTTGGGTGTCCCAATTGGGACTCCGTGGCAGTTAAACTGTTAACCACTGCCGCAGGGTACTTGAAGTAACCCCGCGGCACCTAAAATGAACCCCCCGTTGCTGGGGGTCACCATCAGGACCGCCGCAGTGTCCCCATATTACCCCTTGCAGCGGGGGTCCAGATCGGGACCCCAGCTACATTTAAAATTCAAAATTCCACCCCCTCACTGGTCCTTAGAGGAACTTAGAGGTCCTTAAAGGACTTGCGCTAACAAAAAAATGACCCCTGCTGTGGGGGTACTATAAGTACCCCCTCAGCATCTAAAATTAACCCCATCACTCATGACCCTCATGAGCCTCTAATTAACCCCATGAGTCCCATAAGGGTCTATACAGTCCCTTATGGGACAATATTCAACCCTATTAACCCCCCTCTACCCTACCCTATTAACCTCTAAACTGCCTACCTAACCTCTTAATAAAATCCCTAGCACCCCACTAATTACACAAAATAAAAACCAAAACTTGCAGAAATGAAAAAACCCTACAGTACACAAAATAAAAAAAAAAGATACTGAAAATAAAAAAAATACATCACATAAAATAAAAACATATTACTGAAAATAAAAAAAAAACCTACATTACAGCAAATAAACAAGCGTACATTACAACTAAAAAAAACATCCTTACTAGAAATAGGATAAATTAGACCACTTATTTTGCCAAAAGGCCCATTCAGCGATGCTGGTCTCAGTTCTTTGTCCCAGACAGGGCCCTCCATAAATGTCCACAGGTCACACCTACAAAAAAAAGAAACATTATAGTTAATACAAAAACACATACAACATGTAATATAATAAATTATAAATTTTACACTTACCTGTCCTAAATGCCCCTGCAGCGATGCCCCGGTCTTCATTAAGTCACTGCAGGTAGGCCCCCTCCAAAAAATATCCCGATGTTCTAAAAAAAAATAAAAAATAACAGAGCTCCTCCCTTGAGGTTCCCGTGCATGCTCCACTCAGAAAATAGAAATGGCATCTTCTGATTGGCTGAAATCGCTGCGAATCATATTTCAGCCAATCAGAAGGTGCAAATGTGTGAGCCAATCAAAATGGGATACACCCCTATATCCCATTCTGATTGGCTCCATACATCTGCGCCTTCTGATTGGCTGCAATCTGATTGACAGTTACATCAACCAATCAGAAGGCGCTATTGCTTTCAGCTAAACATAATAGATACTCCCCTGTGGGGTGTAACCCAATCTGATTGGCTCCAAGCAAAAGGGTTGAGGGGGGTTAATAGGATAGGGTAGAGTGGGGGTTAATAGAATAGGATAGGGTAGGAAAGGGTTAATAGTGTAGTGTTTAGACTTTGTCTCATGAGGGTCCTGGAGGACCCTCATGGCACTTATAGTGTTCATTGGTAGGCTTGAGTATTGTGCCATAAGGGTCTGTATAGACCATTATGGGACTGATGTGGTTAATTAGAGGCTTTTGAAGGTCTACATAGACCCCCATGAGTGATGGGGTTAATTTTAGGTGCTGGGCGGCAGGGGTTAATTTTTTCATTAGGGTGGATCCTTTAGGGACCTTTAATGTCCTTTAAAGACCCATGAGGCGGGAATTTTGAATTTTAAAAGCAGTGGGGGTCCCGATCTGGACCCCCGCTGCAAGGGTTAATATGGGGACACTGTGGGGGTCCCGATGGGGACCCCCAGCATAGGGGAGTTACTTTTAGGTCCCGGGGGGGTACATGAAGTCCCGTCAGTGCCAGGGGTCAGGGTTTAACTGCCATGGGTTAGACTAATTGATCCTGTTCACGGTTGCACATTCAACGTGCGACAGACTGCGTTGCTGTTTTGCGTCTCCGGCCAGTAGCTCTCAACCCATTCCAATTTAATAGCCCCGTAACATGGGGTAATTTCAAGCCCGCAGCCGTTGCGGCCCTTACGTTGGAGTTACTGGCTTCCAATTTAATGAGGCTGTAAGTCAACTTCCTTATCCTATATAGCCTGCATATAAAAGGGTTATGGCATCTTTGAGAATTAGGCACTGAAGAACAAAGTAGGAAG
Organism: Discoglossus pictus; assembly: GCA_027410445.1. Lineage (NCBI taxonomy): Eukaryota > Metazoa > Chordata > Amphibia > Anura > Alytidae > Discoglossus > Discoglossus pictus. The sequence continues at coordinate 286,616,241 of CM050166.1, read as the reverse complement.
TGAGTTACTGATAACTCTATTTTAACTACATAATTATTTCTCATTGATAAATATACCTTTAAAGTACCATTGTAGTGCCCTAACAACATGATCAAGATGTTCTAATTAGGCACTGACCATTAATAATATTCAAATACAATGATTTATAAAGGCAGCATTCAATATAAAACTTAGTTTCACGGTTAAAAGTTAGCTGATGCTGGTATGCACCCCATAAGGTCACTGGGAGAAGTGGCATTGTCTAGCAGGTGTTAAATTTGCAGACACAAACAGCCCTATTAAATTCCCTGAACGTGTAAAACCATAGCCCGTAATGTAGCCCATAAGACTTGCGGCTATTAAATTGACCCCGTAAAGCAACCCGCCAACGACTTGCGGGGTAAGGAGAAAAAACCCTACAGGATGTCGAAAATGTAACTCTGCAGCCACAAATCCTTTGTTCTATCCAGCCCGTAACTGTTACGTTCCAATCACGCCATTACATTTCTACGAGTCCACTAGCGTTCAACCCTGTAACCCATAAATGGAGCCAAAAAGCCAACAGTGCTAGAGAGGACCCACAAGGGGGTTAAAGTCCTATCCTTAGCACTGTTAAAGCCAATATACACACACTACTGTACTTCTAATGAAAGGGAAAGTGATGTTCTACGTATTAAAATTAATAGCACAACATTCTCAAACTCGCAAATCTGCAATATAAAATACTTTTATTTCTGTTCAATTTCCGTGTTATATCGATCCCGGCAATCAATGTGTTAATACATATAATAGAACTTGCTTAGAATATCATATTTACTGATTTATTAATATTACATTAATACTGGAATGCGGGTCCGATCGAAGCTCGTAATTGAGACCCATAAGGCTTTGAAATCTAACCTCCATCTTTCAGTGACGTAATGATGACGATCTCATTTGCCATTTGCCCACGTTTAAACACGTAACTACGGATTTGATTAATTGATCATGTTCACGGCCGCACATCCAACGTGCGCAGAATGGTTTACAGGTTTGCGTCTCCGTCCCGTAACTCGCACCATGGTTCAATTTAATAGTTCTATAACACAGCCAAATTTCAAACCTGCAGCCTTTGCGGATGTGCCGATGCCGCTATGGGCTTCAAATTTAATGGGGCTAAAAGTGTACTAACACAATGGTCCCCATTGTCTGGAGACTTGTAAAAAAGTGTTTCCCTTTGCAACAAACCTTTACTATTGGGACAGCCTATCAATGCTTGTTTATGTTTTTATCAAATTTAATTCTCCTTTAAACCCCTTAGACAAACACTCAGCTGGAGGCTGATACACTAATCTTTGAAAATGTATTTAATTGAATACTGATATTATAAATGATTAAATATGACTTTTATTAATGATCAATGTCCTCTTTGGGTTTTGACTAAGCAACATTGTATTGTTTGCTGTTCACCTTCCTTAAATGTTACACAATTGTCTGACAATAAACAGATCATGTAAACTAAAGATAAATAACCAGCTATTTAGTCTGACAATGATAGACTGGTCACATTGATTGAATTGATTATATCTCAGAAGCGCACAATATACATACAAGCAAGGTTAATTTATTGTGCAAAGTCCAAAAAAGAAACCAAATAGAACAGATGTTAAGGTCTGTGGCTGAAATCATAATTACTGTGATTGCTAGACTTTAATAGGAAGTGACACTAGATTTTTGCATTACTAGGTCAATATAAACATTGATTGTGATATCTGATAAGAAACAAATCAATTGGCTTATTGAATCCTCCAAATAGCCTCATACATATCGCAGCCTTGGGAAGGTACTAAGCACTTTCTCACATGAGATGAGGTGAGAAGAGCTGAAATAAGGTGAGTAGGACAGGAGATGATGTGAGATTCTCTTGAGATGCTTAGTAAATCCCTCCCATTATAAAATTCCAGAGTAGTTTTGTCCTTACCGAGGGCCTCATTTCAGTTGGGGCTGCTACTTGCAAGTTACTTTCCGATTTGGTACTTTTGGGCTACTTGCTCCAGTAGCTCTACTTTTACTTACCTATTCAATTGGCAGAGCGTGCAAGTTAGTCCGCCTTCCCGATAATCGCAAACCACGCTATCGGCAGTAAGCATTTGCGTGCTTGAGCATGATCGTGGCCCGCAAACTCTGAGAACTGTAAATGCAAATATAAATTCAATTCAGCACTGTAAAGCACTGTAAATGATGGGGTACACAATGGGTGACATTAGAATTAAAAGCACAACATTCTCAAGCTTGCACATCGCCAAAATCAAACACTTTATTTCATGTATAATTTCCATCCAAAGTCCTACGAGCTTGAATGACCTCTAAGCCCGTAACTCGTTATTCAAGCACGTAGGACTTTGAAGAAAATAGAGGTCTGATTCCACAGTCCTACGGGCTTGGAGGTTGGAGCGCGTAGGATTTTATGACGGAAATTGAACAAGAAATAAATCTTTTTTTTTTGGCAATTTTAAAATGTGAGAATATTGTGCTATTAATTCTAAGAACTAACATAATTTTCATTTTTAATAAAAGTACAGGATTGCTTTTTTATTTGCTTAATTGGTGCTATGTTTTGTAAGTAAGACCTTTGCGGGACCTCTTTGGTACCAGTAACCTGCCGTTCGTGTTTAGCCATTTAAGGGCTTGACGGAATGGTCAATAGTAGCAATTGAATAGCGATTTCATTTTTTGTGCCGCAACTCTTGCGGCCGTTAAAGATCAAAGTCTTTGATGAAAGTAACTTGCGATCATGAGTAAGTAAGGGATAGTAGCGCTCAGTAAGTAACCCGAACGGGGCACGCAAGTAGGAGGCAATTGAATAGGGAAGTAACTTGCGACCTTCACTTACTACTACTTTTTGTGGTAAGTAGCAATTGAATGAGGCCCCATGTCTGCTGGAAGGCTATTCCATGTATCTATTGCCTTTTTCTATAAAGAAGTGCGCTTTACAATGATTATTTGCATAATCACATGTAAGGTTTATATTGTTTATTTACTGCAACCTTCTCTTTTCCATGGAAATTGATATCCAAAATCTCTGTTCATCACATATAATAGTTGCCAAACTATGAAACGTCGTCACACTTTGTGAGCTCGCAAGAACTGCGTCCCTCGCAAAGCGAGGGACGCAGTTCGGGCCGCATTTGCGGAAGGTTGAGGCTCCAACATCCAGTTTTGTTATTCTACCCATCTACAGAAAACAAAAAATGACCACAGTGATCCTTTAACTTAACAGGAGGCAGAAAAAAAAAAAGAAATCCTAGGAAGAATAGTTTCGGGAAGCACTTCTCTAGGTGACACTGTTGAGAGACATTTGTTCATTGTAAGTTGTAGTACTTATTCTCTTAAAGTAATCTGTTATTTTAAATATCTTATGGCCAGCATGAATATGAATGTGCTTATGATGGTCACGAACTAACTAATTTAGTGGGATATGTTCTTAAAAGACCACTGTGGTAAATTTTTTCTACATTCTCTATAATACATTTGTCATTACAACCACATCCCTAAAAATATGATAATAAAGTATATTATGCTCAGTGCATTGCACTGTGGAAAACTGGGCAGGGACATGCAAATGAGCAATCAGTGTATTTTCACTCTTTAATCCAAAATTATTTTTGCTGTACTTAATACTGTGAAGGTCTTCTATTAATAAATTGTGGTGTATAAAAATATATGTGTATATATATATATATATATATATATATATATATATATATATATGCAAAAATGTAAAATGTACTGTTTATATTTTTTTATATAAATATATATATATATATATATATATATATATAAAAATATATATGTATATATATATATAAAAAAAATATATATATATATATATATATTGTCCTGATTGGCTACTACTTTTACATTTTCTTTTCAGTGATGCTGTGAAGTTGATTGTATTTCTTCTATTTAGTTTCCTCACTAATAGGCTACCACATTTTTGTTCAGAGATGATTTTACAGGCTTTTATCGCACCATCTTCTTGGTGATTCTTCTCTTTATCATGGTGGGAATTACCAAGTAAGCATCAGCCAATAAATTAATATAAACATCACAATGATATTATTTCTGAGTGCTGTGATATACAGTACGTTCTAGCAGTGCCACGTGATCTCTACAAATTGTATAAGGCTAGATTTGCTGAGAGTGAGGACCTATCTCAAATTGGTCTCCTGTGGATTTGCCTTGTCCGGCGCATTATTGTCTCCTCTTTATTATATCCTGAACCTTTGATCTCCCCCCAAAAGCATATTTTTTAAAGATCCACTATAAGTCCCTCCAGTTTTTGCGTTTTTTTGTTACGTTCTGGCGTCCTGAGTTTGCAGAGAAGTATTTTATTTAGTAATTAACAGTGTAAAGAGGAGAGAAGCTGTCATGTTGGTTCTTAAGCTGGGGAATGTGATGAAAGATGATATCAGCGATCCCATCCTTTCCACTTGTTTAGAATTGTCAGGATGAGAAATGTCAGTATTATGAAAGCTCTGCTCTGCTCTTGATATGATAAAACCCTTCAAAAGCCTGCTCTACCTCTTCCCTCTCTCATTCTCTTTCTATCCCCTCCCCCCTTTCCTTTCTCTCTCTCTCCCTGCACTAGCTTTTTTTTTTCCTTCTTCTTTATTTATCTTGTTTTATTAGATGGCAGAAATATAATTCTCTTTTTTTCTTCTCTTCCTATTATAAGCCCCCATTTTTGTTTTATTATATGTTTCACAACCCCTAATGCTCCACTGAAAATTACCTTGTTAAATGACAGTGTTTCAAAGCCATGAATCCTTTCCACCAACCCCTCCGAGGTTTGAAACAGTCAACAGACTGTAAAGAATAAATAATAAAAAAGTATTGATTATTTTGATGACTGTGAGATTCAATTAAGTATTAATTTTGCCCTCCAGTGGACCTATCAAGGTATTCAAACGGGAGGATTCGACTCAGCTAAATGCATGCTGAGTGCTCTAGCCTTAAATAGGGAGAAAATGTGTTTACCTACAGTATTTGAAGAGGAGTGCATTGATGCACAGTGTCCAATATTTAAGTGCTGTGCAAATTAAGCCTCTGTGACAGTGACATTGTTTGCAGCAATATGAGTATTGACTAAAGAAGTGCATTTGATGACAGCTTAAACTATTTGTATTGATTAACATTTTCATAGATTATCATGTGTCATATCAAATTCACTTTTCAGACATGAATACATTAAAAAACCCACAGGCACGCATCGACCAATGTAATGATGGGGCATTAGGCGAATTCTAGCCAACCTCCTAGAAGGCTGGTCACCTGTTCTCTGCATAAGAGCCATTTAGGCATGAACTTTGCAATATATAGCTGCCAGATATCACCACAGGGTCATTTGGACCCTCTTCTCAATTTTTATGTTTTTTATGAGTTCCTCGATCCTGCACATGCACAAAACTGGATAGACTTCCTGGGGAAAAAGTCCTTGACCTTACAATGCCCTCTGATTGAGATGAAGATAACAGATATACGCTCATCAGGAAATTCTGCCTTTTTGGGCCTTTAATGCCACCCAAAATAAGAACAATTGCAATTGCTTTGTAAGTATCATTACTAATTTCATTTTCTTCCCTCTCAGTGTTATCATTTGTCTTTTTTATGCACGTAAAAACGAAGACGTACGATAGGTTTTGTAAATATCTTTATTGAATTTATAATCTAAATGTGTTATGAGACACTTTTCTGAACATAAAGTTTTTGTAGTCGTGTTGATCCCGGAGAAAACTGGATTATGTGCAAGATGGGAGACCATTTATTGTACAAATATAAAAATTACAATTATACGATCTTGCACATGAACTTCAGTGATACAGAGGTGCTCTTTTTTTTAATAGATGGAATGCTCTTTTAGATGCTTTTAGAGAAACAGATTTTCTTTACAGCTGATCTTCAGTCAATATATTAAGTATTTACGTGTATATTTTTTCTTTTCTTTTCTATATATATATATATATATATATATATATATATCTTTATTTTTTTTAATATTTTTGCAATACTGTACGTTGCAGCTGATAAACTTGTAGAAAAGAGATGTGGACTTTTGATTTTTCAATAGGTTGCTCTCATTGTTTCACAAGCTATGATTTAGGAGTAAAATGATTACTTTTGAATTGACTTATGCAGCACAACACACTGTTGGTTATTTGAACACAATGGCTTAAAAATATGAAGAAAGTATATAATTCATATACATACATATCAGCAATGCTTTTATATATATACATATATGTATATATATATATATATATATATATATATATATATAAATATATATATATATATGTATACATTTTTATCTATACGTATGTATAAAAATAAATAAATATATATATATATATATATATACATATATATATATATATATATATATATATATATATATATATTATATATATATATATATATATATAAAACAAAGTAGCTTAATAATATGAAGAAAGTAAATAATTAATAAATTAATATAAACTATGCTTATATATATGTGTGTTAAAATGTCTAAATGTTTATAAAAATACTAGATACAATACATATATGTTATATATATATATATATATATATATATATATATATATTGTATATATAAATCTATAATAATTAAGATTAACTACTAAGATTAGCTACTAACTTTATAATTGAAAATATAATTTTGCATAAAAATATTTGTTCTAATTTGGTTAATTTCAATGCATTTGCATGATTTTTATATGAAATGCAGGTGATCCATTAGCAGAGATCCATATTAAAAGTTCAAGGTGCCTTATTGCATCACAGGAAGCCCAGCATATCTCACATTTAAAGAGATGCTCCTAAGCATGCTTTCAAATAAGTTGGCTCTCCTGTAAGCATTCTGAATCTGTAACATGCTAGTTGAGCTTTAATAGGGTGGGGAGTAATGGAAAATTCATTGTATCTGTAATAGCTCTTCACTTGACTGCAGCTAGCAATAACAACAGGAGCAGCTGGGGAGATAAGAGAGAGAGAAGAGAGAGTGTGTGTAAGAGAGGGAGACAGGGAGAGGGGGAAGGTGTTGGAGAGAGTATTTCCAACACCAAAAGCTTCCACTTTAGTTTTCCTCTTTCCCTCACTCTCTGTTTCCCCCCCTATTCCTAGGATCCAATGATAGCCGGAAAAGTCAGTAAGCCCTTGCTGCTGCTGCGGAGTGAGATGAATGCAGAGTCGAGAGGTGAGGATAAGGCAGCTACTTCAGACAGTGAGCTGAACGAGCCCCTGCTTGCTCCTGTGGAATCAAATGATGGTGAGGACACTCCCAGCAAGCTCTTCGGTAAGTCTGTCTAGGTATTTAATTTACTTCTTCCATGTTGTCCAGAGTACCAATGCTCCCCACTCTGTATTATTATTGTGCTGTAATTGTTCTTTCTCTATAACCTTTACACTTTCCAATTCATTCTCTATGAGCTGTCTTAAAGAGTCTCAATATTGTGGTATTACGTGTATTGACAACAACTTATCTTTTATTGACTCCTTCAGTTCTGAGTCGGCCTGCGTCGCTTGTATCTGTATCTCCCTCCAGCAACGAAAAACCTTGAACTTGGTAGATAAAGCCTTGTTCCTCTCCTTATGGATTTTTCGTTTGTGCAACTGTTTTCTTTTTCAGGTCTTGTTTTTAATATATATATATATATATATATATATATATATATATATATATATATATATACGCATGTAGATAGATAGATAGATAGATAGATAGATAGATAGATAGATAGGATTATATGCCGGAAATCCTTAGAATTTTCCGTATTGCAAGAAATACAGGAAAAATAAATATCATCTGAAAAAAAGAAAATTGATTAAAAAATATTGCTTTAAATGACTTGCCCTGAGTTAAATAATAAACAGAGCATCCTAGTGGATGGTCCTCATGTAAATAAACCCATGCAGTACTACAGTCGCAGACATAAACAGCATGCCAGGTCAGCGGGCAGTGTATTACACTTTTTCACAGGCATTTGTCATTCAAATGGATAGCACCCTGGAAGTCCACTCCAGCACCTGTGATCTCCAATTACAAAGAAGAGCAAAAGGCTAGGGTGACTGATATTGCTCAGGGAAGATACATCAGGCTTCAAAGTCTCATTTTCGGGTTGAGATGAGGTAATCAAGATGTGTTTTCTGTTCATTTATTTCCACACCAGATCGATTCTTTTTCCTAAGTAAAGCATCTGCTAGAATTTGTTTTCCAAAAATTCCACAGCTTGAACAATTTATTAATTTTAATCACCGAAAAATTGTGTTGTGGACTTTGCTTGTTAAATTTTACGTGGCCGATTCTGTTTTTCTTATTTTGGAAATGTATGTTTTATTTAGTGATTGAAACCATTTGCATGGAATTACTGTGAAATTATGCATTTTTAGAAATATACTTAACCTTAACTAGTGAGCTGAAAAATTTACTTGTGACTATGCTAAAATATAGAAATACTGATGTGTATATGTAGATATCTACATATATAGATATACAATTTTGTCTACATATCTGTGTATATATCAGACTGGACAAATCCCAGAAGAATGGTAAACTGGAATTCTGAAATGTAAACTTTTTTACATGTGAATTTTATTTAAGGCTGTATATATATATATATATATATATATATATATATATATATGTATGTATATTCATAATTAACTATACATCTATTAACACTTACATATATATGAATACATTATATGTATTACTTATCAGTATCTGCATTACTTCTTGAAAATCACATCGCAAATAAAAAAAAATAGTTTATTTCATATCATTTTCTTATTTCCAGATTTTTTGTAAATTATTAGACATTTTTTTGTGCGTTTCTGCTCTGTCTCATATTTAAAAAAGGAAAAATGCTTGCAATTTAAGAAACTTTTATTGATAGAGAGAAAAACAATGAAGGGAAATGCCCCATTACAAGTTATAAAATAAATGCATTTACTTATTTCTAAATTATGATATGACTTCCCAAAACAGTCTTGTGGCCCCGACTCTTTTTACGTGCTTACACTCTACCTCTTTTAAAATAGTCTGGCTCCTAAAAATGATGGGTAGTCATTTGGTCCATCGGTGCTGCAGATATTTCTGTATTGAAGGTAATATCAACTTTCAGAAAAATAGTTCAATCATACAGTGAACGGTGTTTAACATAATTTATTAATTACAGTACTTTATATTCGTCCCCATAGTTCAATTGCTTTTCACTGTGGCTTTTAAACCCAAATAAAAACTAAATCTGCGGTGTTTATTTTTCACAGGTTATTTGTAGTATGTCAAGAATTAGCTTAGAGAATTTCAGGCACTACAATGTTATTTTTTCTGACAAAAAAACATAATTAATTGCTAGTACACTGCTTTGAGAAACATATAAGCTAAAAGCCAGGCCTCACTGAAACGAGACAACACTTACAATATAGTTTTATATCTTTTAATACCCAAATTCACTAAGTTTAGCGAGTGCTGCAAAGCAGTTCACCGAAGATTGTCTATGTTTCGTGGGTCAGTTTGCTATTATAGCCCCCACTAAACTTAGTGAATCTACCCTATTAATAGTATACACTGAGATTGCATAGTTTTAGCGCTAATTACATGCACATATATTATGCTTTAATTAAAAACAAAACATTAGGCCAGATTAGGATTCCCAGTGGCTTCGAAGGTAATCTCTGAGGTGGGCGATGATTGTTTTCTATTATGTTTCCTTTACAGAACACCATGCAACCTTTGAAAATCTTAGTAAACTTGGACAATTGAGAGCTTCTTTTTTCTTTTTTTTTGCATGCAGTTGGACAGCCAATGCTTAATAAATGTGTACAAAATGATGCATAATAATTTAAAATTGTCTTGATAAAATGTGTTATTATTTGAATGATAATATGACTCATAAAACTCTGGGGGAAATTAACTAAGCATTGTAATGGCTGTGTAGTGCTTTACACTGATCCCTCTGGAAAAAATACTATGGGCCTCATTTAATTGCGATTTAGCCAATTGAATAGGGCTCTAAATAAGCACATAGCATATATTTTTTAAAGAAGTTTTTAGTTAGTGAACTTCTATCCTAAAGCAAGCTCCTTACTAACTAAAAACTTCTTTAAGAAAAATTTGCTATGTGCTTATTTAGAGCCCTATTTAATTGCCCAAATCTCAATTGAATGAGGCCCTCTGAAAGCATTCACATCCCCTGAGATAGCTTAGGGAATTTCCTCCTCTGCACTAGAAAGGCTTATTGGTGACACCACAGGGCCGTGAGGGCTGCAATGACATTTTTCACACAGAGAATAAACATTGCAGCCTTCATAGCCCCTGCGATGCTTAGTGCATCGAGGGGACTGCACTTATATTGCCATTTTGTCGCTTTGTTATTAATAGAACATTAAAGGGGCTAAGTCCAGTGTAGGATTACATTATACTGTCTGTAGGGTCATGTGCTTAACACTAAGATTTTGAAGGCTGTTAAAAGTGAGGTAAGCACACATACATAATTATATATAGTCTTATAATATTTTACCACATTTTTTTCATAGGAAAATAATATTTTTTGTCTTGTTTTTAAATGGTCTGGTAACATCAATAAAATAGATTTTTAGATATAACTAACATTTCCTTTGATTTATGAAATTAATGGAATTGGATAAATTAATTAATTCTTACTAGAACTAGCGGTTGTACTTTAGAGGTGGAAGGTTTAGGGGTAACCTGTAAAAGTACTATTTTATAAAAAGTTTGGTAGATAAGCTCAGCAGCCTTCCGGCAGAAGTGGTCAGACAAAGGCAATAATGGAATCTGAGGATACACGTGAGATATCCTGAGGATTTGTTAGTGTTTTTGATGTAGATAAAATGGGCATAATAGATAGGCATATGTAGTTTTATCTGCCATCACATTTTTTTCTTTATTTTTATTTTCATACATATCCTGTCAAAAGTAAATGCGGTATGTTTTCTTTTTTAATATGGCGCGTCTTACAAAATGTAATAGAATACATTCTGTGCGAATACCTAAAAAAAGCATTGAAACAGTGGTGCTGGAACGTAGGTTATGGGGTCTGAGCAGCACCCCTCCAGTTGAAGTTGTTCTTCAAATTACTACAAATGCTAAGTTCAGCTATTAACCAGAACCCACAAATTAAAAGATGGTCTTTTTATGTGCATTTATTTAAAGTAAATCTAGCCATGTATTTACTTTATTCTCAGTTGGTCAGAGTAAAGTCACTTCACTATAATTTTTACCACAAAAAATAGATTTTTGTAAAAGACAGACTTGTTACCTGAGTAACTGATATTCATGAGGTATTTTGACAAAACATGATATTTTACTGCAAAAGTCTTGCCCTTTTGTTAGTAATACATCAATAACGCCTATCATCCTTCTTGTTTCAGGCCCAGGTTTGCTTATAGTATGGATAGCTTATCACCAAATATCCCACAAAAAAATCCCTATTTACGTATTTGGGGTATTTTGTTGTCTGGGGGATGATAAACTTTTTCACTGCTATAAAATGTAACTTTTTTATGGAGAGGTTGTAAGGCATTTTAGTGTCTAAATTCAAATATCCATGAAATGACATTGTAGCTGAAAATATCATCGTATCCACTAAATTAGTATTTCTGTTTTAAATTTACACGTGTTATGAATTGAGATTTTTTTTTAAATGTTATCCAAAAAGTAAATTCAGTCATTTTAAATTTGCAAATACATGGTGAGTGTGTTGTTATAAATAGATACAAAGTAATGGGGACCATCTCCTTCAAAAACCATTACATTCATGCATATTGTAATATATGTATATATTGAAAACCACATTTATTATTTAAATTTGTTATTACTGTATAGTGCAACGGCATATGTTGGCACATAACAAATAAAATAAAATAATAAAATAATAATAATAATAATAAATGTTGTTCTTGGTATATAAGATGTGGGTGCTTTTTCTCTAAATACATATTAGAAAATGTTTTTTAACTTCAATAATGAAGGTTTGATTGAAGCATTGTTTAGGACACCAGCAAGTTTATATTGATACCTTCAGGAAAAATATAATAGTTTTTCGTTATTTTAGCATTATTGTGCTTACTCTATAGATTTTAAATATATAAGTACGGAAACCTTACTGGATGCATTGCTCCGATGTATTTCTTTGAGCCTCTTCTCTCAATAATAATGACAGGTTCCTTGAGATTGACAAAACTATTAAAGTTTTGATACACAGAAGGAAATAATTGTAAAATTATTAATTATGATATATTTTAATTAAATAAAAAAAGTGATAGAAAGTGGAAATAAATAAACCAAAACCAAAAACATACTTTAAGTAGTAAATGCATTTCTAAAGGCAAAATGTATTTAAAATGTCTCTTCTTGGTCTTAACTTCTAGTAGTTGTGGTAATTGCGAGTTGTCGTCAGCCAATGTTAAAATTTACGGCCCGAAAGTTATGGGTTTGATGGGGGCCGCAATGAGCGCCAAAGGCGCTCATTGCGAGGCTCGCAAGTGACGGGCTTGACTGGGCTGCAATGAGCGGCGGAAGTATAAACTGTAACCAGTCTCTTCGCTCTCACTACTGAACTAATATTAGCTACTACATAGTTATCACATGTAGGCTTGCAATATTTGGTATTTTGGTGTATCTTTTCTACGTAAGCAACAGCAAGTATTTATTCTCCAACGTAAATTGAACATGGAAACAATTACCATATTACTACAGGAGGTCCCTGGGTTACAGAAAACCCGACGTACAGACGACCCGTACTTAAGGCTCCCAATGCTTTTTGATAAAGTTTGTTTTTATATTTTGTTTGTTTGAATTAAAAGAAAGAGCACAATAGTTTCTCTAACATTATTACAGTGCAGGGGTGGTATTATTATTATCATTATTATTACAGTATTACACTGTATTATTATTATTACTACATATGAGCCATTCTTAATATTATTAATCAGGGATCTGAGTTACATACAAATCCAACCTAAAGACATTCTCAAGTACGTATCTTGTCTGTAACCCGGGGACCGCCTGTATAATTATAATATTATATATTACATTATTACTGACTACTATATTTTAGTTGCATATAGTATTTTTTCCAGATAAAAATGGCGCAGGAATGCATAATTGACAGAGATGTTGAGGGGGACAGTCTATGGGTTTTATTTATACTTAATGTCATATTAAGAGCTTTCCTTTGGCATCACTAATATTTATACAGTGCTTGCTTAGCTGGTGTCCCTCCTGACTTACAAGCCTATTAAATTAGAAGTCTGTAGCGGCAATACGAGACCCACAACGGCTGCGGGCTTGAAAATTAGAACATGCCGTGAGTTACGGGCTTTAGACCCATAAACCATTTGTCGAACGTTGGATGCGCAGCCGTGAACATAATCACGAGTTTAGATGGAGCCAATGGCAACAGAGATCGTCATCATTACGTCACTGAAAATGGAGGTTGGATTGAGTTCCATTATATGTATTAACACACTGATTGCCGAGATCGATATAACATGAAATCTAAACATAAAAAAGTATTTTATATTGCAGATTTGCGAGCTTGAGAATGTTGTGCCATTAATTTCAATACCTAACATCACTTTCCCTTTAAATATAAGTACAGTAGTGTGTTTATATTTGCATTTACAGTGCTACGGATTGGACTTTAACCCCCTTGTGGATCCTCTCTAGTACCCGTTGGCTTTTGGGCTCCATTTGCAGGTTATGGCTTGAACACAAGTTGCAATTTATTAGCATGATTGGAAACGTAACAGTTACAGGCTTGACAGATCAAAGGATTTGCAATTGCGCAGCTCAAATTTTCATGTCCCGTAGCCTTTTCTCGCCTTTACCCCGCAAGTCGTCGTGGGGTGCTTTACGGGGCCAATATAATAGCTGTAAGTCTTGCGGGCTACGTTACAGGCTATGGTTTTACACATTGAGATCATTTAATCGGGCTGTTAGCCACTAGATATATTCATTGCAAATAATTAAATTTAAATTTAACTTCTAATTGGAATAGATACATTTTAACAGATCTTGTTAGGCAGTTTTATTTATCCAGACCTCACACTACCTATTAGCCCATTAGTGTCTATGGACAATCCTTACTGGATATAATATTGGAGACAGATAACTTTGGTTGTCCATTCATAAAATAACATTCAAAGTTAATTGGATTGTATAACTGTTTTCTTTTACCAGTAATATGTGAAATAGCTTAGGGAAATATTTTGCTATATTGTTTGGAAATTGCTAGATATACCAAAAAAATTAAATTTTACTGAAGTACACACCTTGAGAGATGTATGAGTTTACCGAACTTGTTCCTGCTATGTATACAAAAGCTGGTGTGAGTAGGATTGCCCAATATAATTCTTGTAAGACCACCTCCCTGTCAGTGCTACATTCAACTCCTTGATTAACTGAAAGGAGGTGCGGACAACCCCCTTTGCTGGATGCTCTAAGAAAAAAAAATTAAGAGGTATGTTTTTAACTTAAAAGTTTATTTTTGAGCGCTTGCACAAACATTTTATTATATCCTAACTAGCGACTTGCTGTCAAAAAATGACGGCAATAAAATTGTAAGGCAGGTAATGCTGTTTACCACACAATGTAAGGCTTTTAGTCCTCTGAGTACCTTCGGGACTCATTGTGAGCCTCTCCCCTTGTGTACTTTTGCTCCTCTGAGCTCTCTCGGTGCTCATTGTGAGCCCCGCACTGAACGTCTTTGGCGCTCATTGCGAGCCTCTCCCCTGTTTTTTTTTTTTTTATATATAAATATCTTTTTTTATAATTATTAATTAAATAGTAAATAAATATACTTTACCTATTTGTAATTAATATATCCAGCAATCAAAATGCTGAAGTGCTAACAATCGCTTTTGTTTTCCTGAAACATACAATGTGCAGTTGGACTGTTGATCATCTGAGGAGAGAGTGTCAGCAATGTGGCAAGTGTGCAGTGTAAATAGGCTGCAGGCGCGAGGCTAAACCGTTTGTTTAGTTGTGTAAAGCAACATTTTAGATTGGTAATGTTATTAGTTTTAAGTTAGTGTTGTAAAATGGCGGCGATTGTCTATGTGTTATGCGGCTCTCGAGCATTTTCCGTCCTTGCTAATAGTGTATTTTGTACCTCGTATGTGCCTGACGGTGTTTTGCGTGCTTAGGGGTAATGTAGCCTTGTTTTTATTGTTTTTTTTTTTGTGCCCATTTTCGACCATCTTCGAGTGGCGAAAATCTGCAAATTCGACTTTAATTTGCATGCAACCTCACTCACAGGCGTCCTGGCTGTCCCCCCATGCTGCGTGTGATGTTTTTATATGTTTTTTTTGTGTTTTTCGATGTGCACGGTTCGTATTTTTTGCGGATCATATTTTTTTTCTGTAAGTGGCGGTTTACCTTTTCAAAGTGTTACAGGTCCTACTTTTTTCGGGCCATAAGGCGATTTGTTTCAAAGTTCTACGGGTATCACACTGTGAATTGTGTTTTGGAGTTTTCTGTTGATCTGTAGTCCCGCGGGTCGTAGGTGTGATGCTTAAGTTGTGCGGGATCATAGGGATGAGTACCTACGGCGGTCATCTCCACCAGTTCAGTGAGCGCCTTTGGCACTCCCTGCCTAGCCGCAACCGCGGTCCTCGCTTTGCGAGCCTGCATTTTTTAACGCTGCGTTTCCAACGGGCCAATGTAGTGGTAAAAAAGATTCATATTCTTGTAACGTATTTCACAACATCATTAGCAGGTATGCAAGACAAGAACATAAAACCATTTTAGAGAAATATTTTATGTATCTGCTTATTTTATGGGGTTTCCATCATTAGTTTTATGTCTGAGTCAGCATCTCTACTATAACTCTACAGCATGCAGAATTAATTAAAGACCAACTATTAGTCTCACTACTTTATTCAGTGTCCATATAATGCATAGAACAAATAATTTGTGAAAGTCTTTAACATGCATATTATATTTTAGCGGCTGTTATCAGAATTTACATGTCATGTTCCATACTCCATTCATTTCACAAATCTAATGTGAAGTCAATGGCTCTTGATAATCAAGTTTGCCACTAATCCTAGAGATGTTAATGGATATAGCAGTGAATTGCTGGCATGTGGAATATCACCCAGAGAAGCCTGCAGAACACTGATTTCCCCATCTATCTATCTATCTATCTATCTATCTATCTATCTATCTATCTATCTATCTATCTATCTATCTATCTATCTATCTATCTATCTATCTATCTATCTATCATGTCTTATAATTATATGATTGAAGAACCACACTAAATAATATAGAGTTTTTTTATTTAATAAATATCATATGTTATTATGCTGCAATAGGAAACACAATTTACACCACATGGATCCCCAGAGTCCAAAGCCTTTCACAAGTCTGAAGATCTCTTTAATCAAACCAAAATCTATGTTCATGATATATATGTGGCCTCATTTGCATGCCCCGCCCAGTTTTCCCAGACTGCAGTGCATATACTGTATTTCTGAGAAATTTGAGCAGGAAATAAGTTTTCATCAACTTATTTTTAAACATTCAAATGGAATCACTAATGTACTATTCCTTATTTGTACTACTTTATATATATATATATATATATATATATATATAGATATATATATATATAAGTATTATCAGATGGCATAAAAAAAGCAGGATTAAAGGAAAATGGAAGTGCTTAAAAGCTATTTTCTGCCTAAAATCCCAGTTGGTTTCTCCCCCCTACAGCTCATGAAGACATTACAGGGGTTGCACTGTCTCATAGTAGTCAATCAGTGGCAACATTCTGCAACATACATCTTGAGAGAGGTCACTCGTTGGCGAATTTGACTAACACTGCACTTAATCATCTGTGTATTCATGAGCTGCAAGAGCTGCAGACGCAGAACCAAACAGGAAAACATTTATGATTTTAGGCAGAAAAAAACAGAACTTTTATGCCTTTTTAATAAAATAAAATACATAAAAAGTAGATACATAGGTATATTGTGTTCTCAATGAAAGCTAGAAACCTCCCATGTCCCTTTAACAGTGAATAATTGGGTAAACCAGGGCTTACAGTAAAGTGTTGCAGAGCATTGAATTGAATTGTTTTTTTTAGATTTGAGTGAAACATTTGATGCTTATATGTGATGCTGTTTTGTTGTTTGACACTCAGTGGTAATCATCTGCAGAGATAACTTAGGTGGGGCAGATCATCTGTCTATAGAAGCAGTGAAGCAGTTGTGGGTCCAAGGTGCTTGTTTTCTGTTTCTTTTTCTTCTAATTTTTATTGAACAGGACAAGACTGAAATAGAATGGAATAAACTGTATAAAACAACATGTACTGGAGTTACAAATGTCCTGCTACACAGTGTCACTGTATCACACTGTTCACTAGAAAATGAGTGCAGAGTTGGCACAGAATAAATTAGGGATTTACTAAGCATCTCAAGTTCATCACATGTCACCTCTTGATTTACTATGCACTATGCACTATTTACTATGGCGAAAACAGCCTGTGACAAGTCACTGAATACCCTTTAATGTGGTCACCCTCCTAGTACTTTCAATCCATGCCTCTGCTAACCTCTCACTTTTACACAGACCCATGCCTCCACCAGGATCTGTCCCCATACTCTGCCTCTTGCCTGCTTCTCCCTGGGCCATTTCTGTAGCGGATTCCAAATGAGGAGGTGAAACAATTTCTGCTAGCCCAATATGTCATTACCCCAGAGACCTATCACCTGAAATTCCTTAACATGGCTAAGGCACTGGTAGACGCCCTTCTGGAAGTGGTCTGGAAGCTTTCACATGCTCTAGATGGATGGTGGAAGGGACAAAGGGTGAGATCTATGGAAAATGCCTGGAACAGTTCCTCTGCAATGTGAGCCTGTTTCTTAGACCGCCATCCTTGAACGGCTAATCCTTGATGGCTAAAAGACCAATATTGGGAGGTTAGAGGGGAGCACAGTGGCCCTTTCCGGGGAGCTAATCCTCAGCTAGTCCCATGAACATCATACACTAGCAATCTTCTCTAATGCAGCCTATGAAACCCTGACACATGGAGCGAGGCCATAGCGAAAGAGTGCAACATCACAGCCCTTTCCCCTCAGTTGTCCCTGACCTATGGTTCAAGAGTCTCAGAAAGAGCTCTTTTGTTTTGGCTGTCAGTGCACTGGACAACTACAGTGACATTGTCCTCAGAACTCTAGTCAGATCCTGCCTGGACCCTACAGATCACCACCCGCTTTACTACCTGAGTGACAGGGTGAAGGAGAATGCCAAAGAAGAGCAAGGAGAGCATCAACATGATAGCCAAGAATGGGATGGCTAGCCGGCGGAACATCCTTGGGTTCACACTATGCTGCTGCCAGCAGGGAATAATTGACAACAATATATTCAGCTTGTCATTGTGCATGGAAGAGCAACTTACTAGGAGTTGTACCTAACTCTGATTCATTCCTCAAATATCAGTGAATGTTGTCATCACTGGTGACCAGAAGCACCCCTTCCTAGTAGCCCCCATACATATTGATTGGTACGCTGGCTGGCAGAGGCATGAGAGATGTAGGAGTAATGACTGGAATGACTGGAATGAAAGCTGAAGTGGATGGTCTTGGTCCTTTAGCGTGCAAGTATTTAACCATAGTTACTTGTAGTAAAGGCCTACCTTTTCAATCAGTAGCCATAGACAATGTGGGCCCACTGGCTAAAGCCATTGGTTCTGGCAAGAGATACATACTTAACATGGTAGACTATGCTACATGCTACCTGCAGGAACCGTGGCCAATTATCGGGACACCCGGTTTATTCTAGAACTGTCTCACTAACTATGGCAACATTGTGGGGTTAAACAACTCTTTTTTAGTCAATACCATCCCCAATCCAATGGTCTGTGTGAGAGGTCTAATGGTACCCTCAAAGCAATGATTATGGCTTTCATGAACATGGAAAGTAATTGGGAGAAACATCTTTCGCTCCTGCTCTTTGCCTACTTTAAAGTCACGCATGAATCAAGGTGGTCCTTCATGTTTGAACTCTTGTATTGTTGTTGGGTGAGGGTCCCCTTGGACCTACTCTGGGAGTTTTGGAAAGGGGAATATCGGGTTGAGGAGTTACACGTTGAGTTTCAAAGACTGGAAAATGTATTAGCAATGTAGGTCCCCTCAACCTCTCACAGTGCCAAAGTGAACTAAAATACTGCAATGTTGGCTCCCTCTATTGCATAATTGATCTAATCTTAAATAAATTAGACAGCATAAATTTTTTTTTATTTTATAAAAATATTTTATCCAAAACAGTAGTTTTGGCACAGAGATGCTTTAATACTAAACCCCAGTTTCCACTCAGAATATTGAAAGTGAGTCAATCCAACAATGTTACATGGCCATGACAATTGAATATTGAAGTGAGAAAAAAATGTGAAAAAAAATTCTTAATTTATTTAAAATATTATGTTATTGAAATGTTTAAAAATGTAGAAAATAATAGAAATGGTGATATTTAAATCTACTTTTTTAACCTCACTAATATTGATTTTGATTAATATTCCATATACTGTTCTATTATTGCTTGTTGGATATCAAGGACACTCGCCCTCTTGGAAATTATATCCAAATATTTTTATGCAGTACTGATACATTAATAATAAAAAAAAGATGAGGTCTCTATCAAAGACCGTGCATAACTTAAAAAAAAAAGCAGGACATTTTTCTTGAGAAAAATATTTATTGTATACATTATCTGCTTTAAAAAAAATCTCTCTTCAAACTGCTGTACCTGCTACAAGTGGTACACAAATTAACAAATTGATTTTGACTTTTCAATAACATATTATGCAAAATGTTTAATATAATGCGGCTGAACTGCTGGGTAAAAAGCTACAAATTTACAGCAATAATTAGCAGTCAGATTGATAGGAAACAGCAATTTAAACAAGTTGTATATATTTTGGTTATAGTGTTTGTATTGATTTAAGATTCAGTTCTTGTACATTATGTGTCACTAATCATAAGTAGCTAAAGTAACACAGAACATTTTCTCTTTGAAGTGTCTGGAATAAACATAGAGATATCAACTTTTTCCTAATTAACAGCCTTCAGCCAAGGGAAGAAAAAACTGTTTTATATCCACAAATGCTAAAGGTTTGAGCTTGTTTTCAAGTTGATTCCTTGTAAGAAGATAATAAACCGATAATTTGTATGAAACCAGTACTTTCAGTTGATTGGGATCTTTGCTGGCTCGTGTCTCGTGATAAATAATACATCAGACATCCTTTCATTAAAAGGAAGAAGACATGAAGAAAAAAGATAAGTTGAATTTCTTCACAGGAGGCTTGTGATTACTTAGGCCCTCCAAGGGAAGGAGCTGGAGAATAGAGAGAGTGAACGTATACACATCCTTGTGCAGATATCTTTATTGGAAGTAGAATTCTGTTGATGAACAAGACTTCACCTTAATGCTTGCTGGGTTTCCTGGTGACTTCAAACCACCAAAGATTTATTGTCCAGGCCGTGTATAAAACATCTAATTGCAGGATATTTGTAACTATAATATAATACATAAAGATATGCCTTACTGGATTTCTGAAGAAATACAGTATCGTTTTGGCACATGTTGAGCTTGTGAACAAATGAGCTTACTTCATAAGTTTGGCACATGTTGAGGTGATACAATAGTGTACGTATGGCTTGTGATATTCTGGGACTTATGATGATGTATCATAGGAAATGACAGCTGAAACATCTGTTGAAATAGTTTGTCCCAAAATTAATTGAACCATAGAATCCTGTTTGGTTTCCATTAGTGTAATTGCAGGAAACTAAAATGGCTCCTGTGAAAACCTAATCACCACTCAAGGAAGCTAAATACATTTTCACATGACTTTCCAGGACCCAAAACCCATCTCCTTTACCAAAACATAAGTCCAAATACCGCGAACATCCTTCCCAGGACAAGGAAGGATATTTGCTGTTATGGAAATGCTGTGTTGGAGTCAATGATCTGAGTGCCATACTGCTGAAAAACACCTTTTCTTTTCTCCACAAAACATTTTCTTTCTATCTTTATTCATACCCCACTCAACCCCCCAATTTTATTATATTTGCTATTGATTAATTGGGTTAAATTACTATTTGGCATTTTAGAAGACTTTGTATCTCTCATATAAAGCCGTTCAATTAAACTAACTAGTTATTGCTGATCTAAAACTGGTTGGAGTTCAATAAATAACAGACAAAATATATTTATGTAATACATTTAATCTTGAACCGGCCCCCTATAATGATGGGTTTGTTGTCTGAATGTTTCAATACATACAATATTGTGTGATTAATCTATTGAGCCATGACAGTTAAAGGCAATGACAAGAACATTTTTTGTAGTAAATGAAAAAGGTTTGTTTCATTACCACTGCAATACTGAACAGGTAACCAAAATTCTCCTAGTTTAGGGGCTCATTAAATTGTGTTTCAATACGTAGCTCGCAAATGTGCTCGTAGCGCTATTTGCGTACTACGTATCGTGTTTACGTTCCTTTCGGCTGACTTTGCGTAAAGAGGCCGAGATTAGGCTCTGTGGAGTGCAACGTAGTAGGTCGTGAATGCAAATTCATGGCGTGTAAGCTCATACCTCGCAAATAGAGCGAAAATCTCTACGGGCACTAAAGCCACTGCAAAGGGTTTACTTACTACATAGAGACAACGTAAAGTGTGAAATTAACACCACAGTACAATTTAACATATAGGGGAAGCATGGAAGGCCATTACAATTACTTGCACAATAGCCCCCCCAATCAAATGCATTATAAAAACAATTAGTTATTATCATATCTTGGAATGGTCATGTACATGCCAATATGAAAAGCCATACTGCAGCATACATAAAGCAATTAAAGACACAATACCTGATTAATTAGCAACACAAAAACATCAAAATGATGCCATATTAACCCTTTATTACTCACAGAGGCTCGATTGTGGCCCCTTAAATATCAACATAATTGTATATACATTTTGCTCATCACATCTACAATTGGGAACACATATAATGGGCAAATTACATCGCCACATGGCATATATCAAGTACACGGTGAACATTTTAATATTTCTTGTTCAGTCTTTCAGTCGTGTCTGAGTCTCTGTGACCCTATGGACTGCCGCACATGCAGCTAGGCCTCTGTCACTGCTTTTCTACAAGGTTTGCATGCTGGTGATACTGGAGTGGCTTGTCAGTTCCTTCTCCAGGGAATTGTCTAATTGCGTTTTACATTTTTCGCGCTACTTTACAATGCAGAGCTAAATTGTGGCGCACGTAGCTCGTAGGTACGTCTTTGCCACACATGCAAACCCTAGTGTGTACGAGATATCGTCCCTCGATCGTATCTCGCAGCTCTTAATCGTAACTTTGTCTAATTTCAAGCATTCAGCCCTTATGTTCGATCTTCGTATTTACGAGGCTGGAATTTAATAGTTTAGTTTATTAATACTTCATCCTATAAGGATTCCATACACATTAATGGCATTAATGCACTTAATATGAAAAATGACACTATCCCAATGTAAATTATAGCAACAAATAAACTAAATATAAATAATATTACTTTTTATATTGCAAAGCAAGATATACTCCAGCCAATACCAATACCTGTACATTTTTATTGTCCAGGCAGTCAGAAACGGTACTGTGCTATTCAGTGGTTATTCAGTGCATTACTGACAATGAGATTGGAAAAGACACCCTCCCTGTGACTCTCTGTGAGCCTGAAGTGTTTCATTTTCAAATCTACATATACAAACTTGTCTTTCAAGAAAAAAAATGTATTGACTTCAAGCCACTTGTTTTAATACAATTTAACACAACTTTACAAAACATGCTCTTTTAAATGTCTTGCAGTTTACTGTCCTTTTCTTTCTACACTTGTATAATTAGGTTGAACAGATAGTCTATCTTACAGGATTTATTTTATAAATAAGAAGTATATTTAACAAAAATGTGAGATTGCACTACTGCAGTTTTTCTGCAGACCATAGATCTAATTTTTAATTTTGTGTAAGTAATAATTTAAAATAATTGCAAAATATCCCAATAGTGGACAACATTTTAAGGCATGCTCTCTCTCTTAATAGTATTTTCAGTGAGCTATATTCTAAGCATGTACTAATTAATCCACTTTGGGCCATATTAAATTCCAAGCCCGCAGCGGCACTGGTACACCCGCAAAGCTTGAAATGTGCCGGAGTTACAAATCAATAAAATTAGCCAAGCCCGCAACAGACGTGGCAGACATCCAAACCCGTAAAACATTCTTGCATAAGTTTCATTTGCGGTCGGGAACATGATCAATTAGTCAAACCTGTGGTTACGGGTTTAGATGTAGCCAATGGTAAAAGAGATCGTCATCATTACGTCACTGAAAAATGGAGGTTAGGTTTCAATCCCTTACAGGTTTGAAGTACAAGTTTTGATTGAACCCGCATTCCAGAAATAATGCAATATTAATAAATCAATAAATATTATATTCTAGTCAATGCAAGTTCTATTATATGTATTACCACATTAATTGCCAGGATCAATATAACACGGAAACTAAACATTAAAAAAAATATTTTATATTGCAGATTTGCGAGCTTGAGAATGTTGTACTATTAATTTTAATACCTAACATCACTTTCCCTTTAATTCATAATACAGTAGTGTGTTTATATTTGCTTTTACAGTGCTACTGACAGGACTTTAACCCCCTTGTGAGTCATCTCTAGTACCCTTAGGCTTTTTGGCTCCATTTGCCGTTTACATGTTTGAAGACCAAATCGTCCTTATGGATTCGGAGCAATATAATAATGATTTGTGAATGTAACATTTACGGGCTTGACAGATCAAAGGCTTAGCGGCAAAGGAGTTCTGATTTCTACAGCCCGTAGGGTTTTTCTGCCTGTAACCCGCAGATCGTTTGCAGGTAGCTGAAAGAAGCCAATTTAAAGCTACGAGTTTTACCATTGGAGGAATTTAATAGGGCTAACATTTTTTTTTTACAAATATTGGATTTTTTAGATGATGACGTAAAATTCTAAAAGTCACATGAGGGTAAATAATTAAATTTTTTAAATCTTATAGCGTTTTATAATGACCATTTTGGTGTAAAGAGTACAGTGAGCATTTTTTGACAGACATGTGTTCAACAGGTTAAAACTTGCACTTGTACAACTAATTTATGAGATTTCCTTCTCCTAGCACCTGATAACATTTGTAATCTCTAAAAAATGCTATTTTAATTGCATGATAATGATACTTTTGAGGCCCTTGGTGTTTTAAGTATTGTCTCTTCTATCTTTACATAACATATTGCATAGACATTTATTTATGTATTTATATTTCTACAGATAGAAAGGGATTTTTTTTTCTACAGTCAACTTTCTCATTTATTTAGAGTACCCAGTTCCTTGTATTCACTTGCCCTTACCATGTTACTTACC
The DNA here is from genome assembly GCA_027410445.1 of Discoglossus pictus. Classification (NCBI taxonomy): domain Eukaryota; kingdom Metazoa; phylum Chordata; class Amphibia; order Anura; family Alytidae; genus Discoglossus; species Discoglossus pictus. Next base: position 286,591,752 of record CM050166.1, on the reverse strand, counting down.
CTATTGTTAGAACAACAAAACATATTTTTCTCTGGACATTATTTCTTACATTTACTCTTTCCCCATCACTTGCACCCCATTGTGGTGTTGCACACTCATAGAAGGTATTTGACACACCAATATTTGGTACCTCCCAATTGTACAGATCCCCTCACTCATGGCCCCACAGCAAATTCAATGCTTTCTACTGAAGCCTGTTTATTGCCAGAATGAGTTCCTTCTGGGAAGTGGGTGCAGGCTTGTAATACGTAGCTTTACTCTCTACTTTCTTCTTAGCTTTTACCAGGGCTTGGAACCTTATACATGCATTGCAGGCTGGTATATATAGTACAATATGGTGTACTGTAGGTCCAGATGGAACCCAAAAGCCTTGGGCACAATATGGCCACGGACGTCATATCACTGTAAAGTTGAGTTTGACTGAGACTGCATTCAAACTAAGAATTACATTTGATAATGTTATATATATATTTCACATCTGGATTGCAATGCTATTTTGACATTTTTACATCCATCAAAATAATTATTTTCCACAATTCAAAGTCATATCGAAGGCCATAACTAGATCTCCAAACCTGAGTAATTGCTCTACCTGAGATACAATTTCATTAATTTAAAATACATTTATACACATTTTTCTTTAATTTTTGTCAGTCATTCTTTAGAGAATTATATTAAGCAGTGTCACTAGTATATTGATTAGAATATTGATATTGTTTCATTTAGTACTTTTTTTTTTTTGGTGTAGAGTATGGATTATTCAGTGTACAATATGGATTTGTCATTGTACATAATAGTTTCTCAATTCCAGGCTTCTAAACTATAAGATTTTAATTTAGTGTCTGTTTTTTGTGCAATTTGTTTTTCTGCGCTCTTCAGTTTCTTCCTTGCTTGACTCATAAAATGATTATAAAATATTTTCCAAGAACTTTACAACTTTTTTTTTTTAAATAGTTTTTTTTTTCTAACTGCAAATAACTACAGATTACCAAATTCCTCTTCTAATGATCCCAGCTATGGCAACTGCAATCACTACGGATTAAAAGTAAAACATGGATGGAGATTTAATGAACACATATCAGATCCTTTTTGAATATATCCATACATATATATATATATATATATATATATATATATATATATATAGGGAGAGAGAGAAAGGGAGGGAGGCAGGGACGGCCAGGGGGAGAGACAGAGAGCACACAGAGCGCAGAGGGTGAGCTCAGAGAGAGACAGAGGGCACAGAGAGAGAGAGCACATATACAAAGAGAAGGTGCACAGAAAAGGAGGAGGGGTACACAGATAGAGACAGAGGAGGGCTCAGAGAGAGAGAGACAGGGCGCACGGAGAGGGTGCACAGAGAGAAGGAGAGGGAGCACAGAGAGAGACAGAGGGCACACAAAGAGAGACAGCACAGAGTGAGATAGAAACAAGAGACAGACAATTGACCATAACATATGACACCATCATTTATGATGGGCAAGTAACTAGTATACTCTATAATAATTAGTGAATAATCGTGAAGTGGTTTGTTGCAGTGAGCTGCAATATAATTTGATATCTCTCATTCTTAGTGTACTAAATGTAATTAAGCAAAACTGAACAGTATATGAACAGTATATGAACTAGATATACTATAGTGCTTTGTCTAAAAAAATATATATAAAACAAAGCATTACAGTTATTTACCATCCTGTGTTTATAAAGCACCAACATATTCCATATCGTTGTACAGGGGTTAAGTACAAGACAAAATGTAATATTAACACAATGCAAAGGAATATAGTACCTTGTTTTGGAGCTTGGCATCTTATGTAAAATGTGTTTTTTACCAAAGCTCCCTAGATTGTAAAAAAATAATCTTAGCATCTGTAGGATTAAGTGTTTAATAGTGAAAATAGATCTATGAATTAGAGATATAACAGCAGTAAAGGGAAAGGTTACCTACCTTTCCAATGTCCCATTACAACTAATAAATGACTAATGAATTCTAAGCTTGATATGTGCTCATCATCGCATTGATGATAAACAAGCTCTTCTGTTAAGGCATCTTTCTTTTTTCTCAAGAAAAAGACCAATTCAATGGTTAAAGCAAACTTTACCTAGTGAGGTAAGAAAACAAACTCAGCAGGGATTGGCCATAATGAGTAGTCGCTTGACAACATCTGCATAAAGATTCCAGCCATTTTAACATTTGTAATGGTGCTAATTTCCGTTGCTTTTTAGAAATCTGCTTCCACATGAGCTCCTACAGCACATAAAAGCCTGGCATGTAAAGCAAATTGTTTGTCACTTACTGACGGCCTGACATATTTATTGTCAGAAAGGAATGGACATTAGCGGGAAAAGCAGTTGTTAAAGGCCAAACAGATTTCTTCTTTCTAAAGGCGGCAAAGATGTACGACGGTTTCTTCCTTTTTTTCCCCCAACAATGAACCACCCCTTCAGACATCAAAAGACAAGATAATAAGACACTTCAAGCACAATTCAAGATTATATTCAACATCTAAAGGCTCATCTCTTGTCAGTTTGCATTTACTCTCCCAGGGATGTGATGCTTCTATCATCATTCTGTCAAAAGGAGTCTGGCAAAAGTGATGAGGCCTCTCATTTCACACACTTAATGTTTTATCAAATAGCCCACGCTCTTTCTGATTCAGCCAAAATGGAGGGATAATTTGAGGAAGGTCATTCACAAGTACAAAAATCTTGTATTGATTTGTGTGATTAGAAGGCATTAAAATTGTACGTTTATGTTAGTATCCTAGATGTTTTGTCACTTTATTTAGTAATACACTTTTCCAGCAAACAACAAAATGGAAATTTTCCTTCAGACTATTTGAGGTGTGTTGTTAAGATTGCATAAAATAGACCTTATCTTTGAGGTAGACCATTAATTTATCTTTTTTTATTGATTTTATCAAATTTTACAAAAAAAATAAAATGAAGGAAGAAATGTGGGAATTTATATTGAAATGATACAATCAGAAGTAATTATAAACCTTTCATTTTAGGCAGCTATGTTTATTTGTGTGTAAGATCTTCTTTTTGTACACTGAAGGAGAATTTCCTATAAAAAGAAACCCCCTCATGAAAATTGATGAAGTTGGGTATAAGATTGTGGTATATACTGTGGAAAATTACCTTGAAAGATTTTTTTATTTTTTTATTGGTGTAATCGAACAAGACTTTTTGGGAGTTATGGAAAAAATAGTGATTTTGAAGGGAATACTAAAAACCACTATGTGAAAGGTAATATAGAAAAAAAGAAGAAAAAAAGTGAAATAGTTTTTATGTTGTTGTTTTTGACCCCAACTAATAATACCCATGACATTTAAAAAAACTATATATAGTAACAATAAAACATCTGAATCCCTGTGCTGGTCTCTGAAAGCAACCGGCACCGGCATCAATTCCCCATTTAAAAAAAACTCCAGCTAAACTGGCATAACCAGCATTATCCGGCACTATTCAGCAGTTCGAGACTGCACAAAAAGAAATCCTGTTATATTTAGCTGCTTATGTTTTATGTTAATGGCTGAATTTTTGCAGGGTTGAAACACAGGTAGTTAAAAGCAAGATTTTTGTTTAATAAATTCAAATAACTCAGATCTTAATGGTCTACCACATGTAATACTACCATAACTGCCTCTTTTCTACAATTCACTCAAGTTTCTTCCCCTTTAACCTCAATAACAGTACACTAAATAACAAAATAAGGACCAGTGTATCCCTTTACTTACAGTATTGCCATGTGAAGAACTAGACTCGATAAGAAACAAAACATGTAAGAAAAATATAATGTTAAATTTAGTAATTATGATCTGCTATTATACTGCAGTGAGGATCCCCGTCCACAGTCGGGAGGGCAAGAGGCTAAGGGCAAGCATAGGGCCCAAAATTACACGCACAAGGAGAATGTGGTCCTCCTCAGTGCTATCCGTGGCCGCCCCGTAATTCTTGCAGGGGGGAGGGAAGTTAGGTTTAGGGCCTAGAGCTCAGGCATGGAAGGAGGTAGCAGCTGAGGTTACAGTAGTAGGCACAGCGCCAAGGGATGTGAGGTCTGTCAAGCACCACTCCTCTCCTCCTCCCCACCACTCCTCTCCTCCTCACCACCACTACTCCCCATAACCACCTCTGTCACCTCTCTCGCCTCCTCACCTCTCTTCTTCTCCTCCTCCCCACCTTTCCTCTCCCCTCCTCTCTCCTCCCTTCATATCAATCCCAAAAATAATAGAACAATAAATACAAATAACTGTTACTGTAAATATATGATGGAAAACAAAAATGTGTGTATTATGTGTAATTAATAACTGTTGGGGGATGGGGTGTGGGATGGGTGTGTGTGTATGGAGTGACCTAGCTCTATGTGTCTCTATGTGTAATCTGTAAATATGTGTAATCAAGGATTAAGTGTAAAATCGTAAATAGAATAATATAAATTAACAAAACTGCAAATTACTGTAAAATACTCCTGCTCTCTCTCTCTCAAAAACCTCCAACTCCAGTCGCATGGGCGGGTGGGACGCAAATGTATAATCTCCCTATCTGCAGGTAGACCGCTTTCTATTGGCTGAGAGGCCAGTGTCGCACTACGTTATACCATGATTGGATAGTAACAGACTATCCAATCATGGAAAGAGTTTACGGGCTTGCATCTACGGCCCGTAGCTCGCGGCATGGTTGAATTAATAGCTCTGTAACGCAGCAAAATTTCAATCCTGCATGGCTTGGAATTCAATGGGGCTGCTTGCCTTCTACATTAACAAACATAAAAAGCTTTTATTTAAATTATAATTTTTTCATTCATTATTTAATATGCTGAATTTGAGGTGATTGAGGGGTTGGCAGCTAAACCTCACACGTTGTAGCTAAATGTATCTGTACCATGAAAAGTTAACTCTGTAAGGTAGCTTCACAATGGTGTGACTGGCTTTAAGCTATATTTAGTCTAAAAAAATTATATACAAATAGTCTCAAAGCGGAACACATATACTTTTGAAAATGTATGCGCTTTTAGTTAGTATCACCTATATTTTGTACAATGTAGAACTAAGTTTTAGACATATACACCCTAAATGTGTGCAAATTCCACATTTTAAATTAATTTCCATAAATACTACAACCTGAAAGTCTCTTACAGAGTTGCTGTAATATATTTCTCTTAATCAGAAAGAAACAACTACAATAATAGCAGAATCTATGTACTGCACAAAGGTTTAAACATGTCACACAGACAAATGTTTTCTCACTTCCTTCTATTTGAGAAAGTCTTAGCCAATCAGGTAGGCCACAGAGAGAAATAATCTGAATATATAAACTCAATTTAAAGGAGAACTGACAGGGGAAGTAGGTTATTATAGGACCAGATATATTTGTGGGGTCACTTCTGGTTGAGTTTAGAACATCTTACCATTATTGTTTATTTCCTTTGGAATACAGAATGCTCTTTTTTAAAAGAAAGGCCAATAATGTATAATATATTATAATTTATTAATACAAGACATAAATACTTGTCATGTAGCACTTTCTGGATGGGTTGATTAGTAGGAGTGCTTTCAGTATAAATACGCTGAATGCAAAGTCTATGCCATAACAAAGCTAAAGTGTTTAGAACATGTCCTAATTTGCATTAACCTTGTAAATGAAATGTTCCTGAGTGTGTAATGCTCACAGTTGATCTTATTATTCCATCTGTCTGTGATGACTTGGAAGTGACTGGTAACAGAGTGAGTTTTTGTGCCCCAGGAAAATTAACACAATGTACTCATGCATAAAAAAGATGTTAGCAGACATTTACATACTGCTCCTTGCGTCTGCTTGAATGAGCTGTAAGATGATTGCACTGGCTCAGTTCAAATGTTTCCGCTTGCACCATTCTCAGTGGATTAGTAAAAATAATTGTGTAGCTTGACAGTAGAATTTATATTGTATTTGAGTGTTTTTGAGCAAACACCAGAGAGTTAAAAATGCATTACGGGTCTTGAAAACCAGTTTGTGATATAAAATGAGGTAAAATAAGGCTATATAAGTTGTGTAGTTATTTCATTTTTGATGTCCTTGAAATAGCTTACAAATGTACTTGTAATCATGTGGTAAGTGTGCTAAATGTATGTTCAAAATCGGTTTCTTAACTAAAAGTAGTTCATGTTTTGTTGTCCCACTAAAAACAACAACATTTCTTCCTCATGAGTAGTTTTCAAAATCTCATCTTCAGTCCATTACATCAGAAATGCTTTGACCTATTTTGTTATTAGATCTAATTTAGCTGTTTATGGCTTCCCTCAAACATATGCTAAGTCGTCAATGTAAATTCCTATTGAAATGCTGACAGTCCTAGATGCACAAATGACCACAGCTATGGGATGGCCTGGTTTAGTAAGGCCTTAACTTCACACACTCACCACAGGCTCAGATTCACTTCACACATGAAGTGCATCCCTCACCTCAAACCTAATTTTGAGAGGTGTCTCATTAAACCGTTAAAAATAATTATTTGCTATAATGTTATGACTGCTTCCTGTCTTGGTCTGTATAACGCGGAGGCTGCACAGGCTTCCTGGGTCAGCACGTAGCGTTGCGTGACTCAGCGGAGCCTGTGAGGCCTGTCAGCCAATCAGCTGCATCGGGGGCGTGTCGGTCGTCCGCGTTTCGTGCCGATTCACAGCAGCGCGGTCTCCCGACTGAAATCCCACCCACCCACCCTATTAATTTGGTTGTAAAAATGTAAGATGTAATTATTATAATAAAAAAAAAAAAAAAGAGGATGTTTTGTATTTAAGGAATTTTGGAGAAGTGGCAAAAAATGTTGTATTTTGATAATTTAGGGCTTGGCGTGAGGTGAGTTGCCCGGCCCACTGGCCTAAGTGGGCGTTGCCCCTACCTCACAGGGCGTGCTTAAGATAAGCATTGGGGCTTTGGGCAGGGCTCAAAGCGTGAGGCCACTGTCCGTGGCCGGGCTCCTCCCCCGGTAAAAGGTTAAAATAGTTCATGTAAATAAAGTTAAGTGTTGTTGTTTACAATTGTTATAATAAAGCTGTGGCCCGTTGTTCTCCCAATTTCAGTCGTTGTGTCTTTTATTTATCACCCTAGCCTAAATGGATCATGCATGGGTCATGTCACAATCAGATTGAGAGAGGTTTTCCACCAGTGTGTTCTATCAAAGGGAAATATGCAGCACAAGGTCAAGTGTGCGGTAACATCAGTATGACACTACTATTACCACCGCTAGGGCCTCATTCAATTGCAAGCCCGCAGATTGCTTTGTACAGGCCATCAGCCTTATTAAATTGCGATTCGGTAAATTTAAAAGGGCTCTATTTAAGCACACAGCATATTTTATTTACAGAAGTTTTTAGTTAGTGAAGACTTTGCTTTTGGATAAAAGATCACTAACTAAAAACTTCTGTAAAAAAAAAATATGCTGTGTGCCTAAATAGAGCTCTTTTAAATTTACCGAATCACAATTTAATAAGGCTGCATATGTCTTACGGGCCGAAAGCCGAAACCGTAAATCATGCAATCGTTTGTAGCATTTCAGAGCATGAACATGATTAATTAAGCAAGGCTGTAACTACCGATTTTAAAAACAGCCAATAGAAAATTAGACTGTCATCATTACATCAATAAAACATGGAGGTTACATGTCAATCAATTAGCGTTTAGAAGTCCTACATGCGATCAGACTCGCAATCCTGCAATGTACAAAATAATAAAAATGAATGCCAATGATGTTCTAGTCCATGTGGGTGGCCTGATATGTATCAACTCATTGATTCCCAAGATCGATATAACACCGAAATGAACATAAAAAAAATGATTTTCTACTGCCGATTTGCGAGTTTGAGACTGTTTTGCAATTAATTCTAATGTCTTTCATCGCTTTCCGTGTCTTTAAAAGTGCAGTATTGACACATATACTCTCGAAAAATGTATGTACTATTAGGTAGTATAATCTATATTTTGTACAATGAAGACATTAAGTTTTATAGATACATAAAATGGCTGAGCTAACCACCTACATATATTTTTGACTTTTGACTGACTTTTGACCTACCTTATTTAGGAAAGATGCAATGGGCCCCAAATTACTTTGCACCAGGGCCCTCCATTCACCAGTACTGTCACTGAATACAAACACTTAATGTGTGTAAAGTTCCCCAGACAGAGATATATACTCTAGAACAGACAATCCAGGATTCCATCTTTCTTCTAGACTTTGAGATAAAACAACTGAGGAAACACGGCAGGACATGGTCAAGCCTGAAAAACATGGTTTAGCTCATAAATGTCACACTTTACTTTAGAATTGAGATATTTGGGAGACTACGGCCTCTATTCCACGGCTCCCGTTAGCAAGCGAAAACCAAGGGAAGCACATTCGTAAAGCACTACCGAGCTATCGCATCACACACTTAAATGGTACCCCAGAGAAATGCACAAAATGTCCCTAATATTTTAATGCCGAGATTGCCTGTCCCATAACTATTTTCAAAATTGCTCTTACATGCCTCCTGGAATTATACCCAATGTCGCTGAAATTTCCTGGAAGTAGCTCCAACTGCCTGAAATTTTAAAAATATAGCATGGTATACGATGGTTTCCTCCAGAAAAAATGCCTCAGAGATGCCTGGGTGGCTAAAATCCTACACCACGAAGGAGCTAACACCTTATTTGTGTCGGTTTTCATTCTTAATTGCTCAAATTCAACACAATTAGGGGGCTTTTCCCGGGATCCCCCGTAGTACTCAAATGAACCCAGTATCCACCTGGGGGGGGCATCACTATTTGTGCTGTGTGGTGGGGGTCCATTAGCTCCACGGGCCCCTTTGAACCACTATTGGGCCTCCAACTATATGCATGGATTGAAATATGTGCATTGTAGTTGGTTAGCCTTTAACCAATCATAGGGTTCTATTTTTTCCTATTCTGATAAGTGAAATGTCAGCCAATCAGAATAGGTTTTCATTCATGTGTTACTCTTCTATGAACAACCAACTTGAAAAGACAATGTTAGCCATTTTATGTCATTTTTATAAAAATGTTTTTTTAATTTCTGTAACATTTTTCTATTTTCTGTAATTATTTTTTTATTTTATTTTATTTAGTTCATTTATTGGGGGAGGGGGGTAGTGTTAGGGACTATGGTAGTCTTTGTGGACCCATATGTGGGATAGGTTCCTTGGAATCCAAAAGGACCTGTATGGTGATAATTATGGTGCCATTGGGGCCCAATGGGATTCTCATGGTAGGGAATAGGTTTAGTATACCACATGGTTCTATAGGGTTACTGTTATGTACCATACAGACCCCGATGGTTATAGCATGGTATACGATAGATCCATAAAGACCAACATGCCTATAGTTAGAGGACCTTTAATGCTTCATAGGATGCCCATGGGGTTAACAGACCCCCCCGCCACACATACACAACATACAGCAGAAATATGTTACCTCAGATTAGACAAATGTAAGGCCTTTATTCTCATACATATATAAAAAGTCTTTTAAACCCATTCAGACTGACAAAACATTTTTCAACTGTCAATTTCTCTTTATTTATAGTAAGTAAAGTATTAACTACAATGCTTTATTTTAAAGCGTCACTGTAGTCATATATATAAATTATTTTGAAGAAATACACTTGAAAATCAGGAAACTATTTTTAGACTTTAAAAAAATATTAATACAGCCTTCAAAGTAATACTTTTTGTAAAATGCAGTTATGCTGCAGTGAAAGATGCCATTTTTATTTCCACTGAACTATTTCCTGAAGTGGGGCAACGTTTTGAACATACAGGAAGTTTCTGTTTGGACAGCGGGAATGTCAGTGCATTCATTAGGACTAATGGAAATCTCATTCGTTTACAAGGACATCCCCTTCTGTAATAGACATTTGCTTTGATGCCCAGTCACTAATTTGAAATTGTACTTATTATTATAAACCAACTGAAATTCAAATGTTTAAAATATTATGGACTTTGACTTCTCTACACAGACTGATTATTCCATTAAATTATAGTATGGCCTTTGACCAATTGCTGCAAAACCTACACAATTAATGTATGGTTGATATATTTTTAGTTAACGGTACGTTTTGTGATTAGCAGTAACTTAGATAATGACTATAATAATACATTAAAAATAACCAAGGTAAATAAAGAAGCTGCTCAGATAAATAACATTATAGTAGGGTATTAGTAGATTTATGGAAACAGTAGGACTCAGTAAATTTAGAAAAAGTCACAAAGCTTATGGGTATTTGGAGAAAATAACATTTCATATCCCTAATCCTGACATTTTCATATAATTTCTTTTTAGTCTCAAATCCCAAACCCAGCCATCGGAAGTTTGTGAAGGTGAATGGAAACTTTTCCAGTAGTGACTAAAATTATATTATAAATTATTATTGCTACAAGGCTTTTAAAGGGACAGTAAAGTAACAAAATAAATATATTTCTTTAAAAGACCACTGTGTTTCTATATGGTCTTTAGAATAACTAAAGGATAATGGCCAAAATATTTTTTTATATAAAAAAATAAATAAATAGATAAATACAACTTTTAAATATTGCAACTTTTATATGCAGTTATTATAATTTACTATAGGGCTTCATTTTCACTTTGAAAACACTACCAAGCAATCACATCATACTCTTAAATATCACATCTGAGAAATGCTTGCAATGTCCCAAATATCCTCAATTCCTGAGTGGCTGTCCCATTGAAATCAACAAAATTGTGATGACATGTCTCCTGGAATGATATTCAAGCTCTTGAAAGTTAACCCGGAAGTGCTTATAATTTGTGAAATGTATCCTGATCTTCAACCACTTGTAAAGTCATAAAAACAACTCTGACAAGCCTTGAAGTCTGAATCAATTAAGAATCTGCAACTGGATGAAATTAGCTGTTGAAGAGGAAGAAAGTAAACATGTCTAACATATAGAAGATCATCATAGCATTAAATGTGGCATAATAAAACATATATAGGCTGGTATGTATGAGGTCTGCATACATGTTTGAATATCATCCATTGTGAATATTACATATTGTAATGGTTAAAACATGCATCAGAAAAAATGTGACTTTACTATCATAAAAATGGTACCAAACCACTCTTTAGACAATTTTTTGTTTTATATAAATATTTTATTGAGATTAGATAATTTTATTTTCCTCAATGTAATTATACATTAACATTTGCACTTCGCTTACTTTTAAGAAGCCCTCTGAGTAAAAGATGGTCATGTTTTGGAACCTCGCCATTTCTTCTTGTTTTCTCTCATGTTGGGTATAATTTTATAAAACAGTTTTCAGAGAGTGAGAACCTGTTACTCTGGGGTCTTCTTAAACATAAGTGAAGTGTAAATTTTATATAACAATTACATTGAGGAGAACACAATGAATTAAATTACCAAGTTAAAACAGTTTATAAAACAAAAAGAAAAATGCATAAAAAGTCTCTTTCCCACTCCCATTCATTAAAATGTGGTCAATTTACCTAATGTAATTTCTTGAACTTGGTTGAATCTTTCTCCTTCTGTACTGTAAGAGGAAAGATGAGGAAAGTTTAACCTTGAAAAGTTTCAATGTTCCATTTATATATTGTCAACACATATAATAATAACTGTTGTAATTTGTGCTGCAAGTCTTAAGAAACCGCATAGTTAAGGTAATAGCAGCTAATAACGTTATATTCTTGCTTGGCTGCCTAAAAGCTTTATTTCCACGTTGACATCTGTCTAAATAAACAGGATTATTTTACATTTATGTCACTATAAATGCAGCCTTTTTTTATGATAGCCAGAGTAAAACCACCTGTCTCTATGAAGGTGTCATCTCATTTGTATTCTATAGTGGAGCAATTGGATATTTGATATATTCTATTTTGGACTGAGTGAGATATTTGATGGATTATCTTCAAATCTATGAAATGTTAAAATCGATTAGCTAGTTTATTTTTTTTGTTAAGAGAATATGTCATATCATTGACAAACAATTTACAGCAGATTATAATTTTCTATTCATTTTCTTTTGTGACTTGTTTAGTCAAATTGTATCAAATACTGAATTAACATTATCCATTTTAGGGCATGTCTGCACTGCACAATAATAACTTTAAGTGTATTCATTATAAACAACACATTAATTGTCTCCACTGCAATCGCTACACTCCTCTACCATGCTCCACACTCACATGGCCGGATTACCCATTAGATAAAATAGGCCGCTGTCTAGGGTCTCCTCTCTGTGAGGGGTGCCCATTTTTTATGTTAAAGACCTCTAAAAAATAACTTTTTGACAGAAAAACAAAACTTTGAAGATGTTTTTTTTTTAATTGTGAAGCAAACAACAAATAGGACAAAATAACAGAAAAAGTCAATGTGCATAACTATTCACCCTCCTAAAGTTAATACTTTGTAGAGCCCCCTTTTGAGGCATTCACAGCACAGAGTCGCTTTGAATAAGTCTCTATGAGCTTGCCACATCTTACCACTGGGATTTTTACTCATTCCTGCAAAACTGCTCCAGCTCCTTCAAGTTGGATGGTTTGCGCTTGTGAACAGCAATCTTTAAGTCTGACCACATATTTTCTATTGGATTGAGGTCTGGGCTTTGACTAGGCCAATCCAACACATTTACATGTTTCCCATTAAACCACTCAAGTGTTGCTTTAGCAGTGTGTTTGGGGTCATTGTCCTGCTGGAAGGTGAACCTCCGTCCTAGCCTCAAATCACGCACAGAGTGGTACAGGTTTTGTTCAAGAAAATCCCTGTATTTAGCACCATCCATCTTTCCCTCAATTCTGACCAGTTTCCCAGTCCCAGCTGCAGAAAAACATCCCCACAGCATGATGCTGCCACCCCCATGTTTGGGGATGGTGTTCTTTGGGTGATGTGATGTGTTGGGTTTGCGCCAGACATAGCATTTTCTTTGATGGCGGAAAAGTTAAATTTTAATGTCATCAGACCAGAGCACCTTCCTCCATACATTTTGGGAGTCTTCCACATGCCTTTTCGCAAACTCGAAATGTGCCATTTTGTTTTTTGCTGAAAGTAATGACTTTGTTCTGGCCACTCTGCCATAAAGCCCAACTCTATGGAGCGTACGGCTTGCTGTCGTCCTATGTACAGATACTCCAGTCTCTGCTGTTGAACTCTGCAGCACCTCCAGGGTTACCTTAGGTCTCTGTGCTGCCTCTCTGATTAATGCCCTCCTTGCCCGGTATGTGAGTTTTGGTTGGCGGCCGTCTCTTGGCAGGCTTGTTGTTGTGCTATGTTCTTTCCATTTGGTTATGATAGATTTGATTGTGCTGCTGGTTATCATCAAAGATCTGGATATTTTGTTATAACCTAAGCCTGTCTTGTACTTCTCAACAACATTGCCCCTTACTTGTTTGGAGAATTCCTTGGTCTTCATGGCAGTGTTTGGTTAGTGGTACCTCTTGCTTAGGTGTTGCAGCCTCTGGGGCCTTTCAAAAAAGGTGTATATATGTAATAACAGATCATATGACACTTAGATTGCACACAGGTGGACATCATTTCACTAATTATGAGTTCTCTAAGGAACTGGTCGCACCAGAGCTTTTTATGGGCTTGATAACAGGGGTGAATACATACGCACATGCCAATCTTCTGTTTTCTATTTCTAAAAAATAGTTTTATGTATATATTTTTCTTATTTCACTTAACCAACTTAAACTATTGTGTTCTGATCCATCACATAAAATTCAGATTAACAAAACATTGAACTTAAGACTGTAATGTAACAAAATAGGTAAAAAGTCAAGGGGGGTGAATACTTTTGCCAGGCACTGTATGTCTATAGGAGACCTTGGCTGAACATGTGTTTGCTTGTATGAGATACTGATTATGGGTCTGATTCAATTGCAAGCCCGCGACTGGCGCAATGTAGGCCGTATGTCTTCGGCCATGCTGCGGGCTCCCATTTGTCTCTGATTCCGGAGCTATTCAGTTGCTCAAGCCCGCAAGTTACTGGCGTAAAGCAGACTCCGTAAATAATGCACTGTTTCGTAGCAGTTCAGGGTGGGAACATGATCAATTAAGCAAGACCATAACCTCCCATTTCGAATCAGCCAATAGAAAATGAGACATTATTACGGCAGTAAAACATGGAGGTTACAAGTCAATCAATTAGGTTCAGGGGTCCCATATGCGATCAGAATCGAAAAACCGCAAAATACAGAATTATGAAAATCAATGCCAATACTGTTCTAGTCCATTTGGGTGGCCTGATATGTATTAACTCATTGATACCCAAGATCGATTTAACCCCGAAATGAAACAATTTTAGCCATCATAACTCTTGCGAAAGTGAAAGATCAAAGGCTTTGGGAGGCTGTAAGTTACTGGTTTAACCATCACAATTTTTTCAAGGCAGTAACTCGTAAACCGTTTGGAGCTTGCAAAAAGACGACAATTGAATAACAAATTAACTTATGGCCTCACTTACAGGCTCCAGTAACTTGTGAAAGTTCAATTGAATCAGGCTCTAAATATTTATATTTATGGCTGAATATGTGTACATATATAGTATTAGAGGGGGCCTAAACATGTAAATATGTCTCTCTCCCACTGCTCCCCCGCGTGTCTCTCTCCCACCCTCTAACACCAACCCCACCCTTGATGCCCGCATGGTGCTGCTAGCCCCGCTCACTGTACATTGCTGTGAATATAGTTCTATAGTGTGCATGCTCTAAAACAGCGTTACACACTACGGAAACTATATTAGTGATGCAGATTCTTATCCCAACAGGATGCAACCACGAAACTTTGAAGAAAATCCTACTGGAACAGATGATTTTTATTTGGGGTTATACAGAATCACTTACCTTTGGATAAGGGTTTGAATGAGTTCATTAGCTCTGAACCCAGTTACAGGCCTCATTATACAAGGGTGTGCACAATTATACAACCACTGTGTTGCAGGCTTTTTAATTCCAATGTATCTACGGTAATAATATTTATGCTGTTTCTCTTGAATGTTGTTGGTTTCAAGGTTAAATGATTTATCTTGATTTCTGGTTTTACATCATAAAAAGCTACAATTTCAATAAGGTTGTGTAGAATGTTTATAGCTTATGCCCCGTTAAAGCATTCCTTACATTTTTCAGGATATTTGAAAAATTCCATAAAAGAATGCATTTTTTTTTTATATCAAAACACTTTAAGCTACAACAATAGCATGGAATGATATGCTATTCACAAACAAGTTCTCTTCTATCCAGCAAGCCATTTAGTTATGTTGTACTAACTAATTCAAGTGATAGAGAAGGTATGACATTTGTCAGTATGTCATAATATATCTTTTAAAATAAAAACTGGCGCACATATAAACACACATATATATAGTGAACTGAACTGAGTAGAAACGCTGGACACACATACTGTAAACTAGACTGGACACAAATACTGTAAACTAGACTGTACACACAGTGGAGTGGATTAAGTTCATACACTGAACAGTGTAGAGGGCACTTTTATGTTCACTCATCTCCAAATACTCCCCAAAAACATATTTGTTATTTTTTCACATATAACCTTCATATCCACAACCGACTAAGTGACAGACAATATGGATGGCTTAATCCCCATGATTCACAGATATCCCGTCCAATGAATCCTTGCAGATCACTGTTCAGCAACTATCTCTTGTACCCCTCCTGATTAATTTGTATACTCACATCAATATGTTTCCTGAGCAGAGGACAATATACAGTTAGGCTAAAACATACGGTTTATTCACTGCTTTTTCTGGGTTAAGTTAACACTTTCTTATGTGATTCCCATTCAAGTCAATGCTATAGCTTTATATATACAGAATAATCAAAGCATTAATAATAATCATATCCACTATTCTTATTTAATATATTTCACATAAAAGCCATTTGAATGATTCTGTTCATAGCGATGTAGATTATTGTTGAATAAACCATAATACTTTGTCAAGACTTGGCCACTTAAACTGCAGGTGTGTCATGAAGATGATGATCACCTTCCACTTTATACTACCTGCTTATCCATCTTAGAGTAATTTATTAGAAAGCCGCAGCTCATCCATCTTTTCCAGTGAGTCGCACCAGTATGAGACTGCAGGAATTTAGCATTCACCCTTCATGGGTCAGTAAGTAGGTTAGTCCTAAAACCTTTTTATGGAGAGATTATTCTAATAGAACCTGTTCCTTTCCCTGGCACATGTTAGCATTCATTTAAAAAAAAAAGAAACAAAGCCAGATGTGATGTAAATCCTTATAAGCAATGTACTGCTATATCAAATCATCCTCACAGTTTGATGCATTGTATAACTACATGTCTTAAAATATAGAAGCATGCATCTGATGGCATATAAAGAGCAAAAACCCCAATCTAGTCTGCCCATTATACCTACTTAAAACATTTGCATAATTTAGCACCAGGATAGCCGCATGCTTATTTCAGGCATGCTTAAATTACCTAAATGTGTTTGACTCTACCACTTCAGCTGGGCAGCTGTTCATTTTACTTACTACTAGTACTTTAACACATTATCTCTAAATGTTCTACCATTCCAACTCCAAATCATGACTTCCTGCTCTTGCATTCCACTCTTTCTCAGACTCTTCTCTCTTGAACCTTAATAAATATATTTGAAGATTTCCATAAGTCCCCCCTTTATCATCTCTCCTCTAAGCTCATCTAAGCTCACATATTCAGGTCATGAAGTCTTTCTTTGTAAATGTTGTCTTTTAGACCACATTTTTGCATGCCATCCTTGGGCAGGTACCATGCTAATCTGTGCATGGTTCCAATTTTAGAATATGTGCTGTTGAAGTAGTATGTCGCTTCCTTCAATCTCGTCTGCTTTGAATTTATTTAAACACATAGTAAGATCAACATGTTTTGTTATATTATCAACTTCTAATTCCCACATAATTTATAAGCTGTGACATCACTAATAATAATAAACAACTTGTCATAACTATCTATGAAGATGCTTAAAAACAATATTGTGGTTATAAAAATATCCCTGTTTCTCAGAAACTGTAATTTAAAAAAAGAAAAAAAAGACATTAATGATGTATAACATATCTGTTAGTTACCTGTGAGAAGCCCTGTATGCAGATAAAATCAGTCTTATTAAAAGGTTGCCCCAATTCACTGTAACCAACAATAGGGTTAAGTGGAAGTTGATATTGCCATGTAATAACCCTGCCATATGACAATGCAGTAAAGCAAATAAAATAAGTGGAGACTTATAGTAAAGAATACTTGCACATTAATAGATAATAAAATAAAGGCTGCATTTATTTTTTTATTTTTAAGAACATATTTATAATTGTCAACTTTTTCAAAATAGTATATTCTGTAACTTCAGTGATCATTTACAAATTGTTGAGGATCTTTATGGATCACCAGAGTATTGATAGACCACCTATTTGTTCAACTCTATTACAATTGCCCTATGTGCACTACACAATTTTGGAGAATAGCCTTACATTTTCTTTTTAATTTTAGTTACTCGTTGCACCACCTTAGTGAAGCTCATGACTTGGTCCAGGAGCTACATTCCCAAAACATCTTCATTATATAATTTGAAGCTTTATATACAGTGTTATTATTAAGCTCACATCATTAAATTCTGCTTGGAACCTAACAGTCATAGTACTTTTTTCAAGGCATGAGGTGGAGCTTACAGATCAGGGCGTGCAGGGCTTGCAAGTATACTGGGCATGCAGGGCTTGCAAACTGCGTCTACTGAGTCCTATGTTGAAAATGTATCTGAATCCACCAACAAATACACCACTTCCTCCCCTCCTTCCACTTTTGAATTGATACTAAAAATCAGGAAAACACACCCCTCAGTCTCCAAATCAGCAGGAAGTGTGGAACACGCAAACATGGCATCTGTAAGGTAGAAACATTCTCTAATAAAATAAGCATTGTATCTAAAAATACTCATATGCCCATGTTTTTTTTTTTTTTTGCGTCGTTCAGTCATTTCCCGACTTTCCGTGACCTCATGGACCATAACACACTAGGACATCTTTATGTCCATGGTCACGCTGATCCACTTGGTATTTTCATGGTTGAGAAACTGGAGTTGGTTGCCGATTCCTTCTCCTTCGGGCCACAGCATACATACTATCATATACCGTATTGGTCCGAATATAAGCCGCACCTTTTTTTCCGATTTTTTAGCTTGCGAGTTACGGGTGCGGCTTATATTCGCGACTGTCAAAAAATCATTGCCGATTTGCGAACTTTGCTTGTAACGCGTGCGACTTCTATTCGCGAATGCAAAATTACTGCCGATTTGCCCGATTGCGAGTTAAGGGTGCCGATTTTCGTGCTTTAGACTGTAAAGCCTGTAACCTGCAAAAAAAAGCCTGTTTCTTGCAATGGCGGATCACTTTAAGAGTCTTTTTCTCTCCAATTTTACGGGTGTGGCTTATATTTGAGTACTATCTTTTTTCTATTTTTCAACCTTGAACTTTACGGGTGCGGCTTATACGCGGGTGCGGCTTATATTCGGACCAATACAGTATTTATATGTGGTATGGCTTACACAGCTGCTAATGCTAACTTGTTGCAAACTTCACAAACATATTTTTTCTCCAAATATACAGTGGTCTTTTAAAGAAAATCTCAGCGTATTTAAAAGGGCTTAGTCTCTACTTTGCACTCCCTCTTGTGCTCGATTTGCTTGGTGTATGTCACTGCTCCTAATCTCATGGAATTACAGATCCAGAAACCAAATAGCAATTTTCACAGTCTGAAAATATGCAAATAGATCTTATTGAATATAAATAAATGCAAATCCATATTTTGATTGGAAAATGCACTCACAGGAGCTTGCACGATATGCCCTAGAATCAAAACATTCCAGTCTTTTTGTTAAAAACTTTAACAGCTTTTTCCATTGGCTTCTAGGAAAATGTTTCATAATTATATATTAGAGTTTGTGCTCATAGTGGAAAGTCTACTGCTTAAAGAAATAGCTAGAACCTACATTTTCTGATACACACAAATATATATTCACTCTGAATCAGATAAAAGAAACCCACTCTAGCGCTCTTCACAAGATGCCATAAGTACTATTTTACCATAAGAGTAAATTCTTGTAAGTGTATATTTAGAAAACAAAAGTTATATCAGGTTGAATATTTTCGTTGAAACTCACATCACAGACGTTCTCAAGCATGTTATATAGTATTGTATAAAGTGATAGGTACTGCTATATATAATCAGACTGATGTAAAATTTATGACAGAACTACAAAGGCAAGACAGCAGATAAACAAATTCAACAAAAGAAAGACATACCATTTCTTTGATAGCCTTGAGAAGTTTTGCTGCTTCCCTCTTACAGATAAATGTGATTTGGTTCAGTTTGCTAGAAAATCTTAAATTAATATATTTATTCATACATAGTAGAAAGAGGGAGCAGTTATAGAGTTTGTTAGATAATCTCACTGGATTTAACAGCATCTTATTTCCCCCATAGAGGCACAGAAGTGGATGCAAGCCCTGCTATCCAAAAATCTAAACGCCCCTCTCATACCCGCAAGCTTCACCAAAGTAACATGGATGCTTCCATAATCCAACAGGAGTATCAGTTTTGTTTTCTAGTTAAAAACTACCTGTATGAATATTTTTGTTTCACTGAATATAAATTTGTCAGAATATATATATATATATATATATATATATGTGCATATACTGTGTTTCTGAGAAATTTGAGCAGGAAATACGTTTTTATTAACTTTTTTTTTAGTCATTCAAATAGAATCACTAACGTACTATTCCTTATTTGTACTACTGTACTTTGTACAGTGGAGGGCTCCTATCACTCTTAGCCCACTATATGTGAAATAATTGCTATATATATATATATATATATATATATATATATATATATATATATATATAAATTTTCACTCTATAGTGGTCATTTAATCTTTGTATGCTTATACTATGGTCAAACTAAATGAGAAAATTGTTCCTTCTTTTTCTATGCCACCCGTGATGATTCCAGTTGTAAAAACTACCTTTATGATCATTTTTCCTTGCCTAAATATAGCTTTAGTCAGACTCAAAGTTTTTAAATACACATTTTAAATGTTTAATTAATTATGAGTCCTGTATTATATTGACTAGCTTTTTTCCACTCGGTCATTATTATATTTTGGTATATACCATTGTCTTGATATTTGTAAATGTTTAACTTTCAAGATAATCCATACATTTTGTTCAACATATTGCCAACAGAGAAATTACATATTAACAATACCTTTTATAGTGATCTGCACTTCTTAACAATTTATTTTCTTGAATTCCCTTTTGAGTCTTATACTGTTCTAAGACTTCCAATTTGAGTCTTATTGTAAATTTAAAAATGTCTTCCTAACAATAGGATGTCTAATATCAAGACTCCGTTGTGTACATATATTGGGGTTAAAGAAATATATTTGTGCAACTGTATTATAATAAGTATGCTGTTTTTTAGCATCACATCTCACTTACTGGCTCTTTGTGCTTCACAGACAATATCTCCTCTGTGACCAAGAACTGATCTGTAACAAAGCCTCAAAGTGACCAAGCTTTTTAAAGCTGAAATTAAATTTCATTCCCTTTGATTATTTTCTTTCGGGCCCAAGTTATATTTTAGTGTCCTTCACCTTCTCCTTTTTTATTATTTATAACCAACACACTTTGAGCAATGACCAGTATTAATTTGCGACCTTCTGTCCTTCTGCCTGATTCACTTCTTTTTGATATCCAAAGATTGAAGCAAATAATCTGAGACTTACTGTGAGAAATAAAATAAAATTACCTTTCTTTGGCTTTCTTACGGGAAAACAGGTCACTGCTTTTAATTTTTATTTTGTTGTAATATGCACTTGCTCAGTAACATCAGGATGAAACAGTATGGTATGCTTTTACATTTATCATAGTATAGGTCAGGGAACCCATCATACACACATGGAAATGGAGACACAGACAACAGGAATGTAAGAATATGTATTATATGTGTCATATAGACAATACCAAACATTATATAATTATATATCATATTATATCTATGTATCTCTCTCTATCTATATACATAAATACACATAGATAGATAGATACCTCTGTATTTCTATATACACATATAAACATATATAAAAGCTTAAAATATAGTATAGAAAATAGGGAAAAAATATAAATTTATAAAGTAATAACATATTTACACATTTATATATATATATATATATATATATATATATATAAAGCACACACACTCTCTCACACACAGATGTATGTGTTTATATTTTTAAAGTATACATATTTATTCAAAATTATTATCAATATTTCCTATTTTATCTTCTATTTTCCTTTTTTAACAAATGTTATTATGATTTTTCAATTAACCGTGTAGCACAATTTTATCAAATTGCTTATAAAATATATATAAAAAAGTACAATGCCAGTGCTATCACATTAAACCATCATTCACTAATACAGCAATTATTAATCCACTTGATATGTAATCTCTTAAAGTTACAGATAATACACCAAAAGCAAACATTACAAAATAACAAAAAACAAACAAAAAATATGGTACTCATGAAGTCAGCAAGATATTATTATATGTTTAGTACAGGTATATCCCTTTTTAATGCTACCCCTTTGAGAGCTGATTCCCTATAGCGCACTTTTTCCGTGTAAAACCCTTCTTCGCGCTAAACCCTGTTTGAGCGTCTAAATACCCTCTTAGATTCGCCATAGTGCTATCTGGTGGAAAAAATGCTCAGTTTAGCGCTCTTTTCACATAGCGCATCTGCATGCAGAAACGCATGTGGAGAGCTAAACAGGGTATTACATTTGTCTGTTGTGGTTACTTATAGTTGTATTAGATAAGAAACTGGTAGCTATGGAA
Organism: Discoglossus pictus; assembly: GCA_027410445.1. Lineage (NCBI taxonomy): Eukaryota > Metazoa > Chordata > Amphibia > Anura > Alytidae > Discoglossus > Discoglossus pictus. The sequence continues at coordinate 286,569,829 of CM050166.1, read as the reverse complement.
AAATATAGAGGTTTAGTAGATGGCGAGTTCAGGGATCATGGAAAGCATTTTTTAACTTTGTTGCATCTTAAAGAGGGTATTTGATAATGCAGCACCAGTGTTTCAAATGTTTAATTTATACTAGCGAATTGCCCGTCAAAATTGACGGTCATAAAATTGTAAGGCAGGTAATGCTGTTTGGCACACAATGTAAGGCTTTTGGTCCTCTGAGTACCTTCGGCGCTCATTGTGAGCCTCATGCTGAGCTCCATAGCATGGCTTGCAATAAGTGCCTTCTGCGCTCCTTGTGAGCCTCTCCCCTCATGTACTTTTGATCGTCTGAGCACCTTTGGTGCTCATAGCAAGCCCCGTGCTGAGCGCCTTCGGCGCTCATTGCGAGCTTCTCCCCTTGTGTACTTTTGCTCCTCTGAGCACCCTCAGCGCTTATTGCGAGCCTCTCCCCTCATGTACTTTTGGTCATCTGAGCACCTTTGGCGCTCATAGCAAACCTTGCGCAGAGCACCCTCTGCGCTTATTGCGAGCCTCTTCCCTGCTCTTTTTATTTTTTATATAAATATATTTTTTAATACTAATTAATGCATTAATTAAATAATACATTAATATACTTATTTATATTAATATACTTACTTATAATATACCTATTTGTAATTAATATATCCAGCAATCAATATCCTGAAGAGCTACCAATCTGTTTTTATTTTCCTGCAGCATACAATGTACATTTGGACTGTTGCTGCCCTGAGGAGAAAGTGTCAACAATGTGGCAAGTGTGCAGTGTAAATAGGCTGCGTGCGCGAGGTCAAACGGTTTGTTTAGTTGTGTAAAGCGCCATTTTAGAATGGTAATGTTATTAGTTGCAAGTTAGTGTTGTAAAATAGCGGCGATTCTGCGTGTGTTACGCGGGTCTGGGTGCATTGTCCGTGTTTCCTAATAGTGTATTTTGTACCTTGTACGTTCCTGGGTAAAAGTCTTATGTGCCTGGCTGTGTTTTTCGTGTTTAGGGATCGTGTAGCCTCGATTTCGTTTTTTTTTGTCCGCCATTTTTTTGGTCGCTTAGGCGAATTTTGAGTGCCGAAACTCAGCAAATTGTGTTTAAATTGTCGTGCAACCTCATTCCCAGACGTCCTGGCTGTCCCCGCATGCTGTGTGTGCTGTATTTTTATTTTTATTTTCTTTGTGTTTTTGGTTGTTTTGGATGTGCGCGGTTTTCGTTTTTTCGGCTAACATTTTTCTTGTCGCGTAGGTGATTTTCGAGAGCCGAAACTCGTCAAATTGTGTTTAAATTGTCATTCAACCTCGATCCCAGGCTGCCTGGCTGTCCACCTGTGATGTGTGGGATGTTTTGTTTATGTTTTTTCTTCTTTTCTTTGTGTTTTTGTTATTTTGTATGTGTGCGATTCGGACGTTTTTTGGACCTCGCTTTCCTTTTTTCAAAGTGTTACGGGCTGTAATGTTTGCACTAGATTTTTTCAAAGTCTACGGGTCTCGCATTTTAAATTGTGTAATTGTGATTTCTGTTGATCTGTAGTTCCGCGGGTCGTAGGGATGAGTGCCTACGGCACTCATCTCCACCAGCGCAGTGATCGCCTTTGGCGCTCACTGCCTAAGTCTTACTGGGTCATAGGGATAAGCGCCTATGGTCCTCCTCTCCACTAGCACAAGAAGCGCTTATGGCGCTCATCTCCACCAACGCAAGGAGCATCTTTGGCGCTCCTTGCCAGCAACTGCGGCCCTTGCTTTGCAATGTTCACAACTATATATGTGATGGGGTCTTGTCCATGACAGCCAGTGAGCAGTAATGTAACTGTATCAGTCATACATGTCTGCCAGTGAAATCTACACATGTGTTGATGCTCTATGCACTTCCTTTTAGTTTCGATGAGGTTTAAACACTTTTTAATGCAGAAAACAACTTTAACAATGTGTTGTTTGCATGCATGAAAAAATGATTGTGTTTCTTTAAGCATATAAGTGATTACCTGATGCTTTATTTTAACAAATGTTTATCACATTAACCTTCTTTATGACCTTATACTGAAACACATTGTGTGTATCTTTCCTAAACAAGATTAAACTGATGAATAATTAAACTAATAACTTTTAATATTCTATATTGTATATCAAGGATATATAAATGTATATTGTTTGACACTGGCTAAGTAACTATATCTATCTAGTTACTATCTATAGTTACTGGTATTATTTTTACATATAGTAACCTATTGTTCATCTAATGTTTCTTGTGGTTACGTTTCTGAGCTTTCAAGCTTATGTTGAACATGTATTTAAATGATTTCCTAGTATAAACACATGTGGATTATCTAGATTATAATCATAATAAAACACTTTCATGCTGACAGCACAATATGACATTTGAGTAATAAGAATACGTTTGCAGCTCATAGGTTTTAATATTCCATCTGTGCTGTTACCACTTAAACGTGAGTGTTTCTATATGTGTGCCAAAAATAAACCAATTCATTTGTATATACTGTTCATCCCAGAGAAGTGGGGCATAAAACAGCATTAGTGGTGAATCCCCCTGAGGACTACACAACCACACAGGGGTCTGGTCTTTTGGATGGTTCTCTGACACAATCTCAAAGCTAATAACTGTAACAGGATCATGACCCACCAGGAGCTTTTAATTTTCTTATATTGTACTGATTGGTGTGATGCAATGCAAACTGACAGCTCCCATGTCACTAGTGAACTGGATACTTATCTATCTATCAATCAATCTATCAATCTATTTATCTATCTAATGGAAGCTCTTTGCTAGGTTTTGTATGTGATGATATATATATATATATATATATATATATATATATATATATATATATACAGGCCTAGGGCAGCAGGTTGTCTAAAAGATGCCAATGCAGTGTCATGAAATAGTGAGCAGTACCTACATATATATAGATGCAGCCTGTAAGCTTACCTGACACATTCTCGCATACTGTTTATATATGCAAACAAATGGGACATAGCAATCTGAATGGCTACAGGGCAACTCAAAACCTATATATATATCATCTAACTCCCTTTCTCCCAGCTGACTTGTCCTCGTCCCCATCCCTTCATTCTTTTTTTTTTCTATTCTTGTCTCCTTTTCCATGTTTATCTCTGCTTTCTCCGTTCTTGCTTTCGCTAGATAGGTCTTTATGTCTCTTTTCCTTTGCTTGTCTATCTTTCCGTCTCCTTGTTTTCATCTTTATTTTTGTAACAGTGTATCTTTTTTTGATGTGAAAAAGCCAGAAGAATAACTTTAACAGCAGATAGTTAAAGGTATAGCAAGGTCCAAACATGTTGTCATGCATTGAAAAGAGCATTATAAATAGGGCCTGTTTCAATTGCAAGCCAGCAGATTGCTTTCTACAGTCCGTATGTCTACGCGCTTGAAATTTGCTACAATTACAGAGCAATTTAATTGAACAAGCCTGCAAGCTATGAGCCGAAAGCCGAAAACGTAAACCGTGCAGTCGTAAGTAGAATTTCAGAGCGTGAACATGATCACTTAGGCAAGTCTGTAACTACCAGCTTCATTAGGTTAGTAAAACATGGAGGTTACATGTCAGTCAATTAGGGGTCTGATATACGATCAGACTCGCAATCCCCCAATGTACAAAATAATACAAATGAATGTAGGAAATGTTCTAGTCCATGTGGGTGGCCTGATATGTATTAACTCATTGATTCCCAAGATAACATCTAAATGACACATAACAAAAAAATATTTTTGATTGCAGATTTACAAGCTTGAGACTGTTTGCCACCCACTTTCAAGGGGCATCAACGTACGAGGGATTTCATAAAGGGTGTACAAATTTGTACATATCTTGCCAGCAGAATTGTATCCTGTATCAACTTTGCTAATGTTTACAACATGCTTTTTTTAAATACATGACAGCATTTTTTGGATTTCAAGGGACCTATCTATGTAAGAAAATATCTGTACAGTACAAGGGATATATATATATATATATATATATATATATATATATATATATATATATATATATCAGCATCTGCGTGTATAAAAGCATCCTTAAACTAAGACTGGCACAAAATTCACAGTTCACAAACATTACTAAGTTCGTTAGTTTGTTTTGTTGCACTAAATCTATGACTATCTGCTTTAGTATTTAGAGGTAACATGGACTAATAAACTTCATCAATGTATTTGCCAGCAACAGAAAAGTTAATAGAGATTATATTTATCTGTAAATAGAAAAGCTTAACCCCCTAAGAATGACAGCTTTATCATTTGTAAGGTAGCACAGGGTAATCATGCCTGTGGTCAAGGCACAAAGTCGAAACTTTGTCACAAACATAATAAATGCATCCTTGAGACAGAAAATATGTTTAAGATAATCAGAGTTATTTCAGGCTTTTCTTGAGGCCAAAGCAATTATGTCTTAAAGAATAAAAAGAGATAAACCTGAACTTGATTTTGCTTGACGAAAGCCCTAGGTCAAAGGACACAGCATAGACGGTCTAAGAAAAAGACTGTCTAGGGCATTCAAGGGCTGTCATGATGATGGGGGATAGGGGCAAGAAAATAATTGGAAAAAAATTGGAATATTTAGATTCTCCCAGGCACATTATGTTATGTTATTTTGACCATCAAATGTTGACAGGATGACTGAAAGGCATTTTATACATGTACCTTACGTGCACCTTCCACTCCCCCGTTGCCTGTAGTAGATAGATAGCTGTCTGCAAGCAGATTCTCTGGCTGCAATTCCCTTTCTCCCAGTGGTGGTAGTTCAATGGGTATTGATTTTATCATGCCTGCTGTGGTTGGCCTCACTCGACTTAAGAAGTCGGATATCATTTTTTTCCATGTCAGCCATGGCCCTTGCTTACTGGAAAGATTTTCAAAATTAACCTATTGTCACATCACGATTTGAAGACATAAAAATGTTGTTACTTAATTGGGACATAGACCCATGCAGTTTTAGAGATTGACTATTCATTGCAAGGCAATAATATAAATACATTAGAAATGGTAGTAAAAAAAATATTGTGTCATTTATTTTGAATGAATATATTCAATTACCTTTGTAATACTATAATCATATTATTATGATGTTTTATAAACAGAGTAGTTTGCAGTCCACTATAGTTGTAGATAATTTTATGTTGTAGATAATGTCAGTGGTGTGCAATTTCTCAAGCTAGTTGTTACACCTTCTTCTTTGCCTATAGTTTTTTCTTCAAAAAGCTCATTGTGGTCATAAATCTCCTTGATTAAATGAATAATAAGTATTTATTAAAACTAAGTACCCCTTCTCGATCGCTACATCGTTGTGCTGAAGGAGCTTGTGTACCTCAATGAAGCTGTGAGCTATATCATGTAGGATCACCCAAGATGGGCAGGTCATATCAGAGAGGTAAGACAATTTGTGGTCCACTGGAGAAGGAAATGGCAACCCACTCCAGTATCTCTGCAAAGAAAACCAAATGGATAAGCACAATCAGAAACACAGACAGATGTGCCTGTCATGCTGCAGTCCATATGGTCACCGAAAGTCAGATGCGACTGAAGGACTGAACAACAACAACAACAAAAAACTAAGTAATCACTGAAGTATCAGACTTATGATATGTTATTTTGGAGAACTTGCAGACCTTGCCATGCGCGCCTTCGGTGCTCATTCCGAGCCTCTCCCCCCCTCCATTTTACAGGCCACGCGATGAGCACCTTCGCTACTAATCGCAGGTCATTTGATTTGCAGCCTCGCAAAAAATTACGTCTTTACGCCTGCCATTTTTTGTTCTCGCTTAGCCGTTTTCAGACCTAAAAAAAACGGCAATTGACTAACAAATTAGCTTTCAACCTCACTTTTGGGGTCCTCCGAACAGCTTCCGAGTTACAAGCTTCCAAAAAACGGCGACCGTTAAAGCCGTAATCTTTTCCAAGTCTCCTTCAACGCTCATTCTGTGCCTTTTTCCAAGTCTTTCGGCCCTCCCGATGAAAGTCAAAGGCCTACGGCCTTCAGCGCTCATTGTGTGCCTCACAATGAACGCCTCTGGTCCTCATTGCAAGCCTTTTTCTAAATCTTGCGCGCCTTGTGATGAGCACCTTCAGCGCTTATTGCAGCCCCCGTCAAACCCGTAACTTTCGGCTCATATTGTGCATGCGCAAGCCTGTATCTTTTAACATTGCATGACAACAACTCGCAATTACCACAACTATTATATGTGGTACTACCAAATTTCAGCTTGTTATGTACTGTTATTAACTGTCATAGCCATTTTCAATCTGTGTACTGTGTACATGTTTTTTTTCTCCAAACTCATCTTCAGGGACATATTTAGGTTTTGTACTGAGCTTTGTGTTCTCCCCACAAACCAATTACCATTCCTCTTACTATATCCCTATCATAAGATTTCTACACATTAATATATAAAATGATAAGTGTTTGTGTACATATATTCAGTGCCAGGAATTATTAAGTACACTAGGAGACTGAAATATAATTGTGCACACTATTCCAGAGCACCGCACCAACAACTTTAGACAGCCTGCTGCCCACTGAAAACGTGCAGACCTAGGGCCTAGGCAAAAACACCCCACCTCCCGTATATTGTATTAGTCATTATATGGGAATGGGCAGTGTGAACAACAGAAGCAATGATATCACTCAGATTCAACGATTTTGGTTAAAAAAAATCATACTCTCTGTTGTTAAAGGTATATCTAAGTTTCCCTGTTATTACCTTTTTCTAATCTAACACATGCTGCTTATATCAGACACACACACATAGTCATTCTATACACATACAGATTTATTTTATTTAAAAATAAAATTTGTTTGCCACACCCCCAGAGCAGCTTACATAGGCACAGTGTACCTATCAATAGCAACACTGCATTTGGGTATGGATTTTAACCTTTAAGCCTTTACTAACCTTCAAGCCAACAGCAACACAATGCAGAGATCTACAAAGCACTGTCTGGCTCCTCCTTACTTTCTGTTCCTGGGTAAAAACAAGACTACACATCTCTTGATTCTTTGGTGCACAAACTGGCTTTACAGATTGTATTATGTATTAGTTGCCTGTGATTGGCCAAAATTAAATTTGAATGTTATGCTAATTTTAGCAGGGATTTCCAGGGGTTTTAACTCACAAATCAACTACGTGAAAACTCAAGAGATAAAGCAAACATCCGGGTATGTTTGTTAATGGGTTTTTTTTTGGTATTTTTTCATGCAATTTTTTTTTTCATACTACTGATTCTCCTCTATCAGCATTCATAATCCATGAAACTTAGATATTTTCAGTATATCACATATCTCCCCACAATTTCATTCATTCTCCAATACCCTGGCCCTTTTTCAGGGCAGGATTTATTATTTGGTAAGCAGCTGCCTGGAGTGTTTTTTTCACAGGGACTGATTGTAGCTATGCAGTTCATGTCCCTATGTCTTACATTGTCAGCGCTACATAATTGTTGTGGCCACCAATCAGAGGCTGTACCAAGGAACTCATAGCTGCTTCGTATACAAAGATAAGTTGGTGGTAGTCCATGTGTACATGAAAACGGAGACTATTACACAAAATTACGTTGAACTAGAATGGAAGGATACAAAAAATAAAATAAAGACTTTTATGTAAACAGGTGTCTGTAACTAACTGTAATATTCTTGTATCCCTGCAGCGTCTAATTTTCATAAACCCCCAAAGTTGGATGTCTGGTCATTTTAATTTACACTGAAGTATGTAATTGTTACCTACCAATCAATAAGCACTTGCTTTTATCTTTGTACTGGAGAGTTATCATAGCTAATCATTGCTAATTACTGCTTGTGGGTCAGCCCATGATCTGATTCACTGAATAAAATAGCAGTAGCATTGTTCTTAGCCAGAAATACAAGCACTTTTCAAGCCCCGTGGAGTAATTAATTATTAGGAGCAGTCATTACTAATGTTTACACTCTAGCACAGAGATAAAAGCCACGGCTAAGAAAGAGGATCATAAGCACTGTCTGAAATAATTGCAATCTTCAAAGTGTAAGTTTGTAGATATAAAAGGCAATTTCTATCTATCTATCTATCTATCTATCTATCTATCTATCTATCTATACCATTCTGCTCCACGGGAAGATTTCTGTCCCCCCTGAGCTCGCCTTAGGACACCTGCTTTATGGTTTGACAGGTATACTGCCCCAGTCAAACTCCCCACCTGCCACTATCCTCGGAGTGGGTCTATCTATCTATCTATCTATCTATCTATCTATCTATCTATCTATCTATCTATCTATCTATTTACCTATGTATCTATCTATCTATCTCTCTATCTATCTATTTACCTACGTATCTATCTATCTATCTATCTATCTATCTATCTATCTATCTATCTATCTATCTATCTATCTATCTATCTATCTATCTATCTATCTATACCATATCTGGAATTTTCACAATGTCCTTTTAACACTCTTACTGTGGCTATTTAAAGAAATTGTTCAAAATGCGTTATGAAGGCATTTGCCATAAATAATGTAAGCTCAGGTTGGACTCCTGTTTGATAAAACAATGATAAGACTCCTGCGCAGGTTTTCTTTGTGTTTTATGGCACAGTGTCCCTGCTGCACTTCAAGTGGTTTTATTACAGAACTACCAGGCTCACAACAGTGATAGATGTTTCTTTAAATGGAAAAAAGTATAGATTTTCTGCACATTTTTTTCTATCCCTCGGGAAAATGAAATGAGTTACAGTGTACTATAGCTCTATAATATGTTATTTTGCACATGCCATATGTTCTGTAGCTGCTCTGTTTTTTTTATATCCTAGACTGGATTACTGCAGTCAGACGCAGTGTTTAACAAAAATTGAGAAATTGACTTCATAATATGCAAACTGTTCTTATAAAAATAGATTTTAATTTGTAACATATCTTATTTGTAATGGCAGCAGGCATTTGCTTTTGTATATAAAATAATTAAACACCTGGGAGCAACAGAAGAAGCCTTGAATGCAGATATAATCTCTATTCAGTTTTATTGAAAGAATGCCACTATAAAATACTCCCTGACATGTCTAAATGGAATAGCAAGTTCTAGCAGAATACCTCCCTGTTAAAGGCCCATAGTAGTGCACATAAACCTCATATTCTTGTTTGCTGGGTATAGACTATTAAAAACATGTAATTTTAAATAAAGAAAAGTAAAAATCTGTCTGTTATATCCTCAAGCAGAGTTGCGTATCTCCTTCTATATGTGCCTATGAGGGGGTGTGGCCAGCTCTGCTGGTGTGCTGGACTAAAGTCTGACCAGTCTAGGTTCTATAATGGCTTATGCACTGTCACAGGGCGGGGCTTATTGTTCATCTACAAGCATGTTACAATATAACTGTTACCACTGTGTATACAGCGGGGAGGAGCTAATGGCATCATGGAGCAGGGGCAGTGACATCAGCCTAGCTTGATTCCATGCTCTGTGATAGTCCAGCACACAGACAGAGCTGACCACACACCTGATAGACACAGGTAGGAGGAGATGGGCAGCTCTGCTTGAGGGGAAAACAGACAGCTTACTTTAATTTAAACTGCATACTGGTTTAATGTTCTATGCCCAGCAAACAAACACAGTAGTATTGTGATACTACTGTGGTCCCTAAAGGACTCTTGTAGTTTAAGAAAACAGCATTTGTTCATGAAGTATATAATACATTCTGGATATTAAAAAAAATATTTTTAGTTATAGAGAAATGTATTTTGTCTTTGAGCTTCTTGAGCCTTATGTTATGATGGTGTGTTTTTATCAGCGGATGGAGGGTGGAGAGAACAGGGACAGATCTTGGGGCTTTGTTACTTAGGCTCAGGTGACTTGTGTTATTTGGTGCAAGCATTGCTCTCCAGAAATGTAAATGCCTATCTCACACACAAAATCTCACCAAAGAATGATGGATGCCTCCAGGGTTCTGCAAAGACATCCAGATGTAAATCATTTCTAATTACAACTAGTTTTATGACTCTATAAGTGTTCAAACATATCATTTTTCATTCTGGTCCTTTAAGTTTCACTCTACCTAGCAATCCAAGATGGAAGCTTCCATGACACAAGCAAATCTATGTAAGATTTTCTATAAAAACTAGTCTATGCTCATTTCTTGAATAGCTGCTAATGTGAGTCTGTGTCACAATTCAGAAACCTATTTTGTTTTTCCCAAACAACACCATGCATTAATTCTAATTTTCATTTGTGCTAGAGGCAGTAGCAGATCTGCTTTTTCCACCTTCTATTAGGTGTCTAGGAGATGGAGAAGTACTGTTAGGAGGACTATCCTGGTAAGAGTTTTTATCTGATAACAGTTTTTGTTTTGCCTACTGACCTGCAGTGTTTATTGCCAACAAGCCTGCACCAGTCATAAAAACTTAGGACAAACTTCTGGGCAGATCCCTTTTCATCACATGCACAGTGGAGAGAAATATATCTGCTAGAAGCTCCAATGCTAAATTCAAATGTTAGATCTAAAAGCTACTATTGTGTAGTTTGCAGATGGATTAAAAGTAAAAAAAATTAACCTTCTCAGTGTTATTTTTTCATTAAAAAGACTGCTCTTTTATAGACATGCTGGACAAATATCTGACTTCCATGTCCCTATTTTTTTTACATGGCACTTCATCAACCTTAATTCAAGCCTTCAACTCATCTAATGTTAATTGTGATACAGTTACTTTTGTATATTTCTAAAAGAAAACTGACTGAATAATACTAAAATCTTATTAAAGAGAACAAGAAAAGCATGCCTTTCTTGTTAAATAACACATGGTTAAAGGGCCACTTTAGCACAATTTGAAGCTCATCACTGTAAAGGTCTCCTAAAAGCATGTTGAAATATTTTTTTAATTATTGCAATACGTGAATTTTTCATTGAGAAATCAAGTAAAGTCTGTGTTTACATGAATCGCTGCAGCTCTGTATAATGAGCAAAAGAATAAATAGAGTTAACCCTCAACAAATCAATCTGTGCAGAGCATGGCAAAGTCCTCACCGCGCGGCTCTGCTCTCTGTTAATAATCATGAAACTGCCAGTAGGCAGGATAGACTGTGTTTGTAAACAGACTTTACATTTTAGATTTTTTAGCTGTTATTAGTGTAATTAAACACTAGATCTTTTAAACATACAATATTGTGCTCTATCACAACATGAAGAGCATTTAGAGTGAGGTAAATGGCTCTTTAAATAATATAAATGATAATAGCCAAATCTTTTTAGAAACACAGACTTTGCATTTATAACCTTGTATTCTTTAATGCAGGTTTTCATCTCTTTAATAATTCTTCTTCTTGCAGCTTCTAAGCAGGGTGTCCTTGAAAACTAATGAGCCTCGCATTAGTCTGGAGTCTGGATCTTTACCTTGTTGTGGTGAAAGGGCTTGTGTGCCTATGTGCTATACCATTTAGGGTCCCCCAGACACTAATTGACACGGCCAAGATTTTAGTGAATTTCCTAGCTTTGTTTAGGGTTTAGGGTAAGGGTTAATGTTCAGGGTTAAGGTTTAAGGTTAGGGGTTAGGGCTAAGGTTAGGGGTTGGGGTTTGGGGTTTAGGGTTTAGGGCTAGGGTTTAGGATTAGAGTTATGTTAGTGGCTGATGATAAGCTTTACACTAACAATAACAACTAAAATTGCAGCTGCCACACTTAGTGGCCGCCACTGCTGGAGATCAGCTAAAGGAAAGATCCGGTCACCCAAGATGGGCAGGTCATAGCAGAGAGGTTACACAAATTGCGGTCCACTCCAGTATCTTTGCCAAGAAAACCATATGGATGACCACAACCAGACACAAATGTGCCTGGAGTGTTACGTCCATATGGTCACCAAGAGTCGGATACAACTGAAGGACTGAACAACAACAAGTCCTTTAAAGACTGATCAAATATGTAAGTTCCATGCTCCTTTAAGTGGAGAAATGAAAATGTAAAAAAAAATATATATATATGGCAATCTATAGAAGCAACCAAATATTTAATTACATGGCAGCTCTGGAGATTTCATTAAGTTAGACTTCCCCTGCCACCTGCTGCCAGGCTAAGCTGTAAGCATCGCCCGCACTGCTGAGGGCTACAGATGCAGGTGAGCTGAGTGCTGAACCACTTTCACAGTCCAGAAAGCATGACATTCCTCCTTACCAGTGGGAGGAAAAGCTAATTGAGAAGTGTGTATAAGAAACTGTAATGATGAGTAGCATTTACATGTATTGATTAGAAAGCAGGGCCACCATTTCTCATTTATCACCAAAGGCAGCTGTGAATTCTCCCCCCATGGCTCATATTCTTAGCTTATTTTTATTTTATTTTATACCATTTTTTCCTCGTCCCCTTTCTGATCCAGAATACAGATGCGCCAGCTGGAATGGGCTCGTAATTACTCCGGCAACCTCGGCAGCTGCTGCAAATGCCAAACCGCTGGAGTGAAAAATCCCATCCTCACACTTGCCATTTTTTCTTTTTTTACATTACCACTGAATAATCATATTTGACGAATAATTAACCTGGGCTAATACTTCAGGGAGCCATTTGCAAGTAAATTGATAAGGAGATCACTGGAAAGGCACAGGAGAGCTAAAAGCCTGTAGCATCTTTATGCAGGAAAAATCACATGTTTTACCTACTACTTCACTGTCATTTGTTTATTAGTAAGAAAAAATTGTAATTGCACTAATAATGCATTTTTCTAATCTTAATTTGTTTTCATGCATTATGAAATAATGTATGCTTAAAGGACCAAATATATCTCCCATGTGCAGATAGCCAGATAGTGGTATATGACACTTGTGTGTGCTTAGCTCCATGATCCCTCATGTGACCCTCGCGATGTTACATTACCCAGTGACGTAATACTATTGCATAGGCTAGAATTTGCAGGATATATATATATATATATATATATATATATATAAAGTAAATAAATAGTACATTTGTGTTCACATTTGAATGTCTAAAACAAGTAAAACAAACTTGTTTTAATGCCCAGAATTCCAAGAAATACAGTTATTACACTGCTTTACTGGGAACCGTGGAAGGTGCATGCAAATATGCCCACAAAGGCTTCACTCTTGCAATCCATAACCATATCAAACATAGCTTGCCTTAAGCATATGCCCGCTGTATCAAACAGCATTGAGCATACCTAGGGTTGGCTTATACACAAGCCAGGAATCACACCCATGTACAGCCGTTTCAAGGTTACTGCCTCTCATCAGCAAAATGTATACAGTGCACTGCAAAGGGGACTTTTTACCTATTTTGTTACATTACAGCCTTAAGTTCAATGTTTTGTTAATGTGAATTTTAAGTGATGGATCAGAACACAGAAGTCTAAGTTGGTGAAGTGAAATGAGAAAAATATATACATAAAACTATTTTATATCTAAGTCACATGATCTGTCATTACATATACACACCTTTTTTTAAAGGCCCCAGAGGCTGCAACACCTAAGCAAGAGGCACCACTAACCAAACACTGCCATGAAGACCAAGGAACTCTCCAAACAAGTAAGGGACAATGTTGTTGAGAAGTACAAGTCAGGGTTAGGTTATAAAAAAATATCCAAATCTTTGATGATCCCCAGGAGCACCTTCAAATCTATCACAACCAAATGTAAAGAACGTGGCACAACAGCAAACCTGCCAAGAGACAGACGCCCACCAAAACTCACGGACCGGGCAAGGGGGGCATTAATCAGAGAGGCAGCACAGAGACCTAAGGTAACCCTGGAGGAGCTGCAGAGTTCCACAGCAGAGACTGGAGTATCTGTACATAGGAAGAAAATAAGCCATACGCTCCATAGAGTTGGGTTTTATGGCAGAGTGGCCAGAAGAAAGCCATTATTTTCAGCAAAAAACAAAATGGGACGTTTTGAGTTTGTGAAAAGGCATGTGGGAGACTCACAAAATGTATGGAGGAAGGTGTTCTGGTCTGATGAGACTAAAATTTAACTTTTCGGCCATCAAAGAAAATACTATGTCTGGGTCAAACCCAACACATCACATCACCCAAAGAACACCATCCCCACAGTGAAACATGGTGGTGGCAGCATCATGCTGTGGGGATGTTTTTCAGCAGCCGGGACTGGGAAACTGGTCAGAGTTGAGGGAAAGATGGATGGTGCTAAATACAGGGATATTCTTGTACAAAACCTGTACCACTCTGTGTGTGATTTGAGGCTAGGATGGAGGTTCACCTTCCAAAATAATGACACTTTGGGCTCAAATTGGACATTTCCACTTAGGGCTGTACTCACTTTTGTTGCCAACGATTTAGACATTAATGGCTGTGTGTTGAGTTATTTTGAGGGGACAGCAAATTTGCATTGTTATACAGGCTGTACACGTACTATTTTACATTGTAGCAGTGTGTAATTTCTTAAAATATTTATTTATTATATATGAGATACTATATATATATACTATTTCTACATAGCAGCCAGTCCCTCTCAGCAGTTATCTTCACATAGCACCACATCGCTCTCAACATGCTCACAGCACTCAGCCCTGTTAGCATCCATCCCTACATAGCGCCCAGTCCTTGTCAGATCTCATCCCCTCTCAGCACCCAAATCACATAGCATCCATCCTTATCTTCTTTTCTCCCCTGTACTTTGCTGTCATCTAGCCCTTCCTCTCTCACCTCTTCCCTAATGCACATCCCCAGTGTGCTGAACTGCTCCACACTGCCACCTCTTGGAGCTTCAGTAGGCATGTTCTTTTTTTAAACAGACAGACACAAATCAATTTCCGGCAAGAAGGTGTGTGCGGCCACAGCAGGTTGGGCCTTGGTAGTTTGAGTCCCCAGGGTGGCCTCTATACTAATTAAAAAAACTTAAATGCAAAAAAACAAAACAAATTACACAGCGCTGTGCCTTCCAGTGTCCCACCAGCTGTACTACTGGTGGCTCTGCCCCTGGGTACAAGCACATTTAGCTCTATGTATTAAGAGCTTTATCAGTTCCTTAACATTATCTTTTTCTATTATTTTTGTTATTTATTTTAAGGCAAATTGATGCAAACACATACAATCATATAATATAAAATAAATAAATAAAAATAATAATAATAATAATAATAATACAAACTCAGACTTGCTTATTCAACTAACAATAAAAAACATAATTCCTCATATAGGCAAGGGCAAGAGATGCTAGGTTTAGTTATTAACCAGATAAGAGAAGGTGGCATACTAATTCATAAGCACATCCTCATCCGGCCACTCCCCAACAAAGAATATACTGGTGGAAGCTAAATTTATATTGAAAACCCCCCCAATATATAATATAATTTTCCATATGTGCATAGAATTGTGCTCACATGAGTAACACCTATACAGAATCAATATTACAACACAATATTACTGTTTGATAAATTGCTTCCACAGAGCTGAATCAGGAGGGTGTGTGTTTTAGCTATCAGTGTGTAGAGGGGTTGGGATGAAGGGGACAAAGAGTTTTTTTTAAAGATAATTAGATACAGTTGAATTTCACATCACACCCCTTTTCTTCACAAGCCCAGAAGCAAACTCCTTGCTTCAGGAAATGGCAATAGTAGCTCCGCTGAAATGCAAAGGCATTGAACTGTATTTTTTCTAATTAAAAAACTAGCTGTATGTTTTTTTTTTTCTGGTTAATTATGCTCTTAGCCAGACTCAAACTTTTTTTTTTTTTTTTAAATAATTTTTTCATTTTGCAGTGGTCCTTTAAAAATTACAAAAATATATTTTTTTAATGGAACATTATAAAAATTATACGAACATTAAAAAAAAAAGTGCTTTCATTTTGTAAACTTAAATTGAAGTTTGTTATCGCATATAATAGTTGTCAAACTACGAGTAGTCGTCACGTTTGTGAGGCGAGCGAAGTGAGGTGAGCCGTTGAGACAGAAGCTCGGAAAAAATATGACTTAAACGTCCGAACCACCAAACTGGAAAGACAGCGAAAACACACAAGTATGCCTTGTATTCACTTACATACTCACACGCAGGGGACCCGGTGAGTGAGGTTGCAAGTTAATTTGTGACATATTTTGTCATTTTCAACGATCGAAAATCACAGAAGCGGAAAAAAAAATGGTGGCTGAAATTTTTTTTAAATTCTGAAACAAGATGAAAACGAGGCTCAGCAAGGCAAAAGACAGTAACATTTACACCAACAACGCCAGGCACGCAGGACTTATGCAGGCACGAGGGACTTAGAAAATACACAACGGCAAAGACAGTAACACACCAACAACACCAGGCACGCCAGACACAGTGAAACAATGCCAGGCACGCAGGACTTAGAAAATAAACGACGGCAAAGACAGTAACACTTACACCCACGTTGCCAGTCACGCGGAAATTTACAAATATAACCAACGGCAGTCAGCTCGCGCCGCGCAAAGATTCAGCAGAGACACAGAGGAGAAAGACACAGGGAAGGGACAGGGGGAGATGGTGGAAAGAGGCACATGGCAAGTTGCAAGTTGCCGAGGCCTGTAATGAGCAGGGAAGTCGATGGGAGGAGAGGCTCGCAATGAAGGTGCTCAGAGGGGGCAGAACATTGCATTGTGTGGCAAACAGCATTGCCAGGCTTCAAATGTCATTGCCGTCATTTTTGACGGGCAAGTCTCTAGTTTGTAATAAGGCTAATTTTTCTATGGAGCCTCCACACAATCACATTCTTTAGGTCTGACATTTGTAGACTGAAAACAATGCACACAAACCCCCAGGGAATAATACAATTCCAAGAGCTCCATGTTAGTTTACTGTAACAAAATTAATTTTTAATAACATTCTTTTGATTATTTGTAGTTTTACATTTTACCATATATAGTCCTCCACTGTGTCCATTTAATTTTCACTAAGGCATCTGTGAACTTTGTAAAAATGAATTCACAATCCCTTCCTCAAGCAATAGTTACTTGGTACATGGAGCAGTCCGACGTTCAACCATATCTATGTCTGAAATCAAAAACGTGTTACTTATAAAATGGCATTTTGATTATTACTTATAATGAGACTGTCTTTAAAGCAGTGGCACTCATCTTCTAATCTGTGATATTTAGTGACATTTGTGAGACATGCAGTTCAAGTGCTCCTTAAACTTTTGTCTTTTTATTATCCCTGGAATTGCTTCTCTTATGGCATCACATAGGACAAATTCACCTGCTGTTTGAAGGACCAAAATTTACATGTTTGTGAAGTATGCAACCCACTAACAACATTAGCAGCTATGTAAGTTATAAGCATAAAAGCATTTTACGAAAAATTCTTAATTTTAGAAAATTACTAGTGCATGGAAGTTGCCATGCTTCATTCTCAAGGCACAATGTGGCATTTACAGAGCAAGGCAAACACGCCTTGAGAGTATTTTTGCAAGCTGCTCCATCTACACCTCCTCCCTTGGCACCCTCATAAAATCCTTTGGATTTCAGTATCATCTCTAAGCAGATGATACTCAAATCTACCTCTCTGCACCCGATCTATCCCCCTCTCTTTTAGCTCAAGTTTCCAACTGCCTCTCTAGCATATCCTCCTGGTTATCTACTCAACTCAAACTCAACATTTCTAAGACTAAACTCCTAATGTTTCCACCCTCTACTATAGCTTCCACTCCTCAAATATCTCTCACTGTTGACAACACCATCATCACTCCCACCTCCCAGGCCCGTTGTCTTGGGGTTCTACTGGATCCCGCCCTCTCTTTTATTCCTCACATCCAATCGATAACTAAATCTTGTCAGTTTCACCTAAAAAACATCTCCAAAATTCGTCATTATCTTACACAAGACACAGCTAAAATTCTAATTCACTCTCTCATCATCTCTCGACTCGACTACTGCAATTCCCTTCTTGCTGGCTTCCCCATCTCTCGTCTCTCTCCCCTCCAATCCATAATGAACTCCTCCGCTAGACTCATCTTCAATACCAAACGCTCAGTGTCTGCAGCTCCTCTCTGTCAATCACTCCACTGGCTTCCCATAGCTTCCCGAATCAAATTTAAAATCATGACCCTAACGCATAAAGTCCTCAACAACAGTGCACCCCCTTATATCTCTGCTCTTGTTTCAAAATACTCTCCCAACCGCCCCCTTCATTCTGCTAACGACCTTCTTCTTTCCTCCTCTCTCATCACCTCCTCTCACTCCCGTCTTCAGGACTTTTCTCGTGTAGCCCCTACTATCTGGAACTCCTTGCCTCGCTCCATAAGATTAACTTCCTGCCTCAAAACCTTTAAAAAATTACTAAAAACACACCTATTTAAAAAATCATATCACCTTCAGCCTTTATAATTACAACTGCACACTCCACAGCTTAAAAACACTCCCACCCACAATCTACAGTACAGCTCACAGACCCCTCCATTTGATTAAACAAATTGCATTCACGTTGCCATTTTGTATTTGTCACCCTCTTGTATCACACCTAAACCCTTAGGGCCTCATTCTATTAGCGGCCGTAAATCGGCCGTAAGGCTGCGATTCCTTGCGGGGGTTCAGTTAACTCGCGATTCTATTATACGGCCCCGCAAGGATCTCATCTTACGGCCGGCCGCATATCTTGGAACCGGCCGTAAGCTGTGAAATATAAAAACTCAAAAATAAATTCAAGCCTGCACTGTACAGCTCTGTAAATGCTAGGGATCATATTGGGGGACCTGAGGATTAAAAGGAACCCACTCTCAAGCTTGCACATCAGCCCAAACCCGAGTTCAAATTAACTGTTTATTTTCCGGCTGCGGCGTGGGCGGGTCTGAAGTGCTCCAAGCACTCTGGACTTTTTACATGGATATTTTACGGATATTAAAAATAAAATATTTTACGGATTTGAGTATAGGATAATTATGTGCTATTTTTTCTAACACCTAAAATCCCTTTATAGTCTTCTCAAAGTGCAGGATGGCTTTATTTGAGCTATTTTATGTGCTTAATTGGTGCTAGCGGGACCTCTTTCCTGCAAGTAAGCTGCGGCTCGCTTTTAGCCTTGCAGAGAGGTTTCCCGGAGCAATTGAATTGCAAATAGGAATTTCTTACGGCCGAAACTCTTGCGGCCGTTTTAGATCAAAGGCTTTCCTCTGGCGCGAGCGTCCGCAAGAGATAGCAAGGCACCGGCCGCAAGCCTGCCGGAGCCTCCGGCCGTAAGGGAATAGAATAGCCGAATAGCTTGCGGCCGGTCCTTGCGGCCCCGCAACGGCTGCGGCCGCTAATAGAATGAGGCCCTTAGATTGTAAGTTTGCGAGTTTTCAATTGTGTGTCCGTGTCTTGGAAACAAGCACTATGTACATTTGATTATATGCTCAAAAACAGGGCCCTCTATTCTTTAAGGTGTTAAGTTTGTTTTTTGCCATGTACTAACCCCCTGTACAGCGCTACGGAATATGTTGGCGCAATATAAATAAAGATAATAATAACAATAAGCTGCCTCTACTGAGCCGATGGGAGGGAGGGGCTAGGTGTCCAATTCTGAAATCTTATCTAAGTTCAACGATTCCTCCTCCTTCTACTCTTGAATAGCAGGATACACCAACTCAGTCCCGAAGCCAGTGGGAAGTGTGGAAGATACAAACATGGCATCCCTCAGGCATTAGCCTAATTTTACCTGAGCATATTATGCCCACAGCTTACACAGCTCCTAATGCTACTACAAGCTTCATAAGCAGCTGATGTTTTTCCCACTTGTCCTTTAATTGAAATTATTGAAAATACATACAGTGGATATAAAAAGTCTACACACACCCTGTTAAAATGTCAGGTTTCTGTGCTGTAAAAAAATGAGACAATGATAAACCATTTCAGAACTTTTTCCACCTTTTAATGTGACCTATAAACTGTACAACTCAATTGAAAAACAAACTGAAATCTTTTAGGTGGAGTGAAGAAAAAAAAAAGAAAAATAATGTGGTTGCATAATTAAGCACACCCTCTTATAAGGGAGGGGGTGGATAAGGATGGAGGAGGATAATGAGGGGGAGACTGTGGGCAGTATAATATTGTTTAGGTGGTTCACCTGCAGTGGGGCATGGGGAGTTGGGTTGGTCTCTGGGCATTGTTGTTTAGGTGGCGCACCGGCAGTGGGGCAGGGGGAGCCGGGGCAGGGGGAGTTGTCAAACTGTCAGTTATCATCGGAAGGCTTCAATGCCTCTCTGGACTGCAAACGTCTCGCCTCGCAAGTTTGACGACAACTCGCAGTTAGACAATTATAATGCTGTGGCATTACTGCAGCCAACAGGTTGCAGGGGTGTGTTCCCCTTTCAAGTCAATGGTAAGACTGCTTATATTCCCAGGCCTGACTTCCATCTAACCACTATCTAGCTTCTTTCCTCATGTTGTATACATTGGGAGTGCTTTTCACAATTGTATAATATGAAAATTACCTTTTCACACCTATTGCTAAATGTTAAACATATGTCAAGCCTTCTTGCTGGATACATTATCCTCCCAGAGCGAGTGTTGCTAAGCTCATGTGCTTGCTTTTGGAAATGATGTGCACGGAGCTTAGAATTTAAAATATTATTTAAACTTAACATAGCTATTATTCCAAGTTTATTGTAATAGAAAAACTATTCTCACAGGGAACAGGGCCCACACAAGAACAAACAACAATCTTTCGGGTGACCAGACCAAATACAGTCTTATTTCTTACTGAAGTAATTCTCAAATCTACAGATAGACCAAGAATTCAGTATAGTCCTGTACAATACCAGTGAGCTAATCATGGAACTAAAATGGTATTTATATCTCTAATTGATACAGCCACTGCCCATCTGAGCTCCCTCAGGCTTATGTTCATTGCTTTAGTGCCTCATCTATCGATCTCCGCCTCTATCATCCCCTTATTCTTGAATGGGGTTCTTGAAAAGGACACAGGATATAGAATAATTTTGCTCATTGCCAATAACAAAGCTTAAGTCTAGGAATGCAGAGATAGAAGAGCAATATTTATTTTAAAATTAACAATTTCACTGTAATAAACCAAGCCCATTCATTTACCATTATATTGTGCCTTCAATCTTTCCCAGCATCAGAGTCTTCTCTCGAGAATCCTGTCTTCTCATGATATGGCCAAAATATCTGATCTGTAGTCTTTTGATCATACCTTCCATTGAACAGTTTGTCTTGATTCCCTATAGTATGGATTGCTCAGATCTTCTTGCAGTCCAAGGGACTTTACACAGTTTTCTTCAACATTACAATTTTTCTACGGTGCTCAGCCTTCTTTATGGTCAAGCTCTCAAATTACTATTGAGAATACCATAGTCCTAACAATGTGGACCTGTGCTGAGAATGTAGTATATTCAATCAGCATTCCATGCCTGCACAGATAAATTTGTTAAAGGTTATTTTTTCTTTTTATACCTGTCTGCAATTCCATGAGAACTAGTCTCATTTACAGCATTTTTACAAGAAAGAATTGAACTATTTTAGCTCATTGAATACGAAGTTAAAAGGCTGCATGATTCACCAGATACATTTTTACATTTTAATAACACTGACATTTTGGTGGGATTAAAAAGGACATACGCATACATATATACATAATGATTTTTTTCATGGACTTTCAGTGATGACGTTGGCCCTTAAAAGCACCCATGTGTACCAGTTACACGGACTGGCTCTATATTTGTCACTGTGTAAAATAGCACAATGGAAAGCTGATCCTTTTTAAAAGCTTGAGTCTGGCACTAAGTAAAATCAATGAGCAAACAATCTAACACAATTGGTCACATATTGATAGAATTAAACACCGCTGTTAACGTGACTTGTCATTGATCTGACAAAAAAAAACAGAATACAGGGTAAAAGTCGCCTGGAGCCTTTAGAGACTCTCTGTTCTTGTGAAGCGTAGATTAGTGAATAATCTTCATTTTTATTGTAATATTGTGGTAGTAGTTATTGTTATCATCACATATAAATTACATTCACCTTTCCGTACAAATAATATAAACAAAACATCATTATATTCTGTATTAAGAGAGGATTGGTGCAAGCAGGAAGCTTGAATGATAT
Organism: Discoglossus pictus; assembly: GCA_027410445.1. Classification (NCBI taxonomy): domain Eukaryota; kingdom Metazoa; phylum Chordata; class Amphibia; order Anura; family Alytidae; genus Discoglossus; species Discoglossus pictus. The sequence continues at coordinate 286,547,833 of CM050166.1, read as the reverse complement.
TATTTGAAAGTGAATGGGGTTCTTGAAAAGGACACAGGAGATATAATAATTTTGCTCATTGCCAAGAACAAAGCTTGAGTCTAGGAATGCAGAGATAGAAAAGCAATATTCATTTAATAATTAACCATTTCACTGAAATAAACCACTCATTAAGCCCATTCATTCCCCATTATATTGATATTAAATATATAATGGGTGGGTTGGATTGGGCACTGTGGTGTTGAAGTAGCCAGGAGGGATAGAATAGTTTTGGCCAAATGGCCAACATTCCTATATACATCTCTGAAATTAGGTGGATTTTAATAAATCTATAAATGGGCGAGGTGAAATGTATATTTATAATATACCATTATTAACGTTAAACATGTCTTCCCAATAGTGCTACATACCAACCATAAAACCAAATATTGTGTATTATTTACAACAATACTACAATATATTAGTGGTTCTCAGTGTTAGCCCTCAAATCTCCTAATACTTCATGGGGTGAGATTTGCTAAACTGCTTTCCAGTATTACTGCATCAAAAAAAGCATATATTTTGCTGGGTGAATTATTGATTTATTAGATGAACTGAAATCTTTACTAAAATTACACATTATCTATTATACATTTAAAATATCTTATTTTAAATTAGAAATAAATCATTTCCTTGCATGAAAAGCAGATGCCTAAAGATATACAGCCTTATTAAATTGTGATTCGGTCAATTGAATAGGGCTCTATATAAGTACATAGCATATATTTTTTACAGAAGTTTTTAGTTAGTGAGCTTCTATCCAAAAGCAAGGTCTTCACTAACTAAAAATGTCTGTAAAAAAATATGCTATGTGCTTATATAGAGCCCTATTCAATTGGCCGAATCACAATTTAATAAAGCTGTAGGTCTGTAAAGCTTACATTTAACCAATCAGGTTTGTTAGCTGGCCATATTGTGTACAGAAGTATAGTTTTTAATATGGATCAGCCACATCGTTTTTAAAGACTGTGAGATAGTGACTGTGCAACATTTTGAAATATCATCTTTATGAGTCAACAATGAAAAAAAGGTTTTCCGTTCTTCTTTAAACCACAAATTAATTATTTATGGTAGGCGAAAGAGTGAGAGAAGACCTCTACCTTGTAGTGTATAGTAAACAAAATAGTACATTGTCTAAAAAAATCAGAAAACTTCTAGCTCAATATCCCAAGAAAGATGAGGCTGATAGGCATGAGTTAGGTAACCTACTCACAGACATATTGTTTCACTTTTTTGGACCACATTAGTGTGGGGTAAACCATGTCATGAATATTGTGAAAAGGTTGCTGGCCACAACCTAATTTAGCTTATAACTGGTAAAAGCCTCATTCAATTTGGGGCCGTAATTCGATCGCAAGTAGCCGAAAAAGTTGTGTGCTCCCGTTGCTCTACTTTTACTCTGCTGTTCAATTGGCAGGGCCGGCAAGTTAGGCGCAAGTCGCGAGAATCGGAAACCATGCTCTCAGCAGTAGCATTTGCGGGCTTGATCGCGGGTGCAAGCCCGTAACTTGTGTTGCAAGCCCGAAAAATCGGAGCACTTTAACAGCAAATATAAAATCAATACAGCACTGTAAATGGTGGGGAACACAATGGGTGACATTAGAATTAAAAGCACTACAGTCTCAAGCTCACACATCGCAAATATATAATACTTTATTTCATGTTTATTTTCTGTCCAAAGTCTTACGGGCTTCAACCGCAATGAAATATGGAGGTTGGATTCCAAAGACCTACGGGCTTGGAGGTCAAAGCCTGTAGGACTTTGGATTGAAAATAAACATGAAATAAAGTATTATATTTTGGCGATGTGCGAGCTTGAGAATGTTGTGCTTTTAATTCTAATGTCACCCATTGTGTTCCTCACAATTTACAGTGCTGTATTGATTTTATATTTGCATTTAAAATGCTACGATTTGTAAGTAAGCCATTTGCGAGACCTCCTTGGTCCAAGTAACCTGTGGTTCGATTTTTGCCATTTACGGGCTTGGCAAAGGGGAAATCTGAGCAATTGAATAGCGATTTGTGATTTTAGCGGCTGCAACTTTTCCGGACGTGAAAGATCAAAGGCTTAGAGGAAAGTAACTCGCGATTTTACGAATTGCAATGGATCTCAGCTCGCAGTAAGTAACCCAATTGGAGCACGCAAACGGAAGGCATTTGAAAAGCTAAGTAACTTGCGACCACCACTTGTGAGCCCGGATCTCTAAAAAGTAGCAATTGAATGAGGCTGCTACACAGTGTAGGGCACAGCAAGCAAGTAGTGCCTTTGTTTGTACATTTCCTCGGTACACTTCCATCAGGAAAGAAAAATTGTTCATTTAAAACTTTCTAAAGATACAGAGAGGAGATGTCTAACCAATTTAAGAAGGTATATCTTAATGAAGGGCCATTGTAATATTCTAACATGCTTCTTTAGCCAAAAGTGAGATAAACAACTTTGCAAACCACTCTATTAAAAAAATAAAAAGATTTCTATGTGAGAATTCTTTGTCCTTCCTCATAGCTGCAAAATTTGGTTTAAAGTGTGAACCTGGATAGGTCAAACAGCAAATTACACAGACAATCCAAGAAGGTCTTTATTGTTTAAAATAAAAAATTGTATTTTGATAAGGAATTTGGTAAATGTTCATTCATTTTGCAGCCTTTTAGAGCAAGAACGAGAAACCAATGTAGTATTGTGGCTTCTTTTTCCTTATTACAAGACGTCTCATTGCAATTAGCTCCTTCTATAGCAATAGGCCATGACATCCTATCAAGTAGCTTCAATATGGTGAACACTTTCTCTCCAGTTACATTTTCTCTCAAATTCCTATTCACTAAAGTGTGAATATTGCAGAAACTACTGAATAGGTTCAATAATAAAACATAGGAGAAATTGCTATGCATATTAAATATAATAATTTTTTTTATTGTTATTGCTATATAGCCCAAAGACCCGTTTCTGTGTGACATCATATTATTTAAACCACTGAGGTCATAAATTTAAAATAACCTCTTGTAAAAATAAGTAAAAATATATATTTTAAAACATGATAATGTATGAGTTCTGCATAATGATTTAGCATTTTGATAATCAGATACCTATATAAAGGAGGATTTCCCTATAAGGTCAATATACCTCTGAGGAAGTTGTTTACAGACTGTATTGCATAGGCGTGGACTTGTGCCTTTTTAGGTTTAGGTAGAGACAAATATATTTTCTATGCACAGACTTATTTTTGATGTGCCTCTAACTATTTTAAAAAAAGACCCTACATGTATATCTTATGTGCGATCACAGTACCATACACTCATATTTTTTAATTGATTCTAAAAATAGGGTGCCTTTTTATCCTTCAGACAATTGAATTTGAAGGTGTTTAGCTTAAAAGGTCTTTCTATCTTGATATGTCACTTTTCTTCCAAGTATCTTGTATTTTATAAGTGTAATTTATTTTGTGTCTGATATACTTCACCATATGTGCTTGCCTGTCCATTTTTTTTTTAAATATGCAACTGATGTGGAATGTAAATTGTTTTATTTCCCATGATTTGCTTTCTTAGATGGGAGAAAACTTCTATCTGCACAATGGGAAAGTGCTATTACAAAACTGGGAGAGACAGAAAAGAACTCCTTTGAAACTGACCAATTAATGATTCCCAAAATTGGAAGTCTGATTCTATAGATGAAATAAGGACCAGTAAGATGCCATATAAATAAAATATAACTTTTATTGAAGTTGATTAAAAGGTAAAGTACATAGAGTCAGAGCAAATAGGAGTACACAGGTTTGAGACAGGAATATATCAGATATGCAAATAGTTAACAAAAATGTAAATTAGTACATATTCTATAAGAGCACAATGTCTTATACAGTGGATAAGTCCTAATATTTTAGGTACTTCAAAAACGCATATGAGCAGCAGCCTCAATACCAGCATATACATAGATATACATTCAGCAATAGTCCTGTACATGGTAGCTGCTAGACTATGGTGCCAACTGGGGATATATTGTGAGACGTTACATCATGGCACCACTAGTAGTGAAAAGTAAGATTAAAACAATTAAATAATAATAATATTGGCTATTCATAACTTTATTCAACTGTTCTAATATACAGTAGGCTTCAAAATGTTAAGTGCACCTTCTAAACTGTCATGACTTATTTTATTACTAGAATGTACTTTAAGACATTTAATAGCCTATGACTAGATTGAGTAAGACCCCATTCACTGCAAAGACTAATTTATTATAATAAATAGAAGTTGTTAATGAGAATGTAAAAGTCGTAAAATATTTAATTGACAGTATGACGGTATGTAAGTTAAGAACAACTGAAAATGCATGTTTGTATTGTGTTTTAATTGGGTTCCCTGGTGGTCCAGTGGTTAGGGTTTGGTGCTTTCACCGCTGTGAGGTCACGGAGAGTTGGGCATGACTGAACGATACAAACACATTCTGTTTTAAACAATATTGTATTGTTTTATGTTACATATACATTAACAAATACAAAAAGAAAAACAACCAATAATAATAATAATAATAATAATAATAATAACAACAAAATAAACCTTTATATTATTGAATATAATAACTATATGTAAGAAAATAATAATTAAAGAAAATTAAAACAGAACACTCATCCTCTATAGCTGTGGCAAAGTTGTACCCCTGTTAAAACCGTATTTGACTATAAAAAATGTATGATATGTGTTTATTAGTGCAATTTATTTTTTTGGAGATGGGGTAAGTGATCTCGGGTTCTGATGCAATTGAATGTGATATTTGCTTCTCACTCCTTCTGTAATGTGTTACCTGCTTATACTGTAATATGGTAGAATTTATATTCTGCCTGTCCCACCAGAGACAGCTTTCCTTGCCCTTTTTATACTTTGCAATCTTGTAGTATAAAAGTCTAGCAGCTGTTCTGGGCCTGGAAAGGTACAGAGAAGATTTGTTCAAGGTTGTGACTTTTAACAAGCATACATGAAATTGTTCATAAATTATATTATAGCATATAGAGCTTCTGAGAAACTCACATCACATATATAGTTGTCATAAGTGCGGGTTGTTGCTAATGCTGCGGGCTCGCGAAACCCAAGCAACAGGAAAACATGCAAAATACAATAAATACACAAAACAAATACATAAAAAGCTTACCTACAGCAAGGGGGGGGGGGGGGGGCACCCAGGACCTCGAAAACTGAAGTTACACGTCTATTTAACTCCAAATAAAAGAGTTTAGACACCCGAAAATCCCCTAAGCAAGAGAAAAAATGGCCGCTGAAAAAAACGAAAACGAGGCTACAGCACTCTAAAGACGCAAAACAGCACCAAGCACATACAGATTTTTCAAAAAAGACGTACGAGATCCTAAAACAAGGACGCAACCCGCGCAACCCCAAAAACATTAGAAACACAATAAATACAAACAACAAACAGATAAAAAGCTTACCCACAGCAAGGGGGGCTCCCAGGACCTCTGCAAGAGAAGTTACACCGTCGATTTAAGTCCAAATTTCAGAGTTTAGACAGACGAAAATCACCTAAGCGAGAGAAAAAATGGCCGCCAAACAAAACGAAAATGAGACTAAAGGACCCTAAACACACAAAACACGACCAAACAGCTACGGATATTCAGAAAAAGTCGGACGACATCAGAAAACAAGGATGCTAAATCAGCCACAGCCGCATACCACACATTAGGCGCTATTTTAGAACAATAATTTATACAATCCCGAAGTACACAGCTACCCTAATGGATATGCCTCGCGCACGCACACTATTACACTGCACACTTTCATGGCGCTTACACAGCAGCTCCACAGCACTGATGCTGCAGCAACATGAAAACAGATTGCTAGCTCTTCAACACAATGCTTCCTGCATATATTACTTTACAATAGCTAAAGTATATCAATTTCTTATTTTATTAATTGTTCATTGCCATAACGGAAAAAAAAAGACCAACGCTGCTCATAGCACACAAACAACCAAGAGCCTCGCAATGAGCGCTGAAGGCGCTCATTGCGATCCACGTGGTGAGCACTCAGCGCGAGGTTCGCAATGAGCGCCGAAGGATCTTAAAACACCAACAAAATTAATTTCACATGCAAACAACATTACCTGTCTTACAATCTTATTGCCGTCATTTTTTGACGGGCAAGTCGCTAGTTTTATATATTGACTAGTCATTTGCCTGTCATAAATGACGTGATAATATTTGTAATTTTGTCCCCCCACCCCCCTTCTCCTGTATCTCCTCCCCCCTCTCCCTCCTCATGTCTCTTCCCTCCCCCTTTCCCCCCTCTGTCTCTTTCCTCCCCCTCTCCCTCCCCTGTGTCTCCCCCTCTCCTGTGTCTCTACCCCTCCACTGTGTCTATTCCCCCCACTCTCTCCCCTGTATCTTTTCCCCCTCCCCTGTATCTCTTTCCCCATGTCTCTTCCCCCCTCTCCCATGTGTCTCCCTCCTGTGTCTCTGCACAATCCCCGGTGTGTCTCCCCTCCTCCTCCCTCCCCTGTGTCTCTTTCCCCCTCCTCCCTCCCTGTGTCTCTTCCCCCCAACTCTCTCCCCTGTGTCTCTTTCCCCATATCTTTTCCCCATATCCCATGTGTCTCCCCTGTATCTCTGCCCCCTCCCCTGTGTCTCTTTCCCCCTCCCCTGTGTCTCTTTGCCCTCCCTCCCCTGTGTCTCTTTGCCCTCTCTCCCCTGTGTCTTTCCCCCTCCCTGTGTCTTTCCCCCTCCTCTGTGTCTCTTCTCCTCCCCCATCCTCCCAAAGCCTCGTCTCATGCCACGCTTAACACGCATGCGCTGCTCACCCTGCATGCTGCGCATATGGCCATGTAAGTAATACACTCATTGTATTATAGAATGTGTGTATAGTTGTTATGGTCCCAAAGTTATTTACTGGAAGCTTTATTGCTCTATCTATTTTGTTAATGTTAATATATGCAGCTGTGAATTTCCTCTTTTATTGTAAAGGCCCCTTAGGCACTTTTGTTGTTTTATATAAATGTTTAAGGATAAATACAGTTTATTTTATCCAACTTAATGTTGTTATGATATACAAATTATCTTTCACTCTAACATTCACCCAGAATAACAGATTTTTACCTTCTGGAACCTCCCCCTTTCTTGCAGTATTATAGTTATAATCCAAAACTATAGCCACAGGGGTGATGCTTCATATTACCAGTTTCTCAGGTCGCTAACAAGCCGATAGTAACTTGCTGTGAGTATGAGCAGCATGAGACAGTAAAGCTACTCCCTTGTAAGCATGGCTTTAGGTCACAGCTGTGCAGCATGACAGTCCTTATGAGAGAAAACAGCAATAAAAGGAGCGTCTCCTAAAAGTTTTAGTTAACCTGGGGTACTTTAGCAAAGTGTAAATTTGTTATCATAATTTCATTGATGAGGATACAATTAATGAACTACTCTAGACATATAAAACAATATAAATGTCATATCTCTTAAAATGCTTCCGCTTATATAGTTTATATAGTTTAATGCTATCTAAAGGCTCTCTCTTTAGGTCTGCCATGTACTGTTGGTAGTAGCGTGAGAAGGAATAGGAAAGCCACTTTGACTAGTTTAGTATCAGCAAATGGACATATTAGGGGTAAATCTAAGGGTTATATCAAGCGGACCACTACATATCTGTTTACCTGTATCTCATTGTGACATTACAGGTACAGTAATATAGAATATAGTGTTTGAGATGTTGATGTCTGTTAAGATTTCATCAACACATCTTTCTATTGTATCTACCTGAAAAGCTTTGTCATACATGATTCTCTAGATAACCATGTAAATCCCCGGTACTTTACTGCCCCTATACTTGGAAGGCTGCCTTTGAAATTATTGCCACCCTTGGTAAAGGTGAGCAAAAAAAGCTATGAATATATCTATTTGTTGCTTATACACTTGATCTTGAGAAATCTAACCTTAAAGTCAGGCAAAAATAATCTTTATTAAAAAAAAAAAAAAAATGTTCTCAGAAATACATTATAATTATAACATCATAATTATTCTTTAGTACTTTGCGCATCCTTCTTTTTGTCTTTATTACATAATTTCCTGAGAGCTGGATCATAAGGATGTGTTTTTGTATATACTTTGAAGGAGGCATGAAAGACAAGAGAACCTGGGAAGTCAAGAGGCTTTATTACATCTGTTTGAATCTGACACCACATCCTTTCCCCCTCATAGGCCCCAAAGCAAATTACTTGCATCAATAATGTATTGTACACACAGATTTCACCAAAGTATCATGAATGCCTCCAGGGTCCTGTAGAGACATAAAAAATTATAATTAAATACTAGTTTAATTATTATGTTTTCTTTGCCTAACTACACTTAGCAAGACTCAATATTTTTTAAAAAAAATCATTGTACAGTGGTCTTTTAAACACTCCAACCCTTGTGCTTTAATAAAAAAAAAAAAAAATGGAATTCAAAATTCCAAAGCAATTTGGGAAAATATATGTAAAATCTCATATACAGGAGTTTAAAAAGTTTAGCTGTCTAGAATAAAGCAGAGCCAGCAATTTCAAGTGTCTACTCTGTTACTAACACACATGAAATGAAATAAAAATCTGATTTTGATATCCAGCTTCTTTAAATAAAAAATAAATAAAATCCAGGCACGCTTCCTTTTTATTTAATGTACAAGGGTATTGCTTGTCTCACTAACGGTTTTGTTTGTGTCTTCAATTTTAGTTTTTGTTATAATCTGTGGATATTGCATTTTACATCCTGTAAATTAAATATTGGATTTAATGCACTGGAAGAACACAGAGTGTTAAAATGCTTAATTCAAGTAGGTAAAAGCCTCAGGGCATTTAAAGCCTGGCTCATATCATGTTAATATTACATTAAGCATTCTCTTATTGTTGAGGATGCTTATTCGTAATGTCTATAGGGAGGATGGCTTCCAAAGATTTCAATTTCAATAAACAGATTATGCAGTGGTATAGTATGCAATAAGGAAGCTAGTAATGAATTGGTTATAGAGTCCCTTGCCATTCGTCTGGTATTTTTTAATTTTGTAAATAACATCAACAGTGTTCTGAGGGTAAGTGCTTGCGTACTTATTTATTATTGATTTTTTTACTAAAATGCATTTAACATCAGAATGTATTGCAAACAAAAAATACAGCATCTGGTAGAAAAAGCTGGCTTGTAGAAGCAAAGGGAATTAGTATATACTGTATATCTTAAAGGGAAGGAAATTGAATCAGTAATCTATAAATATATTACATATATTAATACATGATTAATTATGGAAGAGTAATTCACAGAAGTGGCATATGCTATTTCTGCTTGTTTTAAATGTTATGATTGTTGTTTATTCGTTCAGTTAAGTCCGACTCTCCGTTGCCCTATGGACTGCGGTATACCAGGCACACCAGGCACAACTTGTGTCCTGTTGTGCCAATATGGCAAAGATACTGTAGTGGGCTGCCAGTTCCTTTTCCAGTGGGCCGCGATACGTTTTACTTCTCTGTCATGACGTGCCCATCTTGGGTGACCCTACATGGTATAGCTCACAGCTTCATTGCGGTACACAAGCTCCTTCACCATGACAAAGTAGTGATCCAGAATGGGAAATATTATTATACTATTACGCAAAAGGTGATGAACTACATCTCCTTATACACTGGAACAAATAGCAGTTAGGGAACAAAGAGACATGCAAACTTGAGGACAGAGGACACTAAATAGTGTGCCCTGTTGTACTCAGGGCACAGTATATTGACCCTAACAGTGTCCATGACAGAGGTGCCTATCAATTTATTAAAAGATGCCCTTGAGGGGACCAACACAAGCATGTGCTACCTGTTGAAATGCCATTTACCTCACTATAGGTGCTCTTCAAGGTATGAAAGAGCACAAAGATTGTATGTTAAAATTATCTATTGTTTTTAATTTACATTATTAAAACCTAAAAAATCTAAAGATTTAGTTCTGCTTACAAACACACTGTGCCCTGCCTACTGACTGTTCCTTTATTAACATTAACATCTGCTGAATCCGTGCGGGGAAGACAAAGACTTATAGCAGTTTTCCCTGAACTCAGGAATGCAGTGAGCAGTTAACCCACAACTGTCCTATTGAGATGATTACAGCATTACATTCTCTGCACAGATGAATTTGTAAAGGGTTAAGTCATCTTTTGCTTATGCTCACTGCACGGAGCTGTAGCTGGGGGTCTGGGGACTTGGCTGTGATACATGTAAACAGAGATTTAATTTATTAATTTCTCTGTGAAAAATGCACTCATTTAAAAAAAAAGTACTTCAACATGCTTTTAGAAGTTATTAACAGTGGTGTGCTCCAAATTATGTTGAATTAAGTGGCCCTTTAACCAAAATTAAAGGGCGTGAAGAAGCTCTTATATAATTGCTGAAATTTGACATACCCTTCCCTGCCCACTTTAACCAAGCAATTCAAATCGCCTCACATCCTATACTCCTAACCAGGTGAAAGCCAACTCCCCTTTACTTCTGCCATGGGTTGTCCTGACCAAAGTCACAATGGATTCCTGTTATCCATATAAACAGACCACACAATAATGATAGAGTCTTGTACAAATCTTGTTTTATTATAACAGTTGCATAAACAATACACCTTCTAAATCCTAAGCAAGAGGTGCAATAGGAATTACACCACCACCAGCTGTAAGAACTCCCACCTGCCCAAAAGCTGTGGCATAAGAATCCAAGACATATACATATCATAGACATTATTAACCATACTATGGGAGAGGGGAAACAACCCCAGCATGTGCTACCTGATAACCTAAATCGAAGAGCCCAAGGACACATTTATATAATCCAGAAATTTGGCATGAAACCCCACCCTCATCCACTTTAACCAATTAACTCAAACCTCCTCATGCCCTTTGCTCCTAACTGGGTCAAACCCACTCCCCTTTACTTCTCTTCTGCCATGCACTATCTTTCTGTTCTCTTTTGCAATTACAGAGGAGATATTTCCTGAAAAATACCAGTCTGTACTCACTCATAAGAACAACTGTAATTGAAATATGAGTTGTGATCATTTGGATAACCTGCTGCTTCAGCCATCAAGTGCTCTTCATGTCCAGCAATGAATCACTTTTCAGTAGATGCACCTGAGGATAATGGAGGATTTGAGTAAAGATGACACAATTGTCTCTGTGACATGTAGATAGCTTCTTAATCGTGTCACCTTGTATACATCTGACGCTGTCCTAGTGGTCACAGTCTCTTTGGCTTTGATTGACAAGAACAGGATGTTTTTAGAAATATACAAAGACAACATTTGACATACCCCACTATTATGTATTGCTCTGAACATTATCTTTAGAGATACAAACGTTGAAAGGTTAATGCAAAACATCTTCACAGTCTAATCCAAATGAGAATACGATCAGATACAAACAGTGATTGTCCTTTATAAATGTAAAAAATGTTGGCAATAGTTTATGGAGATAACACTTAAAACATTTTGTTTTATATACTGTATATATATATTTTTTAACTGGGTGAATTAATTAATTTTATTTTCGTCAGTATAATTGTCATTTACATTTCTGAGTAACATATTTTCATAGTCTGGAACCTCCCTTATGGAAGGTATGCAACAAACAGAAGAGGGGTGAGGAGAGATAGTGCACCAATTCCTAGTGCCAAATAACCAATATATGGTAATCCCAAACCCTTGTTCACAGAGATCAGTAGGTAAAGCTCTCACCTTTTCTAACCTCAGTCTATGAGGTATATTATAGACTTCCCAACACTTGTTGGCTTGTGGGTTGGTACTTCTTTCTTCCGTGAACGTCTTATCTCATATTCTTTTAATTGAGTGTGGGTATTAGGGTAATGTATCTGTGTACTTTTCAGAGCATGGGGAATATTACAACACTATCAATACATAGTGGTACCGGAATATAAATATTTTGGCCGGGTTTAATAAATCCCCTTTGGAAGTAATAGGTGTCTTTAATCAAAATACTATATAAAACATGGTTTCGATATAAATATTCATTTTATTCAATATTTGTAAAAAAAAATTAATATAATAAAATATGTTTAATAGCAAAAAAAGGAATAAAAATGGCAAATTATACAGTGACTCTAATATTATTAAAAATAAATAAATAGATAGGAAAAATACCGATAAGACGTGTTTCGACACTTTTATCCTGTGGCTTTTTCAATGATCAAAAATAACTCAATGATATGAAATTCAAATGCAGAGTGTAAAGTTCAGTTCTGCTCTCTATGAGGCAAAAAAATAAATAAATAAGATGCCATGTGGATCACAGGTATCACAACTGTGAGCTAAAGTCACTCCTACTACAGTGTCATGGTGCTTACAAGTGACATTTTTTGTATCTGAAGCTGAAATGTATGTATGGGGTTTGCTGTTTCTTCTGTTCAGGATAGAATTGCCTGGTATTTCGGGGCTAGATCATTCCGTTGATTGAGTCCATACTGATATACTACAGGATATTTCTCCCTGTGCATGGCACAAGTGAACTAAAAGAGGTTGCTCTCTAAGTAGGTAACCGTACCTATAGGACAAACCTACTTAGGTGTCGTTCATTCTCAGATGAGCGCCTCCACTCTTTTCGTTTAATTTTGTATCTGAGCAAACTGAGACACTGGTATTTTGAAGGTTCATCCTTGTGCATATGGCCTTAGGTCACAGCTGTGAAACATGGCATGAGAAAACATGAGAAAACAGAAAGGGGAAATATCCAGGAGACAAAGATCTGTTACTCTGGGGGCTTCTTCGAACTAAGTGAAGTGTAAATTTTATATGACAACTACATTAAAGAGAATACAATTAATGCAGTCACCTTGGTAACAGTTATATAAAACAAAAAGCAATTGCCTAAAGAGTCCCTTTAATATAAGTCTAGGCAATCAGAGACACTAGACAATTGCCAACAACAGTATATGTTTAACTCAGGAATCAAATGCAGGAATATTTGAAGGAGTACATATCAAACAGTACTTTCACATCTAGAGCACAGTTTCGTATACATCTTGATTAAAATATACTGATTGTTTGTAATGTTATTCCCTAATGCAGTTTATTTTTTTTACTTTCAGGCTCGTACGATTATTTTATGCAAGATAAATGAACATGTATAAAGAATACAATCTATCTATCTATCGATCTATCTATCGATCTATCTATCTATCGATCTATCTATCTATCTATCTATCTATCTATCTATCTATCTATCTACAGTAAACTCCCCGTTATCCTGCACCTATGGGGACTCCCAATTGTTGGATAAGTGTAGTTGTTGGTAAATCAGGAGTCCCTGAGAAAAGGGGTCTAAACTACCCTTAAACCCCCACCCAAAACCTCTCAAAATGCCTTTTAAAAGGCAGCACCTAAACTGGGCCATTTAGGCCCAGCAAAAACATTTAGAAAAAAGTTTGTATTTTTTTTGGCAGTTTTGAACTGCCGGATAATGCCAGTTATGCCGTTTTAGCTGGAGTTTCTGTAATGTGGGGAATTGATGCCTGTGCCGGTTGCTTGAGAGTGTCGGTTGGCTAGGTGCCGGATAACCAGGATTTTACTGTATCTATCTATCTATCTATCTATCTATCTATCTATCTATCTATCTGTCATTCTTGGCAAAGGGTCACGTCATGGTCATGCAAGTAGGACCCTGACAAACTAGTAATACGCAAACAATAGTATTGTAAGAGAATAATTTTGATGTGATATGTAAAATTTGGAATAGATAAAGCAGAACACTGACATTTTTTTTTCAAATTTAGAATTAGCCTTATTATTCTTTCCCTGCATAATAATGCTCTTAGCCTCAAAGTTTTCATATATATATATATATATATATATATATATATATATATATATATATATATCATTGTGCAGTTAGGACTTTAAACAATGCATGCACCCTGCTGGGTCTGTTTCTAAGTTATCCTACATGCAAAGAAAATGGAGGGCAGAACTTAAAGGGACACTGGTCAACCCAACCATTTGGTTTCATCTTAAAGAGCATGAAAGCTGGCTATACATTGTACTAGTCCTTTTGCTCTGCAGTAAATAATTTCTTAGATATATAGGGCCTCATTCAATTGCTATTTGGCCAATTGAATAGGGTCCTATATATGCACAGTTCATATTTTTTACAGAAGTTTTTAGTTAGCAAACTTCTATCCAAAATCAAGGTCTTCACTAATTAAAAACTTCTGTAACAAAAAATATTCTATGTGCTTATATAGAACCCTATTCAATTGGCCAAATCTCAATTGAATGAGGCCCATAGTGTTGTTTGTGCTGCTTCTGTAGGTTAATGTGTGGCTTAATAGGCTAATTTGTAGCTCAGTGTTGATAAGGTTGTGGGTTCTTACAACATGATAACATTGGGACCTTGATTTGGCCACACCAGAAACAGACAAGCAGGCTGTGAAACTGATTAGCACAGCAGAGCTGTAAATAAGTATTTGGGAGTACCTTTGTTACATATTAATGTAGCTGAAACGATGCTGCATATCTCAGGAATGCTTCTTCTTATAAAAAAGATGTAGGTTTGTGGCAGTTTCTCCGTGCTCTTTAAGGATAATTAAAAAAAAAAACAACTTGAGTCCCTTTAGGAATTCTCAAGAGAACGGCATGTCGTTGCTAACTTTTCAGCAGAGTCTAAATTAACACATTTTAAACAGATCTCCCCTTTAATAAAATGTCTGATGTGATTTAAAGGGCAAGAGGTGTAGATAGCATGTGGCAAAGCTCAGTTTATCCAATACAAGCCTCTCATGTCTAGGTGCTCCAAGTACCTCAATTCAATTGAGCAATTGTAACTCACAGTAGCCCGTAACGGAGGCCGTAAGTTATTTTGCTATGCAATTGGCGTCTCTTTGGGGGCTACAAATGGGTTACGGCCTTGAAATCCTTGCGGTTGTTAAAACCGGAACTTACAGCCCATCGAAGCCTTTGATCTTTCACGTTCGCAAGAGTTCTGAGCACTAAAATCACAAATCGCTTTTCAATTGCTCCAATTCCCCAAGCCTGCAAATGTTTTCACACCTGTGAAAGGCAAATGTAGAAGAAAATCCTACGAGTACCACATAGGACTCGAAAGTGGGCGTAAGCCCCGGTCCGTAGTACTGTAAATGTCAATACAAAATCAGTACTGCACTGTAAATGACTGGGAAAGAGATGAAAGACATTATATTAATTGCACAACAGTCTCAAGCTTGCAAAATGGCAATAGAAAAAGAAAATGTAATTTTGGGGTTATATCGATCTCGGGAATCAATGAGTAATACATATCAGGCCCCCCACATGAACTAGAACAATATTGGCATTCATTTTTATTATTTTATCTTTTGCGGTTTTGCATGTCAGATCGCATATCTGACCCCCAAACGCTAATTGATTGATATGTAACTTTTATGTTTTACTGACCTAATGATGACGGTCTCATTTACTATTGGCTTTTAAATGGGTAGTTACGGCCTTGCTTAATTGATCATGTTCCTGCTGCACTGCTACGGACAAGTGGATGGTTTACAGTTTCGGCTTTCGACCACTAACTTCCGGGCTTGTTCAATTGAATTGCACCTAAATTGTAGCAGAGTTCAAGCCCGCAGCAGCGCAGCTGACATACGGCCTGTATACCGCAACATGCAGGCTTCAAATTGAATCGGGCTCATAGTATTTTATGGGAGCTGGCCATGGTGCTGAACACAGAAGTGATACAGCAGATGTTCCAAATATGGTATCATTTCAAACTATAAGTGATATCACATACTCTATCGATTGAATGACATTAAAAATGGAATTTTCCTTCATTGATGTATTCCATTTTGAGCTGCCAGTCAGCCTTTCTGATCCACCTACAAACAAAAATTCTAATGTATTGTTAATGAGAGATCATTAGGCATGCTCAGTTTTTTTTGTGTGCAGGACACTCAAGACAATGGACCTAAGTAATTAATGGCAATGATCTAAAACAAAACACATTAATCTCTGTTGGTGGGTGGATCAGAAAGGCAAACTTCATTGTTAATTTACTGTAGAAAATGCATTTAATTAATAAAGTACTTGTTATCACCTATAGTTTTAAATGATACAATACATAAAATATATGCTCGTAATGAATGCTTTCAATATCTTAAACTCGCAAGCAATGGGAAAAACACATTCATCAAAACAAAAATTTTATTTTTCTTGTCAATTTTTAAGTATTATTTCAGATGATATTAGCATTCTATCAACACAAACATGTAGCATAGAAAACAAATACATATATGTACTATGGCGTGCTATTGATTATATTGACTGACCTGTTAGCCGCTGACAGTCCCACATTACTTATATGTACACAACAGCCTCAGCTGCAATAATACACATCATTTTATCAATGCCTTTATTTACAAGAAAATTATAGTTCACCGATTATATGGCTTCGTATCATCTTGCTTTGTTTTTGATCTCTTGATGGTGAAGAAATTCTTCTACTGTCAAATATGACAAAAAAAGTAAACTTATACTATATCGCTTTGAGGGAAAGTATACTACAACTCTAACTCTTTGGCTCAGATACATAGGAGTGGATTGATTTCATGTTAATGTTACAGAATGGATGTTGGATACAATGTATAAATGTCTTGGTCCATGAGAATCAGAATTCATAGGTTTTATCAACCTCTTATCAGGACCCTGACAGGTGATACAGTATGGGACTGGATCAACTAAACGTTGTACTGGTATGGAGCCATTCTGATTTCAGTTTTCTATAGGAAACATCTAATGTTTCACGCCTTGCCATGATTTGTGAAACTAAGACTGTGTTCACGGACTGATCGCTACCCATTTGCTTCACTTTAAGTATACATCATCCACCTTTTCCATGTGTACTAAACAGTTAAAGGTACAGAGATATATGTTCTCTTTGTTGCATCAGAAAGCATATATTTGAAAATGTATTGCATGTGGTGCTCTTGTGGGCTTGCCATCCAATGAGATCTACAGGATAAAATATTAGGAAAATATGCTCTTTGAATAAATGGCAGAAAATGTTGCACTCCACTGTCACTTCACCCTTTGAGTTAAACAAATTTGAAGGATCAATTTCTGGTAAGACAGATCATTTGTGGTTACACATTTTGAGGGAGTGGTATACAAAACTGAGACAATAAAATAATCCATACATTGTTTTAGCACCAAGTTTATGTCCTTTCCTCAGTGATACGCTGTGGATATTTTAATGCAAGGACATCCTTATTCCACTGGCTGGAATAAAAAAAGTTAATGAGTATGTTGCTACTTCTTATATACTTGGGGGTTCTAACACAGGAGCTAGTGACTTTCTAAATTGATTATTTCCATACGATAAGTACAGTCTATACCAGTGGCTCCAAACAGTTAGTCATAGGACCAATGTTGGTCCCTGAGATCTTATATGTTGGTCCTCAGGAACAAAGAGGGGTGAAGAGAGCCTAACACTTTAAACATACCACTACCATTACCCTTTTCACAAAGTTCTAAGTATCAACACTGGTGCCCATGATCATTGACTGGAAACCAGCAGATCCCAATATCAAAACGTCTGGGAGCCACTGGTATATACCAATGCTATTTATATAACATTTCCAAGAAGAGAGTATATTCAGTTACTCTTTGCAGTGCTTATAATTGCCAACAATAAATAATTAAATATAATCTTTCCACTCAAGTATTTCTTGTTAGTGTGACTGAAGGGGCAAAGTTGTGATAACAGTTTCTAAATAAAATGTATTACTAATTATTAAAGGCGCTTTAGGAGGAATTCATATTTTTCTTTAGAGGCATATCTAGGTTTCCCGGATTATGAATGCATCTGATAGAGGAGGATCAGTAGTGTATCAAAATAAACATTTACAAACTCACCCTGATGTTTGCAAAATCTCTTGAGTTTACAAGCAGCAGCTTTTGTCGACACCTCTAATCCTGCTAGAAATAATACAATGTAACAATCAATGATGGCAGTTTGTGGAGGAAGGATTCATCTGATGTGTAGTCCCCTTGTAGAAGGAAGTAGGAGGAGTCAGACACTGATCTGTAGATGTTTGCAGTGAGCTGCTATTGGCTTGGTTAGTAAGGGGTTAAACCTGTACCCAAATACAGTGTTTCTATTGGGAGGATCACTGTGCCTATGTAAGCTGCTCTGGGGGTGTGGAAAACAAGTTTGATTTTTAAATACAATAAATCTGTATGTGTATAGAATGACTTACTGTAATGTGTGTGTACAATATAAGCAGCATGTGTTACATTAGAAAAAGGTAAAAACATGGAAACTTAGCTATGTTTAATGTTGTATTTACTTTATAAAAAACATTTATTATTATTTTAAACCTTGGGTAAAGGGAGAGGTTATTACAAAATGTAATCTAATGTAATAAATTATTATTTTATGCCCATGGTTTCCAAATACTTTAAAAATTATTTCTGCTTCAACATAGTATAAGACATTTTCTTTTTTCTAAACTTTTTTAAAATCTTTTTCTACTGTTAACTGCTGTGTTGTACAGCCAGTGAGCCGCTATAACACTTCTAGCAACAGTTAATATTTGTATAATGTTTTTTCTCATTATACATCTCTCCCTATGCCCAATTAGTAGCATTTTTCCTTGATCTAACTTTAATTCACGAGCTAACATATTTTTGTAGCATTTCTTGTACTGTTCTTCAGAATGCTTGAATTTTATGGTTTTAAAATGTCATTTGAACCATTTCGTTTTTATACGAAAATAACAAATTAGGTAAATTTAACAATTTTATTGGCTAACTAAATAGATTATCCTTACAATTTGAAGACTGCTGTGTATTTTTACATGTAGGGTTCTGTTTATAGAACATTAAAAGATATGTATAAATGATATGATTCACTCTATTTATAATAAATAACAAAAATACTCATCTCTTTGTGTCTTGGTGTAATTTTTTGTGTTATAATGTGGTTTGTACGTGCAGAGAAGCGATTTTCAGAAAATAAAGAAATTAGCAAAATGCGCTACAAAATATGCTCTCTGTGCTGCAATTTAGTTTACTGGGGCCAGATATATGTATAGCATATAAATGTATGAAGAAAGGAAAAGTAGAAGATGAGAAGTAAAAGAATATTTCTACTTGCACTAACATTTTCTGATCTTGTATTTTTCCTTTCTAAAACCGTATTGGTCTATTCTATCTACCAACAGATTATGAGGAATTTGCATATTATGTTAATTAATACCTATTACATGCAATTTACATAAGAAATGTTTCTTTCTCTATAGGTTGGCACATCTCTATATCTTTATTCATTCATTCAATATTGTTCATTTTTAGTAAAGGGAAGGGATAGCAGCCTTAAAATATGGGGATTAGTAATTAGGTGTATTCATAATTCTTAACTGGTTGAAAATATTGTGAGGCACATACCCTATTCCTTTTTGAATATATGTATTATCTATCTATCTATTGATTGGTCTATCTGTCTATCTATCTATCTATCTATCTATCTATCTATCTATCTATCTATCTATCTATCTATCTATATGTCTATCTATATCTCTCTCTATATATATATGTATATATATATTTATATATTTATTTATATATATATATATATATATATATATATATATATATATATATATACTGGTTGTGCATATAATATTTACATATATTAATATCACATGATCTGTGTATATACGTTATTATGTCTAGTGCACCATGTTATCAGGAAAATCCTCAAATGTTACCCTTATTTTCCTAAATCCTGCAGCAAAACTACTTCAGTATCAAATGGCATGCTACATGCTAGTGATCCACTGCATGCATGCGTGTGTGTGCATTCATGCTTGTGTTCTCAAACTATTTGGGGGTCCTTCATTTACTAGCTCTGCCACTCCCTACACCAAAATCATATAGTGGAATATGGGTTAAATTGGAGGAATATATATTTCTACACAAACATAGACTTATAAAGTGATGCTAAACGAAGCAGTCTTGAGGACAGTGTCCCCTCAATTTAAACTTGAGAACTGCTGTGTCTGCCTTTCTCCACACTTTGTACCTCTGCTACATTCGTTCTGCTTTTCTGCTTTTTCTGGTACATTAATGTTATGTTTATGTTAAGTTTTGTCAAAACCGTTCTTATCACTTGCTTCCTACTCTCGTACAAACTGTCCACTTTCAAGGCCAGAAGATGCTTGTTTATCCGCTGCAGGGTCAAACTCAATATTATTAACTGTAATGATTTCAAACAATAAGGATAAGTGTTTTCAAATCACAACTAAACAAAGGGAACAGGGTGAATTTAGACTGGCTGCAAATTATGTTTAGTTGGCACATACTGACAGTCTGAATTCTGACATAATGCTTAAAAATAAATAATATGACAAATGGAAGTTGATGCCAATTTTATGTTGTATAATGTAGTTAAAATAATGACAGCAGAATAACATAATAGAATTCAGTGAAGCTTTCACTGTGCTCTGCACTAAGTGGAGCAAAAATCTTACAAATGAGAGGACAATAAAATAATGATTTGTAAAAGGGATAAAGGAATAATGTTAGCTAAGTCTATTAGTGACATAACACACTATAAATGCACTTAAATTAATAGCATCTTCTTTTTTATAAGTCTAGATTTCAATTATATGTGATGCTTAAATTGAAAAAAAAGAAAAAAAATGTTCCCGTCATGTAAAGTGATGGAGGCATTAAAATCAGAGCTTTAACAGTTTACCCTTCTATTTATCTGAACTGAAAGGTTTTTGGCTATTGTGTAGTTTCGTTATCATTTAATCCTATTTTGTACAACAGATTTCACCTTCATTTTTATAGGCTGCTTTTATTCAGACATTATATAAAGATATTACACTTAAATGCATAAAACCTTTTTTTTTCTGATCCAGGCACCTGAAAGACCTAAACTATCTTTATAACAAAAAATATTCTTCTGTCTAAGTGTTGTTTTCATTGAATAAAATCTGATAATGGAAATAATGTGAAGTTCATAGTTTTAAACTGTTCTTTCATTTGTGTTTAGTTTTTTCGAAATATGTATTTTATTATAATACAGTGACCGTGTCCTGATTTTTTTTTTTTATAAAGATTCATAATATTAGTTCAAATGTTACCTTGCTAGAAGGTCTTACTAATAAAATGCTGCTGATTTTTGTGTGTGTGTGTTAAAGGGCTATGATATTGGTTAAACAATAGTTTAATTTATTAATTTAGTAACTAAATAACAATTAATATTGCCACATATTCTATTAGCTACTTGCAATCTGATTACGAGTTTTCCATCCACAATCACTACAGGCCAGCCAAACCCGCAAAACAGCCTTAGAACTCCATTGGTTTTAGCACAGCTAGAACATTACCAGCTCTAAATAATTAAAGTTACACAAAATCGATATTCTATTAGCCCCGTAGGTCTAGTTCGCAAATAAAGTCTGACCCGCAACTGAAAAAAGTATCAAGTTTCTGTCAGAAATATTAAGAGTACTAAATAGGTTTTTCAAACACTTATTAGAGCTGTAACAACTATTAAACACACAATACTGTACTTCAAAAGCATGGGAAGACATGGAAAGACATTAAAATTAATTATACAACAGTCTCAAAACCACAAATATGAAATTAAAATATTTTATTTAAATGGTACTTCTGAGTAATATTGATCCCGGGACTCAAGGGTTTAATACATATCATAAAACCCACATGGACTAGAACAGATCTAATGCATTTTATAGATTGCTTGATTGCACTAATTAATTCTTAGCCTCCGATTGAAGATTTTGTGTAACTTCCATGTTTTACTGACATCATGATGACGAGTCTACGAAGTAAATTACGGTCTTCCTTAAATATTATCAGATCATATGATCACTCCCCCTGAAATCCGACTTAAAAAGGCATGTTTTACATGTTTAGTCTTAAGAAGGTAAATTGCGGGTTAATAGAATACATCTAAACGTTTATTTAAAAAAAAAACACCCACAGCCAAACATGAGTTTGAGGAATAGAATAGGGCCTTTTATCTGCATCTCTACCACCTCTGGACATCTGATATGAGGTGCAGTGGAGCATATCTACTGGTGTCTTAACACTAATGTTGAAATGTACATTTATTGTTAATCAGTTTTTTTTATTAAATAAAGGGAACCTTTTTGTACAAGCACAGCATCGGCTTTGGTAGCACTATCAGAGAGGTTAAAGGGACATGGAACACAATTGTTTTTGGATGCTTTTAAAAGAGCATGTTTTAAACAAAACATTTTTTGTTCTTTGAGATGCTTCTTTGACAAATAAAACACATGATGACATATTATCAAATGCCCTCTTTTTGATGAAACAAAGAAAAACATATTTCCATGTCCCTTTACTGTTGTCTATAAACCTCAGGATTCCAGATATATTCCTTCAGTTGTGACTTCCTTTCACTCCAGGGGAGTAAAGCAGAGTCTCATTCTTCTTTCTCTAAGGTGTACATGTGATCTATCCTCTACTGAGACCTGGAAATAAGTTAAGTAGATATAATATGAACAACAAGTTTAAATATAAGCCCTACAAAAATACCATATACATTTCCTTTTTTACTATATACAGTATTACTTTAACTTAAAATAGACGTTTCACAAAAAAGTGGCATAAAACTGAGACAAACATTTGAAAATATTACGTACTAACTAAAATATATAGATTGGAACAGACAAATGGCTTGGAAAAATACAATACAAACTGGGTAAAATGCTAAACTGTTGTAAGGGGCCCAAAACTAGATGGATGACATGGACATGTTTAATTGTGTGTAGTGGGGTTGATACTTGCACATGGTGGAAAGGTGATGACATGATTTTACCATCAGGTTGGGAAAATAAAGGATAGATATCCTATTTGTAATAGGAGTGCAGCTAAGGAATGTGTAGGAGGGTAATAAAGACTAAAGATAGGGTGGGATTAGGGTTGTGACGGTTTAATTGAGTGCAGACCATTGGGGACATAAGTATGTCAAGATAAAATTATAGCCACCGTATTATGAAAAAAATAGAAAAAAAATAAAATTACATGTTTGATTCTGACTAAAAGCATAATAAAGCACGGAAATATTCTAAAACAAGTTTTTAATAAAATATATGATGTTTCTGCTTTGCCCAGGAGCCATCCATGATACTTTGGTGGAAAGTGTGTGTGTGAGAGTGACAGGGGCGTTTACATTTCTAAAGAGCAATGCTTGCATCTGTTAATGCAAGCAGCTAGCTTCTAAGCTTGTGAGGGAAACGAGGTGTGGTTTCAATTTGTGTTAGATTCAATTATCTAACAAAAAGCCTTCTGACTTCTCCCTGTTCCCTACTCCGCCAACCTTCCGGCCACTGATAGATAAAAAACAACCTTAAAATCCAACTCTCAGGAAGTAATGTAAAGAAGACAACATGTATTGATAAACAGAGTTTTAAAAGATTCAGAACTTCTCTAAAAAATGTCTTTACATCTATGGTTTACTACATATTTGCTAATGTTGTTAGTTAATTAATTCACAAAGAAGCACCTTTTTCATGGACTTCATCGGCCTATTAAGCATCATCATGTTGGGACTACGGACGTGAATTTAAAAAGGGAAAGTAGTTAACTGAAACCCATTGGATTTGGTCAAGCATGCATGTAATTGTATTGCAATTTTTATTATTTATTTAAAAATAACATTTCTCTACACTGTCCTCTCTGGAACGTGAATAAGATAAAAGAACCACAAAATGATAAAACAGGCTATAACACAATTGATTAAATAAAACAGAACTTAAGTCTGATCAAACTGAGGTGTCAAAGCAATGCACTGTTCTGTGACTGCTCAGCGGAAAAATTTCCCTGGAAATAATTTATAAAGTGTTATTTCTCCTGCTGGAATACATCTACTGCTGCTATAATGTCTCCTACTTCTGCAATTCTAACAATTTATGTAGTGCATGGAATTTCACCCTGGCATATATTTAAAAGGTTTGTGATCTTCTGCTGTCATACTCAGTAATACAAATGGTATGTACCAAAGCATCACATTGAAAAATAATCATTTGGTGATTTAAAGACAAGATTTGTTTGTATATTTTTTTTATATACTGTTACAAAAAAAACCTCTAGAAATAGATGATACACTGTATATTAAGGAATAATGTTGAGTCATTTTATTATTTCCTTTATTTGTAACACACCAATATATTCCGTTATAGAGGGGTAAGTTGAAATCAAAACAATATTAACAGAACAGAGAAAAAAAATAGAGGGCCCTGTATTTGAGCTTAAAATCAAATGTACACATAATTTTCACTAAAGCACATAGAAAGATTGAAAACTCAAAGACTTACAATCTAAAGTACAGTCATTTATCATATAACTATTACATGAATATTTAAAAACAACATCAAAACTGTCATTTTGATCATGTTGGACTTTCCTAGTAAACTAAATGAAAACAACAGAAACTGCAAGGGCAAAAATCTGGAAATAGAATATTTAAATGTATTAAAGATTTTAAAATTAACAAAAAAATTCATAATTATAACCACCACTGTTTAGATACAGTGCCTTGCAAAAGTATTCGCTCCCTTGGCATTTTTCGTGTTTTTTTGCCTCACAACCTGGAATTAACATGGATTGTTTGAGGATTTGCATTATTTAATTTACAAAACATGCCCACAACTTTGAAGATGTTTATTTTTTATTTTTTATTGTAAAACGAAATAACAAAAAAAGTCAATGTGCATAACTATTCACCCCCAATACTCAATACTTTGCAGAACCACCTTTTTCAGGATTCACAGCTCCAAGTCGCTTTGGATAAGTCTCTATGAGCTTGCCACATCTTACCACTGGGATTTTTGCCCATTCCTCCTTGCAAAACTGCTCCAGCTTCTTCAAGTTGGATGGTTTGCACTTGTGACCATAGATTTTCTATTGGATTGAGGTCTAGGTTTGGACTAGGCCAGTCCAACACATTTACATGTTTGCCCTTAAACCACTCAAGTGTTGCTTTAGCAGTGTGTTTGGGGTCATTGTCCTGCTGGAAGGTGAACCTCCGCCCTAGCCTCAAATCACTCACAGAGTGGTGCAGGTTTTGCTCAAGAATATCCCTGTATTTAGCACCATCCATCTTTCCCTCAACTCTGAACAGTTTCCCAGTCCCGGCTGCTGAAAAGCATCTCCACAGCATGATGCTTCCACCACTATGGTTAACTGTTGGGATGGTGTTCTTTGGGTGATGTGATGTGTTGGATTTGCGTCAAACAAAGCGCAAACCCAAAAGCCGAAAAGTCCAATTGTAGTCTCATCAGACCAGAGCACCTTCCTCCATACATTTTGGGAGTCTACCACATGCCTTTTTGCAAACTCAAAACGTGCCATTTAGTTTTTTGCTGAAAGTAATGGCTTTCTTCTGGCCACTCTGCCATAAAGCCCAACTCTATGGAGCGTACGGCTTATTGTCGTACTATGTACAGATACTCCAGTCTCTGCTGTGGAACTCTGCAGCTCCTCCAGGGTTACCTTAGGTCTCTGTGCTGCCTTTCTGATTAATGCCCTCCTTGCCTGGTCCGTGAGTTTTGGTTGGCGGCCGACTCTTGGCAGGTTTGCTGTTTGCCATGTTCTTTTCATTTGGTTATGATAGATATGATGGTGCTCCTGGGGATCATCAAAGATTTGGATATTTTTTTATAATCTAACCCTGACATGTACTTCTCAACAACATTGTCCCTTACTTGTTTGGAGAGCTCCTTGGTCTTCATGGCAGTGTTTGGTTAGTGGTGCCTCTTGCTTAGGTGTTAAAGCCTCTGAGGCCTTTCAAATAAGGTGTGTAAATGTAATGACAGATCATGTGACACTTAGATTGCACACAGGTGGACATCATTTCACTAATTATGTGACCTCTGAAGGTAATTGGTTGCACCAGATATTTTTATGGGCTTCATAACAAATGGTGTGAATATATTCGCACATGCCAATTTTCTGTTTTCTAATTCTAAAAAATAGTTTTATGTATATATTTTTCTCATTTCACGTCACCAACTTAGACTATTGTGTTCTGATCCAGCACACAAAATTCAGATTAACAAAACATTGGAAGACTTTGAGAAAAAGGTTCCCTTTTGTGGTGCACACCTATTGATCCCAATTGTTTGAAGAGACCTAATTTTTAATTAAATTAGCGTTTAATAACTTGGTTAAAAACTTTAGAATATTAAGATATTAAAATATTAGACGCTGCTAAGGGAGCTGTGCAGAGTTTCAGGGACACAGTTATAGAATAATCATTATGAAACATAGCCAGATACTGTCCTATGGATCATCCAGCCCCTTTAAATAGGCTCTAATTATAAGAGGATAAGGAGATTATTAGAGATACTCTAGAAATGCAAAATAGGAAGACAAAGCACTCCTATAGAAAAGCACTTGTATAACACAGTAGAATATAGTACAATAGAAGTCATATATTATTGTCCTTTATTAACACTTCAGATGAATTATTGTTTAGCACTGGCACTTTATAAAGAGCACTTTATTATGGCACTTTAAGATAGCACTAAATGGAGTACTAGCACCTTATATATAACTTGCACTAAGAAAGAATCTCTATATCAATTCCTGTTTTCTATTGCAGTGTCTAATATTTTAATATCTTAATATTCTAAAGTTTCTAACAAAGTTATTAAAGGCTAAGTTTTAATACAAAATTGGGTCTCTTCAAACAATTGGGATCAATAGGTGTGCACCACAAAAGGGAACCTTTTTCTCCAAGTCTTCCAATATAGGTTTCTGACCCTTAGTAGCAGCCTATGGAGAGTTCATTATAAGAATTGACACCTTGAGCCACCAAGCCCACTTTTCTCTAACAAAACATTGAACTTAAGGCTGTAATGTAACAAAATAGGTAAAAAGTCAAGGGGGGTGAATACTTCTGCAAGGCACTGTGTATGGTTGTAGCTTGATTGACTTTGGAATTAGCTATTGCCCATTTCACTCAATCAGATCAATCGTTCAGAATTCTAATTGGAACTGACAAAAAAATCTGTTCTAGTATTAACTCCTTTTTTTTAAATCATTATGTTTAACTCTGTGTAGGCATCAGTTCATCCAAACGTTATCTGTTCACAAGGTTTGCTGCTTCATTGCCTGGCACTGTTCATGGAGTGCCCATGAAGTAGTCCATAAAACAAGAATAGGGGTAGGGGAGAGAAGCGCACCACATCCTAGTGCTGATAAAAGTTTGATACCAAAATACATAAAAGTAATCAATAAAAAGGAACACTCACATTTTACAACTTCACGATATGAGATATTAATACACTAGGGTCATTGGTCTTGTGTATTCAGTGATTTAATTTTGCAGCCATCATTTCCACATAATAAAAAATAAATACAAGCGATGCTAAACACATACAGCAAGTATAAAACAATATAAATTTGTGGCTAAATCACATATATAGTTGTGGACCTGTGGGACTGTTCAGAACATTTGTTGCCTTGGCTGTGTGTTTTGGGTCATTGACATGCTGGAATACCCATCCATGACCCATTTTCAATGCCCTGGCTGAGGGAAGGAGGTTCCCACCTAAGATTTGAAGGGTACATGGTGCCCCGTCCATCGTCCCTTTGATGCAGTGCAGTTGTCCTGTTCCCTTAGCAGAAAAACACATCCCAAAGTATAATGTTTCCACCTCCATGTTTGACGGTGGGGATGGTGTTCTTGGGGTTATAGGCAGTATCCCTCCTCCTCCAAACACGGCTAGCTGAGTTGATGCCAAAGAGATCGATTTTGGTCTCATCTGACCACAACACTTTCACTCAGTTCTCCTCTGAATCATTCAGATGTTCATTGGCACACTTCAGACGGGCCTGTACATGTGCTTTCTTGAGCAGGGGACCATGCGGGCGCTGCAGGATTTCAGTCCTTCACGGCGTAGTGTGTTACCAATTGTTTTGTTGGTGACTATTGTCCCAGCTGCCTTGAGATCATTAATACAAGATCCTCCTGTGTAGTTCTGGGCTGATTCCTCACCATCCTCATGATCATTGAAACTCCACGAGGTGAGATCTTGCATGGAGCACCAGACCAAGGGAGACTGACAGTTATTTTGTGTTTCTTCCATTTGCGAATAATCACACCAACTGTTGTCACCTTCTCACCAAGCTGCTTGGCGATGGTTTTGTAGCCCATTCCAGCCTTGTGTAGGTCTACAACATTGTCCCTGACATTCTTGGACAGATCTTTGGTCTTGGATATGGTGGAGAGTTTGGAATCTGATTGATTGCTTCTGTGGACAGGTGTCTTTTATACAGGTAACAAGCTCAGATTAGGAGCACTCCCTTTAAAAGAGTGCTCCTAATCTCAGCTCGTTACCTGTATTAAAGACATCTGTGAGCCAGAAATCTTGCTGATTAATAGGGGATCAAATACTTATTTCCCTCACTGACCTGCAAATCAATTTATAACTTTTTTGACATGCGTTTTTCTTGTTTTTTTGTTATTCTGTCTCTCACTGTTAAGATACACCTACCATTAAAATTATAGACTGATCATTTCTTTGTCAGTGGACAAACGTTCAAAATCAGCAGGGTTTCAAATACTCCCCCCCCCCCCCCGCCCCCACTGTATGTATATATATTGCCAAATGAACAGCATAACAGAGAAAATGGCACCAAACCCTGCAATAAAAGTCGCTGCAAACTATGCCAACACATCTGCAAAGAGGACACAGCCACGCACAACAACAAGACCCACAACATCAGAAGCTCATATTCATGTACATCATCACATGTAGTGTACATTATACAATGTACTGTATGTGAAAGCGGTGCTACATTGGGGAAACCAGCCAGAAACTACACATGCGAATGAAGACAGCTATTGTACTCCAGTTGGACAACATTTAACCCAGGAGTATCATTCCATCCAGAACCTCAAAATAAAAGTACTCAGAGGGAATTTCAAAACTATCCAACAGCGGAAAACTTTTCAATTAAAAATGATTCCATTTTTTAATACAAAGGATTTGGGCATTAACATCGACTTAGGCTTTCTGGCACACTATCTTAATGTCTTATAGCACATACATTCCACTTACCTCTCCACTTTCTATTGGTGTTTCTGTAAGCTACATGCTATGCTGAAATGTATTGCTCTTTATTTTACTCTGCTGTGTTATCTACAACCTTATCTATAGACTTACTTACTGACCTTTCAGGACATTATCCACAATGCTGGTCTATTTCTCACTTAACTCTGGCCAATGAATTTTGTGTTTCTTGTTTTTCCAATTTTTTCCCCCATCTCTTTCTGTTTACTGTTTTTAGTTCATACTTGTATCAGTATCGCTTTTTGACTTAATAAAGAGAGGCATTATCTCCGAAAGCTCGTTGATTTATTATGAATACGTTTGTCCAATAAAAAAGGTATCACTATTCACTGCAATACTCTGATTATTCAACTGGATTACTGGACATTCACAGCTACCTCACTCTTTATATATATATATATATATATGTATATATATATATATATATATATGTATATATATATATATATATATATATATATATATATACATATATGTAATATTATGTATATTATATATTAAAGAAAAAACACAAGTGGTACATCATTTTACTTTAGTAATCATAAAGAATGTACTTTCCCAAATTATTTTCTTTACTGGGTTACATAGAAACAAATAATAATAGAAATGCCATAGTTTGGGTCACATTAATTGTGCAGCAAGGAGAGTGGTTGTTTCATTGTGGGGTTTGGGGCAATGAGCTGTGTTAGACCTGTTAATAAGTCCACACAAGTCCTGTAAATAAATTCTCCTTACATATCTGGAAATCTGGACCAGTATAATGAAACATGCCCTGTAACATGCACACAGGCCAGATAATACACTCTGATAGCCAACATGCTGGGGCAAAAAGAAATCACTAAGCTGTTCAGTTTCTGTAAAGTCCTTTTCTGAAGCCCCATTAGCACTTTTTCCTTTAGATAACAAACTTTGCAGCTTTCAGAGAAGCAGCCCATGCAATGCTTAATAAATTTTGGCCCTTGATAATGTTCATAGTATGAAATGCAAAAATAATCATTGGAGTGATGTCTATATCATGTGACATACATATCTAAGTATGTGTGTAATGTGAAATTTCAGTTTTTAATTAAGACTATTTGTATTACAAATTCTCCATATAAATGAATTTAATATATATCTTAAATAAATATGTAATAAGAAAATACACTTATACACATTAAACTAGAGCATTGATTGGGATTAGGTACAGGATGTATATATATATTTATATTTATATATATATATATATATATATATATATATATAGTAACTTAGTAATTATTAATCCATATATATATATATATATATATATATATATATATATATATATATATAGAGAGAGAGAGAGAGAGAGAGAGAGAGAGAGAAAGAGAGAGAGAGATTAATAATGAGTATTGCAATATAATTTGATACCTTTTGTATTGGACAAACGTCTTATTTATAATGACGAGCTTTCGAGAAGCTTAACGTCTCGTTATCAAGTCTCAAGCAATACTAACATGAGATGGACCCCTCAGTTTGAATAATAACAGCAGATGCAGATAGAGTGGAAACAGCATCTGACATCATCAGGTAAATACATATATGGGGAATAAACACAACATAGCAAAGGAAACATATATACACATATTATAAACACATATACATCAATATATAAATGAAAAAGCAGAGCACTGTAGTCCACAGTGATATCTTTCCTGTTGGACAAACACGTCACTAATAGTGCTAAGTCTGTTACAGTATAAGAAGAAAAAAAAATCACATGAAATTCTGATAATGTGTAAGAAAACCCAAGTCTATATTAAGTCCTGTGTTTTTAGTGTTGAAGAATGTGATCATCTTTATTTCAAATGCTTTTCTCTCTTGGATACTTTTAAATTTTCCTCTGAGTATTTTGACTTTTAAGTTTTGGATGGAGTGATCATTCTGGCTAAAATGGTGTCCTACTGGGCTACAATAACTGTCTTCATTATGTTTTCTTATTTAATGCCTGTGTGTGTATATATATATATATATATATATATATATATATATATATATATATATATATATATGTTTGTGTGTGTGTGTGTAAATATTATCTATCTATCTATCTATCTATCTATCTATCTATCTATCTATCTATCTATTTATCTGTTTATCTATCTATCTCCATCTAAATCTTGTTTATTCTCTCCAAGGATCTAGTGCTATTTGAACACTATTAGTGTATTGTTGAATTTCTTTAAGTTCTGTTTTTTAATAATGATGATTGAATCACAATTTATCAATATATCCCATTGTATGCTTGATGAAATTGAAAGCCACAGAAGTTTAATTTAGAGAATTCTTCCGCTCTGGCTAGCTTGGGATCAGCTGTCCCACATGAAATAATAATGAGTTGGACTGTCCCATTGCTAATAAGTAACCTTTATTACCATCAAGCTCTTGAATGCTATCTGCAAACAGTGAGTATGAAATGTCTCCTGAATACCATGAGAGACTGGTGGGATCTCTGTGACCCTAATATGATTATATTTGTGCTAATACATTTGGTAGAGAAATCAGAGATCTCAACACGAAAATAACATCTTATAAGATATGCTTAGTGTATCAACTTAGGAATTTGCATGTCATATTGCAGAAAATAAATGTATTGTATTATTCTGCATATTTCATTCTATATTTGTTATACACTGTTGAAATTGAAATTCAATTTGAAAAAGTATATAAGAAAACAAATGTTAATGTTGAATATTTTCTTTAAAAAAACATTTCTGTCCCTGATTTAAATTCCATTTTCAAGCCCACAGACTTACAGCCTGTATTAAAAGCAACTGTGGGCTTGAAAATTGCAACAGTTACAGATCGATTGAATTAAACAAGTTAGCACTTACATGACCAAAATCCAAATCCTTATACCATGTAAACGTACGTAGCATTTCGGGGCATGATCATGATCAATTAAGCAAGCCCGTAAGTAACTATTTAGAAAGTAGCCAATAGTAAATGAGACGGTCATCAAGACATCAGTAACACATGGCGTTTAAACTTCCATCAATTAGTGTTTAGACGTCCGTATGCGATTAGGCTCGGAATCCAGCGATTTAAAACATTTTCATTGAGAAATCAAATCAAATAAAGTCTGTGTTTGCATGAATCACTGACTGCCCACTGTCAGACCTGCAGCTCCACGTAGTGAGAAAAAGAAAACAAAGTTAACCCTTAACAATTCTATCTCTGCAGAACAGGCAAAGCTGCAATAACGTAAACAGGTCAGTTATGAGTTAACTAGTCAGTGCAGTCCATAGTCCGAAGAAATACTGCTATCAATCACTTCACCTTGCATTCTGCTATCTGTTATTAATCATGCAACAGTCAGTAGGCAGGCTACACTTTGTATGTATACAGACTTAAAACTTTAGATTTTTTAGTGAAATTAAAAAAAAGATAATTGAAATATACAATTGTGTGCTCTTTCACACCATGAAGAACACTTTTTAGTGAGGTAAATGTCCCTTTAAGGTAATAAATATATAATAAATGATTTATATTTATTATTTTTCCATTACCTGTAAAACTACTGTTCTTGCAGCAGGGACTACATTTTATATAAATTATCAGTTTACTACATTATATTATTTATTAATTATAAATACATGATTCGTGTTTTGAAAGACTGAAATTAAAATAGAAACATAATAAATAAAAGGTTTTGGCAGGTCCCAACACTGCATGTACAGTTGTCAAGTTTCATAAGGACCTTCCAAACAATATATATTGTGTAACCAACATACTCTATCAAATGAATGGACCTTGGAGTCATTTTTCAAATGATTTAAAGCTATGCAAGCAATTTACCAAAAGTGGAGTGTGCAGAATAGTAAGGGGGGGGGGGGAGGGTTGGCTTTTGCAAAAGAAGTGGGATGAGTAAGCTAGGTGCTAGTTTACACAAGGAGAGTTCAGTAGAAAGATATAAGGCCAGATCTACCGGTATATATATATATATATATATATATATATATATATATATATATATATATATATAAATATCAAGGGGAGAAACTCACCAGTGATGCAAATCTACTAAGATGCACTGTCTGCAAAAATAATCCATCAGTCGCGGAATAAAAGAATAAAATAGTTAATGCATCATCTATGGACCATGTTAAAGGAACATAGTAGTTTGGGAAAACTTTACATGTTTTTGAATTATGTAGTAAACTAACAACATTATCAGCTATGTAACCAGTGATCATAAAAGCATTTTAGAGATCTTAAATTTAGCCAACTCTGCATCCATCGTGGGTGCTTCCATCTTGAACTGCTAGCCTGCCTGTAGCTTGAGGGAAGATTTATACTACAGGGTATTGCATTTCTAATTACTTCTACTTCCAGGTGTGCTATATAAAGTTTTAGTTTTCAACAGACCTGAATCAAGATCTTCACTGAACATACACTCCCTCACATTCCTCCCACTCATCTAAAATGAAGGCAAAATGTCTGCCCCCCCCCTTTAATTCATTGTTAAAAACAAAAAAATATATTTATTTATTTTAAATGCATGAGTAGTAGATTATTGCATACAATGATGCAGAACTATATCCAATTCTGTAAACTGCATTTGCAGGACATAAATAACTAGTGACATGACTTATTGATCCAACTTAGGGTGAGTTTATAACATCATTATTTGTTTTTACTCTTGTACTTTGATACCTCTATGTTTGTGGATGATTTTGCTACATACCTAGAAAATAGTTTTTTAAGTATTAGGTATTGGAATAAATGTCTCAGACATGGACAGAGCTACCACTGATGCTGGTTTTGCACCGAGGCCCTCACCTGAGGGTGCCCTTTGCTGTCCAGTAGCAATAAAGAAGATAAGGGTAGGGGGGTGCCTTGGGAAGTGGCCTTGGTGGTTTTAAGAAGGACCAGTAGCTGGTGGAGGGGAATTTGAGGGGATAGGAGATGCCTTGGGAAGGGGTCTGGGTATATTAATAGGGGCCAGTGACTGGTGGACATGTATTGAGGGAAAGTGAGAAGCTTTGTGAAGGGGTTTTGGGGCATTAAAAGGGGCCAGTGGCTGGTGGTGGGGTCTTAAGGGAAAGGGAGCTGCTTCAGGAAGGGTCTTGGGGGGTATTAAGAGGGTCCAGTGGCTGGCAGAGGGGGTCTTGGGGGGAAGGGAGCTAGCTAGAGATCTTTTGCAAGTGGCACTGGGGGTGGGTTAGAAGGTATCGATAAGCGATTTGGCACTTGGGGAAGGCCCACATTTTTTTTTAAAATGAGTTTTAATTAGCTTATTAGTTTTTAAAATTGTTGAAGCTAAATTCACTAAGCTTCAAAGAAATCGCAAAAGGTCCTCTTAATCCTTCATGAGTTTTTTCAGGGAGAATACCCATTGCATCCATATTTAGTCAAGCGTGTGGATTGCGTTGTATTTAGCATCATCTAGTGCAAGGACTGCATAATAAAAATATGTCATTGTATGTAACATATTTTTAGCGTTTCAGTGATTTTTTGTTGTCTACTCTAGCTAGTCACTTATTGTACTTTTATTTGTGAGTATGAAACAATTACGGTACTTACAGCCTTATTAAATTGTGATTCTGTAAATTTAAAAGGGCTCTATTTAAGCACACAGCATATTTTATTTACAGAAGTTTTTAGTTAGTGAAGACCTTGCTTTTGGATAGAAGTTCAATGACTAAAAACTTCTGTAAAATAAATATGCTCTGTGCTTATATAGATCCCTTTTAAATGTACTGAATCGCAATTTAATAAGGCTGTTAGTTCCTACTACATATTCAAAACCCCCCTTTTTAGCTTTATATTTTATAACTAAATCACATATAAAAAATGCAAGACTTTTGCCTTTATGTTTTTTTTATGAGGAAAAAAACTGTTTTTTTAACCAATTATGATAGGTCATCTTCTTTAGGTTATTAGATGACAAGTGGTCATTTAAATGCCAGATGTATTTTGACAGAATTCACTTTATAAAAATGCCAGCAAAGGCTGTTTTTATTAGTTTGTTCCAAAATCAATTTAAGAATTTGAGCTGAGTGCTTGTAAATATTCCCAAAGCAATGTCCATTTCTGACTCTCTGTACAAAGGATATTACAGATTAATCAGATTTTTCAAATTTGCGCATAATAGCTTTGCACATTTATTACTTAATCCTATTATACTCTATGATTGACATATCGCCACAGAGATAGAACGTCCTTTCAATAATACGTAACACTTAATTCTATTGGCATGCTCAACTGTATTTAAATTATTTATAAAGTAATCCCCTCTAACAATAGATACTAAAAAATTTCTTTATAGAACAATCACTTTAATTTCTTCCTAAAAATAATATATATATATACTTTGAAATAATGCTGATCTTTCAAAACGACTCAAATATAAAGACGTATTGATTTGGGGTGCAATTTTGTTATGCCCTGTTTTAACATTGTGTTTTGTAATAAGATTTAAGTTCTGGAGAAGACATGGCTTATGTGTTTTAAAATAATTTTATTAAACAACCCAAATTATGCAAGATGTACATGACCTGAAAAAGGGGTATCTCTCGTATATTACAAACCTTGGACACTGAAAGGAGACAAAGTAGAAGGCTAATATGGGGTAAAAAGGCACTCATTGGTAGGTACCATGCAGGCCTTGGAAGCTTCCTATCTGACCCATTCTTGTTATCGGCAGTGGCTCTTCCACACCAATTTCCATCATTTTCTGTTCCTCTATACACCTTTAAATGGATTCACCCACAATTAATTTTAACACTTTTGCTTTGTACACAACATAGTGCTAATACATATTGGGCTGCACCCATTTTTAAATATTGGGGACATGTGTGCATATTAAAGTTTAAATGATGAGTGCAGTCATATTATTACTAAACTTGCTGCCCAAGGTCCATGAGAGTCGCACATCCTCCCTCCACATGCCTTCATTACTCCTTCTTTCACCTTGCTCTATGTCCTTATCTTAAGATTACTATATATATTTTCATATATATGGGCTTTTAGATAGAAATATCACTGTATAATAAAATTTCTGAGCATATGTGCATACTTCTCCATAATCCTGTATTGGCAATATGAGGTAGACTGCTGCCCCTGAAGAAGTGCTGCCCTAGGCCTGAGCCTCGTAGGCCTATGTAGAAACACACCAGTGCTAAACTTCATATTGGGGAAAAAATGGTTTAGAAAGTAAGAAAGTGCAGCTTTTATATTATTCACTTTTACATGCAATTCATTGCTATTTAGGGCTCCATTTCCAAAAGAATCAGTGAAACTCTGCAATTTCTGTGCAGCTTGGTGAATTTTGGTTCAACAATTTTAATAAACTTTATAAAACAGGAATTTTAATTCTACAATATTTCTTAATAAATATTAAGCAAAGAATTTTTTTGCAAAATAGATACTGCACAGATTTTCGCATTGATAGAGCCAAATTATATTTAAATAGTTATTTTCAAGCTATGTAATGCCCTCATGAAATCACCCACAAAAATAGAGGAATCAACGATTAAGGCTATAGTTACCACATTTGAAAATATCAATATTACAGTGTACAACAATAAGGTAGGAAAAGATATACTAGATGCTTTAATGCTTAAAAAATGTGCAGTGGGGACATGCAATGGCTTTAACACTGTCACTGGAAATAAAAGAGTGTGGCACTCACTACTAGATCAAAAGAGCATGTGAAACATGTATTTCAAAGGTACTGGCAGAGCACCTACGGAGCTAAAGGTGATAGGTGTTGGTGTATATCTGTTGGAACTACAGAAGAAGTCTGCTAGAAGGAGTCAGAAACTAGAACCCTGTAAATATATTTGCTTTAGCTCAGAGACAAGAAGTCATGTTCTTGCCAAAAAAAGGAATCAAGGAGGAGGCAGGTGAAAATCCAATATAGTCATTAGTGACCAGAAGAAAGAAGAACTTTGACACATGTGCATTTGTACAGAGGAGGGTTACATCCCTTTCCATCATGTGATGACATTATTTTGCCTTGTCTGGAGCCTGTGTTTAGTTTCAAGCAAAGGTTGGACTCTAGGGGGTCCATTCAATTCGAGCCTCGCAACTCGATCGCAGACAGCCGAATGTCTGCGAGTGAGTTGCGGGCTTCCGTTGGTCTCCGATGCTATTCAATTGCTCAGGCTCGCAAGTTGCGGGCCCCAAGACAAAACCGTGCACTGGTTCGGAGCAGTTCAGGGTGGAAACATGATAATTAAGCAAGCCAGTAACCTCCAATTTGAAATCAGACAATAGGAAATGAGACTGCCATCATTACAGCAGTAAAACATGGAGGTTACATGTCATTCAATTAGGTTTGGGGGTCCGGTATGCAATCAAGCTTGCAAACCAGCAAAATAAAGAGTTTTTAAATATAAGGCAATACTGTTCTAGTCCATATGGGTGGCCTGATATGTACTAACTCATTGATATCCGAGATCAATTTTACCCCGAAATGAAACATAAAAAAGTAATTTTCCTGCCGATTTGCAGGCTTGAGACTGTTGTGCAATTAATTCTAATATCTGTCATCGCTTTCCCCATTATTTATAGTGCAGGATTGATTTTTTATTTGCATTTACAGTGCTACGAATAGGTGTTTAACCCTCTTGTGGGTCCTATCTAGCACTCGTAGGATTTTGTCATTCATTTGCTGTTTACAGGGGTGAAAACATTTGCGGGCTTGGGGAAATTGAGCAATTGAATAGCCATTTGCGATTTTAGCCTTGCAAAAGTGACAGATCAAAGGCTTCTGGAGGCTGTAAGTTAGGAGTTTGATAAGCGCCATTTTTTCAAGCCTGTAACTTTGAAGTCGATCGGAGTCCACAAAAAGACGCCAATTGAATAGCAAAATAGCTTGCGAGCCCACGTACGGATCGAAAAATTCGCTCAATTGAATGGGGCTCAAAGTGTTAAAAGAAATCAGTGACTCTTCTATGGTGTAGTGTTCAACTGTGGGCAAACGTTATGCAAATTCATCTCAACAGAGTAGTTGCACATGCTCTCCTAACTAATTGTAACATTAGAGTCAGGGTCTCGAATACATAACTCATAAGATGGTGTTATTTCTCAAGCTCCAACTCAGTAGTTTCCGTCTCAGTTTACAGCCCCACCACTCACAATACTTCAAATATTTTAAACATCTTACAATTAACTTTTATTTAAAGAAATGATTTTCACCATTTTTGGTCTTGGTATTAGCTGGTCACCATTCAATGCTTGTGTGGGACGGCTGCGACATCCAGAACATGTTAACAGATACCATATGTGATCTCCTGAATTTTCATCTAGATTTACATTGATTTGAATAGAGTACAGTTTACTGCTTATACATTTCTCTGTAATCTATATATTCTGTGACTAATGGCGATGGTATGTATAAAGTGTTAGGCTCTCTTCATCCCTGGTAGATAAGTCTTAAGGACCGACACGAGACCTAGTATAGACTGTTGAAAACCACCAATTTAAAGGTACACTGTAAAGCACTAACAAAGGAGCTGGATGTTTTAATTAGGAATTTGTGTTTTAATAAAAGTCATATTGAATTATTTAGAAAAGCAGTTTTCACTATTAAACTTACTTTAATGCATTAACTTCTAAACTCCTCGTTTAGCTGCTTATGCCCACCCCTTATGCAGTCATCATACTTTTACTGGGCAAGAGTACTAACTAGTTTTAATAGTTTAATAGCATTGTAGATTGGCCTGTAAAACATATGAGAGAGAGAGAAGGCTTATGTGAGCATGAAGTGTACTTCATAGTTCCCACATTCTCTTAGTTGGTAGAGCATGTTTTAGTTTAGTTGTTCAGTCAT
The DNA here is from genome assembly GCA_027410445.1 of Discoglossus pictus. Taxonomy (NCBI): domain Eukaryota; kingdom Metazoa; phylum Chordata; class Amphibia; order Anura; family Alytidae; genus Discoglossus; species Discoglossus pictus. The sequence goes on along the minus strand of CM050166.1, from coordinate 286,508,894 downwards.
GTCCGACTCTTCATGACCCTATGAACGGCAGCACATCAAGTACATCTATTGATATGTCTATGTTTGAACTTATCCATACAGTTTTCTTAACAAAGATACAGTAGTAGGTTGCCAGTTCCTTCTCCAGTAGACCACGATTTGTCTGACCTCTCTGCTATGTCCTGCCAATTGTGTGACCCTACATGGTACAACTCACAGCTTCATTGAAATATACAAGCCTCTTCAGCAAAACAAGGTAGCGATCCAGAAGGGGGAGCATTTTACTGCTGCTTTAAAATTGTATAAATGCTGTAGCAATAATTACCATTGAAATTTGCTTTAACATTGTGAATAAAGTATAGATCCATGTTGAGAATGTTGTGTGTGTGCAGTGAGATGCTTTATAATGATAGTGGATATTAATAGAAATACATTTTATGATACATCATTTGATAAAGTATCAGTATTAAAAAATAATCCTTGTCATGCCTTCCAAATTGCCATTTAGTTTACAGTCACACATTAATAGTGTGTTAGTTAATCAAGGTACACAAACTAAGTGTTGCATATATATACTGTTACACTTTCCACACAGCAAACTGCACATGGCTACCAGGAGACTGGGAACCCAGGGGTGCACAGAAGGGGAAGAGAGGAAGGAGAAACAAGAGCCAAAACCTGATACGTTAAACTGGGAATGTGGCATGTTGTTAAATGTTACCCCTACAGCCATGCCTAACAATTTATGGACTTTATATCTAGTTATTAAGTGCAGAGGAAGGTCTCGGTCAGGGGATTGTCCCCATGAAAATAGTGATATTTAGTCATTGTACATTTATAGGGTGATAGGACAATTTGCCATAGCAGCATCAGAAGTGTTTTCCTCTATAACATGGAATGCCACTGTTCTTATAAACCAACACAGAATGCATGGAAATAAAAGTGCAAGATAAATAAAAATATCTTTCAAAATCATAATAAAATATATAATATTAGTAGACACTAAATAATGAAATATGAGGAAGAACATTGACCGATTAATTATTAATGACACTATATTAATTTCACTTTTCATTTCCCTTAATAATAACACCAGTTGAACTCCACTTAAACAACCTTTGAAAAATCTAGGCCTCTTTCACTATTTCCCTATATCTGCATGGGTGTGTTTCAGCCGAGCCCACAGGGCCCAGGACTAGGGCTGCACATTTAGCTGCCTCAACGTGTTGATCTAATATCCATGTAAATGTCTATTTGCTGAGAATACTCTGTAAGTGTACCTGGCACTTACTGTAAACTTACATAAACACATAGGGCTCCATTCAACTCGAGACTTGCAACTCGATCAGAGACAGCCGAATGTCTGCGGGTGTGCTGCGGGCTCCCTTTCGTCTCCGATTGTGATGCCATTCAATTTCTTAAGGCCAAAGGTTGTGGGCCCCAAGCCAAAACCGTAAACCATGCACGGGTTCATAGCAGTTCAGGGTGGGAACATGATCAATTAAGCAAGCCCGTAACCTCCCATTTTGAATCAGCCAATAGAAGATGAGACTGTCATTATTATGGCTCTAAAACATGGAGGTTACATGTCATTTAATTAGGTTCGGGGGTCCGATATGCGATCAGACTCGCAAAACATACAAAATAAAAAATTATGAAAATGAATGCCAATACTGTTCTAGTCCATGTGGGTGGCCTGATATGTATTAACTCATTGATACCCAAGATCAATTTAACCCCGATATGCCACATACAAATATTTTTTATTTCCTGACGATTTGCGAGCTTGAGACTGTTGTGCAATTTATTCTAATGTCTGCCATCACTTTCCCCATAATTTACAGTACAGTGGTGATTTTTTATTTGCATTTACAGTGCTATGAACAGGTGATTAACCCCCTTGCGGGTTCTTTCTAGCACATGTAGTATTTTCTCCTTCATTTGCCGTTTACGTGTGTGAAAACATTTGCGGGCTTGGGGAAATTGATCAATTGAATAGCGATTTGCGATTTTAGCAAACGTAACTCTTGCAAAAGTGACACATCAAAGGCTTCTGGAGGCTGCAAGTTACGAGTTTAACCATCACCATCTTTTCAAGGCCGTAACTCTGAAGCCGTTCAGAGCCCGCAAAAAACGCCAATTGAATAGCAAAATAGCTTGCAAGCTCATTTACGGGCTACCGGATCTCAAATTCCCTAAACTGAATGTGGCTCATATACACTTATAATTTTCTATATAGGTATGTGATAGACTTATGATTGGGATAGAGCAAGAGAAAAGGAGAAATAGTTACTGGGTTGTTGGGGGTGCACAAACCTGAATAGGTCTAGGGCAAAATAAAATCTAAAAACACCTCTGTATATAGGTTTATCTTTATATTATGTTTTTACTAAATTAATCTGAATTGCAATACAGTATAGTGACTTAAAATGACATTCAGAATATTTGGACATATTTTATGTTAAATCTGGTATAAATACCATTAAAATAATAAATGAAAATGTCATGTGTATGTTAATTCAAATATACCGTAAAACTCACTATTAAAATATTATACTGACCAATAGCTGCAGAGCATCAAATACGTTGAATAAAATATATAATAGCATTGACTCTGTTTTGCTACACTGTGTGATGGATTTTAAAATCACCAAAACGATCATGGCTGTTTTACAGTGGGACAACCCAAATCATAAATAAAAATATCTTGTTATGCTCAGTATAATTTTACAACACAATATTCATCTTCATTAGAGTCATTACAAGAACATATTCTGTCTTACACTGGTGGGGGGAAAATCCCTATAGTTCTGCTGCTTCTTTATTTGTTTCATGTTGAGAAATTATACTAGCTGTTGTTCGACGGAGCATGAAAAGAAATTATGGTACCCAGTCACGCTGAGAAGTCATGTATGTAAATTGATGTATAATGCGACCCACATTAGCCTTGCTGATGATAGCTTCAGTTTCTGTGCTGTCAGATTGCTGTATCTCCCTGAATAAGCCGCCCATGCTGAATGAACGTTAGAATAATTTATGCTGCTGATAAGTGATTTGAGCTCCCGGGTTATTGATAAACCATTTAAGCATATCATTTTCAGCCTGATACTGTGTGACATCACGAGTGCAATGTAACGTGCAGATCTCTAGTCTAGATAATCACACAGAGCTTCTGTTTGCATTCCAGGGGCCAGAGGCAACTCCGTACCGGCTGAACCAAACGATCCTCATCAGCCCAGCCAGTCACATCCAGGATTCCCAGTTGGGCCTCAAGTAAGTGAAATTTCTCCATGTATTAAAAACAAGCAACTATATAATAGAATTTAGAATGGATATAAAAGTATTTTTGATGCACAGAGGGATGTATGGAAATGTATTAAGCATCACAGGGGCTTAGCTGGGGCTGCAAGGCCAATTATCCCCATAGGACACCAACATCGCAGACATCAGTGATCTGCTTCAAAGCTTAGTGAATCTGGGGGACAGTGACGTACACTAAATCATGACATGCTCCGGACTTTATGTTACTTTTTCCCTCTTATGTTACTTTTAGACCTTCTGTTTTTCCCTTAAAATCTTTAAATGACGTGACAAGTCAAGCTATAAGCAGAGTATATATATTCACATAGGTTTGTGCTTTTAAAAATCATTTTAAAAACTATCAGCCTTATTAAATTGCAATTCAGCAAATTTAAAAGGGCTCTATTTAAGCACACAGCATATTTTTTACAGAAGTTTTTAGTTAGTGACCTTCTATCCAAAAGCAAAGTCTTCACTAACTAAAAACTTCTGTAAAAAAATATGCTGTGTGCTTAAACAGAGCCCTTTTAAATTTACTGAATCACAATTTAATAAGGCTGTAAAAGACTTTGCCAGATAATTGTGATGCAGAGTGATACAGTGATATATCAAAAATTAAACATTGTTTATAACTGAGATTTGTTTTTTGGCTTCCAAAGCAGTTTATTATCATTAAAGTACCCATTTGGGTTGTATACTTAAGTGTCTGCAGTGCATATAATTAGGCAAGCACAAACTTTCTAACCTTAAATAACCTGCCAGATCATTTTGATGCACAGAAATAAAATTATATGTAAAAATTTCCAGGTTAAAATGAAGTAAGATTCACCACAGTTTTTACCATTAATTTATGTATTCTACCCTTATACCTTAAACATATTTAAATATATATATATATATGTATGTATTTATATATATTTATGCATGTAAGCACCATTTAAATATATGTATATTTAAATGTAAGCACCATCTCTGAATAGCCCAAACAACTTTTCCATTCATGTTCCCATTATCCATTGTTAGTTTTTTTTAATTACTGTAGTTTTCTAATGCAGGGTAAAAATTCTGCTTATCTATTGTTTTAATGTTTTTATTTATTCTTTTATACTTTAACCTACCGTAATATACTTGTAGAGATGGTTAAAATCATATGTCCCTTGTGTCTCTCTCATTGAGTGTGTTGAAGCCACAGTATTCACTGTCTATTTACACATCACTGCTTAAGTGTCCTTGACTTAAACCCATTCAGATACTGAGGCACAATAAGAGTAAAGATCAACAGCCTTATTAAATTGCAATTCGACCAATTGAATGGGGCTCTATATAAGCACATAGCATTTTGTTACAGAAGTTTTTAGTTAGTGAACTTCTACAAAAAGCAAGGTCTTCACTAACTAAAGCTCTGTGCTTATATAGAGCCCTATTCAATTGGCCGAATTGCAATTTAATAAGGCTGTAAATTACCAATGTTTAGCCGTTCTCTTTCTTGTCCCAAGTGATTTATAAAGTACTGAACCAATTAATAGTTTCTCTGTATATGTAAGGAGTATTGTAATTGCTACGGTCAATAGTAATGCCCGGCTAGCATATTATTAATCTCTATATAACTCATATTATTATTTTCTTAAAAATCTTCAGCTAAACAGGGATGAGATTATTATAACCTAAAGCAGTAATTTCTAGTTCCTTACTTTTTAGTGGAATATTAATTGAAAAAGAAAGTTATGGGGTATTGTATTTTGTTTGTGTATCTATGAAGAGCTGTTGTGGCCTACATCACATTTTAATTATATTGTCATCATTTATTAAAACTCACAACTTCAAAGTGTTATTTATTTATTTAATAAAATGTTTGGTTTGCACAATGAGCCTGATTCAATTGAGCAATCGTAAGTTACCGGAGCCCGTAAGTGAGGCCGTACGTTAATTTGCTATGCAATTGGCATCTTTTTGAGAGCTCCAAACGGTTTACAGGTTACTGGCTTGAAAACTTTGCTATGGTTAAACCCGGAAATTACAGCGTCCCAAAGCATTTGATCTTTTACTTTTGCAAGAGTTACGATTGCTAAAATCGCAAATCTCTATTCAATTTCCAATTTCCCAAGGCCGCAAATGTTTTCACACCCGTAAACGGCAAATGAAGGAGAAAATCCTTTGAGTGCTAGAGAGGACCCGGAAGGGGGTTAAACACCTATTAGTAGCACTGTAAATGCAAATAAAAAATCACTACTGCGCTGTAAGTGACGGGGAAAAGATGAAAGACATTAGAATTAATTGCACAACAGTCTCAAGCTCACAAATCCGCAGTAAAAGAAAATGTATTTTCATGTTTCATTTCGGGGTGATATTGATCTCGGGAATCAATGAGTTAATACATATCAGGCCACCCACATGGACTAGAACAGTATTGGGATTCTTTTTCATAATTCTTCCTTTTTACCGGTTTGCAAGTCTGATCGTATATCGGACCCCCGAACCTAATTGATTGACATGTAACCTCCATGTTTTACTGCCGTAATACTGACAGTCTCATTTCCTAGTGGCTGTTTCGAAATGGCAGGTTACTGCCTTGCTTTATTGATCAAATTCGCGCCCTGAACTGCTACGGATGAGTGCATGGTTTACGGAGTCGGCTTCCGGCCCATAACTTGCAGGCTTCTTCAATTGAGGAGCACCGTAATTAGAGACAAGCGGGAGCCTGCAGCATGCCCATAGACATACGTCCATGATCCAGCAAAATAGGGGCTTGCAATTGAGTCATGCTTAATATATTTAGACATAGACTTGGCTTTTCTATGTTATTGTCAGCAAATCACTGGAGGGGATTTACTAAGCATAAGTGGCTACGATGAGTTGAGAAGGACCGTAATCTAAATTTTCCCCATAGTAATTACTGCATAATAAATATATAGATGCACATCTCAGCCACTTGAGATGCTTAGTAAATTCCGTCCTCTAAGTCAGGGTATAAAAAACACTTGGAACTAGAGAGCTGCAGAGTTACAATTTACTTTTTAAGCTACTACACAGATAATTATATATATTCACTCTTTACTGGATCCCCTAAAATAGTTTGTCTGGCTCCTTAATAGTGTGGAGGGCCCTTACAGTGTATAAAAAATTGCCAAAGAGTGTATTAGTAAATGGCTGGGCTAACTATTTGTCTAAATTAGTGGGGTAGAGTCATCAACACTAGGTACACGGTATGTATATTTACTTGATTTCAAAGTAATCATGCCCCCAAAACATCTTTCTCTTTAAACAAGCTTAAGTTTTTTTTTTTAAACAGGCTCTTTAATCTCTAGGATGCAACATTGTTTTAAACAAGATATTTGCTTTTCACACATTAGATCTCTGTAATCTCATACCATGAGCGGCTGCTCTGTCCACCCCCTGGCATAAAGATAATTACACACAGCATTTGGGCCGGAGTAACTGTGTTGTAATGTTTTTTTATACTTACAGCAAATTCACTACAGATATCACACAAGACTTAAGCACTTTTGTACCTGTCAAGGACATGGAGCAGAACTTGACCTCCTCTTTTTGCCATTATGACCGATGGTGTCACAGAAGTGTGTCTGCTCTCCTTGCCAACCACCTGTACCACCCCTAAGGCAAAGACGTTCTCATTTAACGTCAGTAGTTTGGGCAATGGATCGGCACAGGCTGTTGCCATGTTTATGGGACTGCTATACTCTACTTCCTTTGTTGATCATGTGTCCTCAGAGGACAAGTGAACCCTTATGTAGATTTCAAAATGTATACACCATTAACATAGATATCACCATTATTTACAGGAGTCAAATACTTTCCAACTGCTTAGAAAACTTGACTTATTGCTATGGAGAATCGATAGAATATATAGGCCTATTAGTTATGTTTTAGTCAAAAATGAATGTTTCTATAATTAAAGCATGTTTAAAACTATATGCGTACATATATATTTAGGTAGAATTAAATGGCCTAATGGCCCATTCTGCATAGATGACTTACTGATCTTCTAGTGTAAGCAGCAGCTATGAACAGACAGCAAGATGTTGAGTGTTGCAGCTCAAGTATATTAGGATGTCCTGGGGGATTTCTGAAATCATATTGCTTTTGGCAATCATTAAATTTGTATTATTAGTGGCTGTTGAGATAGGCTTCAGCAAACTAAAACATGTTTGAGTTGGGAAAGAGAACGTAGGAGCGTAAAAGCCTTGATGAATTTTTATGATTTAAAGTATCGCTTAAACTCATACAGTTCATAGGAAGTTTGGAGAATAGAACAGAGAGCTAATACTGATTGTGAATGGCAGGAAACATTTTGTTTTTTGGGTAAATTAAAAAGAAAGGGCCATATGTACTAAACTGCGTGTGTTAGAGAAATCTATCCTTTCCTCCTATGGAAAATATGGACTACGTTTTGATATCTTCAAAAGTCATTTCAGCCTTTAGTACATATTGCCTATTTGTTTACACTAACAAACAAAATAGGCAAGAGGTTTATCAGGACCTAAAACATAGTTCCACCAGCATATTAATACTGAGCATTTCATAGCACATGTAATATTAGAAACTATTAGGAATTGTTAATGCATTGATTATGTTATTTGATGCAGTGGCTTACCAGATGAGTACAATTGTATCTTGTTTGATAAATATGGTCCATAGATTAACAAAATTACCCAACATACTAATTTTAATAAATATACTGCTAAGTTAAATTGAATAATTTATAAAATTGCTGCCAAAGAGTATATATATATTAAAGTTTAAATATCTGCATCAGTATATTATGGTATATTCACTAATTGCTAGAGAAAAAACGTAACTCCATTTGAAAAAGTTTTGATGAATACCACGTATGTTGGAGAGTAAGGAAGAAACATTTCAATGCATAAGCAAATATTAAACAGTAGTTAAACAGATTTAGACAGAGTTAAAGTATATTCATAAATAGGCTTCATAGAAAATGTAGGATATTAAGATGTTTTATGTTTTATATTTTAACTCCATTTAACTCAACTTTTCCATATCCCCAGTTTTAACTCCATCTTATCACACTCCTTATACAGAATAAAATAACTGACACTACTCTAACAAATTACCCAACTAAATACCATGGCCCCCATTCAATTATAACCCGGTAATTACCTTCACACTATGTCTGCGGGTTAGAAATTTGCTACAGTTACAGATATATCTAATTGACTCAAGCCCGCAAGTACAGGCTCACAGCTTCAACACGCAAACCATGAACCTGTAGCATTTCAGGGCATGATCATGATCAATTAAGCAAGCCCATAAGTTACAATTTAGACAGAGTAAAACATGGGGCCTCATTCAATTGCGATTTGGCTAATTGAATAGGACTCTATATAAGCAATATTGTTTACAGAAGTGTTTAGGTAGTGAAGACCTTGCTTTTGGATAGAACTTCACTAACGAAAAACTTCTGTAAAAAAATATGCTTTGTGCTTATATAGAGCCCTATTCAATTGGCCAAATCACAATTGAATGAGGCCCCTAGAGTTTAAACTTCAATCCCTTAGATTGTAAGTTTGCGAGTTTTCAATCGTGTGTCCGTGTCTTGGAAACAAGCACTATGTGCATTTGATTATATGCTCAAAAACAGGGCCCTCCATTCTTTATAAGGTTTTAAGTTTGTTTTTTGCCTTGTACAATACCACCGTACAGCGCTACGGAATATGTTGGCACGATATAAATAAAGACAATAATAATAATAATCAATTAGTGTTTTGAAGTCCGATCTGCGAACAGACTTCCAATCCAGAAATGTAGAAATCCTTAACAATTCGTAATTCATCTGTTTGAGTTTGTGTGGGTGACCTGATATGTATTAACTCCCTTATTCCTGGGAGCAATATAACACATAAATACATGTTAAATAAAAATAATTTGTTATTGCAGATTTCTTGAGACTGTTGTGCAATTAATTCCAATGCCTTTCATTGCTTTCCCGGTATTTTTAAGTACAGTAGTGTGTTTATATTTGCTCTTACAGTGTTACGGGTGATTAGCCCACTTGCGAGTCCTATCTAGTACTCATAGAATTTTTTGATACATTTGCCATTTACGGGTTTGAAGGCAATTGCGGGCTTGTTGAATTGTTGCAACTGAATATGGATTTTGTGTCATTAGCACTGGTAACTTTTGCGTGCTTGAAACATCAAAGGAGATAGGATGGAGTTTTTGACAACCGCAGTGATTTTGAGCCTGTAACTTGCAAATGGAATGCGAGTAGCAAAATATAGCCAATTAAATATCTGTACATTTTACGGACTCTCGAGTCTTAGTAGCCAATAAACATCTTTGCTCTAAATATTTTTCGGTTTTTTAATATTACATATATCATAATGCATCAATGCATTAAATGTTTTTTAGAATATAGCTAAAGTTTAAATAAGTAGTTTTGTCTCAGGTATAACTATATACTCAAACTTTATTTTATTCATTTTTCAGCCTTTACTGGCAGCCCAGCAGCTGGCCTCAGCTGTAGCAGGAGTGATGCCAGGAGGTGCTCCAGCCCTCAACCAACCAATCCTCATTCCGTTTAATATGGCTGGGCAACTTGGTGGGCAACAAGGACTGGTCTTGACATTACCCACAGCCAATCTTACCAACATTCAAGGTCTGGTGGCAGCCGCTGCCGCAGGAGGCATAATGACATTACCACTGCAAAATCTACAAGGTAAGACCATAGTCAGTGGTTTACAACTAATATTTCTTAAATGTATGGATACTATTTTTAGTACCAACCATGTCAAAATATATATTGGTTTTGATGTCTTAGCTTTTTTTACAGTTCCACTTCACATTCATTTTCAGGCTACAGATATTTTGTACACATTTTTATGCCTCTGTAACATATTGCCATCATGTACATTAGAATTAATTTATGCCCTGGGCAGTGTTCATCCTTCATCTTCAGGCTCGTCTTTGCGGTTTTCCCAGGTGAATCCAACTCTGTAGATAAGCCACATTCTGTCCTCAAGGGACACTTTCACATTCGGCCGTAACTGTCCCCCTTATCTTGTACAATGCCATCTTTCAATAGTTTTGTTCCAGTATGCAAAAACCTATGTATACATACTTATATATACAACATATATTTGTTATATTATTATTTTAACTTGTTTTCACTTTGTTTACATGAGTATAGAGGTATGAGATTGCACTGCCTAAATCACAATTTTCTTGATAATAGGCTTGCAATGGTTCAGAAATAAATATCACTAAAAAATATATATTTTTTTGTTAAGTAAAGGTGTATTAGACACATTTTAAAACCAGTAAGAAATCAGAACACAATCATTGTTCCCAGTGATCACTCTGGTCAGCTTCTAGCCTTCTGGATTGCCAGTGAGGATATGAGCATGTAAAACCTATCAATGACTGAGAGCTAATATCATTATTTTATTTTTATTATGGAAAAATAACATGGATTCACAGGAAGGACGACCTGTGAGTAAAATTAAGATGCATATAATCCTTCACTGCTTGTGAGTTTTATTTTTCAGTTATTTTCAATAATTGAAAAATAAATGCTTATTTAGACCTATATTTTCCATCTATAATATCATTTTGAATTTGTACCAGATAGATGTAACTCATTTGAATTATTGTTCATTATGTGAAAAATGAAGATAATTCCCCATAAGCCCTACTATATTGGAGTATCTGCTAAGTTTTTGTCAAAACAGAGTGAATTAGATTGAGAATACAAATGCAATTTTGACCATGCACATTATTATTAAACTGTAGTTTAAAGAGCAGATACCAACATAAATAGCTTTAAGTAAATATGTCACTACTCTTTATATGTTCTGCACATATAATATGTATTGTATGGTTAGATAACTTTCAGGTGGTGGGTATCGCTCACCCCACTCAACTTATCTATCACAATAATGTGTCCCTGGCCTTGGTGCTGAATTACACATGGTGGATCTGTAACATATGTGGGTTATGAATAGCACGTTCCTTCAAAATGCAAGTTTATTTACATTGTGTGTTCTGTCCTATCCACAATCAGCCACATTCTGAAATGATATAATTAAGTGTCACTTTGAGCTTTCTAGGACAGCTCACATGGTAGATAGTAAGTAGGTTTAAGAACATGTGTATCTGCATAACGATATCCTGAAAATTCACTAACCCTGAGCTTTTTAGGCACACAAAGGACCTCATTAAATTCCAAGCCCGCAGTTGCCTTCATACAGCTCGTAAGTCGGCTTGAAATTTGCAGCAGTTGCAGAGCGATTAAATTGAACAAGCCCGCAATAAACCATGCACCTATAAGTAGCATTTCAGGGCATGATCATGATCAATTAAGCAAGCCTGTAAACATCAATCAATTAGTGTTTTGACGTCTGATATGCGATCCGGCTAGCAATCTAGTGAATTTAAAATCAATAAAAATGAATGAAGAAACTGTTATAGTCCATGTAGGTGGCTTGATATATATTAAATCTTTGATTCCTGAGATTGATATAACATGGAAAGTAAACTGGAATGATTTTTGATTGCAGATGTGCAAGCTTGAGACTGTTGTGCAATTAATTCTAATGTCTTTCATCGTTTTTCCCATATTTTAAAGGGCAGTATTGAGTTTTTATTTGCCTTTATAATGTTACGAACAGTTGTTTAACCCCCTTGCAAGTCCTCTCTAGTACTCGTAGGAGTTTTGGCTACATTTTCCATTTACAGGTGTGAAAGCAATTGCGGGTTTGAGGAATTGTAGCAATTTAATAGCGATTGAGGTCTTGACAAATCAAAGGCTTAGCGTGCTACATTACGGGCTACAAAAACTACAATTTGGACAATTGAATGAGGCCCAAAGTAGTAGATTAAATTACTATTGTGGAAGTGCAAATACAAGGCATTTGTTTGGGAAGTATATAGCAAACTAACAACATTAGCAGCTGTGTAAGCTAGGAAAAACATTTTATGAGTAAATGAGAGTTGGATCAACACTTTTTTTAAATCTATGATTGTAAGGAAGGGAGAAAATAGGGAGAGGTCATGAAACTTTGTTAAACTGGATCTTATGGAAATTAATACCACACTTCCTCCCTTCCCATCTCAGGCCTAGAATAATTAATAAATGCAAGCATTGCTCTCTAGAGATTTAAATGCCCCTTTCCTAAACACAGCTTCCACCAAAGTATCATGGATGACTCCAGGGTCCAACAATGGCATCATTTGAAATACATTTGACTTCATTACTTTTTCCTGTTTAATTATGCCATATAAACATATATTTTTTTAAATGTACACTATGGTACTTTAACAGCCCTATTAAATTCCCTCAACGTGTAAAACCGTAGTTCGTAACGAAGCATGCAAGACTTACGGCTATTAAATTGGTCTCGTAAAGCAACCCGCCAACGACTTGCGGGTTAAGGGCAAAAAAAAACTACTAGACGTGGAAATCTGAACTCCGCGGCCGCAAATCCTTTGATCTGTCAAGCCCGTAACTGTTATGTTCGAAAATTGCTATTGAATTGCTACGAATCTACTGGTGTTTAACCACGTACCCGCAAATGTTGCCAAAAAGCCTACGGGTACTAGAGCGTTAATGTCCTATCCGCAGCACTGCAAATGCAAATATACACACACTACTGTACTTATAATTAAAGGGAAAGTGATGTTAGGTATTAAAATAAATAGCAGAACATTCTCAAGCTCGCAGATCTGCAATATAAAATATATAATTTTATGTTTAATTTCCATGTTATATCGATCCTGGTTCAATGTTTTAATACATATAATGGAACTTGCATGGACTAGAATATAATATTTACTGATTTATTAATATTGCATTATTTCTGGGAAGACGGGTCTCAATTACGAAACCCGTAATTAAGACCCGTAAGGCTTTGAAATCTAACCTCCATTTTTCAGTGACGTAATTATGACGATCTCATTTGCCATTGGCTCCATCTAAACCCGTAACTACGGGTTTGACTAATTGATCATGTTCACGGCCTCACATCCAACGTGCGCAAGGATGGTTTACAGGTTTGCGTCCCCGGCCCGTAACTCGCGGCATGGTTCAACTCAATAGCTGTGTAACGCAGCCGAATTTCAATAGGCTTTGAATTTAATAGGGCTGTAAGTCTGTTGTTTCATATTGGCAGCTAAAGTCAATGTGTCTATATGTCTGTCCTTCATTGAAATCCTTTTGTCTTTCATGATGTATCCTCGTTGTCCCTTGAATCCCACCTGTTGGTAGAGTTACAGCTTGGCTTCACCTTGTGGCCATTTTAAAATTTAATGTCAACAGACCTTTCTTATCATACTTGTAAATGCTTTTCACTTCAATGTTTAAAATAATGTCTCTCTCATACCATTAACTTGCAGCAAGGAACCTGTCAGTCATAAATCATAAATGAAAAAGGGCAAGCTAATGCACAAATTTTACTTGTTTAAAATTTGAGAGTGCATGTAAAGTAGGGAAGCACAGATTAAAATAATGCAGAAACAGCAATGAGTAAAAGCAGATCTAACAAAGTGGAGGAAGAGGCTTTTTAGCGGAGGGGATAATAAAATCTTAATGAAGAAACAAGCATTATAAAAAATGTGTCCCTCTTCTTGTTTTTGCTTATGTGTATATATATTGCATTATAAATAAACATAAAGTGATGGAATCCGATACGTCATGAATTCATTCTGCTTATCTATTCAAGAATCCATACTGAGAAGGCAAAAGCATACTTGGCTCGCTCCAATGACTTGTCTAGCATGGAGAATTAGCCTGATTTTTTTTGATGCATTTTCAGAACTGACCTGTTTACATTTTTCAGTAACTCTGTCAGAAATTGGTTTCTCATGCAGATATTTGCATAAATAAAGTGGGCTATTAGTTAATGTTTCTCAACAGAAGAACTGGGGCAGACATTAATATTAGATTTATAAAAGACTTGTGTTCTAAGATTGTTTTTTTTTTTGTTGCCATTTTTCTTGATATATTTTTTTTATCAAATGGTATAAAAACTGGGGTGTATAGAAACGTTTTTTCTATAATACCTAAATATCAAAATAGGATAAAGTTTGATAAATAAACTACATGGACTACTCTTTTCTAATGCTATACCCCTTCTGGATCACTACCTTGTAATAATGAAGGGGTTTCGTGTACTTCAATACAGCTGTGAGATATATAATGTAGGGTCACTCAAGATGGGTAGGTCATAGCAGAGAAGACAGACAAAACGCTTGCACTGGAGAAGGAAATGACAATCCACTCCAGTATCTTTGCCAAGCTAGCCTTATAGATAAGCACAACCAGAGACAAAACGACTGTGCCAGACGTGCTTGGGTCTATAGTATCATGGAGAGTCAGACATTACTGCATGAACTATTCATATATATTCACTTTACTCCACTAGGTAAATATACCTGTTTGCTATATTGATTGTACCTACTGTATACATGTTTGTTTCTTAATTTATGGTTCATAATAATCTTCCCCAACTTTTCTTAATTCTTACAAGTCGTTGATGATTTCTTTAGATTAATCTGCAGTTTTTATTTAATTTCCCTCTGCTCAAATTACTAAACTACCCTATTGGCCTTCAATACAAGTACTACTACAGCCCTCAGAGTGTTTCATCATCTAAGAGGGCAAGGAGCAGACTGTGAACCAAAGTGATAATCCATATTGCAGAAGAAACTGCAAAAGGGTCCAAATGTCCCACACAATGTGGAGTTTCACATTGATCCACGTGGTCAGGAAGGGGCAGGTGGGCTTAGCTGTGCTAGCCCTTGCATTAATTTGCAATATGGAGTTTCACATTGATTCATATGGTCATGAAGGGGCAGGTGGACGTAGCTGTGCTAGCCCTTACATTAATTTGCAATATGGAGTTTCACATTGATTCATATGGTCATGAAGGGGCTGGTGGGCCTAGCTGTGCTAGCCCTTGCATTAATTTGCAATATGGAGTTTCACATTGATTCATATGGTCATGAAGGGGCAGGTGGACGTAGCTGTGCTAGCCCTTACATTAATTTGCAATATGGAGTTTCACATTGATTCATATGGTCATGAAGGGGCTGGTGGGCCTAACTGTGCTAGCCCTTGCATTAATTTGCAATATGGAGTTTCACATTGATTCATATGGTCATGAAGGGGCAGGTGGACGTAGCTGTGCTAGCCCTTACATTAATTTGCAATATGGAGTTTCACATTGATTCATATGGTCATGAAGGGGCAGGTGGGCCTAGCTGTGCTAGCCCTTGCATTAATTTGCAATATGGAGTTTCACATTGATTCATATGGTCATGAAGGGGCAGGTGGACGTAGCTGTGCTAGCCCTTACATTAATTTGCAATATGGAGTTTCACATTGATTCATATGGTCATGAAGGGGCTGGTGGGCCTAGCTGTGCTAGCCCTTGCATTAATTTGCAATATGGAGTTTCACATTGATTCATATGGTCATGAAGGGGCAGGTGGACGCAGCTGTGCTAGCCCTTACATTAATTTGCAATATGGAGTTTCACATTGATTCATATGGTCATGAAGGGGCTGGGGGGCCTAGCAGTGCTAGCTCTTGCATTAATTTGCAATATGGAGTTTTACAGTTGCACTACTGTCATTTAATGAGGGAAGTAGACCAATATGGCAACTTTTAAATGAAATATTGTAATAATTCATAACTCTTTCTAACAGTACTAGGTGTAACATATAATTTTATTTAACCATTTTAGTATTCTTGTGTGAGAGTACAAGCAGAAATATCCAGACTTTTTAAGAGTTTCTGTGCCCCTAGTTTCCACAAGTAATTTGTGCCATTTGATTGTACACCACAGGCTTTAAAAGGCAGATATGAACTATCTAATATAGTTAACTAAACATAATTTTTAACCTCATAAATCATTCACATGCATTAAAAATATTGGCTGGAATGCAGTTGTTTCCTTCAGGCTCTGTTTAATGGTTAAGAGGTGAGGGACCTTTTCGCATTAATGTACTTAAAGTACATTACTAACCTACTTCAAAAAGGAATTATTGACTGATTGATTGATGTAGTTAATTACATATTGTCTAGTCATACATGTAATTATCCTCGTACTCTAGCTGTACTTGTTCTGCAAAAAATCTTTACTAACCAATGAGTTCCACAACGCAACAAATAAGCAATGGCCTCAGTAACAGCTGGTGCGTTAATGTAACTATTCCTTAAAAAATAAGTACAGTGAGGGTATGTGCAAAGCTTTTAAAAAGTGAGCCAAGAGGGAAACGTGTTACTGTGTGGTAATGTTCATTACTATAATTTACCACAAATTGCAATGAGTGGGCCATTGTTTGAAATGGGCTGTAAATATCACTCAGGGGTTTTACAGTTGTAACGCAGACAATAACGGTGAATTGAAGTAAATCGTCTGTCTTAAGTCTTAGGCACTAATAGTTTAGAGTAATTCAAAAGAAGGTAAGTGTAGTTTAGAATTAAACATTGTCTCTCCACTTTTGTTGTTACTCAATTACAGCACTTCCAGGTAGCTGCTGAAAGTTTAATTTCTAGTTTCTAGTTTTTGAGAAAAAGAACATAGTAATAGTAGAAGGTTACTACACTTAATCAAGAAAGTGTTTTCTTAAAAGCTACAGAAATGGATGACATTACTAGCTATGTGTGTTTTATCTTTTTAAAAGTAATGTATTATCAATCCCCCCTTCTGGATCACTATCTTGGCATGGTGAAGGGACTTATGTACCTCAATGAAGCTGTGAGCTATACCATGTAAGGTCACCTAATATGGGCAGGTTATAGCAGAGAGGTCAGAATAAATGCATTGGAGAAGGGACTGGCAACCCACCTAAGTATCTTTGCCAAGACCACCTTATGGATGAGCACAACCAGTCACACAATGTTTCTGGAGTGCTGTGGGCAATGGGGTCACAAATGCTCAGACACGACTGAATGACTAAACAGCAACAATTACAGATCTTATAATGCTTTTCAGGTAAATATTCATGTTCATGAAGAGATACAAAGCATATTTAGCTTTCAAATAAATAATGGGCAATCACTTTTGAAGCTTGTAGTGGTGGGATTTTTATGTATGAAATGTATGCAGCACGAGAGATATTATAAACAATTGGAAATGAACGGTCTACAGAGGAACTTAGGAACAAAACACACAAAATGTTATTTCCCTGAAAAAGTGGGGAGATTCTTGCAAAATGCATAGGCTCTTGATAAGATGAATGCTTCTATAAAGAGACTCACATCATGTCAGAAGTATTGAGCTTACATATATACGGTATGCTCTGAAAAGAGCTATATATTGGCTTGCATAAAACAGCATTAATTGCGGTTATGTCCTATTTATTATAATACAATTAGTTTCATATTACAGATTGGGAGTTCTTTACTCATATACTCTTTAATTGCAAGGAAATTGTGCAAGTGCAAGTTTTGCATAAAAATAACCTGTATGCTGAGGGAAAGGTATATTTTATTTTGCTCCTAATGGCAGAATTAAGGTTGCAAGATAAACCTCCTGGTACCCTAAGGCTGCTTGCTGTTTGGCCCTATTATCATAAACATAGCAATCATATAGTTTACTATTTTTCATTAAAAAAATTAGTTCTCCAGAGGTTAAAAGAAAACATACTGTCCGTGTCTGGTGTGTTTGTAGCACTGTCAGGACATCCATCAAATTAATTATGATTTGGTAGTGTTAGTTGCAGCCTATTATTCTATAGGCAGTGGAGTATTGCTATAAAGAGCTACATAGCATACCTGTCCAGGTGTAATAACACACCCAGCTAAAGAGATTAACATTTAAATTATTTAGCTTTTGCTGAGATTGTTTTCCACATTTCTTTTTGGTAATGTCTAAAACCTTTTTTAGACACAAACAGGCGACCTCCATGTTGCTGTAAAACCGGATATGTTGGGGTTTCACTAAATAAGTTGCGCTTGGTATTTACTTATTCACATTGTTTGTCACGTAAAGGACCACTGTAGATTGAGAAGCTTTGTATCAAATTAACATTATCAGCTGTTCAAGTAGTGGCCATAAAAGTGTTTTCAGAATAATCTTTATTTTAATAGACACTGCTTATGCCAGAAGGATGACATGTTTGTATCTGCCAAACGTTGTGCCAGCTTGAAGACTGAATGGGTGTGTTCTCCTAAACCTTATTATCTATTCAAGCATGAATGGGAGATGGAGGTGTGATGGAAATGTGTTGACTGACTGGCGGAATCAGATAAGATTACAGCATTAGACACCTTCTCCCTACTACCCATATGCTCAACAGAGGCAGCCTGCAAGTATACTTACCAGCCTTCTTTCCTTGCTCTGCAACTACAGCCTTGAAAATGCCATGACATGACAGCTTCCATGCACTCACATCAAATCAGTGGAGATCTAAAAAGGTTGAACTTGATAGACTAAAAGCCTCTTATGACTAGTCTGCTAAAATTAAGTTTATTCTGCTAAAATTAAGATTTTCTCTGAAAATGCTTGTTATACCATGGCTACATACTTCAAAAACATGTGATGTTTTTAATAATCTACAGTGGTCCTTTAAGGACGCACTTTGCTTCCTAATTATATGACACCAGCCTTGTTACAGAGGGTTAAAGATAACTGAAGGTTGCTGTGAAGTGTGGATCCTAATTACCATATACTTTGTATATGTTATGATAAGGAAATAGCTCTTTGAAGAGGGAAATTACTGCATGACTGCACGGCACTTACCTTGTCACAGGTTTCCATGTAATTATAGAATTATCGCTTGACACTGTTTGCCCCGTAATGTAATTTGAAAGAAAGTTTGTCAAATACGACATGTTAATGTAAGTAAAATGCTTTGCCCTTAGCAGTCTGGCACAGATGGTTTCTAACCTGCACAAAATGGGGATCCGTCACCGCTTCAGGGACCTTAGGAGCATATAGCAAATGAGATATGCACGTTACACTTTGACAAGCAAGGAACGTGACACAAAAACTTAATAAGCCTTGAAAAGTCACAGGTAACTGCTGTAAATTGCAAATACAGAAATGACTGACAATCATTGTGCAATTTCTTGCATGTGTTTTAGCTGTTCCCTAGTGATTTCATGCAAGCAAAGCAGCTGTAAGCACACACAGATGGGCCAATTCCATTGCAAGTCTTTGGAGAGTCATGGCAGCTATTTGGATATTCTGCTTCATGCTGTACAGTTGGAAACATTCAATCCTGAAGCTAAAATTAGCTAGGGGGGGAAAATGTCTATTGCCTTTTCAGAAATCTAGAGTGATATGGGGGCTATTTACTACTTTCCGCTGATGCTGGCTAATCCATTCATCAAAATGTTTTAAAAAAAAAGTCATAGATGTTTCAATCCTCATTGCTAATGTTTTAATTGTTAAAAGTCTCTGTCACTGTTACCGTTTTAAATGTTGCATGCTCTTCTGCTTTTGTTATTGTTGTTGTTTAGTCATTCAGTCAACTCCGACTCTCCATGACTCTATGGATCACAGCACTCCAGACATATCTTGTGTCTAGTTGTGCCAATCCATAAGGTTTTCATGGCAAAGATACTGGAGTAGGTTGCCATTTCCTTCTCCAGTGGACCGCATATTGGGGGAACCTACATGGTACAGCTCAAAGCTTCATAGAAGTACACAAGCCCCTTCACCACGACAAGATAGCAATCCTGAAGGGGCTGATTTTATTACCCCACATCTAAATGAATATGTTTGTTGCTGTAGAATTAACAGCAAATAACTAAGATATATATATATATACATATATATCATATATATATACACCATATATTAAATGATTGTTGTGGTGAAATACCTACTCAGAAGGTCCCCAACACAAGCTGGGATCCCGCTCCACGCTGTTGATAGCCAGTAAGCTTGAAATAGCTGTCCGTGGATAGGATTCTCAGCTTGTGTATAATCCAACCTTGGCTTTGCATAAAAGCTGTGTAATGCAGCGGGGATAAGCTTAAAGGAAGCCATGTTTGAAAATTGGCTATGGATTGAAGAGCGAGGCATTTGTGGGCACATTTGCATGTCCCTGCTCAGCTTTCCAGAATGCAGTGTAATAACTGTTTTTCTCGGAATTCTGAGCTGGAAGCAGGTTTTTTAACTTTTTTTAGACATTCAAATGTGAACACATATGTACTATTTATTTACTATTTTTTTAATATATATATATATATATATATATATATATATTTGCGTGTGTATCTATGTATTTATATATATATATATATATATATATAAAACAACTTATATATATATTTTAAGACATTTACAATTTTTTATTACAATGAATTGCAATTATGTTGTTTTTGTATACATTTCATTTCTTCAGTAAATGGGACCTTTTCTCTGTCGCTTTAATGAGACACAGCAAAGTTCCCAGTTACAGAAATAAAAAGTATACATGTAAATAATTTAAATTGCAACTGGTTGTGTCGAAGTGTCAGATCATTTATTTTCAAAGACTGGTTTAAGTATAGATTATCTATAAAGGAACTCCCTCTTGCTAACTATTTGCCTATGGGCAGAGGAAAAGAATGCTTGGCTTCATAAATAATAACACAGATACATTTAATTCTAAAAGTTGTATCATTATTCTTATATATACCAGTGGTATATTTTACCAGGTCCAGGGACAATAGGCATGTCACCATTTAGTACATATTATCAAGCTCTCAATAAGCACAACTTTTTAACATTTTTATTCAGAAAGGTGAAATATGTATCTTTATGGAGACAAGGCCTCTCTAACTCCTGTGTTATTTTATGTACCATATTAACTAAATGTTGAAATGATCCTAAACTCTAAAAGCAGGCTTGAATGAATAGGAGTCAGAGAGGTCTCACCACACCAGTGGGAATGCACTCACCTGAGAATATATAGCCAACAAGAGCTATCCTGGGTATACAAGCTTATTTTAAATATACTTACATCTATAAAAGAATGACATTTGAATATAGTATTTTGCTAAATATCAATCATAGCTTCATTTCAGTATTTTCCTGATCAGTACTGTTTTCAACACTGTATATACTGGATAAATGGTCAAAAATGTATATGAAAGGTATATGGTAGTGATTCCAGGATATTTTTTATTGGATCTCTAAACATGTTATCACATTATCGGTCTAACCAGTTGGTTGCACCACCTTGAAACTGCCGATCGAACTACACTTATTGTGCCATTTTCTGTACCCTTTGCTTTATCTTGGTATCAAAATACAGCTGTATTTACTTGAATTGAAAAAATAAATGCTCTTTATTGGGACACAGATGAACTACAATAATTTAACGAAATAAATAAATCAATTTAATTAACTTGTAATTAATTATGAATTTACTATAGCTATTGAAAAATTTCTCCATTCTGAAAAAATGTGATGGAAGAGTGTAATAAGACTTGTAATGGTTAGGTGCATTTAGAGGACCACTGTTCAATGAAATATAAGTATGTCTAACCATTTTGAGTCTGACCAAGAGTATTTAAGCAGAATAAAACTCATAAAGGTAGTTTTAAATAGAAAAAATAATGTTGATGCCTCTGGTGGACTGTTAAGGCATCCACGATACTTTGGTAGAAGTTGTGTGTGTGAGAGGGACGTTTACATTTCTAGAGAGCAATGCTTGCATCTACTGAGAGTCTGCGAGGGAGAGGGGGTGTGGTGTCAATTTCAGTCAGTTTTAACAAAGGCCCCTGATTCCCTCTTCCCCTCCTCGCCTACATTTTCCTCTATCAACAGATGAAAAACACACCCTATTGATCCAGTTATGATATAAAAAATTGCAGAATAGATGAATCTATTTATAAAAAGAGCCCTCTGATTTCTTTAAATATATTTAATATTTGCAATATATAAACTCTTTCTCCCTAACTATACCAAGGAGAACAATTTAACCAAAAACTGCTGTCACTGACAAAGTCTATTTACTTTGTTTTAAATGTAAAGCCCTATCTGTAGTCAGCCTTCACTACAGCACATATGATTTACACTGTACCAAGTATACCAGGCATGTGATATTCTATGAATCACATATTCATAAATAGAGCTATAAAGATGCAAATGTCGTCCCTTTTATTGTTCTCACATCTTATAGCTCTATAGCATCTGTTCTTTAATACAATCTCTGTAACATTAAGAGAGTTTATAAGATATATCTGTTCTTGTAGACTATCTGATAATATACTTATTTGCAGTCACTAATATTCAGCAGCATATTCATTTTCCCCCTTTAAAGGACCACTGCACAATGAAAATAAAATATATGTTTGAAAATGTTAATACTGACTAAGAACATAGTTAATTAGGAGAAAAATCATACAGCTAGTTTCTACTTAGAAAATAATAAATGTTGATGCCTCTGCAGGACCCTGAAGTGACCCATGATACATTGATGGAAGTTGTGTGTATAATAGGTGCGTTTACATTTCTGAAGGGCTATTGTTGCATTGAGTGATGCAAGTGACTGCCTCAGGACATGTAATGGGGAGGAGTGTGGTATTGATTTCAATCATATGCAATTATCAAACAAAGGCTCTGAACTGATGTATCCCCCAACCCTCTCTCTACTAATACTACAAACACACATCATCCAGCTCTCAGAGTTTGATGTAACAAACACAAAATGGATTCCCATTCTCAAAAATTAATATTTCCCCCCAAAATGTTTTATGACCATGTCTAGCTGTTGATATAGTTACATTTATATTTGTACATACTTGACATACCAGTGTCTTTTCATTGAGCTGCAGTGGTCCTTTAACTGCACCCCTCCTCTGCAGGTCACAAGTCCGTATTTCAGTGTTCCTTTTCAGCAAATGGAAGCCGTCTCTATTCATTTGTATACCCCTTCAAGGAACATGAAATAGCTTTCAGGGCCTACAGAAATCCAGTGTCTAACTTATGTATTTTAATGAGCAGCAATGTCAGTAATAATAAAAATGATGTTTCACTTAGAGGAATACTTTATGCCCAGATACTGCTCTGTGCTAACATAGCCAGAACATGAATGACAAGGACTAATAAGAGCTGCATTAGGTAGTCATCGCACTGACGCTCCAAGTACTGCTGCCACAATGTGAAGCCGGGAAGCTTTTGTATTCATCTTTTGTGTTAAAATTAAACTGCCAGCTTTAGTGAAGTTATACAACATGCAGACTTGCTTCTGAAACAGCCAGGAGCAATGCAGTGCTATATTACTGGGGGTAACCAGAAAAAAGAGTGCTCCTGTTACATCAATAATTACTACTGATGCTCTGTCTAAATATTTGGCAAAATGTTTTTGCGTTATATAAATATATTAACTAGGTCACCTCATTAATATTATCACTCTCAATGTAGTTATCAATACATTTACACTTCACTTACTAAGATGTGTCCAGAGTAGTTTATTCCCAGCTTCTAGTACTTTCTGCTTTCTTCCTGTTCTCTCTCTTGAAGGGTGCCATTTGCCACAGCTGTGACCTGAGAACATAAGGGCTTTACACAAAATAAAATTATAATTTTATTTTTTAAATACAACCTCAAAATTCACAGGACTCTCTAACGATAAAAAATAAAGTGCTATATGTGATGGGACTGTGAAGTTATCTATAAAATGCAGTCCATTAGTGAAAGGCCAGCCACAGTCCTTATTCTCCAGTGTCTTCTTTATCTGGTACAATAATATATCAGTTCCAGGCCTTTTGCTCCGATTCTCTTTAGTAGACACAAAGACTGAAAAACAATAAGGCAAAGAGAAGAGCAAAACAGGACCTGCTGGTGTAGTAAATACAAACAAAATCTTTATTTCAAGCAGGGTAATACCAGGCAATTCGACCCTGAACAGGAGAAACCGCAAACCCCAGACGCGTTTCAGCCTCTGTGGGCCTCGTCAGTGAGGTGCATCTTTACTCACTAAGGCACAGTAAGCAAGGGGTCCACGTCTGGTTCCCCCTATCACCCCTAGGGTGAGAAAAAACCCTAAGGGTCATTTGCATACACAACAAAGAAATGAGAGGTGCTCAATCTGAAAACGAATAATACCTAAGTAGGTTTGTTCTCTAGGTCTGGTTACCTACTCAGAGAGCAACCGCTTTTAGCTGACTTGTGCCCTTCACAGGGAGAAATATCCTGAAGTATATGAGTCTGGCCCCACTCACTAGAGTGACCCAGCCCCCAAATACCAGGCAATTCTACCCTGAACAGGAGAAACAACAAACCACAAATGAGTTTTGGCCTCTGTGGGCCTTGTTAGGGAGTTCAGCTAGACCTCACTGAAGGCCGAAACGTACGTCTGGGGTTTGCTGGGTTATCCTGTCCATAGAACCTGTTAAGGTTAGTTCTTTCTCTGATTGAGCACCTCTAACTTTGTTTTTCGTTTAAGAGATCACAGTAGTCCTATATTTCATATTTGTTGAAGTACTACTCTTAAAAGTAAGCAAAGTGTTATTAGAATGTACTAAAAAAATACAGCCTACAATGTATTAGCTCTCATATGCAGCTATGATGCAGTACAATTACCATTTTAGTTTCAGTTGACCAACTTCCAAAGCTGGGAGAAGACTATGAATACAGAGGAAACTTGCACAATGAGAATGTGGCAGCTAGAACCACCAATGTTTTCATCACAATTTCTTAAAATCTCATTAGTTTAAAGGAGAGCATATAACTCTGAGAAAGTAGCAGAAAGAATACAGAAAGAAAAAGAAAAGAAAAAGTAGCCAGTAATGAGTAATGGAATATAAAAGTTAAATGTAAAAGAATATCTTTATTTTTTTCTTTCAAAAAACATATTGACCAATATAAGGTTTAGGTATGCACAGGGCTGGATTAACCATTAAGCAAACTAAGCACGTGCTTAGGGCATGAAGGGAAGGGGGCACCACAGAAATTTACCATTGTCGGATTTACCATGGACTGCAAATGGTGCAAAACTACAAATGGTGCAGCTGAACCAGGTTCCAAAAAAGGGTCTCCCACAATAAATGAAACAATGACATACATACAGATTCCTTCTTCCTTTATCGAGCACTCTGAGTTGTAAATTAGCATACTAATTAACATATAATTAAAATAGTTACCCAATCAATGCTGAATATCTCAGGAATGATTTGCTGTGGAGCATCTGTTCCCAAACCTCTCCTCAAGACCCCTCAGACAAGCAATGCTTTTGGTTTAACCCTGTTTGAATACAGATGAGGCAGTTACAGTCTGTTGACCACAAACCGCTTCTCCGGTGTTCACACAATGTTATATCAAAATCATGGACTGTCTGATGTGTCTTGAGGAGAGGTTTGGGAACTGCTGCTTTAGAGTAAAACAGCTAGTACAATGTACAGACTTCTGTTATGCTCATTAACAAGAAACCAACTTGTTGTTGGGATGACAGTGTCCCTTAAAATGTTATACTGACCAGGAAATATACTGACTACTAAATGATATAGAGCAGGGGTGGGCAAGTCCGGTCCTGGAGAGCCCCACACATGCCAGGATTTGATTATATCCCTGCTGCATACAGGTGAGTGAATTGTTTCTTCAGTCGTCCTGATTGACTCACCTGTGCACAAAAAGGATATCCTCAAATACAGGCTTGTGTGGGGCACACCAGGACCGGACTTGGACAGCCCTGATATACAGTATTAATGCTTGATTTACACAAAATGAAAAATAAATCTTAAACATAAAAGAATAAACTTAAACATTGTTTAAACTATGTTAATTATATAGGTAATTGCAGACATAATATTGGGTTACATTTTGGGAGTGTTGGCCAAGATAGTGACACTTCAGGGCCTCTTGGGTGGTTGATTATTAGCCAAACTTATTAGAGGTATTCCCCATTTAGAGCTCCACAATGCCAAATAAGGTTATGCATGCAGGAGCACTATGTGAAAAAAGGGCTAAACGGGCTGTTATATCGCTATAGAGCTCAGACACCGATATGGCAAATCGCAGAGCCCTGAGCAGGGACTTAAAGGGATCTGCGCTTAAAAACAGCCATGTAGCGAGAGTTAGTGGAATTACAGGAAAAAGAGTGCAATGGCGAATCAGCTCTCAAAGGGGTAGCGTTAAGCTCAGTATACCTATATATGAAAATTAATTGACAGCGGAGTGACAGGGATGTACGTAATGTTGGTAATGCCCAATGTTAGGCCATTGCAGCCTTTTCAGCTTTGGTGTACCTCCAAGTTCAACGTTAATATGCAGTGTATAATGAGCAGTGTCATACACCTTAAAAAAAATGGATTATTAAAAAACGGAAAATATCCAAAATAGAGCTGTAGGTATGTGAGCCTTGGAGACACAGCAGAGCATCAGAATGGTCCAGTGGAGAGCAAACAGAAGACAGACTACACAAGATAAATGTACACCAAGCCATATGCCTGAACGGCTCCCACATCAACTGGCAGAAAGATTGAAAATGATGCTTAAAGCTGGGGGATTTTTGTCATTGTTATGTGGTGCATTCTTAACAAATGACTGCATCATTATAGGTAGGGAAAACAAAACAAAATTACTTTGAATCTTGAAAGGTTTGCTCACTTCTTTTTATTTCAGTAAGAAAAAGCCCCAGTGGTACCTCATAGTGCCTCAGAATTTGACATATAATCCATAACAAGTATTTTCCCCCTTGGATTGATATCCCTTAGAGCGAAAGAGTTGTTTAAACTACCTTTCTGTGCGGAGTAAACTATTTAAAATGATGGGAGGTTGAAGGCTTTGCATTTATTATTTATACAATGAATGCAAAATGCCAAATAAGGTTATTGGATATGCAGTACAGGCATAATATTGTATGTAGGGCACTGCTTTTCTGTTTTAAAAGCACTGTGTGTTTGTTATCAGTTGTAAAAGCTGCTCAGACACTAATAATGAAACCTCTCCAATGGCTGCTGTTTTTAGAAACTGAAAAGCACCTCATTTTATTTGGATTACTTAAATAAAAAATTGCTCTTGTGTATTTAAATCATTTATTTAGCATTTTATTCCGAGTTTGCTCTTTGGCTGTCAAGTGAACTTACTCAGCCTCTAGTTTGATTAGGACTCAGGAGATATATTTTTTAATAGGCACTCAGTACATTTAAACTAATCTCACCCCATACAAGTTTTGACCCATCTTCAGTATCTTGTGATGGTCTTTTCGTTCAATTTTTTTCAATTTTTTTGCTACAGTTCTTATCCATTGCATGCTTACCGAGTACCCTCCTTGTAAATGCATCAAACAGTTCTAATAAACCCTTTATATAAGAAAAAAATGCTTAGCAAGGATTAAAACTAATATGATTGAGCCCTGGGACAGACTTACTTAAAGTGAGAAACTTTAGGAATCTTTCTAGTCCCCACAGATGTGCCTGGCGTGCTGCTTCCCATATGGTCATGGAAAGTTGGACACGACTGGACAACTGAAGAACACAACAACTAAACGCTATGTTAACCTATGAACAATAATTAATAGTGTGATATCTCTATGAGTACTAGAAAACGTCTCATCTTAGTACAACTGGCCCAGTGTCTTTATAAGCTGTCATGTGAACCTACCATCTTTGAAATATAAGCCAGCAACATTGTGCCACCTTTTGCAGTCATATAATGCCACCATACATGTTGATGATGCAAGAGGAGAAGTGCTCTTTTGGACACACTATTTATCAATCAAAATATACATTTAACTTTAAGGACCATAGTAATACCTTACATATAAAACTTGTTTTCAAAGATCAGACGAGCTTCTGATATCCACCCATAGGGGAAGGTGGTAGGCTGTGCTAAATTTTCAGAGACAACGTGTTATCAGCAAAGTAAGTTCTCTTGGCAATATGCTTTTGCAGTGAGGGCAGCCTATTACAATTGTTTTGGCCTCTTATCGGATGTCATTGTTCCTAAAGGACCACTGGCCAATGAGAAAAGTGTTTGGAATCTTTAAGTCTTGACACCTCCATTTCTCCTTTACAGTGATAATTACTTGCTAACTTCTCAGCCAATCAAATGTATTTTGTGAAAAGTATATTCAAGATTATGACCTGTAACTGGAAGCATGGGCGATATTATAACAGTTTACATGCATCTTCTTAAAAATTAAGTTAATTAACAATTCAGATTTTAGTTGTTATAATGAGGAGTGGATACCAAACATAACGAAGCACTGATTACGAAGATTTTTCATGTACATATAGTCAAACACTTCCAGTGTCTCAAATAATTATATTTCCAAAGTAGACTAGAAATAAAAAATACAATTATTTTACATTTATTTACAGTATTTGTTATTTGGCCATGCTCTTTTCACCTCTCTATAGCTCTTTGAATATAAGCTCTCATGAGCAGTGTCCTCGGCATCTTTTGTGTTCATAAATACGTCCTATGTATTCATAATGTCCCTTTGTATAGAGTTGAAGACAATGCTATCTTTTATGAATAAAGTACAAGAAAAGATAATACAAGTAAACATATCATTGCTTAGTACACTATGGTTTTAAAGAAAAAGAACTATAAATGTTGTTTTGTGTGATTTTTATGGAAGCTATGAGATGTTCCTTTGTATTGTTATCTATTGATAAAGACAGTAAAAGCGAGTTATTAATCCACAAAAACACGTACTAAGTGCTGAGCAGAAATATCAGAGTTCAGGTACAGCCCATTGTATGTGGACATGATCCATTCTGCAACCCACATCCACACGTGGACATCCGGAGATGTTATTACATGGGGAGTGGGGGGAGGAATTCAATGCCCCATCATACTTATATGAATGTAGACAAATAAATATGAACACACAAAAGTGTGTACAAGTGGCATGAATGGACGGCCCTGATGAAAGCAAATTCTGTATGATGCCAAACATATATTTTAGTGGTCTGATCAACCCTAAGAACACCTTTCTAATATTATCTGCTCATCTCACATAATAAACTATCAATTCCCTGTTACTCAAGGTTTCTACTGGTAGAAGGTTCCTGGCTTGTGTATAATCCACAAGCCAGGAATCACACCCACATACAGCTGTTTCAGGGTTACTGCATATGATCAGTGTGGGGCCGGATCCTTGGCTTCTATCGCTCTTTTGCCCACCATATATCAAGTGATTGTTGTGGTGAACTACCTACTCAAAATATCCACTACACAAGCTGGGATCCGGCCCCACGTTGATGATAGGCAGTAACCTTGAAACGGCTTTACATGGGTAGGATTCTTGGCTTGTGTATAATACAACCCTTGCTTTGCTCAAAGCTGTTTGATACAACGGGCACATTCTTAAGGGAAGCAATGTTTCATATGGTTATGGATTGCAAGAGTGAGGCATTTGTGGGCACATTTTCATGTCCCTGCCAAGGTTCCCAGAATGCATTGTAATAACGGTATTTCTTGGAATTCTGGGATGGAAACACGTTTTTTAACTTGTTTTAGACATCCAAATGTGAACACAAATGTACTATTTATTTACTATATATATATATATATATATATATATATATATATATATATATATATATATATTTAAATACCCCTTCTGGATTGCTACCTTGTTATGGTGAAGGGGCTTGTGTACTTCAATGAAGCTGTGAGCTATACCATGTAGGGTCACCCAGGATGGGGAGGTCATAGCAGAAAAGTCATAGCAGACAAATCACGCACGCACCACTGGGGAAGGAACTGTATCTTTGATGGTCCATATAATTTATTATTGACACAAGCTCATACACTGATAGAAATTCATGTAATAATTGCACAGAAAGAAATAAAAATAGAATATTTCAGTCCTTTAAATGTGTACACTTTCAGAGTTAAGTGACCACTGTGGCCAGTGTTTCCTAGTTTTTTTGGAAAAAAGGCAAATACACAACCATAACATTTTCACCTGTATATGCACTTATTCTGTACTATAGGCTTCCACTTTCTTGCTGCTTCTTATAGCTTTTATCTCTAGAGGGAGTGCACCTGTAAACTAATGAACATACCACTTACAATTCCCATTGTGTATATTTAACTTCCCCCTATACATTTAAAGTATTTGCCCACTTCAGGAAGTTGATTTGTGCAGCATAATTACATGCAAGATTAATAAAAGGGTTGTATGTTTTACATGCTAAATATATGTAGCCTATTTTCAAGTGTAGTTCTTCCGAACAGGATATTTTAAATGTAGGATCACAATTGTACTTTAAGTCTATAATATTATAAGTATTATTTCTCTATTAAAAATGTTGCTGTAGAGTGCTGTAGAGCATTAATAGATTCAAGTACAAATAGATACAACTTTCAAATAAAAACACATAATCTCAGAGCAAAAAAAAAGTATTATAATAAATTTAAAAAAATAAGGCTTGCCATGCATAATTATAATGTGAATATAATATAAATGGAATAATTCCAATGGAATAAGCCCAATGTTCCCTTGATGTTTCTGCTTACTCCGGCAATATTTACTATGAAAACCAGCAATTCTGCATACAGTGAATACAATACAAATGTACGTGTTGAGTTTTACAATTCTGCCCTGATCAGTCATATTTCAGTGAGCAGTATTAAATTTGCTTGCGATCATCCATGTATGTACATAATAAAGCATACAACTATGGACGGTAGTGGTAATAATGTAATAAAATATATTCTCTTCAATCATACAATGGGTCTTTTTATATGGGCACATTCCCTGGTGTGCTATGATTGAAAAAGCACATTTTGTAGCAGAACTTATTCAGCATTTGACATAAGATAATTTAAATTTGCCATGCTTGTGAGGTAACTCACCAGGGAGAAAGCAGTGTTAAATAAATAATACAGATAAAAATGTATACGTCCTTCTATAGCAAAGCTAATGTAGCTAACTTACAATAGAACTGTAACATGAAGACACAGCACTATAATTTGATGGATTTGTTTTGACAGGAGCCAAATAATTGAGAGTGAAAGGTGTCAGCATAGATGATATATCGTATAAGCCACATTCAGGAGGCTACCCCAGAAGCAACTGCAACTAGAGTATTATTTCCTTTGATGTCCCACTGTTACTCACTTCCAGTTTATTACAAACCCATGAAAGGTATTCAGTTTTACAGATCTGGAAGGCGTTTCCGAGGAAAGGATAAAATGCAAGGAAGCTGGGAATTAGGACAATGCATCCTAACAAATGGATTCGTTCTGGATAAGCAGAAGAATTACGTATTTAGCAGAGGACACACTGCATGTTAACAGCTGGTAAAAAGGTTATTTTAAATCCTAGTTCGACTTTCCTTGCTGCATTGATAGTATTTATATTAAAGGGATAATGAAGTCACCAGATGTGTTCTACACCATTATGTAGAATCTTGAAATACATGTGTGAAAGCTGTTTACATTTTTAAAATTGATCAAAATCTAACTAAGATATTAGTTTTTGTATTTAT
This sequence comes from Discoglossus pictus, assembly GCA_027410445.1. NCBI lineage: Eukaryota > Metazoa > Chordata > Amphibia > Anura > Alytidae > Discoglossus > Discoglossus pictus. Next base: position 286,477,246 of record CM050166.1, on the reverse strand, counting down.
TGCCATCCTAGAAGACTCTTTATAGGTACTAAGATTGGAGTCTGTAACCATGAGATATTCTATATATATATATATATATATATATATATATATATATATACATATATATATATATATATATATATATATACACATTAAACTCCCTGTTATCCGGTACCCACAGGGATTGCCTATTGCCGGTGCCGGTTGCTTGAGAGTGCCAATTTTAAAAGCCCTAACTAACCCTAAACCCCCTAAAAACATTTAAACTATCTAGTAAACAACTACTGCTATCTAATATAAGTCATTTCAAGCTAAAAAAAACAACAGAAAAAAAGTTGTTTTAAAAAAATAAATAATATTTGGATGCCGGTTGTGCCGGATAATGCAGATTAAGTGAGAGTTTTGGTCAACCAAGGAATAAAGGCAGGTGGCGGTTGCTTGAGAGTCCCGGTTGGTTGAGTGCTGGATAATCGAGAGTTTACTGTGTATATATATATATATATATATATATATATATAGGATCAAAGGCAATGGCTGCGGGATTAGCCTCTTTCAAGTCCGTAAATGGGTAAAATAGACCCACAGGTTACTTGGGCCACAGAGGTGTCGCAAAGGGCTTATTTATAAATCGTAGCACTAATTAAGCAAATAGAAACCCTGTACTTTTATTAAAAGTGAAAGTGATGTTTGGTCAGAATTAATAGCTCAACATTTCTCTACTCTCAAATCTGCAAATAAAGAAATTTAATTTCATGTTCACTCTTCGTCCAAGTCCCATGGGCTTGGAAGACATGCACCCTACAAGCCCTCACAGGCTTGAATAACGAGCTACGGGCTTGGAGGTCATTGAAGCCTGCGGGACTTTGGACAGAAATTAAACCTTAAATCAAAGATTATAATTTGGCGATGTGCAAGCTTGAGAATGTTTTGCTATTAATCCTCATGTCCCCCATTGAGTTCCCCATCATTTACAGTGCTTTACAGTGCTGGATTGAATATATATTTGCTTGTACAATGCTTTGAGTTTGCAGGCCTTCAACCTCCAAACCCGTACGCGTTTTAACAACGATTTACTGGCTTCGAGGTCATTGAAGCCCACGGGGCTTGGGACGGAAAATAAATCTGAAATGAAATATTGGATTTGGGCGATGTCCCCCATTATGTTGCCTATCATTTACAGAGCTTTACAGTGCTGTCTTGGATTTATATTTGCATTTACAGTTTTCCGACTTTGCGGCCTTTAAACACGATTTACGGGCGTGCAGGAAATGCTTGCGGCCGCTTTCATAGTTTGCGATCGGCTGTAAGGGGGACCTCCTTGCGGCGTCTTTTGAATAGCAGCGTAGCCGTTACGCTACGCAGGGCCACAAGGAACTGCAGTTTTGCGCCCATTTTACTGCCCTTAATAAAATTAGGCCCCTAGTGAGTATGTGGTGAGATGCAAACATGTCAAGAGGAGAGAATGCCTGGGTTTCAGGCAAAAATAATTAGTAATTTGTAGAAAGGACAGTATTTACAGAATTTACAATTACTATTATTGGTCAATGTTTTTGCCATTGTTCCAGAGGAAGGCTTGCCCCTCAGGCATTACATTGAGGAGGGATAAATAAGCTAGCACTTTGTTTGACTAATTGTAAGCGCTGTGGGTGTTTTTGTAATAAATTCATAAATTGTACTATAAAACACAGATTTATATTGCATCTTGGAAAGTCTTCAGTAATCGTGAAGCATAGAAACTCTGACTAAATTGCATTTTGATATACTAGATATTTTTTTTGAGCTGGAGACATAACATTTCTTTATTAGATGAACAATATTTTATTAAGATTATTGTTTCCTTCACTGAATAGATATTATGTTTCAAGAACACCTTCTTCAGATTGCACTCAAATGCTGGTTTGATAATTATTTATTCATAAATTAACATAGGGATCATCATATCCAAGAAATGAAATCCAAAATTCTCCTAATATTTTAAATGTTGTCTCTAAATTGAAACCGGTCCAACTCTTATGGGATGTTTTTTTCATAATAAAGGGTTCTTCAAAATATCTCTCCAACTTGAAAAAAGACTCTAGATACCACATACCATCTTACCACCATATTAAGGGGTTCTTCAAAACATCTCTCAAACTTGAAACAAATAGATAACACAATTGTTTGAATGGTCACTCCTAACAGAATGATAACTCATATTTTATGAATGAATTCCAAAGGTAGTCCTGAGTTATATGCATTGTTCATGGGGTTTCAGTGGGCTACTCTTGATACCTTTTATTTACATAGCAGGAATAACAAGGATGTTCTTTTGTAACTACTAAAATTACAAACAATGATGGAAAAAAATAAAATGAATAGAAATGGATAACAGAGTGATAAATTGTGTGGTCTCTACCAGGTAACTTGAGACCTTGTGCTATCTCTCCAGCACATACCCAGTAGTTCCTTCTTCGCTGATGACAAAATGACCATGCCAGCCACCAAATAAATTACAAAGTACCCTTAGAGCTTGCTATCCTATTTTTCCTTAAAGTAAAAAATGTGCAGTCTGATATTTTATGAATCACATATATAGTAGTTGAACAGAAAGTGTGCATATTAAATAGCCAGTAGGAGATACCAGCCCCTAGATTCAATTGCTTAGTGCATATGCTGTATTCAAATATAGTACTACTCAGTACAGAAAATAATGACAATTAGGGCAGGAAAAAAATGTTTCAGAGCCACTATATAAGTGGCATATAGTCATAAAAAGTATGTATATCATGACAGACCTCAAATATCTTAAAGGGATACAATTTTGGAGAGAGGCTTTGGTAGTAGTGAATGCTGTCTGTGCACAGATAACATAGGGAAATTAATTGGGTTATATCTGCTAAGGTGCAAGGTCTGAAGAACTCTTGCAGAACATGTTTAGTCTCATGTTATTTTATGAAGCAGATAGATTCAATATTGAAGCGGTCTTCAAGCATCTCACATACATATGGATTCCTTTGTGTGTCTATGTAGTAGTTGTAATCTAGGCAAGCGTCGTCAATAGACTATTGTCCTATCAACTGCTCAAGCTCAATAATTGTCCACTCCTTAGCTAAAACCCAATATTATAGACTAAACCAAATCCTACACATAGGTCAAATTCCTAAATTTGCATGTTCTCTTAGAATTTGAATATGCCAAGGAAGACATTTGAAAAACTGAAAACCAAGACATGTCAGTGAGGGTGTGGAGGGTTTACATAAAGAAGCATTCTTGCTGCTATAATGATACCAGACAGTTCTCATTTTGCTGTTGGACTGGTACATTTCACTTGTTCCATTCTAAGCACTTGAATTACAAAACAGCTATGCAACTTTTCAAGCAGAAAATCTTGGAAATCATGGAGAAATGCAATTTATGAACTAGTAGGTAGTTGAGACACAATGTGGAAAGGATTCTACATGACATGAAGTGGAAGTGTGCTTGAAAAGCTCATAGCTCATTGGCAGCATAATGGAAATCAAGTGTAATGTCTAATTTACAGAGAAATGATGTTTGCAGTGCATTTGCCTGTGAAAAGAAAAAATCATATCTGGATAGGATCTAACGCATTGGTCATTTCACTCATGTTTACTTCAAACCATTATAGAAAGGCGATGGTGCACAAATGCTTCCTCTTCAGGTTCTGATAGTCTTTCTCTCGTCATTGTATGTATTGCACACTATTATTTACTACACTGGACCAAAACTAAACAGTAAAACAGAACCCCTATATATAATATTGGTAACACAAGAAAATGGCAATATCAAATACCCCTCTGTATTGTGTCCAATAAGTAAAATATGCAAGGACATTATGTATAAACAGCAGGCATGTACTTTAATAATATGGCTGTAGTTCAGAAGTCTTATGTGAGGCCCATAATGCCTCAACAAATATAAAGTAACACAAGGAAAGTTACATTATAACTCCCCATCTTAGCTCACTTAGATACCCTTGAAATCACACCATGTAGAGAGTAGAGAAGAATGATAAAATGGACAAGGAATGTACATGTTTGTCTATAATGCATTAAAAGATGTTTTAAACATTATAAAAGTGTTTTTATTCATGAAAAATAAATAGTAAATCTTGTCTAAACTGATTGGAAACTAAAAGGAAATGCCAGAGGAAATACCTCTGTGTGAGCACACAGTATGCACAACTCTAGATCTCATTGGCAGACGATTATGGCTCATACAGCTGTATTACTGCACATTGGCTGATAGGGACAAACCCCCATACCCTCCCAAACATCTCATCAAATTCAGTATATATATGGATAAGAAAAGTATATAACATCTGTCCAGAATGGAGAGCAATCCAGTAAGTCAAACAGCATACTTTGTCACATTCATTGTGCACTTTAAAATGCCTTACTGTTGGTCATAAACAAAATAATTTGATTCCTTTTGAGGGGTTCTGGTAAAAAAAAACAAAAAAAAAACATATCAATAGGACTATCAAGATACATATTTTGTATGTAGATATCTTTTCATTTATACTGATCCAAATGTACTTTCAGATCTTTTTAACATTATATAGGACATTTAATACTCTATCAGCCTCATCAAATTGGAGCCTCTTAAGTCCAACGCGTAGCTCGTGAGGGCTGCGTGCTTGAAATTTGACCTTTTTACGTCACTATTAAATTAAAAGTGCTGCGAGCTATGAGCGAGAGACGCTAAATCGTAAACCATTTGTTGCCTGTCGGAGTTGTGGGCTAGAAAGCAAACAATAAATCAAGCACATTGTTACGGGTTCAGACGGAGCCAATGGCAACAGAGATCGTCATCATTGCGTCACAAGAAAACGGAGGATGGATTTCAAAGTCTTACTGGCTTCAATTACGAGCTACGAGCGAACCCACATTCCAGTCATACTGCAATATTAATAAAGAAGTAAATATGATATTCTATCACATGCGAGTTACAGTATATGTATTAACACACAGATTGCCAGGTTCGATATAACACAAAAATTATGCAGCCCCAATTTAATAGGGCTGTATCTGTTTTGAAGAAATGCTAATGTCATCCTAATATAAAATAATTAAGTAATTATTTATAAAACTATAAACCATGTTTTTCTAGCTACAAAAGCTACATTGTCATTGTAAGATATACACACTACAGGATGAAGTATTGGTGAAATCTTGGAGAATACCTAAATTCTTGTATTATCCTTTGGGGTTTATTTACTAACCATAAGAATTTCCCAAAAGCTTTCTCTTTAAATGATATGGCCTTATTGGTTTTACCTTGCGGTGCAGCCTTAGACAGTATTCTTTTGAAATGTTCCCTTTTCTTTGGAGTTAAGGCATAAAAATCCTTGAAAAGCTGTGAACATTTTAGCTTTAGTACTGGGATATTTAGTTATGCCTGTCAGCCACTATGTATTTATTTTAATTTTGTCATTTATAAGGTAAAATATGTATTAGATATTTTGGATGTAAATAAAACACTGCAATTTATGCAGCTTAATGCACAGCTAAATAAGCTTGGTTTCAGTAAGTATTTCTGCATATCATTAGCTCTGTCACTCCAGGGCAAAGTCACTGACATTTACATGTTCATAGGCCAAAAAATACATCAATCAATCAAGCTTGACTTAACAGTATTTGTCCCCAAATATATTTCTTTTGTTTTTATTAGTCTCTCTGGGCAGCTTGTTCAATTCCAAATGATAAGCACTAATTATAAACCAAATAAGAATAATTTAGTTTTATCCATGTTAAAATGTCAATGGCATATTGATGGAATATACAAACAAACAAGGATAACAATCCATGAATAGTGCACTCCAAAAGAATGTAAGACCTGTACCCTCAAAATAGTCCTGCTTCTAGTGCAAGGCAAAAGATATTGTGCCCCAAGTTGCAAGTACAGGAAAATGGAACACCTGCTTAAGTTGCTTGGAGAAAAATATATAGAGTTTCTGTGTGGTTAAAGTAAAAGATCAAGGGCCCATTTCATTTTTAGAAATCAAAATACAGAAATAATATAATTGTAGTTCTTTGCTAAACTATATATCAGTAACATAAGGAACAGAAGCAAATGTTTGATGTAAAGTAAACATAGAATGAGTGTTTTAATTGTCTTTAGTGCCTTCATCATTGCAAAGTCACATGCTTTGTGTCACTTTATAGTGAAGGTTTCTGCATTATCACTTCCATCTTTTACACCTGCTACACTCACAGACTTAATCACTAATTAACCATCTACTCCCTTTTCAATTACTTGCCAAGTCCTTGTTTCTCCCTTTTAATCTCTTTACCTTTTGTTTAATTTCTCCTTTAGTCTGTAAACTTGTGAACTCTCAGTCTTACAAAGCACTTTGTATAAAGGTGTCATGTATGATTCTTATCTCAATGGCAGGGTCATCAAGCTCTTTGTATGAATCTGTGAAGTTATGTATTGCATTCCCATGTTTTTTAGTTGGTTCTATATAAATGACATTCTATACTGTCAATGGCTCCCTTAATAAGATGGTGCTCTGGGGAGCTACCTACTTTACACATAGCGAAGAGCAACCCATGACTGTACTCCATAACCAAGTGATATCCTTCTGTATGCATGCTAGAGCTTAGATTAGATTAGCCATATGGCACAAGGTTTTGTATGAAGTGGTACATTGCCCCAACTAGGTACGATTTTCTGCTGCTACCCCATATTTTATTCAATGTTGGTTCTTGTTTATATATAAGGTATTAGAGATGGAGGAAGTAAGAGTGAAGAATTATCATTCAGTTCTCTGGGATAGGGTGGGACCTAGAGTTGATTCCACAAATGAAATGTACGTTGATATCCTGCTAAGCATCTATTGATATATTTGCATTTATTGCATTTTGTTTATATTGTGCCTGAACAAGAAGAAATTGAGTGTATATCAGGATGGAGGAGCAAGTTTATAAAATTTTAGAGTACTCATTAGTATTTGTATTTACCAATGATCCCAAAGAATTCAAACCGCTAAGAATAGCTGGGGCTAAAAAAGATTTTAAATAGCTACTTTACATTTTTTAACACACTATTTTAAACTCCTATCACAACATTACAGTTTTTGGCTCTGTTTGTTCTCAGTTGCTTCTTTTTTGAACCGTTAGGTTGTATGCCAAGCATTATATGGTAATATCGAAGGTGGGCTGCTTATTCTCTGTGCCTAAGGAGCACCTCATTGACAAGGTCTATGTCAGCTGAAGCATATGTCACGGATAGCTCTTTCTCCAGTACACGAGACTTGCCTGGAATTTTGGGACTAGATTGACCTTATACTGTAAGCAGGATCATACTTGTGTGTAGCACATGTGAGCTAATGAGAATGCACCCTTAGTGGGCAAATATCCATAAAACTAGCTACACTATTTAGCATTGTTTGTTCTCAATTGACTAATGACCCCCTTCATTTACAGTGACACAGCAGAGGTTTCAGATATGGTATAATTTTAAACAGCAAATACTTTATCAATTGCATGTTACATTGCGCTAATGAGAGATTATTGAATTTAATTATTCATAACCATATCTAGTCTCTTTTACTGCAGCCGAATGCATTGTTGTAATCTCTTTTTGTGGGTGGATCAGAGAGGATCATTGACAGCTTAAAAAGGCAAACTCAATGTTAATTTTTATGTCGGAAAATTCATTTTCAATAACATTCTATTGATAAAGTATGTAATATTATCTGTAGTTGTAAATTGAACCTATATGCTTCGTGTAAAACAGTACTTTCACGCATTGCTCTCTAAATTTCCGAGCGCATGACCTCTTGTTCTAGCCTGTATCTCTAATCATCCTCTAACATTTGCTTAAGCCTGATCTAATGTAAGATAATGTCAGGTAGACATAATCAGAATTGATTTATTCTGACCTTGCCATCCCTATTACATTGTTTATAAACTTGCACAAGATGCACATTATAAAAGTAGCTTCTTCTTGTTCATTTTAAAGCAATCAGAGAACACGTTTATTTATATACTACATTTTTTTGCAGAATATATAACATTACCTTTTCTTTTTCCAAAGTGTATAAATAATAGTCTAAAAAGATACACACACAGACAAAAAGAAAGAAACAAAACCTATTTTAATGTATATTAAGGATGCCCGGGAGTTCACTGAAGCATATGGTCTGAGCTTTCAGGAACAATCCGTAGTCAGGCATTTTAAATGAAAATTGATTTGTGATTTACATGGTCACTGGGAAGAAAATTAACTTATGGAAGCCTGTAATGAAATATTAGACAAGTAAAAAAGTGGATGGTGATCTAGTGGAACTAAAAGTCCCATCTGGAAGAATTCTGTGACATTTTTACATTTATCTGCGTTCTGCATGAGTTGTAATGTTAGCGGTAATTTTATGGGACTGAATTGAAATGAACATGGTGTTATCATAGATTGCCTACAATATGAGATTGTGTTCAGTGGAGAGTCCTGTATCCTTTTCTCCATTTGCCTTTAATATGACTCATTGCACTTTTTTCAGCTACTGTTGTTGAATCCACTCAGGCTTTTAGTGGGTGTTATTAAAGGAGAACATCAAATGTGCACCAGTACAATTTAACTTCAGCTTGCATCTATTTCTGCATCACAAAGACAATATGGAGTAAGTGAGCGGGTGGTACCTGGTATTTTGCTTCCATGTTTGAATTATAAACATCAGAGGAACTCTTTAAAGGAATGTCATGGTCAACTATTTCTATATTCTTTGCCTAAATAAACTTGATAATGAGAAAAATAGCAGCCTTAACATTTTATCTTTTTTACCCAAATATTAATTACTGCAGGTATATATCTTCTATTATGAGCTGATCTTATTTATTACTTTCTCCTAAACTAATGAGCATTTCATTTGCAGTTGTGGATACACTGGTAGTTGTAGATGACATATTCCCATTGTGGGGATATAAACTTTGTGTGGGTTCAAAGTCTCCTCCTGCCTTTGGAAGCTGAACAGCCCAAACTAAAATGGTAAATTCCACTGCCACATGATTGAATATAAGATATAATAAATAAAGCTGTATTCATTTTCAAAAACAAACATTTGTATAGAGGCACACTGCACAAAATAAGTAAAGAGATAGTAAGTATGCACCACTCTGAAAAGCACTGGTCCATTAGTAATCTATGGCTTTGTTTGCGATATCTCATCCTGTAGGTTCATGTCTTATCTCAAAGCAAGATATCCAAACTATTGGAAAATGGAGAGTGTAATGGAAAACATACAGTAAATTGTGTTTAAATATATTTTTAATGAATGCTTAAAGTTATATTTACCTTCAAGATTCTTAGATTCGTACATGTACACACTTTTAACCTCCTATATATATAGTAAATAAATAGTACATCTGTGTTCACATTTGAATGTCTAAAACAAGAAAAAAAAAAACTGCTTATATATATATATATAAGTTTACGTTGGTGTGCCATATTTTCTCCCCAGACCCTGTGGTTTTAATTTATTCTATATTTGTGATGTACAGGAGGTCCCCAGGTTACAGACGAAATACGATCCTGAGATCTTCAAAATGGATTTGTATGTAGCACGAATCTCTGATGATTAATAGTAATAACAACAATAATATAATGGCTTATATGTGATAATAATAATAATACAGTGTAATATTGTAGTAATAATAATAAAAATAGCCCTGTACTGTAATAAAAAAAGTATGGAACGTCTGTAATTCGGGTCGTCTGTAACCCGAGGACTGCCTGCATATCCTCTGCAATGATGCCATTTTGCACAAGTACTAATCTAAGAATTTTCAGTGTAAATATAACGTACTTCACTATATGCTTTTCTTTGCTTTTTCCAACAGTTTGTATTACTTTTTTTTTTACATTGTAAAACATTTGCCTATGTTAAGTGCAGTTTTTCAAAAGAGAGTATATTTTTAAATATATGACTACAATGGTCTTTTAATATGAGAAAGGTACATGAATCCAGGTAACCAATCAGCTCAAATAAGGCAATAGCTGCCAACAGTAAAGAAAAGTAGCATATAATAAATATTAAATTAAACACTTTATAATATCCATACTTACTTTCCAAAAAAATAAGAGCATTGCTGTGCTTAATTGTCTTATAGAGCACACTCGTGTGGGTCTAAAGTGCCTGCTTGGACTGCTTGTAGACTGAGGAGTATTGTAGGAATGGCAATAGAACCAGCCAGCTTCTAGACATAAACAGAAACAGTCTAGACATAAACAGACAGTCTGCAAAAACGACATACACATGAGTGGAGCACTACAAGTAGCAGAACGCATTTAATTTAAGAGACTCTTAACATATTTTTTTGTTTTATATAAATGTTTTACTAGGTAATTAGATTTATATTATCCACCACAATGTAATTATGATATAAAATGTGAACTTTTACATAATTATAAGAGGCACAGTGTAAGAGATTACATTCTAGAGCCCTCCTCCTTTTTTTCTCCCTCAGGACAGGTGTAATTTTACACAGCTGTGACCTATAGCCACACCCACAGGGAGAGGCTTCACGCTGTTAGTATCTCATGCTGCTGAAACACACAGCATGTCACTGTCTGAATCCCTGTGGCTTTTGCTTTCAGTCACAGCTGTGAAAAATGCCAGCTCTCATGAGAGAGAACAGAAAGAAAGGGAAAGGCTCCAGAAGGTGAAAATCTGTTACTTTATGGGCTTCTCGGTAGAAAGTGAAGTGTAAATGTTATATCTCTGTTTATTGAGGAGTATCAAACAAATTAATTTAAAATGTTTATAGAAAACAAAGCCATTATTCGTAATGAGTCTTCTTAACACATGTTTATAGGTAAAATCACTGTGAGAGAGAGATATTGGTGGATGAAATCTTAATAGAGGTATAGATAATAAGGATATTAGTTTTGTAGTGTAGGAGAGAGCGACTTGCCACATGGAAGGTGTCAGCACCTCTCAGCAGCCATCTTCATATAGCACCCAGTCCCACTCAACATCAACCCCCACACAGCACCCACCCCTCCTAGCATCCATTCCTAAATAGCACCCAGTTCTTGTCAGCAGGAACCGCCTCTAATCATCCATCTCCACATGGCACCCACCTCACATATCTCTCATCCCTTTGCTCCCTCCTCACAGAACCACCCTCCCAGGATCTAGCCCTTGCTCTCTTATCCCTTCCCTGATACACACCCCCAGTGTGCTGGCTGAACTACTCCACACTCTTGCTTTTTTAAACTCTTTCAATGCTCTTTTTTAAACAGACACAGACCAAGGTGTCTGTGGGGCCAAGAAGATCCGGGGGGGGGATGCCAAAAAAAAATGACATAGCAAGCGGGACCCAGGTTTTCAACCCTGCCACTACCTTTTCTGCGCTGTAGTGCATTTACATATTAGCATACAATCTGCGTTTTAGATTAATATCATGACATTTTGTTGGCATTTTCCTTGTTTTGTAAAAGAAGAATGCAAGAAAGGTATCTTTAGCTAAACTTGAAAAAAAGCTGAAACCCAAATGATTTATACATAATTCTAGTTTTTACCAGCAGAACATACAATATTGAAGGAGTTACATGAAGCCATCATCTCACCCATAAAGGCTGGACATGCATCTATAATCACAGGATACAAAAAGCCTCTATCAATATTTGGTATCGGCTTTCAGTTCTGTCCTTCTGAAACTATACACTACAGTTTATTTAATCAGTAAGTGGTGGTAAATGAAGCTTTCACAAGCATTAGCATTACAGAAAGACAAGACCTGAGAATAGATGCTAAGTGGGCCTTGTGGTTTGTAATTGCAGCCCTGGGCCTAATCATCCTAATTAATAGCTGCTAACTCAGGACCTTTGCACGTCTCCTCACGTGCAAGCTAATGATCCAGGCCTAGAAGTCTATTTCTCTGGCAGATTTGCAAAAAAAATGTCAGAAGGGTAAAGAGGCTCCAGGGAAAAAGAACTGGGCTCAGATAATCCTTGGAGTGCCCTCCGTTTACTAACCGCAAGCACATCAGTGCATGATCAGATAGCATCCAGACAGACCACAAAAGGGAGCAGTGGCTGGTGAGATGAAGACAGATTCATTTCAGGACTGATTAATAGAGAAACTCTGAAACACAATGGGGGAGATTCACTAAGCATCACAGGGGCTGTGATATGCTTTGTAGTGCTTTAATATGCTCTATTTACAAGGACAAATATTGCCAATGCAACCCTCCTCTGAGTTAAGATACTGTATTTGGCTACTGAATCCATAGCCCATGTGCAAAATAACCGATGGCTCAGTGGTGGAGCAGGTGGTACAGCAGGGGCAAAGCAGAAGGGTAGGTATGCCCTGCTACCCTGAAATTAAGAGGATCTCTTGATTTTTTTTATGGTAGAATGGCATTTCCCCTTCAGGATCGCTGCCTTGTCGTAGTGAAGGGCCTTGTGTAAATCAATAAAGCTGTGAGTGATACCATGTAGGGTCACCCAAGATGGGCAAATCACAGTCCACTGCAGAAGGAACCGGCAACCCACTCCAGTATATTTGCCATGAAAAACACAATGTGCCTGCCTTGCTGTGGTCCATAGGGTCACGGACAGCCGGACACAACTGAACAACAAAGAAGAGCATTTCATTATTTTGTAGAAAGGTGATCTGATCATTCTATAGCAGGTTGAACTACCTATATATTAGTTGGCTTTTCTATTGACTCCTACCATGTATAGAGGTGTTCCAGTAGGGGGTCCCAAATTATTTTGCATCTGGATCTTTCATTCACTAGTTATGCCAATAGCGTGGCCCCCCTTACATTTCTTTATACACTTTATATGGTTAATATAAAAGCCGAACATATATGTAGATGATCAGATCACCCCTATGGGGATCACCTTTCTATAAAAATAATTATGGTTCTCCCTTCCCCTAAAATAATAAGAGTCTGCCAATAGGCAGCTACTGTATAAGTTGTGTCCACCTCTCTGTGACCATATGAGCACGCTAGGCACATCTGTCTGTATTTTTGGTTGAGCCTATCCATGTGATTTCTTGACAAATATACTGGAGTGGGTTGCCAGTTCCTTCTGCAGTAGATCGCAATTTGTCAGACCTCTCTGCTATGACCTGTCCATCTTGGGTGACCCTATATGGTATAGCTCACAGCTTCATTGAAATACACTTCAACACAACAAGGTAGTAATCCAGAAGGGGCCCACTGTATTTAATATTTTCTACAGTGAAAAATGTAAATCACATCCCTTCTAACCTTATTAAATTCCCTCCATTGCTATGAAAATCAGTCAGGCTGCCTTCTTTAAATTATAATGTAGACACTTGGTAAATATTTTAGCCTTGTTGGTTGCCTTTATTTGTAGATTTTAAAAGCCACAACGCACTTAAAGCAACTAACAGATCCTTTTAAATGTGAAGATAAGGTTAAAAAGCAATTATTAGTTTTTTTTAATGGTAAATTACAATTTACATCCGTCTAATGTGATCAAGCCCTAAATTTGTACTTACCGATTCAGATAAGTAATCTTTTATAGCTGCATGTCTGTGTCATTTTACTGTGACGGTGAGCATTTTACTTGTGAGATTTGCAGAAAATCTCAATATTCCCAGGGGGCATGCTGAGAATCCAAAATCGGTGTAAATAGAAAAGTTTCCTGTGAAGTAAAATACTGTTTACCCTCTTATTTATTGTAATGCATCTGTAATATAACATCTGAAGAGGTATGTTCACCCAATATGAAAATTTGTCTGAATGTGAAATCCACCGTATTGCTGCTCATTTTTTACCATTTCACACCTTGGCCGCGCGTGTAAGTTCTCAGCACATACATTTCTGTGATGATATATTGTGCTGGTGGAAAATTTCATTTACTGGATGTGGCCTCTCCTGAACCTGTTGCTAGTCAGGGAACATGATAAGCGTATAAGTAGCATGCAACTTCATTCATCATACACCGTTTGAGACACTCAAATATCTCATATGCAATTCTGCATTTTGCACAGGGGGAATCTACAAAACTAGCAGGGAGAGGAAAACTCCAAATAAATTGCTGTTTTATAATATATGAATGATTCATCCTCAAAAAAATTAATCATAGTTTATACTGAACTGCAAGGGGTTTTATTTTTATTGCTTTTCCAACCATGTACAGTCAGTAGTTTGTAGTGGGCTAGCAAAAGCAAAGAGAGATACTTGCGGGTTTTCAAGTAATTGAATACATTTATAAAATAAGTCACAGTGCTCAAAAATATTGTACCAGAGTGTAAACCCTTTCATGTTAAACCTCTTTTTGTAGTTCAGTATTAATTAATATGAATAATACATGTGCAAACAGCAAAGCTTTATCAGATTACCTACCTTATAAATGGCCACTGATGAACCCCTCACTAACTCTTTCATTGACCTAAGTACAACAGAAAACAAGTGAAATAACATTATTCAAGGCTTACCAAAACACCCAAATGAGACTTAATAATAATATTATCTCTGTTGAAATCTATCACTTGCTTTCACTGGTGTTCATGACAATGAGCGAGTTGGGGCGATGGCCATTGATGAGGTAGACTGTGTTTTTATGTATATTTTCTAGCTAACAGCCTTATTAAATTGTGATTCAGTACATGTAAAAAGGTTCTTTTTAAGCACACAGCATATTTTATTTACAGAAGTTTTTAGTTAGTGAAGACCTTGCTTTTGGATAAAAGTTCACTAGCTAAAAACTTTTGTAAAAACATATGCTGTTTGCTTAAATAGAGCCCTTTTAAATTAACCGAATCACAATTTAATAAGGCTATAAATGTTTAGTGTTCTGCTGTTTGCACATGTAATTTTAATGTTAATTAATGATGAACTAAAAATAGGTTTAACAAGCGTGTACACTGACCTTTTAAACTCATTTGAAGGACCACTTAAGTTTTATATTTATAAAACATACTTTATTTTATTTTATTATTAGTATTAAAACATTTTTTAGAAAGTAAAAAAAAAAACTAATTACCAAACTAACTTATGCACCAAATGAACAAAATTAACAGCTTTGTAAGCCATGGACATTGAAACATGTTTTGAGAAATTCTGAATGTTTGGAGACTGGATCAAGAGGGTGTGTGTTTTTGCTGTCAGTGGAGGGACACCACACCCCTTCCCCTTTACTGGCCCAGAAGCAGACTCCTTGCTTCAGGAAATGCAACAATACAGTACATATGTTATTACAGTAAGAATTCAAGTAAGGAAAGTTTCAAAGTATTATGGTATATATATTTCAACAGCAAAACAATAAACACGTGTTAGTTATACAATGTGTACCTAAAATCTGTTCATACTCGAAAATGAGCCTTCATTTAAATGTATATTTCCAGTGCAATATTCATATAGAACACATAGGAGAGAACAAACACATCTTCTGTTGTAAGAGAGGGGCTTCTTTTGTTGTTATGATCACCCTTATCATATATTCTTTGTAACTAGTCAAGGTATACTCTATAGAGATAAAGTGGCAAATGTAGTGAAGAGTGTGTCGAAAACTCTCAGAGAACTTCCCCATACCTGTGCCATTTAACACCAGCATGTGTACTCAAATTTGAATTTGCAAGTACTTCCCCCTTTAGTACATATGGACCAATGAAATTCAAACAAAATGAACGCAAATGTGCTAAGGTGCGATGTATTGGAGAAGTCAAATCCTAGTTCATATGCCACATAGGATAACATCAGAATGGAAAGGTTCATGCTAGATTTGTCCTCAGAGAGTCCTCAGATTTTTGCATTATATTATAGGGCAGACATTTCCAAATCTTTTTTTATTCTCCAGTGCACCAATTAAAAGTCAACTAAGGCGATGGAAAAGTATTTGAATACTGCAGATGGTCACCACTGACCACATTATGATATTTCTGCCTACTTATTAATGTAATAATAATGTATAGTATTTGAATCTGGGAATTATACTATATTGGAATATAGGCCATGCACTTATAAACCATAACATTTTGTGTCTAGCAATTCTGTATTATTTATTACGCATTTATATAAATTTTGTTAATATTGTTTGAAATGAGGTCACTATTGCTAGTCCAAAATGAATATTTGGTAACGTATGTTATAATGGTATCTTATCCAAATAATAGTTATAAATTGTTGGTTTAGAAAAAAAAAAAACTTTGTATGATGTTATTATAAACAGGTCCAAACTATAAAATACAAATATATCTAACTATGATAAATATTTTAGTTTGATTATTAAATAATAAGCATACTTAAAAAATTAATAGGAAAAAAAACAATGGTTATTCTTTGAAATAGTATACAAACAAAAACAAATACACATGTCCGTGTATTATAATAACGGTAATATATTATTTCAATCGTGGTATAACCTGGGCGCTTCTTGCAATGAATGCATAAGTCAGACATCTCTGCTTTAATTTTAGTTGAATCAGCAATTTCCAAGCAGACTTTCATGATGGACTTAAATGCATCCACAATATTTAGAAGGCAAGTCAGGCTCCCAAGTGGCAACATCTGTGAGATTGTGTGAACCCTTGATTTTGTAATATATATATAATATATCAATGCAAAGTTCTGACTCTTATTAGTGAGGCTCCATTGAAGATGGTTTTAAAAATCTATGACCCTGACATTATTATTGCAAACTGAGTATGGTACGCTGGAGAGGATTTGTGAGCCACATAAATCAGAAATAAACATAAGTACATTAATGTCCATAAACAAAATAATGTATGCTTTTTTTTATATTTTATCATTTTTATTTATTTTATTATTTATAAAATACTTATTTAAGCTTGCTTATTTTTTGCTTGTTTGAAGAAAACACTATATAGGTTAAACTGTCTGATGTCAGCAGTCTTCATAAACATTGTATTTTGATTTAAAATATATATATATATATATATTATTTCATGTGAGAAACTAGTATCAAGACTTATGGTATGTTAAATTATTAAAAACATTTTCTGCTATTTTTGACAAAAATGTGCATAGTACAGCATGTGATGTAGTGATATTTCACTTGAGGTAAATTTTAGTGTCTACTAAAACTAGGCCGTGATTTATATTAGTAGAATACAGGGCCTACATTCATAATATTTCCCAGATTCAGATGTCTCAATCAGAATGTATAACTTTAAACCCTAACCAGGCCATCATTGATGATGCCCAAAGGTCAGAACAGCCACCTGTTTGTTGCCCACACCTAGGCCATGTTTCAGCAGCTTTGTTGTGTAGCATTCATATGCGTCAAAGGATTCATATTAAACCCCTTCTGGATCGTTACCTTGTTGTGGTGAAGGGGATTCTGTACCTCAATGAGGCTGTGAGCTATACCATGTAGGGTAACCCAAGATGGGCAGGTCATTGCAGAGAGGTCAGACAAAAAACTTTCCACTTGAGAAGAACTGATAACCCACACCAGTATCTTTGCCATGAAAACCATATGGATAAGCACAACCAAAAACACAGACAGATGTACCTGTCCATATGCTCACCAAGAGTCAGGCAAGAGTGAAGGACACAACAACAATTCATATTAAAAGACTACTGAAACATAATGTCTGTGAAGATTTCACTTGATTGTAAAGTGCCTAGTTGAGACTGCATATCTTTAATTCTCATACAAAACAGATATTGCAACCTCAGTGACCCATTCTGTGACCCCTGTGAAGCTAAGTTTATTTTTACAGCAGACAATTATTATTATCCTTTATTTATAATGCGCAAACATAGTCCGTTTCGCTATACAGAGGTTAAGTACAAGGCAAAAATAATATTAACACATTGCAATGGATGGAGAGCCCTTTCTTTAAACTTATAATCAAACATGCATAGTGCTTTCCCCCAAAGCACCTTATAAGATTGAAAACTAGCAAACTCACAGATAAGTATAAATATGCCCATCTACTCTCTGAAGTGGAGAACATTTAGTTTTTTAGCTTGCCAGAGTTATAAGATTTTAGTTACTGTGATGAGGGGTTTGTCACTAGTGAGATGAGATCTTTCCAGTTCCAATCTTATCTTATGCAGCTGGGTCACTAAATTGTGAAGAGATCTCTTCAAGTTGAGAGATCTCTCCCCAGAATAGCAATGGAACTGGAGATGTAACGTTCTCACCTTTTGAGAATATAACCCAAATAAATGGTTATAAATTAGTGACTTTGCACTATTCCTAATCCATGAATTATTAAAGGGCCACTGAGGTTACAATATATGCTCTGCACAATTAGATAGAGGGTGAAATATGTGAAAAAAGGTACTTTCTGAATTCACAGAGTTATGCTCAGTAGAAGTCAGGGTATTTCAGTGTATTACTCCTGCCTGAATGAGTAATGTACTCTGTACTGCGTGGTATGTAATAAATATTCATTAGAATCAGATGTAGAAACTTTGAATCACACAGTGGATAAGTCCCCCATAAGCATGTATTTTTTTTGTCTTAAAATTAGAAATAATTTTTTTAGGTTATATAATAAAGCAAATGTTAATATGAATTGTGACTCAGATTTGAATCAGCTACCTTTAACTTCAATGACTTCAGTTTAACTTGTTGTGCTATTTGAATAACTCATGCTACCACTTGGTAAAAGACATACACATTTTATATATTTTTGACATATTAACTGTTATACTAACTTTTAAATAAAGTGTGTTAGTCTAGTAGTAATATGATGTTTCATGAAATGTTGTCATTGGTTCTAATCCAATGCCTTCCACCATTTTTTTTATATAATTTAATAAATCTAAAAAAGAATGTGTAACCATTATTGCTGTGTGACAAACCTAACCCTTGGCTTTGAAATTCAAATGACCCATGTTATGTATCTGCCATCCCCAATAAACCTCTAATTTAAAGGGGCACTTTAATGTTCTTATAAACAGCTTTCTAAAAAAAAGTTAAGTAGAGCCTTTATTAAACTTTTACTGTGCATTTAAACTTTTAATTACTATTTTTATCATGAACCCAGGTTATATGAGCTATTTATCTATCCACCCACTGGATGGAGTGTGAGCTGCCGAATGGGGAATGTTCTCCAAACAGATATTACAGTATGAATGTGGGAGTTGACTGGAAAGTGTATTTGTGTACATTGCTAGCAGCTTATGTTACACTACTGCCTGCTACTAATGTGTCCTTGACAGGGTCAAACCCCACCTAACCATTCGTTAGAGAGCCCTTTATAAGACCTCTAGAATGAGCCTTTAGTATAAGAAATAAAGTATAAGGAAACTTAAAACTGATCTAACAATAAAAATATTATGAAAATAGAATTACTTAAAAAATGTATGGAAATATGTCCTCAGAAAAAATATGTGGATATGATTAATTTCACTAAGCACTGTCCAGCTCCAAATATAAAAACAAATCACTCATAGATCAGCATCTCAAACCTCAGTGTTCTCTAACTTTTTCAGCTTGGGTTTGTGATATATGTCCCGGCATATCCCTTCCAAATGGAAAAAATCCAATATTGTTCTGTCCAGTCACCATGCCAAATTATCCATGGGATGATCCTTCCGTCTGTTCGCCAATATAATTGTGGGTTTTCACAGACCGGTTCACAGATTGTCTATGTGCAAGCTTCATAAACCCCCCCCCCCCCCCTTAAAAAGACACAGCAGGTTTCCAAATGAGACTATCCTAACAGACAGGACTAGATGCAGTCATCTAAGAAAGGGATGTCCAAAACCAGATATTGAGAAACAAGAGCATGATAAATTACTCCATGAAGCAGAAGTGCCTTGTAGTCATCTTATCCGTTTCTTTCTTTCACTAAGTATGTTCTAACGATATTCTCCTAAGAAAATATTAAATTTAACAACTCTAAGCTTGAGCCTGAGCAATTTTAACATGTTATTTTGCACAATTGTATTTATCCAGCACTCAGACTGCCCAATTTTTCATTAATATTTATAGATAATAATTACAAAACTCAGACAACTTTGGTTGCCTACTCTACATTAGTATGAATAGATATGTTTTTCTTATATGTCCCTCTATAAATATAACACTCTAGAGGCTGGTTTTAGTTGTTTTTTTATGTTGATAATACTTTTTAATGAGAAAATGATCTAATAAATATTTTTTACAAATGCAAAAGACCATAAAATCAGATCTTACAACAGAATCTACTGCACCCAATATGAGGCTAGTTTTAAGGACAATCATCAGAAGAATCATTACAACTATTTTTAAAGGGGAGGTTTGGTTTACACACAAATTGCTCTTACATAAAAGTTTTCTATTAGGAGTTCAAATATACATGTAAAGATGTTAGCACTTTCCTTTTATTCGGTGCTCTTGGCTACAGAGGAACACAAAACGTGGATATATCTGCCAAAGCTTAGAACTCAGCTGTAGTCTGATTGGCTCTTAGCTCTTGAACTTTTGTCCCAATCAGCTCAAAGGGCTCAGTGTTAGTGACAAAAAATCCATAAAAAAACTCAGCTAGCGCTCTCCACAAAAATGGAGGAGTAACTGGAAAGCTAGGCAAGTTCCATAACTCATACAGTAAAAGCTAATCTGCACTAAGGGTGCTCTTTAATATAAAAGAAACTTAATTGTAGGGGGACTTGCTCTTTAACATTAATGTTTCTTAATGTTGAAACAATTTTGTCTTCCAAGCATTCCTAAAACCAAACTATTATAATATGTTAAATTTATTAGAGCTCCTCTGTTCAGTAAGATCTCAGCTATTTGCAAGATGTTTGAAACACCACAAAAAGGATCTTGTAGTATCTGAATGTTGATGTTACAATTTTTGTATAAAATTCTAATATTAAACTGAGCTTTCAAATATTGTAGCCCCCATTTTCGCGATTATAGATAATTACAAGTCAGCTTGTTTTTTTTTGTGTACAATAAAAATATTTATGGGATACTCTTCTAATGTGCTGTATGAAAGTGTCAAAACTGCTGTTGAGTCTACTTAGCTGGGACTCACGGATAAGTACATGTAGGAATGAATGACACAAGAGTCAGCAAAAGGAGAACCTGGAATCACATGTGGAGCACTGAAAATACCATTGCAGCCTGTAGCCTGTTCCCTGAGTGGGAGAACAGGCCCCTCTTCCACAATACAGCATCCATATTATCTCTCCAGGACAAACAAATCACTCTCTCTCTGGCACCTCAAAACATACTTCCTTATCATCTATACCTCTATTACCAATTAGTCCACCTCCCCGTCTACACCACAGCGATTGTAGCATGTGTAAAACAAAAAACTAAACAATATACAAGCCTTTCAAGGACGCAGAAGCCATATACTGTATAAGTCCCTTTAAGTGAAATAGGTTTCTACATCAGAATGAGTACCTAAGCTTTATTTTGTCTGGACTATTTGAAAATTGTAAACAATCTTAGTAGGCCACTAGACAGTTGCTCAGGATTTTTGCCAATGCTGTAATGTAAGTGACCAAGCATGTGTATGCAGGCGCAATAGCCACAGTAATCTGTGATCCAGCATCTCAGGTCTTTGTGCAATTTGCTAAAAGTTTTCCAGCTATAAAAGCTAACCGTACATAACTCGCGAGATATCGTGATCAAGTTGTTTAATGGGAAAGTGAAGGCGTGTTATGGACATGTTATGAGTGCCATATCGTGAAAACCCAAGTTCTCTGCATTTTCTAAACATACTTGATGCTGATATTAAAAATTGTGTGTTTCAACCCCGCTGTAGCCGTTTATTTTACAGTTAAATAAAATTATATCACTTAATATATAATAAGCGACTAAATATAACAGCATACAAAACTCACACTTAAAGCAGCATAAATTAGATCAAGATTAAGATTAAATCAGATTAAGGAAATTTTACAATCTATGGATTTTATATATATATATATATATATATATATATATATATATATATATATAATTTTTTAAAAAAATTTCATCATAAGATTGACAGACTGATATTATTTTAAAAAATGAATACGTAGTGCTGATGACAATTGTGTTCTACTAAGATGTAATACTATCTATGTCGTATGATAATATAATGGATAATATTCATATATACAGTATATATATATATATATATATATATATATATATATATATACCATCACATCATTTAGCTTATAATGAGCAATATGTATAAAATAAGTTAATAAAATAAATTGTTTAACTTATTTTTAGACAATCAAATTTGAAAACAAATGTACTATCTATTTTATATATACAGGTATACATTTATGTACATTATATAAATTATATATATATATATATATATATATATATATATATATATATATATATATATATATATATATATAAGTAAAATCAAATTCCAAGCAAGCAGTGCTCTGTATCCTTTTTCTAATACAAATGGACAAAGGATTTAAATGCTTTTCTTGTCCTGGTTGTCAATACAAATCTTACATATTTCTTCTACAAATACCTACTACATTTTATTCTTTAGAATATCCCATGTAGCAGATTATTTTCCATAGATTACATCACATTTTTTATTTTTTATTTGTAAAACGTATAAGAATAATATATATCCATTTGACCATTCTTCCTACAAGAGCATATTGTAGAGAAAATAATTGGAAGGCACTTGTGGTGTGAAATATATGACAGCTTTGCAGGAACATAAAAAAGAGATTTTTTTTCTTTTGTAAGAGTGTAATTGCCTTAAACCCCACAATCATAATTGTTATCAAAAAATAATCCTGAGAAAAGGCTAATATAAGGGGAGCAGGCTATTATACACTCGATTCCTTGAGCAGCAAATGCTGCCTCTCAATCTCGGTGTGCTTTTAGTGTCAGTCATAGAGCACTCACTCCTTTCTGTGCATCAAGCCTGCAGTATTGATTTTCCCACTGACTGAAACAGCCATATAAGCATAAATTTTGCATGAGCCTTTCACTTTGTAGAGTCTGCTTTGGTCAGATGACACATGATGTGAACATGCAGGCTGTATAATAACAATGCATGGCCAACCTGCGGGCATTAAAGAGCGGTCTCTGCAGCTCAGAAGGACAAAAGAGAGATGCTTCTTTGGTGTGATAAAAAACACACAGCAATCTTGTCTCTAGAGCTCGATTTTTATCCATGACCATTTTTAGAGATTAAATTTATACTGGCTTATGTGAACCTTTTTTTAAAATGTTTATTTACTATTTATAATATTTTTTAGTATTATTATTAATTATTATTTATAATCATGATTATTATTTTATTAATTATTATTTAAAAATCATTTCAATAAAATCTATTAATTATTTTTCTCCAATAATTTAGATTTTTTTTTATACTTATAAATTAGAAAATTATGACATTGGAATTTGGAATAGGTAATTAAAAATAAAATAAAATAACATTAAATGAAATGTTTGGTCTTTAAATTATATCACTATTCTGTAATACTTTGCATAAAATTGTAATTATTATGTAGAATCATATTTAATAGAGTGATATTTTTTTCAGTACGACTACATTTTATAAATGTTAGCATAATTATTTATCTTGCTAATTTGAAGGAATTCCCTTGATATTTTACTAATAAATATTGTATTCCTACTCAAATTAAAAAATAAATATATCATGCTGATTTTTCTAGTTTATTTGAATGGCTCCAGTTCCAGCATTTCTAGATATTAATACTTTATAAACCAGGTCTAGGTGTATGTATATATATATATATATATATATATATATATATATATATATATATATAAAACCAGCAAATGATTTAAACATAGATGGTAAACATGTCAGTTTATTCTGCATGCTAAATTTAAAATTTAGGCTAAAACACAACTGTGTCCAAATTCTAACTGTAATTATATAACATTTAATTACATCTTATTTAAATAATAACAATAATTATATTGTTTTGTGATACACCCCTTATTACTTAGGTATACGCATTCCTACTTGTTCAGCTTGATATAATACAAAAATTTAAATATATCAAAGCATATTTATAAAGTTCAAGTTTGAAATGTCTTTGAGAAAAAGAGGAATGCAAGAACAGGAGGTCTTGATTTGAATTTAGAAGGTGCAAAATGTAAGAGGTAATGTCAGAATATACTACTTTACAGAAAGAATAGTAGGTAAGTGAAACAGCCTTCCAGTGGAAGATTGAATGGGCAGACCAGATGTGTCATTTTGGTTCTTATCTGTGCTTCTATGGTAACAGAATTACATTAGAAAAATGAGATAACATTAGATAAATGCATAGTTATGGATTGTATAATTAGCAAATGATTATGGAAGTGAAAGGACTAATGAATGCATGTTTTTTCTTTGTTGTATATGAGTAATAATATGTCTGGGTGTTTTTCATGCTAAAAATGAATCTTCTAGAGCAGAATAAACTGATTTGAATATATAATGTCTCTTGAAGGCATTGAGTGATGTTTCCTTTTAGTTTAAATGAAGTTCACACAAGTTTTACTTACATTTTGCTGGAAATACCTAAATAGGTCAGTTGTGGGTTAACTTTTGAGTGCATTACTGAGTTCAGGGGAAAACTCCTATCAATCTCTGTCCTCACCACACGGCTCTGCTGTTATTAATCATGAAACAGTCAGTAGGCAGGATAGACTGTGTTTGTTAAACTTTCGATTTTTTTCTGTTACCAGTGTAATTAAAACAATAGATCATTTTAACATTCAATCTTGAGCTTTATCACACCACGAAGAGGTAAATGGCCCTTTAAGTATTATTATAATAATTATTATTTTCCCTTTATTTATAAAGCACCAATCTATTCGGCAATCAAAGTTGGATGGAGAGGTGGTGACATGAGTTAATAAGGAGCGAGATAAGTCAGAGGAGGAGATGTAGATTTGGATATCATCAGCAAAATAATATTGGAAACCAAGAGAGTTTATTAGTTTACCAAGGGAGGCAGTTTCCCTTCCTCTCCCTCCCCTGTGTCTCCTTCCCCCCTCCCTGTGTCTCCTTTCCTCCTGTCATTTTCTCCCTTCTTCCTCTCCTGTGTCTCTTTCCTCCCCCTCTCCCTCCCCTGTGTCCCCCCCCTGCCTCCCCTGTGTCTCATCCCCCCTTCACCTGTGTCTCTCCCCCCTTCTCCCTCCCCTGTATTTCTTATCCACTCTCCCTTCTCTTTGTCTCTTTCCTCCCCCTCTCCCTCCCCTATGTCCCCCCTCTCGCTCCCCTGTGTTTCCTTCCACCCTTCCGTGTCTCTTCCCCCCTCTCCCTCTCTGTGTCTCTTCTCCCCCTCTCCCTCCCTGTGTCTCTTCCCCCCTCTCCCTCCCTGTGTCTCTTTCCCCCCTCTCCCTCCCTGTGTCTCTTTCCCCTTCTCTCCCTCCCCTGTGTCTCTTTGCTCCCCTCTCCCTTCCTTGTGTCTTCTACCCTGTGTCCCCCCTCTCCCCCTGTGTCTCCTACCCCCTTTCCTGTTTTTCTTCCCCCTCTCCCTCCCCTGTATCTCTTCCCCCCTCTCCCTCCCTTGTATTTCTCCCACCTCCCCTGTGTCTCTTCCTCACCTCTCCGTCCCCTGTGTCTATTTTTGTGTTTCTTTGCTCACCTCTCCCTCCCCTGTGTCTTTTTACTCCCCGCTCCCTTTCTGTGTCTCTTTACCTCTCTCTCCCTCCCCTGTGTCTCTCCCCCCCTCCCATGTCTCTCCCCCCTCCCTCCAATGTCTCTTTCCCCTCTCCCTCTTTCCCCTGTGTCTATTTTCCTCTGCAGTTTTACATTTTTATACAAGGCAAATTCTGAAAACCACAACTGAATATATTTGTCAAGATATTAGGGTATAGCTGACATTTTATGTTACCCAAAATAGTATTTTTTTACTTAACATATAAAAAATCATTTAGTATGGCTTATAAATTAATACCTACAAAACTTCTGACACCCCTGACCTTGGTAATATAGCTGTGGCTGTTTGATTCTAGTGGTTGTTGTAATAATCCTCTCCCTCCCCTGTGTCTCCTTCCCCCCTCCCTGTGTCTCCTTCCCCCTCTCCCTCCCCTGTGCCCCCTTTCCTCCTCTCATTTTCTCCCTTCTTCCTCTCCTGTGTCTCTTTCCTCCCCCTCTCCCTCCCCTATGTCCCCCCCTGCCTCCCATGTGTCTCATCCCCCCCTTCACCTGTGTCTCTCCCCCCTTCTCCCTCCCCGGTATTTATTATCCCGTCCCCCTTCTCTTTGGGTCTTTCCTCCCCCTCTCCCTCCCCTGTGTCCCCCCCTATCGCTCCCCTGTGTTTCCTTCCACCCTTCCTGTGTCTCTTCCCCCTCTCCCTCTCTGTGTCTCTTCTCCCCCTCTCCCTCTCTGTGTCTCTTCTCCCCCTCTCCCTCTCTGTGTCTCTTCTCCCCCTCTCCCTCCCTGTGTCTCTTCTCCCCCTCTCCCTCCCTGTGTCTCTTCCCCCTCTCCCTCCCTGTGTCTCTTTCCCCTTCTCTCCCTCCCCTGTGTCTCTTTGCTCCCCTCTCCCTTCCCTGTGCCTTCTACCCTGTGTCCCCCCTCTCCCCCCTGTGTCTCCTACCCCCTTTCCTGTTTCTCTTCCCCCCTCTCCCTCCCCTGTATCTCTTCCCCCCTCTCCCTCCCTTGTATCTCTCCCACCTCCCCTGTGTCTCTTCCTCACCTCTCCATCCCCTGTGTCTATTTTTCTGTTTCTTTGCTCACCTCTCCCTCCCTTGTGTCTTTTTACTCCTTTCTCCCTCTCTGTGTCTCTTTCCCTCTCTCTCCCTCCCCTGTGTCTCTTCCCCCCCTCCCATGTCTCTCCCCCTTCCCTCCAATGTCTCTTCCCCCTCTCCCTCTTTTCCCTGTGTCTCTTTTCCCCCTCTCCCTCCCCTGCGTCTATTTTCCTCTGCAGTTTTACATTTTTATACAAGGCAAATTCTGAAAACCACAACTGAATATATTTGTCAGGATATTAGGGTATAGCTGAAATTTTATGTTACCCAAAATAGTATTTTTTTTTCCGTAACATATAAAAAATAATTTAGTATGGCTTATAAAATATTACCTACAAAACTTCTGACACCCTTGACCTTGGTAATATAGCTGTGGCTGTTTGATTCTAGTGGTTGTTGTAATAATCCCCGACCCTTTTAGAGTGGCACTGCTGCTTTTGTACCATACACATTGGTTCAAATTTAAGTCTCCCACTGGGAGTACAAAATGGCGGCCTGACATTAATTGCACAGTGTTCCTGCAAGGTATGAACATTTTGTTACTTTTTCATAGGAAAAACAATTACTGAAAAACAATAATTTTTTTATGTGTTCTCCTGCCACCAAGCCTGATATTAAAAAATAAAGAAGGACGCTTAAGCTTTTACCAAAACAATTCCTGGCTCTTCATATGACGATCTTCCAAGTCAGCCCTTGAGACTAAAATTGCACAGCAGTCTCCAATAAATATCTTGTATTGTAACATAAAAAAATCCCCTTATCTTAACATCGTACACAATGACAGTGAAATTGCTCATTAGCGGCAAAGCTCTTTCCACCTCGCCGTACTCTACCTTTCTGCTGTTCATTAACATTCACCCAGTCTGAGGTTTTATTATCTCTTAAATGTTGCTCTTTAAACATAATCTTCTTGTGGTGTGATTTATTCAGCTGATCTGGATACTAGACACAAGGGTAAACTTAACAAAGATGAGTCTTGAATAGGCACATCATTGTGTAGAGTGATTTAGCACGGCCATTAGTTGTACTGAATGCCCTGCATGCTTCAAACACAATAAGTACACATGTTTACACTCTCCCCTTGCTATTCAATGCAGTCTGTAAAGGATAATGGACACTTAGCAATGCATAAACTGCCATTAATTTAAATGCAGTTTAATGCATTGGAAATTGAATTTTCTTCGGCTCATCATATGAAGAGTCTTGTATATAACCCTTGGTGCACTTGCGAACGCAAAAATAAAGATCTCATATAGAAGAAGTATTATATTCATTATTGATAAATACATTTATATTTATCTCTGCATTTTTGTATGTAGTAAAAATTGTAAATTCTAAACAGTTAATGGAATCACTCCTTAAAGGAATACTGATTTGACAACCTGAACAAATAAATTGTTATTAATACAATATACCATAGCTTTTATTTATTATGTTTTGGTTCTTTACAAATTAAAGGACCACTACACAATGAAAAAAATATATAGCGTATTGGTCTGAATATAAGCCACACCTTTTTTCCGATTTTTGAGCTTGCGAGTTACGGGTGCGGCTTATATTCGCGACCGTAAAAAAATCATTGCCGATTTGCGAACTTTGGTTGTTACGTGTGCGGCTTCTATTGGCGAACGCAAAATTACTGCCGATTTGCTTGATTGCGAGTTAAGAGTGCCGATTTTCGTGCTTTAGACTGCGGTATTGAATAGCGATTTACGGATTTAGTGATTCTAACATCATGTAAAGCCTGTAACCTGCAAAAAAAGCTACAGTGCTAATTAGAAAGCCTGTTTCTTGCAATGGCTGATCACTTGGAGAGTCTTTTTCTCTCCAATTTTACGGGTACTATCTTTTTTCTATTTTTTCCCCTTGAACTTTACGGGTGCGGATTATATCCGGGTGCGGCTTATATTCAGACCAATACGGTATTTGAAAACTTTGAGCCTGACAAAGAATATAATTAAGCCAGAAAACATCACACAGCAAGTTGATAATTAATAAAAAAAAAAAAATTATGGTGCCTCTGTTGGATCCTGGAGAGGTCCATGATACATTGATTGAAGTTGTATGTGTGAGAGGGGTGATTACATATCTAGAGAGCTATGATTGCATTGGATGATGCAGAGGTCTGCATCTGCACCAGTGAGGGGGAAGGGTTTTTATGCTAATTTCATCAAGTTATCAAACAAAGGCTCTGAGCTTTTGCTTGTGCCCTCCTCCTTACCCCTCCCTTAACTGATAACTATAAACACACACCCAGTCATGGAGTTTTTAGTTTGTGATGTAACAAAAACAAAATACATTCCTATACTCATAAGCAGAGTCTTCAACATTTCAGAGTTTCCCTTAAAAATGTTTTATAGCCACGGCTTACACATGCTAATATTTATAGATTGGTACATACTTGACACACAAGTGTCTTTTCCCTTCAACTGCAGTAGTCCTTTAAGTTAAAGGGGCATTGCAGAGGTTGAAAATGTGGTCATTTAGAACTATATGTAATAACCAGTACTTTATATATGCAGTGCTATTAAAATTGCATTGTCTTACAGTAGACATTGTAGTTTGTAATTTTTACCTGTAAATCAGCAGATTTAACCACCATGCATCCATTGTTATGTTGGAGAAGAGCAAACATTTGTAAACCAGGGAGTACTCAGCCTAATTAAACCTAAGCACATGCTCAATCTTTTGAATGAAAAACAATGGTGGCAGACGCTTAGAGGATAACTAACAATTGTTGGCAAGGGAAATTGTTGGTAAGACAAAGTATCATACTACACTCATTCACACTTGTAATACTTGTCTGCATATCTTTGTGGTTTCCTAAAAAACCTGTGTAGTCATTGTAATACAATTATATTTTTAGATGTTTCAACTTGAAAGAGAAGAAGTGCAGGAAAAAAATAGCATTGTACCAAAGTCTTTGTGCAGGTGTTTTTGTTAACATTCTTCACTTTTTTTTGTTACTTTACCTTTTAAAGAACTTATTTATTTTTCACAGAAATTGCATAAAAAGCGGAGGGACCTAAACTTATTTAATAATGATAGCTCTTTGATAGTATTACATATTATTCACTTTATCAAGTGAAGAAGCTTTGGAGACAGTTTAGAGAAAACTGTAGATTGATAAAGATAGATGTGTGAATTATAAGATTCATACAATGTTTTATTCTGTAGCAATTCTGTAAATATTGCTAGGACTGTATTCATATCTTCATCATAAGAACCAATGTCTGGACTGTCTTATTGTGATTTTTTTTTTTTGACAAGGAGTACTTTTGTCCTTTGCCTTTGTTGTACAAAAAAACAATACAAATAGTGTTATAAACATGTTAATACTATACAGAAAAGGTGTTGGTAAAGAGGACCAAGATGTAGATTATAATTTAAAAGTCTAAAGTAGAAAAATACAACACTACATACCTTTCCTTTGACTGGGAACGTTTGAATCCTTCTATCAATCACAAATTCTTAAGAACTATCTTGTAGATAGTTTCTGTTGTAGAAAACTTATGTGGGTAATGTCCCTCTAGTGGCACCATCCAACTGATCTCCTCTTCAATTAAGGAACCAGGAGTAGACAAACTAAATAGAAAAAAAGAGAGAGCACAGGGAGCCGACCATTGAAGAGATCTCTTGACTTTTTTTGTTATCTTTTCTCTTTACATCGCTCATTGTAGAGTCTCTTCTTGCTATCCTCTGGAATTCTGCATTCAGTTGGACAAATATTTTCCTATCTCCGCTACCTCTTGCTTTCCTTCTTTCCTGGGCTACTTTCAATGCCTCATCAGACAACCAGTTTGCCTTTTAAGTTTGCTTTCTTTTGGGGATATTCTTTGTTGCTGTTTTCTGGACAATTTCACAAACTTCTGTCCAAAATTCTATCTTTCATGCCAAGTCCCTAAAATCTATTAATTACCTGCACTGCATATTCACAGGGTTTTATTTTTATTTTGCATCTGCTTGGTCTGATGATGTTCCTTCTTCTCTTCAGTTTAATTCGGAACTATGCAATAAGAAGTTCATGATCCGAGCCTCTGCCTTTGGCGACAAAGTATATAGTCAATCTGATTTCTATGTTGTCCATCTGGTGATGTCCATATGTAGAAACATCTCTGAGGCTGTTGGAAGAGGGTGTTCACTATGTTTAGAGAATTATCTACTAGATTCTGACCTGCTTCATTTTGTACTCTAAGGCCAAACTTGCCAATTAATTTATGTATCTTTTGGTTCCCTACTTTAGCATTCCAATCTCCTATGATGAGAGTAACATATTTTCTTGGGGTTATATCTATTCCGTGTTGAATATCTTTATATTGGACATTGCCTTTATTTTGAATTTACATAATTCTGTCATTCATTGGCTTGTAGCTTAGCACTGGTTTGGCCACTCTTTGATTGACTAAGATGGCTACTCCATTTCTTCTCTGGGATTCTTGACCACGGTAGAAGATCTGCTGGTTGTCTGATATGAAATGTCTTATTTCAGTCCATTTGAATGCACTAATTTCTAACATATCAATGTT
This sequence comes from Discoglossus pictus, assembly GCA_027410445.1. Taxonomy (NCBI): domain Eukaryota; kingdom Metazoa; phylum Chordata; class Amphibia; order Anura; family Alytidae; genus Discoglossus; species Discoglossus pictus. Next base: position 286,446,149 of record CM050166.1, on the reverse strand, counting down.
TAACCTTGACATCTCATGTTTGACCACATCCAGTTTGCCTGGGTTCATAGTTCTAACATTCCAGGTTCCTATGCCGAATTGTTCTTTGTCGCAGCAGATTTTCCTTTCCCCTCCAGACACATCCACAGCCTCTCGACTTTAGTCTAACCACTTCATTAGATCTGATGCTACTTGTACTTGCCCTCTGCTCTTCCCCATTAATGTGGTAACACCTTTTGACTTGATGGGCTTATCTTCTGGTGTCTTATCTCTGTCTCTGTTTGTGCTTATCCTCACATTTTTTCTTAGCAAATATGAGTTGCAAATTCCTTATCCAGTGGACTGCAATTTGTCTGACCTTTCTGCTCTTTGGTGACCCTACATGGTATAGCTCTCAGCTCCATTGGAGTATACGAGCCATCTCACCACGAAAAGTAGTGAAGACTAGTGAAAACTAGTTTCTCTATTCTCCATATATTTTCATACTGGTAGTAACTGTCCATGAGATGAGGTAAGAAAGGCTTTTATCTAACTTTTTCCACATTGGAAATAGTGCATAGTGAATGCAGTGATGCACAACTCAGCAACCTGAGATGCTCAGACAATTCCCCCTATATATTGTAACCCGTGTAACATAATTATATACTGTATGTCAGATACAAAAGCTAATACTCATTAAAACATATTTTTCAGTGTTTAAGCATTCGTACATCACTTTTTATATCAAAGTCAGGTAGTGATACAATAATGAGTATTTTCCAGTTTTTTAAAGAAAATTGCAGAATAATACCAGATATGTAATCAGTGCAACAGTTTATGGTAAAAACATTTATACACCGATATAAATGCTATCGTATTTCTTATTAGTATGTGCAGTTTTAGCTGGGAATAATATATACTTAACAAAATGATCTGAATGTTCACTGCTCATTCAAACAAGTAGCTGGCTCTGTTTATACAGCTATTCTGACAACTGAAAAGGCAGCCTAGGTAATCAGCGACCTGCATTTCCACCTTCCCTTTATTTGGCTCAAAACAAGCCGGGTTCACCAGCAGCTACCCAAGGTATATTGTTCAACTCATCGGCTACAGATCAAATTAAAGAAGATAGCAGCAATTTGTCTCTTCTTGTCATAAAAGCACATTCAGTAAGTACACCTAAAGCATGGAAGGTGGGGATAAAAGTTTCAGAGCTTTCAGAAAATGCCAACTTCAATTATCTTGTAAACATAAAAGCAGAACATTTATGCATTTGTTCACATGGCTCATGTCTGAATGGCTCGGCTCAGAGGTGAAATGACCGTCAATGCTCGCTCTGTATGTCTGTTCTATAACCAAGACATGGGGAGAATTATGAAAGGGGTTCAGGAATGGATTATTTATCTGCTCATGCTATTTATTTCTATTTTCTTCTGACTGTGGGAAGATGCATTACAACAGAGCATGGCGCATACTTAGGAAACTGTGTGTCTTTATTCGGCAACCATAAGTTGAGGAAGGTTTTGATTCTTAGTTTTGGGGTTGGGTTTTGTTAGCACATGTTCTGCATCAATACCATGTGACCTCATAAACCGGAAACTGCTACTAGTGGCACAATGTGGCATATTTATGAAAATAAAGCAAAATGTTGGGTTAAGTAGAGACATGCAGGGTTAAGTGGGGATATGTGGAGTAAAATAGAGTTAGGCAGACTTAAAACATAAGAAATTCACACTTGCTATACTCAAGCTCCAATAATCTGTAACCTGATAAATAGGCTCCATGGAAAACATATTGGCTGTAGGAAGTGGAGCAGGGATAGACCTTCCAGTGCAGTGCACCATGGCCCTCCTCTGGAAGGAGCATATATATTTATATACTTATATGTAGTCACCCCAACCCTGGCCTCCCCTAGGCCCCCTCACACACACCAGCCCCCCTACCCTGTGCTGCAGGCAGGAGTTAAGGATTAAGGGAATTGAAGTAGCTATGGGAAAGGGTCTTGGGGAGGGGTGATTTTATGGGAAGGAGTCTTTGCAAGTCGAGCTGTTATGGGAAGGAGTCTTTGGTAAGGGAGTTGGGGTGGCAACATTTTTTTTTAACCATGGCCGGCATTCTCTATCTCTGTCACTAAAGTGGAGCTATTATAGTCAGCTTAGCCCAATGCTGGAAATGTACCCCAGTTTAGCAATGTGATGTATTGAGACTAGATACCATAAGTGTAAGGTTTCTATGTCTGTGTAAAATGTTATTTTGCTCCTTTTCCATTCTGAGGAGAGGAGACAATGACAACATATAAAGGCATCAACTGACAATGGCTATTAAGTATACTAACTAATACTCTGTATGTTGGGTGCTCCATGAGAATGCTTTTGCATTATGCTGAGTTTTACAGAAGAGTTAAAATATACATCAAACGTAATCTTTAACCTCACTTTTATCCCCACGTGATGATTATATGCCTTTATGTGCAGCCAAAAAAAGCACATACTGCAGAGCTGGTAAGGACCTTCTGTTGTAAAATAGCTCTGCAGTACACCTTTGTATAAATAGCTTATTCCTCTTTATAGGCGATGAATTTTATTATAAAAGTGTAGATGATAATCCAAAATAAACCTATGTAGGGTAATTCAGGGCATAGCGCACTCAAATAACATTTCTTGAATTAGCAGTATTTGTTCTTATTGTTCATATAACCACTTCCTATTTTGTTTGCTGCTACAAGTACTTTAAGTAAAAATCAATGCAAAGTACTTTGACGAATCGATGTAGAGAAAGACAACACTATATTACTCTTCTGCCAGTCAGCAAGCTTGACACAGAGCTGCAGCAATTACATTAAACCACTCCTATACACACACGGGTATACAGGAATGGTTGTACTAATGGCTGTCTAGCTGCTTTAATTAGAGAGTTTAGATTATTTTGCTGAGTAAAGTTCCTATCTATCCAGTTCACTAGAATAGCCTGTATGTAAAGGACAACTGTAGTCATTTTTTTCTGTATCAAAAAACTTGATATTGGGCAAAAATGTTTTTAGAGAGTAAAAACATGTTATATTTTTCACTTGTATATTCAATTATTCTTTACTGAGCCTGATTTTATCTCAACATGAATGTGTCCTTGTAAAATAATGAGCATTCCAATAGACATACGGAATGTACTAGCAATTGTGGATGCCACATTTTCTTTGTGCAAATAGAAACTTCCTGTTTTTTCAAACTCTCGTCCCACTGCAGGAGGTAGATCACTGGCAGCTAAAATGAAAGATTTCACCTCAAAATAGTTGCATATAAACTGTAATAAATTAGAGGCTGTATTATTATTAACTACATTTTAAAAATATGTTGCCCTTTTCATGTGCAATTCTTTAAAAGAGGATGTATTATATCTTTGACCACAGTAGTCCTTTAAAGGAATGATAGGAATGAGTCTAAATTGCAAGCATTAAATACATTCATTAGTACATTTTTAAAATGCATTATCTATCTATCTATCTATCATTCATCTATCTATCTATCTTTCTATCTAAAAGGTCAAACTCTGTATATTGTTTCCTCTCCTCTGTGTACTTGGTTATGTTAGCTCCCTGTGGGAGTGCAAAGCTGGATTTTACTTTCCTGCTTATAATGTATCTATCTACCTATCGATATTTAAACACACACTTGCACATATTTGAGATCTTGAAGGACCACTGAAAAACTTCACACTTTTGTGTATGTATGTAACACACTAATAACATTACCAATACATAAGCCATAAGTATTATAACCCTTTCTGGATTGCTACTTTGTTGTGGTGAAGGGGCTTATGTATCTCAGTGAAGCTGTGAGATATACCATGTGGGGTCACCCAAGATGGGCAGGTCGTAGCAGATAGGTCAGACAAATTGCAGTCCGCTGGAGAAGGGACTGGCAACCCACTCCAATATATTTTTCCAAGAAAACTACATGGATAAGCAAAATCAGAAACATGGTATGCTGCAATCCATAGGGTCACGGAGAGTTGTACACAACTGAATGATTGATCAACAAGAACAAAGTATTATAAAGGCTTAGCTGGCACTGCTTTTGTTATGGGGACCTAATTCTATTTAGTTCTGTTGTCATCTGGCTATGCATAGAGGCAGGCTTTTAGGAGAACTTAATAGAGATATTATCTAGTTGCCAGGGTCCTCACATTTGTCTTGGGCATCTGCATATCTGCAACCATTAATCCAAAATGTAATACAGCAGTCAAAAAATGAAGCTGTATTTATTTATATTAAACTTTATAAAAATAATTGTTCATAAGAGCATGCAATAAACATGACACTACAGTAGTTCTTTAAGTTATAAACTGAAAAAAATAGTAAAGCTGCTTCTGTGACTGGAGTTGATCAGTGATTGATGAGCAGCGAGTAATGTGTTCTTTCCAGCAATTTTAATTTAAATGGGTATCTCTGGAGACAGAGACTGTCTGTATTAACACACTCTGCTCTCCTGAGCTTGGGCATTTGGAATAGTCTCTATAGAAGTCAGTGTTCATAAAGAGACATCAATTACAAGCTATTCCGAGGGTTTAAAATGTAATCCTGCAGTGCTGCTTAACTAAATGATTCCAGAGAAATGATCTCCAGTGAATTAATAGAGCAGTGTGAGGAGAGCTCAGTATGAATCTGACTTAATGACTGGAGAAGATCAAATTAATTACAAGCATCCGTGGGGAGTGCAGTGGGAAGTGGCTCTTTGTTATCTATTTAACTCCAATTAACACTGTATCTACCAAGGCAGAGAAGGATATCTCACATACTCTGCACTGAAATACACTGCAAAACTAAAATTCCTATCCCAATCACCAATATAGTTTCTGAAGCGTATGTAATTTTCATACATGACGCAGTGCGCATGCGCACCGCACGGCTCCAGCTGCGTATGCTCAGTGCACGGCCCCAGTTGCGCTGCTCGAGGGGGGGGGAGATAAAGGGGGGAAGAGATACAGGGGAGGGGGGGAGAGACACAGGGAAAAGGGGGGAAGGAGACACTGGGAATGGGACACAGGGGAGGGAGGAGGGGAGAGAGAGACACAGGGGGAAGGGGGAAAGAGACAAAGGGGGAAAGAGACACATGGGGAGGGAGGAGTGGGAAAGTGGAGGGAGAGGGGGGAAGAGATACAGGGGAGGGGGGAGAGACACATGGAAAAGGGGGAAAGAGACACTGGGAATGGGACACAGGGGAGGGAGGAGGGGAGGAAGAGACACAGGGGGAAGGGGGGAAAGAGACAAAGGAGGAAAGAGACACGGGAGGGAGGAGGGGGGAGAGTGGGGAAGAGATACAGGGGAGGGGGGGAGAGACACAGGGAAAAGGGGGAAGAGACACTGGGAATGGGACACAGGGGAGGGAGGAGGGGAGGAAGAGACACAGGGGGAAGGGGGGAAAGAGACAAAGGAGGAAAGAGACACGGGAGGGAGGAGGGGGGAGAGTGGGGAAGAGATACAGGGGAGGGAGACGGGGCAAGATAAACAGGGGAGGGGAGGAGAGACACATGGGCGGGTGAGGGCTGGAAAAAGACACAAGGGAGGGGGGGGAACACATCTAATATTATATATTTATGAAGGGCAAATGACTAGTAATATATATTTATCAAGTAAAGGAAGGGTGCAAAATTAATGTTTAAAGTGGGATTATCTTAAAGTGAGATTTATTATTATTTATTATTATTATTATTATGAAAAAAAAGAAAAGGCAAGACTTGATGGACTTAAAATGAAGTAGTAGAGGTTCCAAATTTGGTATTGTTTCTCCACCATTTAAATAAATATTTTTTTGTAGTACATGTTAGTAATTTATTTCTGTAAATTGGCCTTTCTGATCCTTCCTCTTAGTTTAATACTTATATTTATGTTAGAGTCTAATCAAATGTACTCATTGCTAATTACCTGTGTGTACATACTCAGAGTGATTGAAACAAGTGACTGCTGAGTACTTAGTTGTCAGTTTTTATTATTATTATCATTTATTTGTAACGATCAAGGCAAAAACAATAGCAATATTAACACATTGTAAAGAATGGAGGGCCCTGTCTTTGAGCTTAGAATCCAGTGTCCATAGAGCTTTCCCCAAAGCACATTGCAAGATAGAAAACGTGCAGACTTACAATCTAAAGTCACTCTGAAAATGTGTATATTTCCCTTGCAATGAATACAACATTTATTCTGCTGTGGTAATTGAACTCTGAAATGCAATTTCTCTATTGTTATATATTCACCTCCCATGGATCTGTGTTCACGTTGACTTGGAGAGTGAGCTGTATGAAATAAAGGTCTCAGAGTACCTCCTTATAAGTAACTGTTTTTGGTACAGGACAGAGCAACTTCCTTTTCGGATTAAATCCAGTTATAGTGGAGAACATGTCTAATATAATGCATATTTTTTAAATCATCTTATTATGATCATGTCCTCTAATGGACTTTGTTATTTAAACTTAAAGGGTTACTGTAGTGGTCATACAATATGTTTTTGTTGTTAATTTAGAAACTGAATAACAATAAAAAAAACACTATTTGAAGAACATAACTTCTTACATTTAAACTGTAGTGTTAAGGGGTTAACAGGGTCTCTTTTCTATCCCCAATTAGATGCCAGGGATGGAGGAGGTCTGCACAAGAGGCAGTTCTAAAAAAACTGCAGTGGCAACTTTTATGGAATAGTATTTAGGTTTTATGCTGCCCTGGACCATTCAGATTTGTGTACCCCCACTCCCCACTTGCAGCTGCTCCTTTCTCTATCTCAAATGCTAGATTTATGTGTACTGTACATATTTCAATACACTGCGATGAATCTTTAGGCAACCTGCGCCCCCCTGAAATTTGCACCCCTAGTCCTGGGCCATTTGGACCTAGACAGAAACTCACCCCGTCTGTCATGATAAAAGTTTGTATCTGGAAACCTGAGGTCTTGAACACTAAAGTAAAATATCAGTATTAAAGGCAAAACTGAATAGTTTTTTTGTTCATTACCAATTATATTATTAATCAGTCAAATATTAATAATAAAAAAAGAATAACATTACCAGTGATAATTTATGGGATAACTAAACTAACTAAACTAATGTTTATAGAAAGCTAACAATACCCATTTTCAACCTTTATATGCAATTATTATTTGGTGTGGGTTTCCATTTTCTTTCCTGCCAGATTCAGTTTGCTACTGTAATGAAATTATCTTTCCCTTGAAAGCACTGACAGTTTAAGATGCCACATCTCCCCTATGGTTAATAACCTTCCCACTATATCTATAGCACCTGCGCCTTGCTGATGAGACCCATTTAAGATCAAACAGAGCTGTCTGTTGGTAGTTTTCCTGACTCGTACATAATCCATCCTATCCTATGCTTCAAAGCTGTGTTATACAGCAGGCGTGTGATATAACGAGTCATTTATAAAGTGGCATTGGCTTAAGAGCGAAAATGCACTGTGTTCTCATTTGCTGTGTACTCATTGCATGTCACCAGCCAGTTTCCCAAAAGTGCAGTGCGATCGCTACGTTTCTAAGCATAAAATAATTTTAATTTAATTTGTTTTTAGTCATCCAAATGTGAACACAAATATACTATTTATTTACTGCACTATGTAGGTAACAACAGCATTCCTCTACTGTTTCCTCCCATCAACAGAAACCACAATTGTAGATTCCACTGCAACATAGTTGTATATTAAGGTGTTTCTTGGAGATGTCAGATATTAGTATGTGTGCCTTATAGAATAATGCAGGAATGGAGACGTTCTCCAGCACTTTATCCTGGCCCCATATGTCGGCAGCTGTTTCATTCCCATTGCTGGGATAAAATAAATATTGGTCAATCAATAATGAAAAGATTTCATAAAGAACAAAACTGTTTCTATCTAAATATTATTCCGAGAAAGAACGATTTCCAAGAATGATATCAGTTTGGGGTCAAGAGTGCACTGAATGTCAACTTCTACATTATAGTATTTTATGAAATTTGGAAGCTTTATTTATTCTTGTTCCGAGCAGTTACAGGGAGAAAAAAGAGCATGCTTTAAACATTAATTCAAGGCCTGAACATATATTAAGGAAAACCTGGTTAAACTGTATTAAAAGTAACAGCAGAGAGCATACACTTGTCTGTAGATCTCATTGGCAGACGAGTATGATTCATACAGCTATACTGCTGCTCATTGGCTAACAGGGCCAAGCCCCCAGATCAGTTAAACATTTGAATTAGTTTTGTTTTCTGCTTTGATGCATGTATTTATTTATCCATCAATGCAGTTACACTGAACTCTGTTTTGTTTGTTTGCATTACATCCAATTTAATATTCTCAATACTTTTTAAACATGTTAGTGAAAATATATGAAATAATTTGTACTTACATGCTTTATTTTGTCTCTCATATTGCTCAGTATATGGGCTGCCATTTTACTCTCCCATTCTCCCTCACTGATATTCTCCTCCATCTTGTTTAGTTCTTGCTAGCACTTGTACATGCACAGATAATGTCACTGTCATCCTCTACCCCACACGCACAAAAGCTGGCAGCTTGAATCAATAAATGCAAGCACTGTCCTGCAGAAATGTAAATGAAACTCTAATAAACTTAACCTCCACCAAAGTGGAGGAATACAAATATTTTTTTTAAAAACAATAGCTTATTTATCTGTTAATGCACATTTTCCAAACATGTATATTTTTGCAGATTTAATCTAGCACTGCTCAGCTAAAGTAATAACAACTACATTTCTTTTTTGATTAAATATTAAGCAGTTTTTATTTTTTTACCTATTTTTAGAATAGTGTTAATATTGTTATGGTATATGTCATTCGTGAATGTCGGTTATTCTTCTGTGCCACATTCACCAATCTTTTTTTTAACATTTTAATTTGTACATCTCACATTCAATTATTGTTTAAAACTCCTAATAATGATGTTGTGGAAATCACAAATATCCAGTGAGAAAAACAGTAGCATGAATTATGTATTTCATTGATTTGTTATACGAAGCAAACATAGGCAGAAAGGAATGAAAGGGATTTTGACAGTCCCTGAGGAGACTCATCACATCCATATACATGCAAACTTGGTGAGTAAGATCACTTTATTTGCTTTTCACAAAAACCCACGGGATCGCCCAGTCCTCATGGGATTCTTACTGTGAATTCTATTCTTACTATTATCTTTTACTTTTTTTTTCTTTTAAAATAGATGTTACATCAGGAGCAGTCAATAGGGAGACCTGGTTCCGAACAGGAACCCCAACCCATATCTTCCAGACCTCCACATCATTATTACATTTTCTTTAAATTCATCCTAAAACTTCCATATACAACATTAATTTTAAACATTATAAAAGTTGTGGTTTGAATTAAATTTTTTTAAGTAAACCTGTTTAAACATCATTAAAACTACTAGCATACTGTAGTTTGTACATCTCATCGGCTGGCAGGGGGCAAGCCTCCAAAAGTAGTAAAACTTCTGAATACATTTTTGTGCTGTGAGACCATCTTTGAAAAAAAAAATCACACTGTGACACATTATCAAATATCCTCTATCTGATGCAGCAAAGAAAACAATGATTTTCATGCCCTTTTAAATTATATCCATTCACAATGGTATCTTCCTCCTTGCGCTCCTTCTTGCGATTAATTGACTACCCGTGAATTGCATGTTGGAAATATTTAAAATCTATTTGTCTATTTGCTAATAATACTCAGTTTCCATCATACATCCCGTATATGTCTGGATGTTTATGTCATAAAAAGCTGTGTGTGTTCAGTTTTTCACTTGTGTCTGACTCTAAGTGACTCTATGGACTGCATCACGCCAGGCACATATTGTGTCTGGTTGTGCTCATCCATAAGGTTTAATGACAAAGATACTAGAGTGGGTTGCCAGTTCCTTCTCCAGTGGACCATAATATGTCTGACGCCTCTGCTATGACCTACCCATCTTGGGTGACCCTACATGCTATAGCTCCCAGCTTCATTTTAAAGCCAAAGTGGTTTGATACTCAAACAATACAATATCACAGAAAGAAAAATCCAATTTGAGAACATCTACATGTCCCAAGAAGGCCGGGACATCTATGTTTGTATAGAATTACTCATTGAACAGTGTTTCCCATATTGCTAAGGATTCTCGGTGGCGCCATGCAAATGAGGCTCAAAATACTTCACCTTTGTGCATCTAGTTCACTTATTGTGACACAGTAAAGGTCCTAATAATGGAAGAAGTGAAAAGTATACATATAAATACATTTAATTACAATTGGATATTAAAATGCGATCCTCCCGCTGTGCAAGATAGTTAATCAATTGCGATACTGTCATTAGGGGACATGTCATGTGTTTCATGTAATTTGTGCCACTGGAGTTCCAGAAAAAAAGACACTTGTTTGTCAAGTATGTAGCAAATTAACAATATTGGCAGCCATGTGTAAGCCTGATTTTTAGATCTTCTATTTTTGGATTCTCTTTAAGAGCACAATAATTAATTTTGTGTTTATTACATCACATCCTGAAAGTTGGATGATAGGGGGTGTTTGTAGTTATCAGTGGAGGGAGAATTTGGGAGGAGGAAACAGGCAGAAGTTCTGAGCATTTTGATAACTGGATAAGATTAAAATGTACACCATACCCTTCTCCCTCAGTGACCTAGATGTTGCATCATCAATGATCCAAAGCAGGACGTTGGATCAGAAGATCTAATCACAGCTCTCCATTATTATTATTAAGTTTTACAGATACAAATATGTATTCATAGCCTGTTCTTTATTACATACTAGCGATAAGCCTTAGTGGTATTGCTTTAATGAGGTTGCTTATTCCTATAATAAAGTCATCATTTTGTATGACAGTGAGTTATCTACTGAAAAATGAATATTCATCTATCGAACTTGGTCTGTAATGGCCCCACTGCGTATTTCTTATTGTAAGACATATTTATGGGATGTAGCCTCTGTTCTCAAATTTACACGTTTGTGGCATTCTTCCAACTCACCTCTAAAAGAAAATATGTTTTAAAAAGCTCCACACTTCATAATATAAAGAAAAAAATAAGAGGCGCACGCATAAAGAAGAACCTCAAAGCTGAAGGCCAGGTTTGAAGCACAGTTTCATTAATAGTGGATGGCAGGATCGCAGCCAAGTCCCAGATAATGAGGAAGGAGTTGCATTTTTTTCTAAAGCTATATAGTGACAGGGAAAACAAAAATGACATTCAGCTGACGAATAAGCCGACTATGACCTAGCCTTTCGACCCCTGACAATCAATCTTACCTGCTACTTCATAAAGAATTATATCAGTGCCAGTCACATTTGACTCCAGAATTTTACAATTCCCATTTTGTGTTTCTTTATCCTATTTAATACGTGGTTTATGATGATAAACGCCTGTGAACATGAGATTGCAATGAACACAAAGCACATTTATAAATAAGGGAACAAGGGTACAATATGGAGTCCCAATAATCTATTGGCCATAACATTTTAGCATGTCAAGTGACGGAGAAGCAATAAGATGAGTGACACCTGTCTTCTTTTGATGTTTTTATATGGTTATTCTGTGAGATTTTGCATTACTTATAAGCATCATTGTTTACTTTTATACACACTGCTAAATGGACCACTGTACAATAAATAATATATACGGTACATGAAAATAATCTCTGTCTCTCTCATATATATATACACACACATACACACATTCATATAGTACATTTGTGTGCATTTGCAGGTCTAAAACCAAATAAACAAGTCCAATTATTTGTTTTCAGCTCAAATTCTCAAGAAATACAGTGTTTGCCCGGCACTCCGAGAAACTGGGCTAGGACATGCAAATGACTTCACAATTTATCCAATACCCATGTTAATATGACTCTTAGCATATACCTGCCATTATAACACAGCTTTTGAGAATAGCACTGGATGGATATACATGAGTTAGGTAACACACCCACAGACAACACTATTTGGATCTCTTCAGAGTAGCGTTGGTTTCTAACTCATGCCATGTATTTGGTGAAAAGGCTATCAAACAAAAAGTAATTTAGCTACGATGGGCAAAAGACTGAGAGAAGCCATCCACTCTAATAAGTCCTGTGTTTCGAAGAATGTGATCACCTTCATTTCAATAGTTTTTCTTTCTTAGGTGTTTTTGTAATTCTCCTTGAGTATTTTGAAATTTAGGCGTAAGATTTGTTGGTAATATGTTGTCCAACTTGGATACAATAATTGTCTTCATTGTACTTTCTAATAGAAAGGTGATAGGATTCATTCTTTGGTGCAGTTTTTGGCTGGTTTCCATAAAGTAACAGCCTGTTTTAGTGTGGGAGGGGTTTAAACTGAAAATGTGAAGGTAACTGCATCTGTCTGGCTTGCCTACATACAGATGAGTGGAGTGTGACATTAGTGATGGTTATGGTAGTGTTGTGTCCAGAAAGTTAATCTGTTCTGCAGAGAAATCCATTTTTCAGTTTAATAGATGGGTGGAAGATACTAAACAAACTCTGATGAACAGATCATCTGTATAGCGGTAGTATCTGTAAGGCATGTGTGTGTAATATATATATATATATATATATATATATATATATATATATATATATATATATATATATTAGAATCTCTCACCCAGGTCAGCCACAGATGGATTTGTGTATTATGGAGATATGTTGGTACTCATGGCAGTCCCCATTAATTGTAGGCATGTATTCAGGATATATTCTGATGGTTTGGTGATAATATCAGGGTCATATTTACATTTCTAATCATGTCTTGAGAGAAACTTAAGTAATGCCTCAAAATTTTATTTTGGTATTGTTGTAAATAAACTACATCCATAATGGCAAACAGTGTTTTGGCAGGTAGATCTTTAATTGGAGTTTGTTGAGATAGTATGTGGTATCTTGTATATAGCTACAGGTGTTAGTAACTAGTGGTTTAAGGATCTTAGATAACATATCTATTCAGTCAGTGTGCCCATACCTGCAATGATAGGTCTTCCATGGTTCTCTGGTTTGTGGATCTTTGGCAGTGTTTAGAAAAGTCCCAGTTGTAGGATGGGTGGGTATAAGTTACTCCAATTCTTGCTGCACCATCTTGGAGAACATTTGAATTAATTTCCTTTGATGAATGGCATATCCCTTAGTTTAACTTTTTTGTCATAGATAATTCAGCAAGTTTTCTCTTTGCTTGTTTCATGTAGTCCTGAGTATTCATATTAACAACTGCACCATTTCTGTCTTCTGGTTTAATTTGTGATGTTGGGATTTCATTTTAATCCTTTATGGCAGTTCTTTCCAATGGAAAGATATTGTAAAAGTTGAGATGTTACAAAGAATGTAGTTCTTAGACAAAAGCTTTCTATGTAACTGTCAAGTTTAGGGTTGCGTCCTGGTGGTGGAATGAACTGTGTTTTCTTTTTCTCGCTGTTATAATCCCATAGTGTTGTGATATTCTCCTTGTTGTGAAAATATTCTGTGAGCCTCAGCCTCCTGAAGACTTTTTCCAGGTCTGAGTACAGTTGTGTTTTATCCTGTTTTAGTGCTTGGACAGAACAATAACCCTTTAGAGAGAACAGAGATCCCTTGTTGTGACAGTTGGTAGTTTGAGACATTTTCAATTCCCATGTGGTCTGTATTGCTTTCAGGAAAAAAATTAGTTTGGCTTGGAATTTTTTTTCCTCCTTTTTAGTTGTTGGTAGTAATGAAATTCAGAGTTGTATTTTGATTATTTACTCTCTCTTCTTGTATCTGTTGTCTGTTGCGGTGTTGAGAGAGGCAATGTTTTCTTTTTTTATAGGTTCATGCTGCTGCTTCCTGTGGGGATGATGTATTTCCTTTGCCACTTGTTCAGCATCATAAATATTGTGCTCCTTTGTTTGTTGAAGGTGTGATAGTTTTGTTGCTTTACTTTGTGTCTTGCTCAAGTTCCTTTTCTTACAGAAGATATATTCCACTGTAGAGTTGTGATGCTTTTGTGGTCATCTTAATCAGTAGCTTCTTAATTCAGCTATATGTGTTATCTTCCATAGATATGAAGTGTGTGGTAGCCATGAATATCTAGTAATCTAGATGAATAACCAGAATATTGTAGTATATTGTGACACCTTTTGTGTAGGTGTCCTGTGCTGATATTAAAAACAAATTCTTACGCTGTTGAATAAATAATAAAAATGAGGAGAACACCCCACTAAATCTCCAAACTAGTTGAAAGTGTAGACAAACACACACTTGATATCCTTCAGGCAACTAAAATAAGGATTTTACCTTCAAATTATTTTATGCAACTGCCTACTTTGATAATTTTTTACAAACTTGTTTTTTCTAATCTACAGAGGTTCTTTAAGATTGCAGTGACTAAATATGCAACAGAACAATATATTGTAAAAGCCACTATCAAGTACCTACAGTACTTATTACACAGCCCAGACGGAAAGAATTGGGATTATTGCTCTTTGAAGTTTCTGCTGGCTAATGTTTTCTCTTTATTGTCTTGCAAGGTTTGCCTTAAAACCCTAAAGCTGACTTTATTGTGCTGCAGTTCACAAGCTTTGGAGTTGACCACAGGGAGTTCTTATAACCTTTATAGATAAATATATTTCGCTACTGTATTTGAGGCTTGGCAACGGTCAAAATGTAGCTGCAAGAAAAGAAATAAGATAGAAACATGTTTCTGGGATGTTGTTTTCTACAGAGATAAATACTGCAGGACTGAAGGGTGTGGATATACTCGGTAGATTAATATCAAAAGTAACAAAAAAGGAAGCAGCCATAGCTGTCAAATTAGAGAACACCTCTTCTGCCAAGTACCATTTTATGAGTATGTGAGGAACCACAACATTAGGGAGTGACACTCCACAACAATAAAAAAAATGATACTCCACACCCAAATTAAAGGATTACAATATCGTAGAATAATATTCTCATGTTTGTGAAGTGTGCAACTAAATAAGAACCTTTTCTGAGCAATCTTTATTTTAGTAGGCTAGTGCATTGAGGCTGCCATGAGTTATACGTCCTTGTCAAAGAATAAAAGGAGGTTATAGAGCAGGGCAATGAAGGCTTGGAGGTATACTTTAGACATCCTCTGCTGGGCCTATGGGAGGGTGGTGAATAGTGTCCATTTGTGAAATCTTATCTGAAATCATCAATAAATCAGCAAATCCCCATGCATCCTTCCACTCCATTATAGATAATAAAATTTGCAGGAGACAAACAGGGCATCCCACAGACAATGTAGTATCTACTAAAATAAAGATTTTACCAAAAACTATATTTATGCTTACTGTAACAGGGCGCCCCCTTCTGGCGGGGTTTGCGTCCTGTTTCCTTTTACTTTGGTTTAGGGAGGAAGACACAGCAGGCTTGACAGAGTTTTACTGCTATTTATTTGTCAGCACAAAACAGAACAAAAACAGTGCTTATCTTCAGCAAATAAAATAAAATCCTACATAAACGTGCTTGCTAGGACCTGGAACACCCTAACTATATCCGGCCAGCTTCTCTGGTTCCGGAGAGTGCCACCTTGTGGCCAGGATGCAAACAGTCTCTTATTTTTGTTATGTCGCCAGCTTGTGGCTAGGAAACAAACAGTCTTTTGATGTCTTTTCCTCTACAGCTTCTGCCAATAGTGGGTGAAGCATAGGGCCCACCCTACTCTCCCTTATGCTTCACCCCAGGGACCCTTGACACCCTCTTGTGATGAGGGACGGTTATGCTTGCTTAGCACTCTCTTCTCCCTGGGGCATTTGTAATCCTTTTTCGGGTGTGCTCAAAATACATGCATGTGGCACCAACCTTTTATCCCTTAATGCATCCGGCTTAGCAGGAATGGGGTCTTTTTTAGGTGGCTCCTTCCTCAGCTGGATCTCTCCTGAACTGTAGAGAGCCGCTCTTTTCTTTGGAACAGTCTCTTAGTGACACCCTCCTCCTCAGACTGCTAGGCAGACAGCAAACTTCCTTGAGCATGCTCTTTAACTGCTCCTGAGCAGGGTCAGGTGTTGGCCTGATTAGGCTGAAGATTTTTGGATTAACCCTCTCTATGTCAGTCCAGGGTATATGGCTTTGCTCCATCTGCGGCTTATATATCTTCCCTGATGCACTCTGTTGCAGGTTATCAGGGATTCCTGCTGCACTTCATTACATTACACAGTTGTTAATGTGGTTGATGTATTACAAACTTCATGAGCATATGGCATTTTTCTCATTCTACAGTGATTCTGTAAGCAAAAGGAAAACCGTTAAACCCAATAAGCACACTAACCGGAGGAAACATATTAAAGGGTGACTATAAACATACTAAAGGGTGACTATACAATATGTTTTTCATTGTTTATTAAATGATTAGCAATATGATCAACATTTGAAGCATTCAGGAGCCATGTTTGGGACGAAGACAAATAAAGACTTTTATCAGGACATCCTCCTGAGCAGATCCTCTCCCAACTACTGGACACCACAGTTATATGCATTCATTCTGTATTGTTGGCAATCATTATCTTATTGTTAATTTGCTTTTTCAACTGTAGAATGATTACATTTTCAGTAGTCGTATTGGAAGCAATGGCACAATGCAATGCCATATTTCATTAGAGGCCGTTGAAAGCTTCTCTGCATGTGTTCCCGCCGTATACCACTGTTCTCAATGGGCAAGTTCCAACTAAAATTAGGCTTCTTTCAAATTAAAGATCACTGTTAGAAAAAAATAATTCTCTATGTAAAAGTTATGGAACGTGCCTAGTTTGCCAGTTACGCCTTCATGTTTGTAGGGAGTGGAAGCTGTCATTTTAAAACTGATTTTTGGCACTGAACTCCGTAAGTTGATTAAATCTGAAGAGTTCAAGAGCCCATCATACCACAACTGAGTCAGTCATCTTAATGGTGTGGAGTCTCAGTCCCTCGGTAGAGTCTGTGTTTACTATTTTCTATGGGCTTCAGCAAAGCACATTGCAACCTCTATTAAAAGAAGGCAAACAATTGTGTTTTTTTTTAATAAATATTTTAGCTACATTAATTAATTAATTCATTTATTTTATCCCCCTCAATGTAATTGTGATATAAAATATACACTTCAGCTACTTGTAAGAAGCCCCCAGAACAGCAGATTCTTTCATTTTAGAAACTCCAACCTTTTTTTCTGGTTCTCTCTCATGAGTGTTGCCAAATTGCAGTGGCCTAAGGCTGCACTGACAAGGGATTGGCTTCACATGACCGGTGTCTCATGCTGCTGGCCTTCCTGGCTGCTCATCAAAAGACAAAGCTATCTTTTTTGTTTCTTTGGCAGTCTCTAAACAGTGTGTTTTTATCAAGTTGTACTGCAGCATAAGTGGTAAAATAACATATAATTTATAGGGAGGTTTTACTGCAGGGCTGAATGCTGGTGACTAGAAGCAAACACTGAAATACAGTTCTTACGAGTCATTGTCCGGGGTGTGCTTAATTTGTTTTAACTGCAAAGGACAACTTACTGATGTCCAGGATATAACTGTACCTAAAAGTATAATTGAACTTTCTTGACCCAGAGAACAACACAGTAATATCTGTGAAACACGTGCCATTTTTCCTTTTTTGCCGTGTGCTGGGAATTTTTTTTTTCAGTGTAAAATAATATTGAATCAAGAGAACTTTCAGCTTTTTATATTTGGGTATATTATGTTTTTTTTTAGACTAGATATATTGTATCATCTGAATCAGACAATTGCCTATAGGCGATTCATTTACTTTGGCCAGTCATGTGATCATGGAGCATTACAGACCACTTCCCTTTTTATTCATACATGGATACTCTAAAAAAAAGAGATCATTCTCTTCAGGCCATGATTAAAGTTTAAAGGGAATTTGTTTTGTTTTAATTAATATGAGGTATAAAGGATTTGAAATACGTTCCAGTGCTTGACACTAATATCATATATCAATTGGATATAAGAAGTAGGAACTTTTTTTACAATAATAAAACCAGAAAAAAATGCGCCAATGCCAATTCCAGTTGATTGGTCCTAATAAGGACTCCTAAAGTACAGACTTCCACTCAACCCTTACCAAAAAGATCAGTGGAGGAGATAATATTGTCCATAATTTGGACATAGGAGGCTTATCCATCAGGACTATTGCACTTTAAAAAAAATGGAAAATATACACCATATCTTCTACAAATATGCAGCTAATAATTAACAAACAATGAACTATAATAGTAATTGAAAGAATCTCAAAGTTTGAGGCATAAACTCACAAATACCCAAATAGTCCTATACAGTAAATATATGAATATACCAAAGCCTGAGTAATACAAAGTAAGGCCACAATAATATTCACTGGTCAATCACTGACCTTTACACCTTGAAAACAAACATAGCCCTGTGTCCCACAAGTTTGTACTTCACAATTGTAATGTATAAGTAATTTATATATAAGTTATATAAACATTAATTCATTTTGGCGTAGTCAATGTAATTGTCATATAAGATTTATTCTTCTCTTATTTATATGAAAACTCAAGAGTACCACATTTTCACCTTCTGGAACTGCCCCCATATTTCCGTTTTTCTGTCATAGGGTGCCATGTTTAACAGCTGTGACATAAGGCCACACGCACCAATGCAATGATGCATGTCAGTTTTTACAGCAGCACGAGACACTGGTAGTGTGAAGTCCCTCCTAGTAAGTGTGGACTTAGGTGACAGTGGTGAAACATGGCACCATTGCAGTCACAGAAGGTGAAAATCTATTACTCTGTGGACGTAAATGAAGTGTAAATCTTATATGACAATTACAATAAAGTTATTTAAAGGGACGTGGAAGGTTTCTGGATGTAACTAGGAATATAATATGCCTATGTATCTATTTATTTTTATGTACTTTATTTTATTAAGAAGTACTTAAAAAGTCTGTACTTAAGTACACTATCTTCATGAGCTGCAGTGGAGAAACCAATTAGGAATTATTTGTATGAATTTAGGCAGAAAAAAACAGAGGTTTTAAGTACTTAATAAAATAAAGTACACAAGCATAAATAGAAACATAAATATATTATGGGCCCTATTAAATTCCAGCCTCTTAAGTGCAACGTGTAGCACGTAAGGGCTGCGTGATTCAAATTTGGCCATTTTACGTGGCTATTAAATTAGAAAGTCCTGCGAGCTACAAGCAGAGACATTATTTCGTAAACCAGTCCTCGGATGTCGTCGTTGCATGCTCGAACGCAAACAATTAAGCAAACACGTTCAGATGGAGCCAATGGAAAAAGAGATTGTTAGTGTTATGTCACTGAAAAAGGGGGGGGGGGGTAGATTTCAGTTCCAGTTTGTGATCGGCCCCACATTGAAGATATAATGCAATATTAATACATCTGTAAATATGATATTCTATTACATGGGAGTTACAGTATATGTCTTAGTTACATAGTTACATAGTTACATAGTAATTAAGGTTGAAAAAAGACTTTCAGTCCATCAAGTTCAACCTGTTAAGATCTCCTCTGATCTGCAATATGCGGATTGGTTATTAATTAAATTATTGATTAAATAATTATTAATAGTATAGTATTGGAGAATGAATAAAGAGTTAGTC
This sequence comes from Discoglossus pictus, assembly GCA_027410445.1. NCBI lineage: Eukaryota > Metazoa > Chordata > Amphibia > Anura > Alytidae > Discoglossus > Discoglossus pictus. The sequence continues at coordinate 286,426,626 of CM050166.1, read as the reverse complement.
CATCAAGTTCACCTTTTTAGATCTCTATTGATCTTTTTAATTTGGACTATTTATTATTATTGTTAATTGTTAATTATTGTTAATTGATCCAGAGGAAGGCAAACATAAAAAAAAAAACCATTGAAACTTTGCCAATTGTCTCATAAGGGGAAAAAAAAGCAAAATTCCTTCCTGACCCCAGAAACTGGCGATCAAATTTCTCCCTGGATCAATATTCCTTGCTAGTTATCTAGGATAGCCTTGAATGCCCTCTTTATTCAGAAATATATCTAACCCCTTTTTGAAGTTGTCTATCGAATTCGCTGTCACCACCTCCTTTGGTAGAGAATTCCACAGTTTAACCACCCTAACTGTGAAGAACCCTTTTCTTTGTTTAAGGTGAAATCTTTTTTCCTCTAACCTCAACGGATGTCCTCTTGTCAGTTGAAAATCTCTTGCTACAAAAAGTTCACTTGACAAAGCCTTATATTGACCCTGGATGTATTTAAATAACGTAATCATATCTCCTCTTAGACGCCTTTTTTCTAGCGAAAATAAGTTTAATTTTGCTAGTCTTTCTTCATAACTTAGCCCCTCCATTCCCCTTATTAGTTTTGTAGCCCTTCTCTGTACTTTTTCCAGCTCTAAAATGTCTTTTTTGTGAGGTGGTGCCCAAAATTGTACTCCATATTCCAAATGAGGGCGTACTAGGGATTTGTATAGTGGCAGAATTATATTTGCTTCCCTGGCTTCTATACCCTTCCTAATACATGCTAATATTTTATTTGCCTTTGCAGCCGCTGCTTGGCTTTGAGCGCTGTTACCTAGGTGGTTGTCCACTAGTACTCCCAAATCCCTTTCAATATCTGATACCCCTAGATTTGCTCCATTAAGATTATAGATTGCTTGGCTATTGTTCCTTCCCAAATGCATAACCTTACATTTATTTGTATTAAATCTCATCTGCCATTTAGCCGCCCATTTCTCTAATTTATGCAAATCCTTTTGTAGGGAAAGTACATCATTATCTGATTTTATTACCTTGCACAACTTAGTGTCATCAGCAAAAATAGAGACACTACATTCGAGTCCTACTTCAATGTCATTAATAAATATGTTAAAAAGGAGAGGACCCAATACTGAGCCCTGAGGAACCCCACTTATCACATTAGACCAATCGGAGTATGTTCCATTTACAACAACCCTTTGCTTCCTGTCTTTTAGCCAGCTCTCGATCCATGAGCAGATATTTACTGCAATTCCTGTATCCCTTAGTTTGCTAACTAGTCTTACATGTGGCACTGTATCAAATGCCTTTGAAAAATCTAAAAAGACTACATCCACTGAGTTGCCCTGATCCAAGTTCCTACTAACCTCCTCATAAAAACTAATTAGATTGGTCTGACACGACCTTTCCTTCATAAATCCATGTTGACTGCTACCTATGATCCTGTTCAAATAGACATATTCTTGTATTCTGTCCCTTATTAACCCTTCTAAAAGCTTCCCAACTACAGAAGTGAGGCTCACTGGTCTATAATTCCCCGGATATGCTCTAGATCCCTTCTTAAATATAGGTATCACCTCTGCTTTTCTCCAGTCATCTGGTAGAGACCCTGTAGTGAGCGAGTCTTTAAAGATTAGATATAATGGTTTGGCTATTGCAGAACCCAGCTCCCTCAGTACCCTTGGATGTATTCCATCAGGACCTGGGGCTTTATTAACATTTATTTTCTCCAACCTCTTTTGTATTTCTTCCTGCGTTAACCAATTATTTAGTGAAGGTAGTGTAGCCCCATTATGTTGCAGTGTCCCAACCACTGGTACCTCCCTTGTGTAAACCGACGAAAAGAACCTATTTAGCTCATCTGCCTTTTCCTGGTCACTAATTATCAGATGGCCTGTGTCACATTGTAATGGTCCTATCGATTCCTTCCTGGCCTTCTTCCCATTAATATATTTATAAAATATTTTAGGGTTAGTCTTACTTTCCATTGCAACTGACTTCTCATTTTCTATTTTAGCCAGTCTAATAGCCCTTTTGCAAGCCTTGTTGATTTCCTTATAGTCACATAAAGATGCCTCTGTTCCCTCCTGCTTGTATAATTTAAATGCATATTTCTTTTTCCTCATCATGATCTTTAAGTCATTGTTAAGCCACATGGGATGTGATTTACTCCTATTTATTTTATTTCCACATGGTACATGCTGATGAGTATGTTTATTTAGTAAGGATTTGAATGTTGTCCATTTATTTTCAGTATTCTTCCCTGTAAGTTCTTTGTCCCAGTCTATATGTTGTATTGCTGCCCGTAGCCCATTAAAGTTAGCCCTTTTAAAATTTAGAGTTTTTGTTGGCCCCTTACAACTCTGTTTTTTGTATTCAATCTCAAATGAGACTGTGTTGTGATCACTGTTCCCCAAGGGTTCCCCTATTTTTACATTTGATATTATATCAATATTACTTGTGATGACTAAATCCAAGATGGCCCCATTTCTAGTAGGTTCTTGTATTACCTGGGCTAGATAATGATCCCTGAGTGTACTCAAGAACCTGCTCCCCTTAGCTGAGCTGCTGGTCTCATTTATCCAGTTTATATCAGGGTAATTAAAGTCTCCCATTATTAGAACTTGCCCATGCTTAGCTGCATTTCCAATCTGTAACAATAATTGTATTTCCTCACTTTCAGCTATATTTGGGGGTTTATAGCATACTCCCACCAATATGCATTTAGAATTAGCTCCTCCACTATTTAGCTCAACCCACAAGGATTCAATGATGCCGTTAGTGCCAGCATAAATATCTTCTCTAACTATAGGCTTAAATTCAGGCTTAACATAAAGACAGATCCCTCCTCCTCTTTTACCATTTCCCCTATCTTTCCTAAATAGGTTATAACCATCCAGATTAACAGTCCAGTCATGAGATTCATCCCACCATGTTTCCGTAATGCCTATTAAGCCCCATTTTTCTTGTACTGCTAATATTTCTAGCTCATCCATTTTCCCAGGCAAACTTCTTGCGTTTGCAATCATACACTTTATGTTGCTATGGCTCTGCTGATGTGAAGTGCCTGCCACTGTATTTGAGGCCCCTATTAATATCTCCCTACTTTCTATTGTAACCCTCCCCCCTTCTCCTCCCTCATGGGTAAATAATTCATCCCTTTCCCTCTCTACCCTATTTACCCCAATACTTCTATATAGTCCCTCCCCCCCACCTACAAGTTTAAAAACTCCCCCAGCCGTTCTACCATCCTATTCCCTAGCACAAAAGCGCCCTCATCATTAAGGTGCAATCCATCCCTGCTATAGAGATTGTACCCAAGTGAGAAGTCAGCCCAGTGCTCTAAAAACCCAAAACCCTCTGCACTGCACCACTTTTTTAGCCACGCATTAACCTCCCTAAGCTCCTTCTGCCTCCCTGGGCTAGCACGTGGCACTGGTAGTATCTCAGAAAATACTACCTTGGAGGTCCTTGCTTTAAGCTTATTCCCTAATTCTCTAAAATCATTCTTTAGGACGCTCCATCTTCCACTAACTTTGTCATTGGTACCAATGTGTACCAAGACCGCCGGTTCATTACCAGCCCCTCCCAATAATTTATCCACCCGATCCACAACATGCCGAACCCGAGCACCCGGGAGACAGCAAACTGTTCGATTGCTGGGATCTGGGTGACAAATTACCCTGTCTACCTTCCTAATAATAGAGTCCCCTACCACCAAAACATGTCTGTTGCTCTGCCTATTCTGCCCTCCCTCTTCTGCAGTAGAGCTGTTCGCCCGGCTGTTAGAGGGAACAGCTCTATCTGGCATTGCCATTCCTGAATGGACATCGCCAACAGTTTCACTCAATCTGGCAAATCTGTTGTTGTTTGCCAACTCAGAACTGGCCTGCCTCCTCCTGTACCCTCTGATTCCCCTTCTAACTGTAACCCAGCTACCTCCCTGGCCATCCTCACTAGCCCCAGCTCCTCCCTCCATACTAGGCCCAGCTAAACTGTGCTCCGTGAGCACCAACTCCCTTTCCAGTGGAGCAATATCACTAAGTGCTGCAATTCTCCTCTCCAGATCTTCAATTTGAGCTTCCAAAGAGGCAACATGCTCACACCTGTCACAGAGGTATGGACCCTGGATCATCTGTTCCAGTAGTGCATACATTTGACAGGATGTACACTGAATAAGGTTGCCACTGGACTGACTCATAATTATTATTATTGTCTACGAAATTTCAGTGGGAAAAATAAAGAATATAATATATTTATATAAAGTTTTCCTCCTTTGCACTATAAATCTGCCCCCCTTTTCTTTGAAGGCCCTTCTTTTATTTAAACTCCTAGGCTTTTACTAGAATTGCACTTGATACTGAGCACACTTAGTGCACTCTGCAGTTTATCAGCCTTTACTTGTAAGGTAAATCCACTTGTAAACAGGCCCCAAACCAGCTCACAAACCTTTTACACAAGTTTAACAGTCAAGCCACACCCCTCTCACCTGGGCACAATTAGTGCACTCTGCAGTTTATTAGCCTTTACTTTTTAAGGTAAATCCACTTGTAAACAGACCCCAAACCAGCTCACAAACCTTTTACACAAGTTTAACAGTCAAGCCACACCCCTCTCACCTGGGCACAATTAGTGCACTCTGCAGTTTATTAGCCTTTACTTTTTAAGGTAAATCCACTTGTAAACAGACCCCAAACCAGCTCACAAACCTTTTATACAAGTTTAACAGTCAAGCCACACCCCTCTCACCTGAGCACAATTAGTGCACTCTGCAGTTTATTAGCCTTTACTTTTTAAGGTAAATCCACTTGTAAACAGACCCCAAACCAGCTCACAAACCTTTTATACAAGTTTAACAGTCAAGCCACACCCCTCTCACCTGGGCACAATTAGTGCACTCTGCAGTTTATCAGCCTTTACTTGTAAGGTAAATCCACTTGTAAACAGACCCCAAACCAGCTCACAAACTTTTTATCCAAGTTTAACAGTCAAGCCACACCCCTCTCACCTGGGCACAATTAGTGCACTCTGCAGTTTCTTAGCCTTTACTTTTTAAGGTGAATCCACTTGTAAACACATTGATTGCCGGGATCGATATAACACAAAATATAATCATGAAAAAAAAGTGTTTTTCGGGGCTAATTTGCGGGCTTCAGAATGTTGTGCTATTAATTCTGAGACCTATCATCACTTTCCATTATAATAAATGTACAATATTGTGTTTTTATTTGCATCATACGTGCTACGTGTTGGACTTTACCCCCCTTGGGTGTGCTTTGGCCTCCATTTGCAGGTTACGTGCTTGCTCGACTGTGACCACGTTGCAATTTAATAGCTGAATTAAACAATTAGGGGTTACATGCTGGACAGATCAAAGGATTTACATGCTCAAAGTTAATTGTTGCTCAGCACATAGCCTATTCTCGGCCGCCCTGCAGGTTAACACGCAAAGTCCACTGAGAGCAACGTTATAGGGCTTCTCTAATACTTGTAACACGTAAATTGGGAGTTACGGGCTACGTTTTAACACATAGCCAGTATTTAATAAGGCTCTATATTCATAGTGAAATCCAGAAACCTTCCACGTCGCTTTAAGTGACCTACTTTAAACCTTTATATAAAAAGAACTTTACACTGTGTTTGAATCATTGCTCTAATATATATGTACAGTATATGTTTTAAACATGCATATGGAGGTGGCAGATCTACAGGAAATATACAAGTTGATTTAGAATAAGCCGAGGGACTGAATATGTTTAAGTGTAAGATAAACAAAGAGTTGATTAGTCAGTTCAAGGACTCAAGTAAAAGTAGACATCTGAGAACACGTGAAATTAAGACCTTGTGAGGTCAGTAACAACAAGCAACATTATCAGCAATGACCATAAATGCATTTTTACCCAATTTAGCTGGCTCTGCTTGTGTCATGGGTGCTTTCATATTAGATATTAAGTCTTCCTGTAGTCCAAGGGTGAGAGTGGAGTTATCCTACTATGGATTACTCTCTATCAAGATCTATTGTTAAAGGTATATCCAAGTTTCCCTGTTTTTACCTTTATCTTATCTAACACATATATCAGAAACACACATTACATGGAGTCATTCTATACACATACAGATTTATTTTATTTAAAAATAAAACTTGTTTCCCACACTCTCAGAGCTTCTTACATAGGCACAGTGTACCTATCAATAGAAACATGCATTTGGGTACAGATTTTAAACCTTTGCTAACCTTAAGACAGCAGTAGCTCAATGCAGATATAAGATTTTACAGAGCAGTCTCTGCCTCCTGTTACTTCCTACTGCAGAGGACTACACATCCCATGATTCCTTCCTCCACAAACTGCTATCACATATTGCTACAATGTATTAAAATGTATGATCACCTGTGATTGGCAAAAACGAATTATGAATTTAATGCTAATTTTAGCTTGAATATTCAGGGGTGTTAACTCTGAAAAGTAACTGCTTGCAAACTAAAGAGATTTAGCAAACATCAGGATGAGTTTGTTAATATTTATTTTGGTATTTTTTCGTGCGAAAAATGTTTACATACGCTACTGTTTCTCCTCTATCAGATGCATTCATAATACAGGAAACTTAAAAATGCATGTAAGTGCCATTGAACAGTACTGAATATGGATCTTATCTGAATCCACTATTCCTCCAAGGCATTTAATCCTTTTAGGAACAAAGAGAAAATATCTGACACCATTAAAGCAAAATTGAATATAATAGTTAACATTTAAAGACTCTATTTATTTATTTTAAGCTTCCTAAAACATATTGCCTGTTATCCGTTCAGGTTCTGCATAAAAGCATATTATACATATGACTCTCAGTGGTACTTTAAGTGCACTACTTATCTTTAAATCCTTCAGATTTATTAACAGTATGTTATTTTGAATAACTTGACTTAAAATGTTCAAATTGGTTTTACACAGTTTAAAATAAATAAGAACAGTTTTTAAGTTTGAACTGTTATATTCAATTTTGTTATAATGATGACTGAAATGTTGTCTTTGTGCCTTAAAGACATAGAAACATGTGAGGAATGGGAGGAACCAAGGATCTGTAAGATCTGTATTCACTTATGTTGATAATAGAACTTAATGGCAGAGTAACCCTCCATCGGATGACCCTCCCACTCAAGCTACATACAGACTAACAGATGGAATCCCAGACCTATCTAAATATAAGGATTTCACTAAAACTGCTTTTATGTTCCTGTCTCGAATACCTGCTAATGTTGTTATTTTGTACATACTGTACAAGCATACAATGGCCCTTTAATTAAACAGTAATAAAATCACTGATCAGTGTTATTGATTAAAATATATATATATATACGGTACATTTTCTGACATGTGAGTAATCTGTTTAATTTTTTGCTTTTGCATTGCAATAACTTTTCTTTTAAGAATATTGTCTCCATTATCAAATAACCCACTGGTTTACCCCCAAAAAACTTTTAAATAATGTGATAATTTCCAAAACCAACAATATACAAGAAAAAGTTATGTGCATACAAGTTTTCCAGTTGCTTAAGCTACAAAATTATACTATAGATTCAACTTTTTCTAAATATATCAAATATATAAAGGATCACTGCAGATTGGGAAAAGTTTCAGATTTTTGTAACAATTTAATAACATTAGCAGCTGTGTACATCATGAGCATAACAGCATTTTTATGGTAAAACAAGGGAATTTGTTTACTGATTAGGGGATTCAGATAACTTGTCAGCAAGGGACGCCTTCACTCTCCCTCCTATAGATGCAGTAGAGGTAGCTTGCAGCCTTGTTTGCCGTTCCCTGCAACCACCCCCTCATGCCCTGAAAAAGAAGTTACTGTCATGGTAGCTTCCATGCACTAGCATGGAACTTTTATATGAGTCATTTGTGTCCATGACTGCAAACACTATTAGCTTGCTTCATACTTTACAACCATGTGAAGTATTTGCTAATCTACAGTGGATCTTTAATTTATTTTTAATAGCAGTGATTAAGTTGCTTTTCATACACTAGATCCTATTGTATTCAATTGAAGCTAAATTAGTAAATGTCCAGAAGAACAGTGTATTAATGTTCTGTTTCCAATTTAAAAAGAGACTTAACCACTTTTTATGTTTGATCACAGCTACCTCATCCCTGAATACACAGCTTCAGCAACTTCAGCATCTTCAGCAACTGCAACACCACCACCATCATCATCATCAACAGCAGCAGCAAGGACAACAGCAACAACAGCAGCAGCAACAGCAACAACCAACAGCTCAGCATCAGCAGCCATCCCAACAGCCACCACCACAACTTCCACCACAGCAGCAGAATCAACATCAGCAACAGCAGCAGAACCAAACACAAAGCCAGAGTCAGAACCAACACACTCCAAACCAGCAGCCATCCAGCTCCCCTCAAAAGCCCAATCAATCACCAGGACACGGCCTTCCTTCCCCAATGACACCACCAAATCCACTGCAGGTGTGTTTCCTTTTACTTTTGATGTATAATTGATGGTTGTGTTTAAAGTTACATAGGAAAAGGTTTTTGTTGTAGAACTGCAAACTACATGTCTAAATATGAATAAAGTACATTCTTAAATAAAAATCAATTGAACGGCAGTGGAATCGTACACATGACTTAGCAATGAAAAAAAATCTTTAAAACAGATCGCTTACTGCTGTACCACCATACTTTGCTTGTACATAGAGTGCAAATCCCTAATACAGTGTATAATAGATCAGCCTCATTAGTTATCCAGGGTCATATGGGACAGCCTCATAGCCTAAACTAAAATAACAATAGCTAAGTCAATTCTTGATCAATATTAAAAGTGTAAACATTTTCCACATGATTTCCCACCCTCTGACATATGGTGCAGAGTACATATGGCGGCTTTTGTGATCATTAAATTTATTGGCAATAAAAGCAAAGTTTTACCATACTGTGCTGTGGATCGTTTTCCAGTAGCAGAACCTTACTTGTTTGTTGTAGTTAGATTTGTAGTTTGCAGCACTGCAACTAATGGAACTTTTTTTCTGTTTCTTTTCTAGTGCTTACATTTCTCTGTTGGGTTATTACAACATAGAAGTTACTTTTCTTTAGGGCTGTACCAAACATGGCAAATGTAATTTAATTTTCCTGATCTGCTGAACAGCTCTGCTGTGGGTCAAAGTAAAGTGTTACCTTTCATCTTCTCTCCATATGATACTGACTCAAGGCACATGAACAGGCAAAACGTATAACAAACCTTCCCGAACACAGTTTACTAGTCAGTGGCTTAGTGATTTTCACTGGCTGACTTGTGCTTAGGAAAAGACATCCTTAAAGAACATTTGTACAATGAAACAATACATAGTGTGACTATGAGCATAATTAATAATGGAAAAGCTATAAAGCTAATTTTTAATTAGCAAAAAAGTAAATATTGATGCCTCTGCTACATAATGAAATCATCCATAATACATTGTTGTAGGTTGTATGTGTGAGAGGGGCATATACATTTCTGGAGAGCAGTGCTTGCTTCTATTGATGCTCACAACCTGCTTCTGGGTCTGTGAGGCAGAACAGGTGTGTTGTCAATATGTTTCCTCAATAAATAGAATATGGTGAAGCAGCCGTATCCGCTGCAAAACATGTTTTGCAAATTTTAATTAAAAAAGCATAGTACAGAGAGCCTCTGTTTGGAAGCTTGGTTCTTTCTGATCCACTGCATCATAAGACTTTTTGCTGCCAAAGTATAGCAATAAATGTGTATTTTAATTGGTTGTGCACCACCATATCAAAAACAGCCAATTTACATTAATATATTTGGACTGTTAAAACAACTTGCCAAAATCAGCACGCCAACCTCTGAGCTAACGTCTCGTGTGCTACGTCATGTGCGCACCAACACTAGCGCGCCCGAAAACAGGGCGCGCAACAATATCATGGCCGACAATTCTCTCCCTGGAGAATTTCAGTAGTTACCCCATGACAATTCCATGATGGCACCCCGACTTCTGTGCGCATCCTATACAGCAGAGCCAGGTGCATGGGTGGCACAATCATTGCACAATATTATTAATACTTGACATATATAGGATGGTGTGTGTAACAGGGGGCATTGGCCCCATTACACTGGCTAGTTACACACAGCATTTTCTGTATGTCAAGTATTTATTATAATATGCAATGCCAGTCTATCTGATGGATACGTATAGGGCACTACACCTGATTGTGCCACCTGGCTGGTATAGGATGCGCACAGAAGTCAGGGTGCTGTCATGGAAGAGCTCATTATCTCTCAGAGAATTGTCGGGCGTGATATTGTTGCGCGCTGGTATTGGTGCGCTCATTTCTTGGCATGCACATGGTGGAGCACACGAGACGTGCGCTCAGAAGTCGTGCTACCACCAACATCTGTTTCAAAGGACCATAGAGGTCAGATTTTCTTCTACATAGACAAAAAGTTTTTAAAAAACAAAATAAAATCCAGCTGTTATATGTAATATTTTTTTATTGCTTGTTTCCATTTTTTTTTCATTCCTGCTGCTTGCTGTTTATTTATCAGGAGGGTATGTCCTTGTAAACTAATAACGTTTAATTTAGTCCTAATGAGAGCACTGGCACGTGTAACTGCCACATTCTTCTTATATAGGTAGACACTTCTTGTTTATTCTTAGAGGAAGATGACTTTGATCATCTTCTCCTCAGGAAGATAATGTGTTGAGGCTAAAATGATAGATTCCACAGCAGCATAAGTGCATATACAACATAAAAAATGTAAATGCTGTATTAGTTTTGTTTATATTCTAAAATATGTTGCATATTTTTAAGTGTAGTTCTTCAAAATCATAAACAATAACAATATGACCATAGTGGACCTTTAATTTCATATAACTATATAGTGAATATGTTTTGTGTGCTGTGATCATTTCTATTGGCCACTGATGCACCAAAATAGTTTACTATGGGATTTCATTGATGGTTTAAATCCATTGTGAGCAAGAGATGATCCTAGTGCGGTATGCCAGTGGTTCTCACCTTTTTTGGTCAAGGGACTGACTGGTTACTTTCCAGTTATGACCGGGAGTCCACTGAGATCCGAAACATTTTTTAACAGGGTTGTGTCCGGCTCTCAGTGACCTTATGGACCACAGTACGTCAGACACATCTGTCAGCCACTATCTCTAGTTGTGCTTATCCATAAGGTTATTTTGGCAAACATACTGAATTAGATTGGGTGTTCCTTCTACTTTGGAACGTGATTTGTCTGACTTCTCTGCTATGACCTGCCTATTTTGAGTGATCCTACATGGTATCATTTACAACTTCATTTAAGTACACAAGCCACTTTAGCATGACAAGGTAGCAATCCAGAATACTACATGCACAAACAATTTTAATTTAGTTTAGCACTGATTTGAACAGTACATTTTAACTGCAGATAAGCTCCTCAGTACTAATTGTGCCTAATGGTGTTTGGGCTCCTCATCCATCTTGATACCTGAGAATCAGTAAATGAGGTCCCAAGGGCTGGCACAGAGACCTCCATCCATTCTTCTGAATCAGGTGATCATATTTCTCTCAAATTTGTATACAATTTTTACTCGTGTTTACCTCATAAAACAACCACTTCTCTTCCTGTAAACTACTCTTCCTTATTTACAGCTTAACTTCATAAGCTGCCATTTTGAGCATGCTACCCTTCATATGAAACAATTAGATTCATCAGCAGATAACCTAATAATAATAACAAGGACAACAAGTATTATTATTATTATTGTTACTAGGAAATTGCACATCAAAAATGTCGAGAATAAAGTTGTAAGGCTGGCAATGCTGTTTGCCACACAATGTGAGTCTTTTGCTCGTCTGAGCACCATTTGCGTGGCGCACTCTGACTACTGTTGGTTTTATTTTCAAAGTCCTGCGTGCCTGGCGATGTTCGTGTAAGTGTTAAAGTCTTTGTCATCGTGTATTTTATATGTTTTGCGTGCCTGGCCTTGCTGAGCCTTGTTTTCATCCTGTTTCAGAAGTTTTAGGTTTTTTTGGCCGCCATTTTGTTTTTGAATGCCTCAAATGCGACACTTTAAAGGCATCCATTATACTTCTAGAAAGACTGCATGTTTGAGAGGTGGATTTCAAGTTCTGTAGGAGTAGACTTTTAGTTATAGTTGCAAGCTACGTATTTCTTAGCAAGTACAAAGATTCCAAAAGACCCAATGATCCCCTCTTCCTCTTTCCTTCTCTCTCCCCCATGGTAGATTAGTACACCCAGTGACAATCCCAACTAGCAGCAAGGGTGCAAGTCAGAAACGATAGAAACTCTAAATAAAAAATCATCATCTTTAAAAACTCTGTTTTTCTCTAAACTTGTGTTTTATGTTTATGGCTTGCACCCCTGCTAAAGTTTTTTTTTTTTTTACATACTTCGCAAACAGGTGCATGATCTACATTGAGATTTTAAAGGGACATGTAACACAACTGCCTATTTACAGGCTTTAAATCATATTTTAAACTCTACAAATCTCGTTTTTTGCCTGGAATATGTTAAACAAAACCTATTTAATCTTTATTGTAACTAACATGAAATTCAGAGAGTATACTTTAGTCTATAGATCTCATTAGCTGAGAAAAGGCATTAAGACTAATGTTTTTGTGCGGTGGGACGTCCATTTGAAAAAAAGGAAACACACTATGGCATATTATCAAATTATCAAATACCCTTTTTATGATGCAACAAATAAAAAAACCTTTCCATGTCTCCTAAGGATGTTTATCCTTGAGTAAATAAAGAAGATACCCGCTGCACCTGTGCTCAAGCACCAATATGCTGTATGCTTGGCATGTGTTCGGCCATATTGACTTGAGCTGCGATCCTCTACTCCAGTATAGTGCGGGTGTCACTCATACATTTATTTGTACTCTTGCAGACATTGATCTACATCTTTTTTGTATGAATAAAAAATATGAACAGATTTTCAAACACTTGCAAAAACTCCTCGTATGCCATTGCTTGTAATAGTTTGGTAAAATATTAAAAGAATGACACCCAACTTTAATACCTGACAAGCTAAATTTCATTTCAGAATTCTTGATTCCTTTTTTTTTGGTTATCTGCAGGTTTTATCCTTTTACATTATTCAGAATCTGTCTGAAGGATATTAGTTTAGAGCAATGCAAGGATTGTCAGGAAGAGACAGTAATTCAGAACGATGATGTTGTTTGTTTCAAAAACTCTGTAGGATAACAACAATTATCTCTGGAATGATACAGACAATACGGTTTCTCCAGAAAGGAAATTAAATGAAAGTGACTTGCCGTGATGTTGTGACTTAGTTTCATAAGATGAACAAATATTAACAATACCAAATCACCTAATAACATATTGAAATTCATAAACCTCTGACATTTTTTTATATTATTAAATAGAAACATCATACAAGTTTGCATTGAATTCAATAAAATGTGTTTTATTTACGAACAAAATTTGCTTTTAAAGGTAGCCTTGGTCTATTGATTTTCTGCGCTGTGTCTTGTCAATTAGGGAAACCGCAGTGACAATTGTATTTTTTTTTTAAACGAACGTTATAAAACAACACTTTTAGAAATGTATGCGCACTTAGCGTTGATTTATGGTCTCTGGAAACTTGTTGCAAGTTTTGAGAAATTTTAGAAAGTTATATAAACAGCCAGCCAATAACATAAGAATTGCTCAAAAAATAACACTTTTTTTTATTAAAGGTCCACTGTAATGCCCTAGCAAAAGGAGATAGTTATGTTAATGATGATCATTGCAAATCCCATTTAATTATTTATAATTGCAATATGCATTATTAAATTCATATTCAATGATTATAGTATCTGACACTGTCTGAGTGTTTGTCTCCTTCCTGATAAGGGTATTAAGGGCAGCATGGGGGTTTGGGCTGAGAGATAGGTATAAAAGATTTTGAGAACAATCAGATGTGAATAAACAATTATCAATTAGCTGTCCCAGCAGCAAATGCTAATTTCTAAGGTAAATTCTAACACAAAAACTCTCCAGTCAATGGATGTCATTGTGTTGAGATACTTTGTGCCACATTCAATGCCAAGCCCGCAACTCGTTTGCCGACGGCCGCATGTCTGCAATCGGTTCCCTTCCGTTTGCGATGATATTCAATTGCCGAAGGTCGCGAGTTTCGGGCTTGAAACCATGCACTGTTTCAGAGCAGTTGTGGGCGGGAACCGTATCAATTCAGCAAGCCCGTAACCGTCCATTTCGAATCAGCCAATAGAAAATGAGTCTGTCATAATTATGTCAGGAAAACATAGAGGTTACATGTCAATCAATCAGGTTAAGGGGTCCAATATGCGATCAGTCTCGCAAGACTTTGAAAATGAAGAATTCTGAAAATGAATTCCAATACTGTTCTAGTCCATATGGGTGGCCTGATATGTATTAACTCATTGATTCCCGAGATCGATTTAACCCAGAAATGACACATGAAATAAATAATTTCCTGCTGTTGTGCGGGCTTGAGACTGCTGTGCAACGAATTCTAAGGTGTTTCATCTCTCTCCCTGTTATTTACAGTGGAGTATTACTTTTTTATTTGCATTTACAGTGCTATGAATTGGTGTTTAACCCCTTTGCGGGTCCTCTCTAGCGCTCTTTGGATTTTCTCCTCCATTTGCGGTTTACGAGTGTGGATAAGTTTTCGAGCTTGGGGAAATCGGGCAATTGAATAGGGATTTGCGATTTTAGCCTTGCGAAAGTGACCGATCAAAGGATTCTGGAGGGTATAAGTTAAGAGTTTGATGGCCGACATTTCTTCAAGCTTGTAAATCGCAACCCGATCCAAGCTTGCAAAAAGACGCCAATTGAATAGCAAATTTGCCTGCGAGCTTACTTACGGGCCTCCGGATCTAAAATTCAGCCAATTGAATGAGGCTCATGGTGTCTAAGAATTTAGCAACTGCCTGCTATACAATGCCACCTCACCCTTATGTTTGTTGGATACCATATTAAAAAGGTGACCACAGTAGCCTCTAATACTCTATGTACAAACAACACACAGAACCTCAAAGAGTTCAATTAAAGGAACATCAGTCTGGGATGTTCTACATTGTAGCTGTTCACACAAAGTAGTTTAGATTTAGAATAATGGCACACACACAGATTTTATAAGAATATGTTATGAGTTTTACTTCCACACAGTATGTCCTAGTTTTGTGCAGAAAGTCGGCCTGAACATGCTGTTTTTAAACACTTTCCTTTCAGCATTATACTCCTAGGAAATACAGGTCTAATGTTCAGTGCCAGCCACAGCGTCAGCTCTACTGTGCCACAGGTACATCAGACAGCTGGCTCCAAGGGGCAATTCTTTATTTCATCTGTGTTGTTCGAATATACACACTGTATATGTGCACAGACAATGCTGCTGATTAATAACACTGTGTGTAGTTTATTGTATGGCCCTCTGGTGAATAGTGGCTTTCAGTTTTGTGCCATGTACAGGGCCTAACGTTATATAATTTTGCCCAGGATTAATACTTTTTAGGCTTTGTTATCAAACATACCAATCTAATAATGAGTTAAAAATGCTGCAAAAGCTGACACAATGGAAATGTGTATGTTACATCTGCTGGTACTATCTATCTATCTATCTAGCTTACAAAACAATTATTATCTTCCCTATCTATTTCATTATTAACCCATATGTCAGTGAAGTTTACTTCTTTTGTATTTATCCAAATATATTTTTGCCTGTGTTGAAGCCCTTCAAGATAAATCCTGTACTACTGTCTTTCATTGGTAGAACATACATGTCTCCTTCCCTTCATATGGTTTCTATATCTGTCTGAATTTAAAATGTTAGCTTGCTGGAGTCACCTGCAAGGGATACAATAAACTTAATTTTCTCATAGTCAGCCTGCATTTTTAAAGGACAACTGTCCTAGCAAAAGGAGCTAGCTGTATTAATTATGCATTGATCATTAATAACCTCCCTAATAAATTATAATATTAATATTCAATCTTAAATTAATTTTCAAAGGTTAGTGTATCTGTTTCCAGCTGAGTATTTGTTTCTGTGTTTTTTTTTATAGGTTTGCCCAAATCCTTGCTGTAATATAACAAGTCTCAAGCCAAGAGATCATTGTGTTGGCACACTGACTCCCCCCATTGACCTTATAGTGGGTGGAGTTTTGTTCTGAACTTGGACAGCAGGTTTAACGTTAATTATGCTTTTTTAAATTACTGAATTTGAATGTTATTAATGATGGATGCCCAGTTATACATTGCGTCTTTGTTAATCCATTATGACTGTTTCAAAATAGTTCTTCATTTATTTGGTAGTTTTCTTAAAGGGTCACTTAATTAAGCACAATTTGAACCACGCCACTGTAAAGATCTCCTGAAAGGATATTGAAATACTTTTGGAATTTTTGAAATATGTGCATTTTTCACTGAGAATTGAAATAAATTACATCAGTGTTTGCATGTGTCACTGACTGCCCACTCTCAGGCCTGCAGCTACAGCTCTGTGTTGTGAGCAAAAGAAAACGAAAGGCGAACCCTCACCACATCTATCTGTGCAGAGCATGGAATGCTGGAATCACCTAAACCGGTTAGTTATGGGTTAACTTTCCAGTTCATGGAAAATCAATCACCTGACTCCCCTGTCTGTTTTTATTAATGCAATAGCGAGTAGGCTATGTTATGTAAACAGACTATAAACTTTAGATTTTTTAGCTGTTATTAGTGTAATTAAAAAAATAGCCATACAATCCTGTGTTCTTTCACACCATGAAGTGCTCTTAAAGTGAGGTAAATGGCTTTTTCACATGCAAAACAATACATGGACACTTATATATATATATATATATATATATATATATATATATATATATATATATATATATATCCAATGCAAAATGGAAAGAAAATCCTGAAAATGTTACTTTTTGCTCCTTATTCAGTTATAAAACTATTAATAATAAAATAACAATTCCGACCCAAAAGTCTCTTCCCAGAATTCAAACAATGCCTCTTAATTATTATGTAGCAGCACTGTCATTGTTGGTAAATGTATTGACCAATGAACACCATGCACTTCGGATTTTCTTTATTTTTTGTTGCTGCACATAAATATCTATTGCATGACAGCTTGTAATTTTTGAATTAATTATTTTGTAATAAATCTCTATGATTTTCTGCACTGAAGCTACAGCTATTACTGTGAAAAGCCAAGTGAAAGTTTATAGTAAATACATATTAAAAGTACATATTAAAAGGACAACAAGTCGTGCCCTTTAAAAGTATGTAATGTGTCTAGTATTAAGCAAACAGTATTAGTTTAATTATATAACTTCATGAATTATCACAATTTAAAAAAAATATATAATTCTGTTTTGCTGACCTCATGTTGGCCTCTCTCCCTCCTCACATACCTCAGAGTGTGTCACTCAGTGAGGTGGGTGGGCAAGCTGTAAACCTCCATATTGCACATTCTAAAGCGCACAGCACAGCTTCTTATTGGTTCAGTTGGTCATTTAGTCCTGGCTCGTGTTCTAGATAGCCCTACACCTACCATGTTCAGAACTGTACATTACTACATGTTAAGTAATACATATAAGTTTTAAAAAATATGTATTTAACCTCCTATAATTATATTTTTATCAGTTTTAGTAGTTCAAAGGATCATATTATACATTTTGAACACTAGTGCCTCTTTAATAACCACAGTGATGTGCAGATTGAAGATGGACATGTACAAATTGTCAGAGACCAAATGGTGGGTTAAAAGTTACACACAAAATTAGAATATAGTATATTAAGTGCATACAAAATTAAAAAACACAAGTAAATAAGTATATATAAGTATTGCATTGAAATACATTGGCTGGTTTTTCTCTGTGTTACAGTTTTAAAAGTTAGTTTATAAAAATTGGCTAGGCAATTGGGTTGGATTTTCTTGTTCACTTGCTAAGCTGGGTCCTCTTGCCCCATGTGTTGCGGACCAGACAGGTCTCATTATAGGCATCAGCAGGTAGGGACAACTTTCTGATAATACTTGTTCAGTTTCAGGACAAATCAATTGGAAAAGGTGCCATGTAATATATTTTTTCCAGCTCTGAAATCCTACATCTGTGAGAATTGCCATGAAAGGCTCTTGGCTATTTGTTCTCGCGGAGCTGAGCTGTGATAGTACACATATAATAGGAAACCTTTTCTCTTGCCAGAACGTTTTGAGAGAATAACTAAACAGTCCAGGAGAACGTGAAATTTGCTTAGGTATTAATGGGTTGATTGCTGAGTTAAAGTCCTGCATATTTTCTTTCCAGAATTTGATTGATTAGTGCCTCCGCTCTTCACACTTGAAGCTTGGATTTGAGTCGAAAATTCTGCCAAGTCTTTTACTCCGAAATTTATCTTAATTAGATCTGAAAGACCTGTCACAGCAGAACAGTCGCACCGATTAAAATGAAAAACAGGAGAAATTACTGATCAAATTAATCATAATGTCGGGTTACAGCTGTAGGTTTGATGTAATTTGCCACTCCAGTGAGTTACATCAGCACAGGCGGAGGAAAGGGAGCCGGAGTCTGGTTGATCCGTAACACGAGCCAGCTTTTGGGCAGCTCATCAGGAAGCATATTCCATCCTTTCTCTTGGCTTATTTCCAGTGGATGAGGACTAATGGTGCTATGCTTACAGATGGTATAAAGTACTGTTAGTCTTTTTTTAGATTCATATACATAACATACAAAATACTAAAAAAAATGTAATTGTACATAAGCAAAAACTGCACATCCAGCAAAAACAATGGGGTTTGTTTAGCAAGTAGAGATACGAGTAGGGATATCAGATTTAAAACAATATACTCTAAATAATCAAATGGGGTAAAAAGTGACGGAGTAAAGGGGACATTAATTGCCCTGTGTTTAATATTAAAATTACCTAGAGTGTTTATTGGCATATCTAAACATTATATTAACAAATGCTTAAAAGCTCTGTTTTTACTCCCTGAAACCTTCCAATCAATCCCTGGAAAGGTCTGTCCCTTGTAGCTTCTGTACTGTATACAGTGTTTCTGGGGTACTAGACGTTCTAGCCAATGAAAGACTCTGTCTCAACATTGTAGTAACATGCTGCTGAAACACAGTCTGTGATTGGCTAGTTAATCTAGTACCATAGAAACACTGTGTACAGGAGCTACAAGGGCAGACCTCTGTAGGGACCATTTGGAAGCTTTCAGTGAGTAAATACAGAGCATTTAAGTGCTTGTTAATAACATTTATGATTAAATATGCAAATAAACATTAAAGTAGTTTATTTTAATATAAAAATAGGGAAACTGACCTTTTAATCTGGCATATTTATCAAAGCGAATAAATAAAATGATAAAATTATGTAAATGATTAACACCAGATCCTGTGTTATCATGTGGTTCTTTTCATCAAAATATGTCAAACTTCACAAATATCAATGCATAGGTTCAATGAAATAATATAGGAAGTGTGAATTTTATTCATGTTTGGGTATATTTTTCAGACTAGAAAAAAGACTTGGGTTAAGCATGGGTTAAAGCATCACAAATCTTCACTCTTTGCTTACTTTCATTGTACTCCGCTTATAGATAGGAAAGTATTAATACTCTTTTTTACTTCATATACAGTAAACTCTCCATTATCCGGCACCTATGGGGACTCCCTATAGTTGCCGGTTAATCGGGAGTCCCAGAATTTAGGGGTCTTAAACCCCCAAAACCCATCAAAATGCCTTTAAAAAGGCATTAGCACTTAAACTGGGCCATTTAGGGCCAAAAAAAACAATTAGAAAAAACGTTAGTATTTTTTTTCCAGTCTCGAACTGCCGGATAGTGCCGGTTATACCGGTTTAGTGGGAGTTTTTTGAAAACGGGGAATTGATGTGGGTGCCGCTTGCTTGAGAGTGCCGGGAGTTTACTGTACATAATTTATTAAATACAAAATAAAAAAGTTAACAATACAGAAACAAGAGTGCTTTATTACACAAAGACAATTGGGTTAATTTTATTAAAAGGACGGAAAAAGTGGGAATAAGTGGGTTCAAAAAGTGTAGTTAATGTGGTAAATTTATCAGTGGGAATTAAAAGTAGCGTTAAAACGTGTAATTCCATGTTATTGTATGAAATTGATCTAAATGTGGAAAATGTTAACTATAACAGCTGTTTTTATGCACACACTCCACTATTTTTCTCTAAACTATCTCTGTATAATCTGATCAGATGGCCTGTGACCATGATTTCAGATTACATTTTGTATTTCAGTATCAGTAGAGTCTGAACACCTGATGATGGCAGGATCCTTAGGTCTATGTGAAAACTAGCCTCAAGATGGCTGTATATATTACAGTCATCTGGGATTAGATTATCATGGCCTTTTAAACAATGGTAAATGCATAAAGAGGCAAAAAGTACTTATTTACATAATATGACATGTCACTGCTGGTCCATTTCACTCTTGTGAATACATAATGAGGCAGCTCATTTACATAATTCCTTGTAAGACTGATGGCGTCTTTATCAATGTGATAGATAAACATGAGATAATGATGAAACAGGATCAGTGACTCTTTAAGATAGAACTTGCTTCTAAACAGTATATTGGGATTTTATTAATTTGTTCTCTTCTCATGCAGATAATTCAGATAAAATTATTTTACTTTATTTCGACATGATAGGGATTATATTTTTCAGGCACATACATTTTTTTAGCAAATAATCATCAGACAATCAGGTAACTTTTTATAAGTCCGTACATCTGTGTATATTATTATTTATCGATTTGCATCTTTGGACTGAGAATACGCAGAGTGCAATAGAAACATTTTATTTGTTGACATGCTATCTTAGATTTGAAGATGTACACATAGATACACACACATACATATATATGTCAGGTCACATGGCAAAAAACAAACAAACACAGGTTTTAAACAACACTCCTTCTTAAAGATGTCTGTTCATATATACAGTAGAAATGTACTAGTGATATAAGCTCATTATCAGCACAGACTAGCAAATTAATCAGTCAATGATTTATATATATATTAGGAATATGTGGAACCAATTCAGATTTTCATAATGAGAGCTACTCTGTTGTTTGCACTGACAGAAAGGGTATTTAGGAGCAGTTCATATTTTATAAATACTTTCCTATATGATTTGTGAACTCTCCAACTTTCTACATCTGCTTCTCTCAGCTACTCATACTACTCACATGTCACATCTCAAATCTGTAAACCCTTGGAAGGAATTGTGGGAGTTGTGTTTGTTTACCTGTAGTTGATGTCATTGATACTATACCTTAGATAGTGAGTCTGTGAGTTTCTATCCTAAGTACTTTGGGAATGCACCATGGACATTGGATTCCTAGCTCAAATACAGGGCCCTCCTTGCTTTGCTATATGTTCATTCATATTTATAACTTATGTACAGCGCTACGGAATATCAGCCTTATTAAATTGCGATTCAGACAATTGAATAGGGCTCTATATAAGCACAGAGCATATTGTTTTTTAGTTAGTGAACTTCTATCTAAAAGCAAGGTATTCACTAACTAAAAACTTCTATAAAAAAATATGCTCTGTGTTATATAGAGCCCTATTCAATTGGCCGAATCACAGCTTAATAAGGCTGTATGTCAGAGTGTTATAAATGAACTATAATAATAATAATATGAAGACAAGGCTATGCCTTCCAGCATACTATATAGGGAAGACGTGCATAGGCTGGCAGAGGATTCAGACAATAAGAAATAAGCTTTGCTATACATGTCCCCAAGGAACTCTGTACTTTCTGCTTGGAGCACAGTGTAATTGTAGTAGTTTAGGGCCCTGGTTATAATTGGTGTCAAGTATTGTTCCTAAACAAACACTATATCAATTCTATAACTTTATTAAATCATGAAAATAAATGTATTTGTCAGGCATGATTGTAAGCATGTCTGTTTTGATATAAATACAAAACAATTAATTAAGTGTAATTGCCTCATGATACTGTATGGGCCCGATTCAATTGCAAGCCCACATCTCGTGGGATGTAGGCAATATGTCGGCAGGCGTCCTACAGGCTTCCGTTCGTCTCTGATTCCGGAGCTAGTCAATTGATCAAGGTCGCAATTTACTGTCCCAAAGCCAATTCGGTAAACCATGCACTGGTTCGTAGCAGTTCAGGGCTGGAACATGATAAATTAAGCAAGACCATAACCTCCCATTTCGAATCAGCCAATAGAAAATGAGACCATTATTATTATGGCAGTAAAACATGGAGGTTACATGGCAATCAATTAGGTTTGGGGGTCGGAAATGCGATTAAACTCGCAGGAGCCTTCATAATCTATGAAACTTCTATATGCTTTTATCTCTTATTTTTTTAAATGTATTAATACATGGAAATATGTTCTAAAAGGAATATCAATTACACTGACAACATGTTTTCAGAATTCAGTGGTCCTTTAAGGCATTGTGTACTACATTTTAATACAAAACAAAATGAACCTCAGATATTTTAGATCACTCTATAACATGACATAAGTGATATAGGTAGATAAATGTATCTTCACAATAGCAGTGTTTGGTTTTGCTCTAAAGATTATGCATAATGCAACGAGAAAAAAATTATCACAAATGTTCTCTCTCTCTCTTACCCCCAAATATTTTTTAAGTTATCCATAAGGGTATGAACAATTGGCCCCGTATGATATAGCAGGGTGTTTTTTAAGTGAACCAGAAGATATTCAGCATTATTTGTTGTATTTTTTTTTACAAATGAACCCCTGCCACATACTTATTAGCTGCTTTGATTTGCTAATCAGTATCCACAATGTTATCATGCAGCATATGTCTTGTCTACCCCTGTTGATGCAAGTTATCATATCAAGCTGCATACAGAAGCACATATACAATACTGACTACAGGAGTGATTTACTATAGATACAATGGATAGTACAATGGATAGTAAGGTTTTAATGCTGTTTAAGACAAAACCAACTTGTTGCACCTTTAACATTAATGCTATATAGTACATAATTTGCAATAATATGAAATTAATGTTATTAGACAAAATTGTCTTCTAAACTACCTTGAAGTATAATACAGTATCTACACAATACTACAGGATTTATGAATTGACAAACTAGGTAACTGCCTAGGGTGTTTCACTCCCAGGATCATCTGCTCAATTGTAATCTATTCCATTTATTATGTATCTATCATCCATTTCACTATAAAACCTGTTTGATCAGGGGAACCAATCAGAAGATGTGTTGGAGAATCTAATTCACATCTGTATATGTAGAGCTACCGTCATGAGTGGTCAGAATGGAATAAAAGAGAATGTATAGGCATTATACAAGAAACCTATACATAGGGGCACCAGAGATACAAAACAGGATGTCTCTGTATGTGCTTATCCATAAGATTTTCTTGGCAAAGATACTGGAGTGGGTTGCCAGTTCCTTTTTCAGTGGACCGTAGCCAGTAGGAAGTGTGAAAGGCACAAACATGGTATCTTTCAGGCGCAAGCAGCGTTTACTTATATAAAGATTTTACCTAAAAATGCTTTTATGCTCATGCCTTAACCAGCAAAAAGTGTTGTTAATATGTAAGAAACTTAACAAAATATGAAACTTTTCTCTAATCCACAGTAACCCTTTAAGAATTATTTCTCTATAGGGTTTTCACCAAATAGTGATTTTTTTTTTATTTTTGTAGTGATTTTTTTTTTTAGAATACAAATGATCACACTGTAGATGTGAACTCATCCATAAGTATGGATATAAGCAGGGATAAGACATCTATGTTTTCTATACCAACTATCTATCAAACAGAATTCAAGTTTAACCCCATTTGATAAATAGCTCCCATAGAAAACAAAGGAAGTGACAGTATTTTATGTTTTCATTACACTTATCCTTGCTTATTCCCACTTTTATCCCAGCTTGATAAATATACCCGATTATTTCTTAGTTGTATAAACAATGAGTTAAAAAATCACCAGCCTTGTAGTATACATTAAACGACAGTACTCCTGTTTTGTAGGCCTCTCAGGCATCGAAAGGGTTGAGCAAAAGATGAGTTCAAGTACATAAAACTAAGAAAGAGGATTCTGGCAGATAAGTCTAGCAGAAGATCAATAGTAAAGCAGTTTTTTCATGATTTATTTTCTCTCGTCCTTAGCTGTAATTTCTTGACTTTATAAAACAAATTGCCCATTCTGGAAAAGCGCAATCTTCTTCTACAGTTCTTTTTTTATCTGAATTATGAGTTATCAAGCATAATTGGACCAATCCATCAACTTTTAGGTCTATGAAAACTCCCTAAGTCATCACAAAGGGGAAGTATGGAGGTTTTGACACCTGCCAACAAAAATACACCCTAATGAATAATTTTGCTTATTTTCCAGCCATTTTCTATTCCTATTTGGAACACTTTAACACAAGGGATCTTGTGAGTTCTACCTTTGACTTTACTTCCATGCGACTTTTTGTTGTGAAGACTATATTTAACAGTTTTGTCTCAAACTGTTATTTACTGGTCACCAGTATTTTTTTGTATTTGCTACTTGTTTTGCTTTTTAACATATTAACATAAGGGGCTTCATCATAGATAAGGAATGCTAGTCTTGGGTTCAAGTAATCTCTGAACCAGTGGATAAGGCTAAATTAAATGTTCTTGGCACCAGAGTTGAACTATGACCTTGGTGCCCACCTCCAAACTCAGATTAAAGTAAAATGAAGTGTAACAGAAAATGTTACCTTTATATACATAAAATACTGAGTTAAATAGTAATGCCCTAATGCATCTTATATGCTTCACATAGTGAATTAATAACTTAACTGTACAATATTGTCTACTTTAATTTATATATATTAGAAAAAAATTATAATTTCCATATAAATTGGTTACATCTGTAAAACATGGCACTCAAGAAGACCCCCCTATTTAATCTACATGGTTGGCCTAGCATAATAAAATTCAAGGAATATGAAAGGTGTCCTCAATGATCTATATTATGAAAACACCAAAAATATCAAAACCAAGATGTATTTTGTGGCTAATCACTTATTAAAAACAGGGCTCTCTTTTTCGTTTAATCTGTATTGATATTGTTTTTATGTTCTGTTTCATCCTATGTATGGCGCTGCGGAATATGTTGGCGCATTATTAAGTTAGATAATAATAATAATTAATAAAAAGTATATAGTCAGCTTTCTAACATATAAAAATGAATGGTTTGAGCTTACTGACAATTAATGTACATCCTATACTGTTGTGATACTTAAAGGAACACTGATGTCTTATATATAATATGATCTATTGAAGAACTTGAGTTTATAATGGGCAACATTAGTTTTAAAAAAATGAAAATACTACAATATTATTATAGGGAATACTGCTTTGCTGGGGGCAGAAATAGTTTTGGATTCAGATAAGAGGGGTCACATCACCCTGAAGCCATGCAGGGTTGGGCCTTGTCAGTACTTGAATGGGAGATCACACAGGAATACCAGGAGCTGGAGAAGGAACTGGCAACACATGAGTACCAAGTGTATTAGCAAGGTGTGTTGCCATCCATAAGGTCATGGAGAATCCAACCCCATTGTACAACACACACACACAAGATATAAGTCAAGTTCTACCCCAATTGGATACAACTCAGTTTATGATCATCTGGACAAACAGTAGACTTCAGCTGACAATATGATTACCTTTTCAGGTTATCAAGACTAGTTCTTCAAAAGTACTATACTATTATTTGGATTCTCAGTGGACCATTACTCATCAAACACATTATTTTTGATAATATAATCAGTTTTTCTTATCAGTAGGCTCCAGTTAATTTAAAATATCCTTGGTGCAAGTTCTGGTATAGCTGGAATTGATATTATATATATATATATATATATATGTGTGTATGTATGTATATATATATATATATATATATACAGACACAGTGGTACCTTGGGTTGCAACGCTCTCCGTTTGCCTCGTTTTCGAGTCACTTTGCCTCTCCAGCCTCGGGTTGCGACATTGCCTCCGGTTACTTTGCGACACCCGCCGAGACTCTGCAGCGTTCCTGTGAGTGTGCCTATGCGTATGCCTGTCTGTGAGTCTCTGTGAGTGTGCCCAGCCTGTAGCAGCCAATGTGCCTGCCAATGTGCCCGGCCTGTGACTGCCAGTGTGCCCAGCTTGTGCCTATGAGCCAGTGTGCCCAGCCTGTGTCTATAAGAGCCAAAGTTCCAAGCAATAACCTGGTGCCTCCTTCTCCTCTACATCCCCACCATCACATTGGGTCCTCGAGTCCTCTCAGTACAGGTAAAGTGAAGTAAAATTCTAAGTTATTTGCTGTAATTATTGTTGTTTATTAATGTCTGTTTAGTTTTATGGGTTTGTATCCAAAAACTAGACCATTAGTTAAAACTAAAATGTAAAAAAAATAAGGGTCCAGAATTAATTTATTGAATTTACATTTATTCCTATTGGAAGCCAATATATATATATATTAAAACTTAAGTAGAGATGCGTATGTGAGGATATTAGAAGTGTGATTATGTTTCGTCAGTTATGTGTTTGGTGACTGGCATTATTAGAGGTCTTGAGTCAGGTCAGTCAGATTGGACCAGTGTAGTTTGTGTGGTCTGTGTTGTTCCAGTGTGTTTTCCAAAGGTTGCAAAACATTGTGAAGACTTACACGATTAGAGTTGGTGTTAATGTAAGGGAAATTAGAAAAATGTTTTCTGTGTGTAATGTGGTCATTTTAGTTGTGTTAGTTTCCTATGGAGTTAGCATGAGGTCTCCTGAGAAAAGGGTATTTAACAACTAACACAGCTTATGCTAAACTACATATTGTTAGGACTATAATTGTGCCCTAGGTCTTCTGCATTGGGTTGTTCTAAAACTTATTTCCATAAATGAAAATAATACTAATAATTCCTTTTATTCTAGCCATCAGTAATGCTCCTCTCAGATCCCAGATACAGTATTGTGCTAACGTTAGTTTAATTTCCTCTCATCTAATAGAATAACCAAATTTGTTTAAGCGCTTGAAAAATTCCATCCTGAGCAACTGGGATCAGTTGCTTAATCCTAAAATTAAAGGTTATTGCATGCAATGGAAAATAATTACATGCTAATAGTAAATGAAAAAATAAAACTTTTTTTCGGTTGTAATGTGTAGGTATTTGTGTAATTAAAGACTAATCAAGCATGAATGCTGCTGACTAAACCATAAAATTAGAAGGTCGGAGACCCATATTGTAATGTAAATACCATTTGTGTTTAATTACTAAACAGCCAGGAAAAGAGATACCCTGAACAGATTAAAAGCAAACATTACAGATAATAAATATGTATCAGATTGTGTGTGCAGGACAAGAAAAATTTAATATTTCTTACACAACACATTTTCCTATTAAATTGTGTTTTCTTGCTGTTTTCTAATTGCAAATCAATTTCTTTTCTTCCGCATAAAGTCATTTTTTTAAACAATTTTTTTCTTAATATCCTGCTTTTTCAAGCTAGCCAAAGCGCTCTAACTTTCATAAAACTTTATAGAGAATTTGTATAATTTACACATTTTTGCTACATCCCCCTCCACCCATAATGGAAAAATTAGCACTATGCGGAGAAATCACTTTTTTATGGTAGGAACTGGGATCGGCTGGGGTTGCAATTTTTCCGATAGCATATAGACATTACAGTCATCAGATATCAATATCACAGTTACTGTGATACTTAGTGAATATGGGAAAGTAAGAAAAATTTCACAGGGTTCAAGTTATATATCAGGTTGGTTAGATTCCTACTTGTGCAGGACTGGGTTTCCTAAAATCCAAATAAAACGGTGTCCTAGTGCGGCAAGAGAACAAGGCAAGATGGCTCTCCACACTCATATTTCCTGCTTTTTTATTTTTTTTCAATTACAATACCCTCTTTCATCTATTTTAGTATGATGATGAAGATGGCACACTTTACACCTGTGCACGCATGTTTTACCTAAAAACATGTACGCATGTTTTACCTACATAAACCCCAAAACCCAGTCTCATTTCATTATCTCACTCTTTTCTACTACGCAACCATTGAAAACCTCAAAAATATAATTTTGGGACTCGTTATGTAGTCGCCTAGTGTGGTTTGAATTAATTTTTAGTATTTTGGTTCCACCTGCTTCATGTCATTTGAGATTGGGATCGTATAGAATTTGGTACAGGATTTTGGACGCCAGACTCCGATATTGAGAACATGCACATCTAAAGTGATATGATAAAAAAGGTGTCAGCTCAGAGTAGACTAAAAATGATATTTAATTTCAGCCCTGGACCACCAATACACTGTGCCAGCCATCAGCTGGGATAAAGGCAGTTGGGCACTTCCAGATAACAACAACTTGCGTTCCCATTCTAGTGATATTCTATAAATATTCTAGAAATTCACTAGAGAATGACAAAGAATGCAACTACCAAGGGGATCCACATGCTATTTTCTTAGTGTGACATTAAAAACCTTTAAAGAAAAATTAGATTCTTCTGAAACTAAAATCATCAACTATTATCACATACCTTTCAGAGATAGGCAGTAAATCAAAACCTGCATTCAAAAAGCTATTTCTTAAATAATACTTATTTTATAAATGTTTAGTGTCATTTTGACTCAATTTTATCAGATTTCATAAGCATAGCTTTCAGGCAGATGGTCTTCAGGCAAATAAACAACGTATAGTAGAGTCTAATGGAGACAGGAAATCTTAAGTGCAGAGAAAGCTTCTTGCAACTTTTGATGGGAATTCTGACACCACTAACGGTAACATCAACACACCTTTGGCTCTACACATTATAGGGTTATACAGCTAGCGAGACTGGAGTCTGTGGAGCAGTGCTTATTACATATTTATAATACCAGGTTAATATCTTGGGCCATATGAAGTAAAGCCTATAAGTGTTGGAGAACCCCTGAAGTTGTCCATCCTTAGTTTATTTTTCCCATAGGATAACATAAGAATGTATGTTCGCACGCATGGTATTCTTTACCATGATGACTTGACCCCTGAAGTTGTCCATCCTTAGTTTATTTTTCCCATAGGATAACATAAGAATGTATGTTCGCAGCATGGTATTCTTTACCATGATGACTTGACCCCTGAAGTTGTCCATCCTTAGTTTATTTTTCCCATAGGATAACATAAGAATGTATGTTCGCAGCATGGTATTCTTTACCATGATGACTTGCCAACACTACATAAGAAACTGGAGTCTTGCGTATGCAGTTTTCATTCAATAAGACCAGAAATGTTAATTGAGTTCTATGCCTACTTACAATTTGCTGTGTATTCTGGGAAATTAACATTTCTATTAAAAAATATTATTCATAAATATTATTTTATTTGCAATATCTTTATTATAACACCCCAAATTTTGAGACACACCTAGCAAAAGTTTGAGGCTGAATGTCATTTAAGAATCACTGATGTAGACGTTCTCCAAGGAGATTCCAACTCTTTACACATATTTTTTTAAATTAAATATACCCAAGCACTACTTTATAGAATAGAAAAGTTAAACTAAGTAATAACAATTTCAGACATGTATTCTGTTTAATTTAAATATATTTTTCGATCTTAAATATATTATTAAAAACTGATATTTTAAATATGTAGACAGTACGATAGGAGTTTCTTGCTCCAACCATTCCACACAGTAAGTCACTGATTAATGTGGTTAATACCCTCTCTGTGCAAATATATTAATTCAGTGTTGGAGGCAATGAATGTCTACAAGACACTCCTCTAATCTTTGTCTTCTTAAACCTCCATTCTTGCCCCATTCTATTTTCTTTCTCTTTTTTTTTTCAACTCTCCTCCTCTCTTCTTTGCTTTTCACTCTCTATATTCATTCTCGTCCTCTCCCTCTTTCTCTTTGCTTTCTTTCTCCGCTCCATTTTTTTCTCTTTCCTTTTCCTTTCTCACTCCTCCTTCTCATTCTCTGTCTTTGGTTCTCCTTCTCTCTTCCACCTCATCTATCATTTTTCCATATAACAATTCTTTCTTTCTCCACTGCTGCAAACGTTTCCCCTTAATTTCCTCCCTTCCAACTCTTTCCCCATCCATCAATTGTTTCTATTCACACTTCTGCATTATTCATTATTCTACATTATTTATCTTTTCCCACTCCTTGTTTTTTTGTTTCATCCTTCCATCCCCTTACCCCAGTCTTGAACATCTTTTATTCTTTCTATACCACAATGCAACTGCTCCAGGCACATCCATGGAGGGTAATTGTATTATTACCCACACTTGAATCTCTATAATGTGGTTGTTGTAGAGTATGGCTGTGTGTATTAGAAAACATCCATGTGCCAATGGCTGGGTGCCCCTGTTTTTACATGCTGGTACAAAGCACTTAGCAAACTACTAGAAGTTCAACTTCATTTTTGTAGAAAGAATATGGTGTATCAATATGCAAAATCATCCACTAAATAGAATGAGGACTTCAGAGGTCTGAAGAATATCTTTAACGATAAACAGAAGTAAAATAACATGATTCTGCAGAATACGACCAAGCTGAATATAGGATATCATAATCTGTAATGCTTTGTGAAACATTGTAATAAAGCTACAAGGACAGAAATCCATTACATCCATCCCGAGTGTCATAAATTCTACATGCCCAGTGCCAATTACACTAACTTTTGTATAGATCTTTATTTTCAAATAAATCATTCTTGAACAAGAAATTGAAAACAAAGTAATTAGACATTCAGAAAATGGAATGATTGGACCTTATTGCTTTAATAAGGTTTTGTATCCCCTGACCCTTTAAATATTGAATTTACACTATAAAAATACCACTTGCTATTGATTAAATGGTCATGAACGTCAGTCAACTGCTGATTTCATAAGTCAAATGTTTGCAATATTTCCTGTAAAGAACAGAAGAGAAAAATAAGATGCTAATGAAATTGCATGGAGAAAAATATTTAAGGTTTGTATTCAGCACATACGCTATAATTTATGTATATTGTGTATAAAGGTAGCACAAATACTGTATGTACGACTACAGTATACATGGTCCCCGGGTTTACAGACCTCCTGACTCACAGATGACCTGTACTTAAGAACGGGCTCCCAAGGATTTTTCTATGAGTTTGTTTTTATGTTCTGCTTGTTTGAATGAAAAGAAAGAGCACAATAGTTTATGTAACAAATGATTACAGTACATCAGTGTTATTATCATTATTACAGTACTAGTGACTTGCCGGTCAAAAATGATGGGGCAATAAAATTTAAAGCCATGGGAATGCTTTTTGACACAAAATGTAAACCTTTTTGTATTGTGAGGACCTTCGGCGCTCATTGCAAGGCTTGCGCTGAGCGCCTTCGGTGCTCATTACATGCCTCGCAATGCGTGCCGTCGCGCTCATTGCGAGCCTCTCCTGTCGCGTACTTTTGGTACTCTGAGAGAGAGATTTATTTCTATGTATGTGTAGGTAAGTAATAATGAATGATTTATTAAATAAATTAATATACTTTAATTATTTATAATTCATATATGCAGTGAGCAATAGGCTGAAGAGCTAACACTCTGTTTGCATTTTGCATCTGCATAGAATATCCATTTTAAATGTTAGTGCCCTGCTTATAAAGTGTAATGAATGTTTGAACTGTGCATTCTAAATATGCTGCGTGCGCGAGGTAAAGCCGTTGGTTTATTGTGTAAAGCGGTATTGTATAGTCGTAATGTTATTAATGTGTTACGCGTCTCGTGAGCATTTTCCGGCTTTTGTAATAGTGTATCTTGTGGTTCGTAGTGTGATGTGTAAAGTGCTACACGTTTGGCAGTGTTTTGCGTGGTCCATGGTCGTGTAGCCTCGTTTTCATTTTTTTCGGCTGCCATTTTTTTCCTCGCTTAGGAGATTTTCAAATGGCGAAATTGTCTAAATCAAGTTAAATTTGCGTTCCACCTCACTCCAAGACGTCCTGGTTGTTGCCCCGTGCTGTCTGTGGTGTTTTTGTAATTTTTGGGGGTGTATTTAGTGTGTTTTTTCATTTTTGTCGTTCGGCCGTTAATCTCGTAATTTTTTGCGTCTCGTATCTTTTTTTTTTCTAAGTCCAGCGTCTCATATTTTTTTTTATAAGTCCTGCGGAAGTGTTTTTCGGCTAAGTCCCAAGTGTTTCATTGCCTCTTTGTGTTAGTGCTGATAGTTGTAGTGCGTTGTAGTAGCTTAACGGCTCGCCTCGCTATGCATGGCTCGCAGGTGATGAGCGTGCCCAAGTGCTACTTGTTATCGACACGCAGCTCATCGGCTAAGTGCTACGTGTTAACGGCTTGCTTCGAGAGGCTCGCAACGATAAGCGCCCTCGGCCCTCATCGGCTAAGTGCTACGTATTAACGGCTCGCCTCACAACAATGAGCGCCTTCAACGCTCATTGGCTAAGTGATGCGCTTTAACGGCTCGCCTATGTCGTAGGCACCACGCAAAGTGTGACAACGATTATATGTGATTACACTGTATTATTATTATTACCACATGAGCCATTATAGTATTGTTATTATTATTATTATTCAGGGATCTGAGTTACCAACAAATCCGGCCCCTAACCCAGGGAATGCTTGTATATCATAGGATCATTACAGTGACAGTATTTAAAAAAACATGTTTTAATCATAAAAAAAAAAAAAGAAAATGTCATTTAAAACCTGTTTAAACTTTATTGAAGCTAACAAGAAATGCAGACAACATATTTTAGTCTGCAGATCTCATTGTCTGGAAATGGTCAAGCCCCAAGAGCAGTTAAACTGAAAATAATATGTTTTTATGCTCTGAGACCTTAACTTGAAAAAGGAAAACACACTGTGAAACATTATGAAGTACTATTTCCCTGTAACTGTCTCATATCTACATAGTGCAGCACTTTAAGACGTATAACATTGAAGGAGCCAAAATGATGGAGAACAGCTACTTTTAATGCTTCAAGTTTTCTCACAATTGCTAACTTTTTTTAAATTACATGAAATTGAACATTTGCTTACAATGACATTTACAACAAACGTTATAAAGATTACACTATTGGCCTCCCTAATATTGTGCTTTTTTAAGATACTATAAACTTATTTTACATTTTGCCCTTGCTATTATATGACACAGTGATACACGACCTAAATTAAAGATGTTTTGAACACAGAATTACTGAATCTTATATATCAAATATATTAAAGTATAGAACTATACTTTATGCAGCTTTAGCATTTAAATCAATACAAAATCTTTAATGCATTAATGCATGTTGTGATATAATTGTCGTGAAACAGCTTAGTTCACATCCATTGCACTACATTATTGTAATATATGCTGAAACACTGTGTTCTCCACCACGTACTGCAATTAGTGCATACCATTAATTTTGGTAAAGAATAGAATCTGGTATGTCAATGAATAATATTGAATTGTTTTGAAAGGATTTACAGAACATTGAGTATAAAGATATTGCCTCTAATGACATTCTGCCATGCCGAGCTTTAGATCTCCCAAGACCACTCTCCATTAGCAAATGCTTTCAAATTAGTAAACGAAAGAAACCTTTAGTCAACCACTGGGGAGTCTTTACAGTTGGATTTCGATTGGAGACTGAGAGCAGGACTGTGAACAGGAGGTGTTTGTAAGCATTTCTAATGGCATTTTGATGTACATGTACAAAATTGATGTCGGAAGGATCATTTTGGCGCCCCAAACAGTGGAATATTGAGGACATTTTCAGGTGGCAGTCAGATTCTGGCTGGGTGAGCCCAGTATATTTTCTCATGTCACAGTTGATTAGGTTCACGGGGAAGTGGAAAGAGTAAAAAATTCTCTTATTATAGCAGCCTGCCGTATCAGCCTCTTTTCCCTTTGAATGCAACATTAGTTTTTGTCCAGAACTCTAACTGCTTTCTATAGTTTGGGGAATTGTAAAGCAGAAACAATTTTCCCAGCCAGGTTGACCTTCAGAGTAATGAGAAATGACTAGGATTTCTCTGTGTTTCTCTAAAAAATTTTAGGTGAGATTTTGCGAATGGGATAATATGCTTGTTTTACCGGATATTATGACCTAGGTGTCTATTTGGTACTTTCAACCTAATTCCTTTCCATTCTCAAGATTACACGGGCTGTTGCACTCACGGGCCAGGTAGTCAGATGGCAAATGTATTGGGAAATGACAGTAATACATTTTAGATCTCTTATTACAGCTGTAGATATGGCCCTTTTACTTTTATCATTAAGTAAATACATATTTTTGATTTGGAAATAGCTTTTATTTGTTCTCATTTTATGACAAGACATTCACATGCTGAGCAGTTGTGTCAGGAGATTTAAACTTATGGAATGAATAATAATCATGATCACTATATATTTGTTTCAAATTTAGAAACTGGCTGCACATACCTGTTCAGGTGAATAATGGAATATCGGCGCCATCCAACAAAAAATACATACCTGAACCACTTCAGTTATTTTTTGTACATTTTAAACTTTTGTATTCTGTATCAAATATTGGGACCGGAAAGTTTTTATGTAATATTACTGTTCTCGATTATTTTACTATAAAGATATAACTCTACTGTTTGGCAATTAGTCTTTCTTTTAATAAGATTATTCTAGAAAAATTATTCACAGCATTTGTGTATCAAGAGAATAAGAGCATATTTATCAGAGGTACTAATTCACAATAAAAAAAAGTATGTCTTCCTTTGTTATTCAAAAAAATAATTAACTTTTGTGTACATCTGTATGTACAAAACTGTCAAGTTTACAGTTCTAAATCCGATAACCTGCAACAGATTTTAAGAAGCAATTAGGAGGCACGCAAATAAGACCACATGCCTTCATTCTTCTATCCAAAGTCACTTTTATAGCTTACACCCTCCGTTATAATACAGCCTTTATGACAGAATCATTATGTACTGTATTGGTCCAAATATAAGCCGCACCTTTTTTCTGACTTTTGAGTTTGCGAGTTACGTGTGCGGCTTATATTCGCGCACGTAAAATTACTGACAATTTGCGTGCTTGAGACTGCATTGTAGCAATTGAATAGCGATTTGCGAACGTAAAATTACTGCTGATTTGCCCGATTGCGAGTTAATGGTGCCGATTTGCGTGCTTGAGACTGCAGTATTAAAAAGCGTTTTACGGTTTTAGTGATTCTAACATCCTGTAAAGCCTGTAACCTGCAAAAAAAGCTACAGTGCTAATTAGAAAGCCTGTTTCTTGCAATGGCTGATCACTTGGAGAGTCTTTTTCTCTCCAATTTTAAGGGTGCGGCTTATGTTTGAGTACTATCTTTTTTCAATTTTTCCCGGCTTATATTCGGACCAATACGGTAAATAAGATTAATAGAAGTTCTTAGGATTAATCTTATTTTTATGAGAAGAAAGAAAAGTTTGACAAGAGTACCACCAACCACCATGTAGCAATGGTAATGTAGAAATGTACTTGCAATTTCTTTTTTCCCTTGCTTTAAAGTTCTGTATTTGATCTTATTAGCCATGTATAATTGACATTTTATATTGATCAATAAAAGTTAGGTTTAACTTCTTCATAATCATTAAGTAATTATCTATCAGTCTACTATATGGATTTGGCTAGTTATTCAATAGGGTGCTTTTCTCAAATTTTGTATATAATATGTGTTATTCATCATATTTAAGTCTCTATAAAGAAATTATTTAAGTCAGTAGGACATAAGATGTGATAAACTATTCAGACTAACTGCAACCAAACATATTTGACCAACAACAAGGTAGGGGTCCACTGTGATGGAGTATTCTTAATTTATTAGTGGAGATGGGCAGAATATTATTTTTATAAAAAGGTCCACCCTAATGGTGCTTTGACCACCTACATATGGTTTTGGCTTTATTATTATTATTGACCCATAGATGCACCTGTCTTGTATAAAGAAGTTGCAAGACAAATCCCAACAATATTTTGCAACTATACAGTGCCTGGCAAAAGTATTCACCCCCTTTAGCATTTTTTCATGTTTTGTTGCCTCACAACCTGGAATCAACATGGATTGTTTGAGGATTTGCATTATTTAATTTACAGAACATGCCCACAACTTTGAAGATGTTTTTTTTTTATTATTTTGAAGCCAACAACAAATAGGACAAAATAACAGAAAAGTCAATGTGCAAAACTATTCTCCCCCTAAAGTCAATACTTTGTAGAGCCACCTTTTGTGGCAATCACAGCTCCAAGTCGCTTTGGATAAGTCTCTATGAGCTTGCCACATCTTACCACTAGGATTTTAGCCCATTTCTCCTTGCAAAACTGCTCGAGCTCCTTCAAGTTGGATGGTTTGCACTTGTGAACAGCAATCTTTAAGTCTGACCACAGATTTTCTATTGTATTGAGGTCTGGGCTTTGACTAGGCCATTCCAACACGTTTACATGTTTCCTTTTAAACCACTCAAGTGTTGCTTTAGCAGTGTGTTTGGGGTCATTGTCCTGCTGGAAGGTGAACTTCCGTCCTAGTCTCAAATCACGCACAGAGTGGTACTGTTTTTTCTCAAGAATATCCCTGTATTTAGCAACATCCATCTTCCCCTCAACTCTGACCAGTTTCCCAACCCTGGATGGTGTTCTTTGGGTGATTTGATGTGTTGTGTTTGCGCCAGACATAGCGTTTTCTTTGATGGCCGAAAAGTTCAATTTTAGTCTCATCAGACCATAGCACCTTCCTCCATACATTTTGGGAGTCTCCCACATGCCTTTTCACAAACTCAAAGCATGCCATTTAGTATTTTGCTGAAAGTTATGGCTTTCATCTGGCCACTCTGCCATAAAGCCCAACTCTATGGCGCGTACGGCTTATTGTCGTCCTATGTACAGATACTCCAGTCTCTGCTGTGGAACTCTGCAGCTCCTCCAGAGTTACCTTATGTCTCTGTACTGCCTCTCTGATTAATGCCCTCCTTGCCCGGACCATGAATTTTGGTGGGCGTCCATCTCTTGGCAGGTTTTCTGTTGTGCCATATTCTTTCCATTTGGTTATGATAGATTTAATAGTGCTCCTGGGGATCATCAAAGATTTGGATATTTTTTTATAACCTAACCCTGACTTGTACTCCTCAACAACATTGTCCCTTACTTGTTTGGAGAGCTCATTAGTCTTCATGGCAGTGTTTGGTTAATGGTGCCTCTTGCTTAGGTGTTGCAGCCTCTTGGGCCTTTCAAAAAAGGTGTGTATATGTAATGACAGATCATGTGACACTTAGATTGCACACAGGTGGACATAATTTCCCTAATTATGTGACTTCTGAAGGTAATTGGTTGCACCAGAGCTTTTTATGGGCTTCATAACAAAGGGGGTGAATACATACGCACATGCCAATTTTCAGTTTTCTATTTCTAAAAAATAGTTTTAAGTGTATATTTTTCTCATTTCACTTTACCAACTTAGACGATTTGGGTTCTGATCCATCACATAAAATTCAGATTAACAAAACATTGAACTTCAGGCTGTAATGTAACAAAATAGGCAAAAAAGTCAAGGGGGTGAATACTTTTGCAAAGCACTGTACTACTATAGTACATATATTAGCTTTTTATATAAAAAATGAGTACAGTTTACCTATTGCACTGCATTTAAATACTAAACTGCTAATTAAGTTCCTACATAAAACAAGTTCAGGATATTCTTTTATGTGAGGTAACAGTGTCCACAATCTTATATCTTGTTAAGCATTAAATCTTGATAAGCATTATGTGCTTGTATCGTTGGTACATTTTGGAGACTAGAGTTAGCAGCATCACCTGTACTATAGCCGCTCAAGTTTTTTATGTAATTTTAAGCTGAAACCCTTACACAAATCAAAGATTGTGAGTAAAAAGGAGCCACATTAATACTTTAGATGAAATAAAATTCTGTCCTCAGTGTAATTATTGTGAAATTCAGCATAGAAGGCTGAAATGTATTCTCCAGGAAGGAATGACCCAAAATACATTAACAAAATAGATCATGTTAATTTAATCTGTCAATGACATTGATTTTGAAAATCTCAAAAAGGTCAGTGCAAATGTTCAATATTGAAGCCAATATCCATGCTTCTAGAATCTAAACTCTTATTAGTAAGTTTGGAGAGCATCAGAGAGCAAATTCTTAGGTTTGTTTGACATTTTTTTTTGTAAAATAATTTAGTGTTGGGGAAAAAGGCTTTGGAAATAGGAAGCATCCTCCTTTTTATTCCTCTGATCCCTTAGGTAGCAGCTCACAGTGGGTGTCAATAGGAGTACTGTGTGGTTCTATAGATGTCCCCTCATTAGATCCTGCTGTGAGTTATTTGCCATGGTAAATTGTGCTTGCACATGATTTTAAAATCTAACATTATCAAGATGGAAAAATGTGATAGTGACGGGGAACTGTAAATGGCAAAAGAAAATATTGAGAAGAAAAGCAAGAGGTAACACAAGAGCGGAAATGAAAAGGAACCATGAAAGAATCCCTAGTAAATGTTAGAGGAGGGCAAAGGATACTTCTTCAGGATCTTGAACAATATATCTCATATAGTAGTATGTGGACCTAGCTTCACAAATGGCAAAAATACATAAGAACTGGGTCATATGAAATAGATCTATACCTGCTCAATTGTCAGAGGTACATAAATGTTCCAGTTGTTGCAGTGTTGTATACTTCAAGTCTAAATATTTTGGAAAGTAATTTTTTTTTTTGTCATTATTTTTTTTTATGTAGTTTTCACATGGCTGCATGATATGGTACAGGAAAAATACAATACTGAAAAAAAAGCTGGAGTTCTCTTCTGCCCAAAAGTATTGCACGCATAAAGGAGATTTCCTAGAACCTACATTTTGTATTATTAGGTTACTCAACTTTCTTTTTTGTTTCAATAAAACAAACACAGATAAAAGAGAATCTATTGAATAAATGATTGCAACAGTGTGGTTGATGAATCACTGATAATTTGCAAAAAATAATGTTATGGAAAAAAACAGGGGGTACATAGGCGAAAAGAACAAAGGGAGAGGGATTTATTGGGAGGGGACGCATAACGGTAGCGCTACCTAAACAGTGCCTTGCAAAAGTATTTACCCCACCTTGGCATTTTTCGTGTTTTGTTGCCTCACAACCTGAAGTAAACATGGATTGTTTGAGGATTTGCATCATTTAATAGATAACTCACCTGCTTGTGGGGATTATAAGTAATAAAGTTTGCAACTTATTAAAAATTAGCAAATGTTAAATATTACTTTGATTTGATTACTGTTTTTTCTTAAATAAAATGAATTTACTTCTCTGTCAGCTATGTATCATCTGTATCAGCACTGTCCAACTGGAAGCCTGCGAGCTGGATGCTCTCTGCTGTTTTTTTTTGGGTGTACTTCGGTGGTGTGTTTAGGCCTAGGCCCATGGAAAAGCACAATTTTAGGGGGTAGCAGCCTGCCTGGAGATCTATGTGCAGTACCATAGAATAATGGTTCACTAGGCACAGACATGCCTATTTGTAGTGACATTTCTGTCTGTAAGCGTACCCAAAACTTTCGGCTATCCATAAATACTCATAAACCTATGATTTAGGATACAGCAAGGGGCGTGCAGGACTAATAACTGAGTAGTGGGGGCACTCAAGCGCATGGGGTGTGGGGACGCATTACAGTGGGCCTAGGGCAGTATAAAATGTAAATACACCCAAGGCCTACTCTCCGTGAAGGAGAGTCTCTTCGAAAACATACAATTATTCAAGTAAAAACACTTGTGACAGTTTAATAACACTTGGGACTTGCAAATATAAATTCCTAAATATTTATATTTCATACAATATATAAATACTAGCGAATTGCCCGTCAAAAAATGACGGCAATGTTATTGTTAGTGAGCTAATGTTGTTTGGTGTGTAATAGTAAAGATATAATACAATAATAAATGAATATACTTTACCTATTTGGAAGCATTGTGTTGAAGAGCTGTGAATGTGTTTTGACATTGCTGCAGCATTAGTGTTGTGGAGCTGCTCTATAAGCGTGGTGAATGTGTGCAGTGTAATACTGTGCGTGCGCGAGGCGAAACCGTTCGCATAGTGTCGTACTTCCGCATTTGCGTTAAATGGCGGTTTATGTGTGTTGTGCGTCTTTGCGTATTGTCCGTTGTTGGTTTGTAGTGGTTTTCGAGTTTCGTGTGGTGTTTTGCGAGTGTGGTGTTTTACGTGTGGAGAGTGCTGTAGCCTCGTTTTCGTTTTGTCCGTCGGCCATTTTTTCTCTCGCTTAGCGATTTTATTAGTGTCTAAAGTGTTTTATTTTTATTTAAATGAAGGTCTAACTTGTTTTTTTGAGGTGCTGGATGGTTCCTCTTGCTGTAGGTAAGCTTTTTATGTGTGTGTTGTGTGTATTTATTGTGTTTTAAATGTTTGTATGTTGGCGTGTTGCGTCCGATGTTTGCGAGGTCGTAATGGCCCTTGCCCAGTGACCTCGCCAGCAACTGAGGCCCTCGCTTCGCGAGGGGCCTCAGTTGCTGGCATGGAGCGCCTTCGGCGCTCCATGCCAGCAACTGAGGCCCTTGCCCAGTGACCTCGCCAGCAACTGAGGCCCTTGCTCAGTGACCTCGATACGCGAGGGCCGCGGCTCGCTACGCGAGCCCGCAAGCATGAGCAACGGCCCGTACGCTCACAACTATATATGTGATATATTAAATTAATATATTTATATATACATTTATTTATTTAATTATTTTAAATCCGATTACCAGGTTGATGGCCAATATAAAGTTAGACATCACTAATTTATACTCCACTTTTTAAAGCTCTGATGAGAGTCCTAGGCATAGGAATTGGTGCTAAATGTATTTGATGTTATCTAAGCGGTATACTCAGCATCAGAGCCGTTCAGCAACAAATACTATACCTGAGACCCCTCACGGAGATCTTATTACATGGCACAAATCTGAGACTAACTGAGGAGGTAAGCCTTATGGCATTAGGATTACTACTTGCTAGTTACAGTAAGTTGCAAACTTGTTTATTCATAATATACAGTAGAACTGTATATTACCCACTTGTCATAATACAAATCATCTTTAAATTACCCAATTATATTTCGATTCATTCTGTGCTTGGTATTATAATCTGTGGCAAGTATACAAGTAATCTATAATTATATGCTCATTAGAGATTAAATAAGAAAGTGGGTTTAGATTTTAAGCTTCGCAGCTCCCCACAG
This sequence comes from Discoglossus pictus, assembly GCA_027410445.1. Taxonomy (NCBI): domain Eukaryota; kingdom Metazoa; phylum Chordata; class Amphibia; order Anura; family Alytidae; genus Discoglossus; species Discoglossus pictus. The sequence goes on along the minus strand of CM050166.1, from coordinate 286,385,411 downwards.
ATTTCTTTATAATTGTGTTATTTTTAATATTGACAAACTTGATTAGCACATTATTTTTTATAGCTATCTTCATAATTAAAGTGAAGACCTCTGTAGATAGCTGTAATTTCAAGTGTTGTAGAACAACTGTACATTAAAGGACCACCGTGCTCAAAATTCTTCTATATTGTTTTTTTTAATAACTAAACACGATAAAGGACAAAATTTGCAAAAACAATAAAAACAACCTTAATATTTTGCAACTATTATATGTAATTATTCTTTTATGCAGGCCATAGGCTTTCTTCCCTGCTGCTGCATATTACTTTCTCAGGGGGGTGTACTAATGAGCCTCCTTTTAAACCTGCTGAGGACACTGTGAGACATGACTGACACTTTTCTATTATATAGAAATACATTTTTCTATTATATAGAAATACATTTCCTGCACATTCAAAGTTTCCTCCCACTTCAGAAAGTTGATCTGCTGAAGATAATATGGTAGATCGTATAGCAGCATAATTCTATTTAAAACCTACTAAATTAGAGGCTGTATTATGTTTTTTAAATGATAAAAACACCTAGTATATTTTTAACGGTAATTTTTTTAATTTCTAAAACTATAAACACAGTGGTCCACTAACCATTTATTGTAATTTTCTTTCCTTGGCAAAAATAAGGAAATAAACAGAAATCATGGTGAATGCTGCCCACATAAGAGAACAGCAGATAAAGTTATTCCAGAGTATCCCTTCCCTTAACATTCTGATCTCATATTAATGAAGAAACACTCGGTTTTGAACAAGTCAGACAACGCAAACATTCATGTAACATTCAGACTGCATTTATTTTGAAAGTTTACGAGTTTTCAGTTTTGGGTCCGTGTCTTGGAAACAAGCACTATGTACATTTGATTATATGCTCAAAAACAGGGCCCTCCAATCTTTATAAGGTGTTAAGTTTGTTTTTTGCCATGTACTAAACCCCTGTACAGCGCTACGGAATATGTTGGCGCGATATAAATAAAGATAATAATAATAATAATAAAGTATTTCTGTCACATAATAAAATGTATATCTCTGACATCACCATGTCCTCATCACCTTCAACCTACACGTGCTGCAACCAACATTTTCATATACATCTGAATTGTATTGCCTGAAATTAGTTATTTTATTTTATTATGATGTTACAAGGCTAAAAATATTTGTCAGCTTTTAATATTTCTAAATAAGATCTGCCAATATTTCGTAAAATGAAAGAAAATTCATTTTTATTATATTACTTTTTAAAGGTGCAGCTTTTGATTTAAAATATGTGTTTCAGTACATTGCATAACAAGTTACTTATCTCTCTCCCTTTTTCTCTATGCATATATATATATCACATATATAGTTGTCGTGCTGCAAGTTGTCATCACACTTTGCGGGCCTCGCAAAACGAGGCTCGCAACTGCGGCCCTCGGGATGAGCGCTCATCGCGAGGGCAGGGAGACTAAGCTGCAATAAGCGCAGAAGGAGCTCATTGCAGGGGGGAGATGAGCGCCACAGGAGCTCATTGCGTAATTTGCAGGACTTAGCTGCAATGAGCACCGAAGGCGCTCATTGCAGGGGTTGAGATAAGCGCCACAGGCGCTCATCGTGAGGACCGCGGGACTTGGATGCAATGAGCGCCAAAGGCGTTCATTGCAGGGGTGGAGATGAGCGCCGGAGATAGCTGCAAGACCCCTGCAGGCGCTCATCGCTAGGCATGTAATACTTTATGAATTTAACGGCAAAGAACCATAAAAAAAGAAAAAAATACAAAAAACATTATACATTTACACACAGCACAAGAGGAGAACCAGGAAGCCTTGGAGTGAGGTGGCAAGTTAATTGGAGCCATATTTGGGGTTTTTAGTCACTCTAAAATCGGCTAAGCGAGAGAAAAAATGTTGGACGACAAACTTAACAGGATGAAAACGAGGCCAAAGGCAGTAACACTTAATGCAAGCTAGTAACACTTAACCCAAGCCAGTAACATTTAACCCAAGCCAGTAACACTTAACCAAAGACAGTAACACTTAACCAAAGACAGTAACACTTAACCCAAGTTAGTAACACTCATCGCAAGGCCCCTAAACTACACAGGAGGGGGAGGCTTGCCATGAGCGCCGAAGGTGATCATTGCAAAACAGGAAAGTTGCGGATTGCAAAAAAAAAAGCCACTCATTGCAGGCATGCAAAGTACACGGGGGGAGAGGCTCGAGATGAGATGCTCAGAGGGGCCATAGCGTCGCATTGTGTGCACATAGCATTGCCTGGCTTCAAATTCTATTGCCATCAAGTCGCTAGTATATATATATATATATATATATATATATATATATATATATATACACACATATGTATACATATATATATATATATATATATACATGTGTGTATATATATATATATATATATATATATAAGTATACACATATTTATATATATACAGTTATTTTGAAAATATGACTGATCATGCAAAAATGATGTCTTTTATTGAAGGATAGTGATCATATGAAGCCATTTATTATCACATAGTCGTTTTTTTTTTAAATTATAATGATAACAGAAATCACCCAAATGGCCCGATCAAAAGTCAATCATACCCTTGAATGTTTGGTCTTGTTACAGACACACAAGGTGACACACATAGGTTAAATGGCGATTAAAGGTTAATTTCCCACACCTGCAACTTTTTAAATTGCAATTAATGTCTGTGTATAAATAGTCAATGAGTTTGTTAGCTCTCACGTGGATGCACTCAGCAGGCTAGATACTGAGCCACGGGGAGCAGAAAAGAACTGCCAAAAGATCTGCGTAACAAGGTAATGGAACTTCATAAAGATGGAAAAGGATATAAAAAGATATCTAAAGCCTTGAAAATGCCAGTCAGTACTGTTCAATCATTTATTAGGAGGTTGAAAATTCAGGGATTTCTTGATACCAAGCCAAGGTCAGGTAGACCAAGAAAGATTTCAGCCACAACTGCCAGAAGAATTGTTTGGAATACAAAGAAAAACCCACACGTAATCTCAGGAGAAATACAGGCTGCTCCGGAAAAACACGGTGTGTTTGTTTCAAAGAGCACAATACAACGATACTTGAACAAAAATGAACTGTATGGTTGAGTTGCCAGAAAAAAAACTTTACTGTGCCAATGCCATAAAAAAGCCCGGTTACAATATGCCTGAGAACACCTTGACACGTCTCACAGCTTCTGGCACACTGTAATTTGGAGTGACGAGAGAAAAATCAAGCTTTTTGGTCACAACCATAAGCGCCATGTTTGGAGAGGGGTCAACAAGGCCTATAGTGAAAAGAATACCATCCCCACAGCATGGTGGTGGCTCACTGATGTTTTTTTTTGGGGGGGGGGAGCTCTAAAGGCACAGGAAATCCCATGAAAATTGATGGCAAGATATTCATCTTGCCATCAATTTTCATGAGATTTCCTGCAGCATGTTATCAGAAAATACTGGCAGACAATTTGCATTCTTCTGCATGAAGGCTGCGCATGGGACGCTCTTGGACTTTCCAGCATGACAATGACTCTAAGCACAACACCAAGTTGACCCTCCAGTGGTTACAGCAGTAAACGGTGAAGATTGTGGACTGGCCACCACAGTCTCCTGACCTTAATATCATCGAGCAACTCTGGGGAAATCTCAAATCTGCGGTTCATGCAAGACGACCAAAGATTTTGTATGGAGGCATTTTTCCAAGACGAATGGGCAGCTATACCACCTGCAATAATTAGGGGCCTCATTGACAACTATTACAAAAGACTGCACACTGTCATTGATGCTAAAGGGGGCAATACACAGTATTAAGAACTAAGGGTATGCAAACTTTTGAACAGGACCATTTATTTTTTTCTTTGTTGCCATGTTGTGTTTTATGATTGTGTCATTCTGTTACAACCTACAGTTGAATATGAATCCCATAAGAAATAAATGAAATGTGTTTTGCCTGCTCACTCAGGTTTTCTTTAAAAATGGTACATATATTACCAATCTCCCATGGGTATGCAAACATTTGAGCACAACTGTACTGTACACATACTGTATATATATATATATATATATATATATATATATATATATATATATATATATATATATACATATTACCCTAACCAAAATCAGTGCCCGAATCCTTATTTTCAGCTCAATTCAATAAACATCTTCATCTATAATAGGATGCTAAAAACATTCTCTTCTGTGTTTTAATTTCTTTGATTACACGTAGAGAAATCCTGTTGTGTATTGGTGATGAAGGCACAGGATACTCCATCTTACTGAAGGCAAGCAATCTGTCCAGCTCACATGCAATGGGACCTGGATCACATTTCACGCCTTGATCCGTTTATCACAGTGGTAGCTGTCTAAAGAAAACCAGCAATTTAATAGCACATTTATGCTGCTCTCCAAAAAAAATGTGGTATTGTTTTTCAATGCTGGCATGTTCTTCTTTTTCAATATATTTATGCTTAGGGGGGAGAAAATTGGACTTCTGTTGTCTTAACACTATAGTCTTTGCCATGATTGCAAATGCTCAGAAAAACTATGATAGACCCTCAACAAGAGGAGTTAAATTCTTATTGCATATTTTTCAGCTATTACAAAATAGGAATATTAAAAAATTTAAATAATATCTATAGACTGGAATACGCAAGTGACATATCAATAAGTATGTTTTCTTCTTTTCAATTTGTTCCATTTTTGTTGTTGTTATATTATACTTTTTTCTCATCATATTTGATCCTTACACAAATATTTTTTCTGCATGCACTAAATAAACTACCTATGGTATAAACAGAAATACATAACTTCATAAATGTTTTAATACATGCATATTTTTTTACCTTTGCCCCATATAATAGCAAACACAGTTAAAAATGAACTAGAAAACTCCCTTACAAGAGCATATCTAAGATGGTTAAATGTGATCTATGTAACTAAAAGTAAAATACAAATGCCACCAAATAAGAAAATGATGGGTGTATCTTGTATCACATATAATAGTTGTGGATCTTACGAATGCCAAAGGCACTCATTGCAGGGCTCATCGCAAGCCCTGTAGGACTTAAGACCGAAGCCAGTAGACGCAACTGTGGACCTCGCAAACCGAGGCCCGCAGTTACGGGCTGGACTACATTACGAATTTAATGGCCGAAACACGGAACTGGAAACACCAGCAAAAAAAACAAATATGCCTCAAATGAACTTACACACTCACCCACAGCATGGGGGGAGAGCCAGGGAGCATGTGAGTGAAGTTGCAAGTTAATTTAAGGCATATTTTGCGTTTTTCACAATCGAAAATCGCCTAAGCAAAACAAAAATGGCTGCCGAAAAAACGTAACATGATGAAAACTAGACCGAAGGCAGTAAAAATGCCCCCGAAGGCAGTAACACTTAACGCAAGGCACGGGGGACATAGACAAAAATCCGACTTTTTGTAGTCAGCAAGCCCGTAACTCGGAAATATGAACATTTACATACTCAATTACTGGGTGTAATACATTGTTCATTAATAAATATTTACACATGTATGAAATAACATGTAATGCTTTACAATATAAATATGCTTTCAAAAAAGTTTACACATTCTTATAATATTCATGTTTATGTTAAAATAAATACTGTTACTATTGTCGTCGTTTTTGATACATATATAATATGATATGGAAAAATACAAAATATTATACAACATACTGTATATCATCATGTCAGAGGATGACACACTCCCATTTGGGTGGCAAACAGCATTCTCAGCTTTGAAATGTAATTACCGTCATTTTTGACTGGCAAGTAGCTAGTATTATTATGATAAATAAAATAAAATATTGGGAGATTTTGGGAATCACTGTTCTATAGCATTTTGACCACACATCTATCTTTACTTTACCTTTTACAACACCCCTTTCTCTCTATTTCCCTACTTGATTCTTACACATATTATAGAAAAGAAAGATCTGATCTATGTGGTTCTTTTCATAAATAAGCTTTATGATGACATATCATAATCACAGGGGTGCTTTAATCCTGATGTCTTTGACTTGCAAAATGGTTAAAGGTGCAGACCACATGGGAATTCATTGTCATGCATGATGTCTTTCATGTGAAATGGGTTCTTCAATCTAAACAGTGGTGAGCAACAGGCCGCCCAGGAGCCACATGCAACCCTCAGGCACTTCCCATACTACAACAAAGCACAGAGCATGTTATCTCTCAGAGACTAGCAAATATCACAGGTATCTGTACCTATTATACCAATTAATTAATTTTCTATAGTTATTTTACCACTTTGCCTTGCATAAAATAAGGTTAAAGGCACTGTTAACCCATTTTAAGGTCTCAGGGTCTGCACACAAATCCATTCAAGTGAAAAGGTTAAATTATTCATTTTACAACAAATCATTTAATTCCTATATTGTTATGTTGTCTTATGTAGATAAAACCAGCATTTTATTATAAAAAATACAACATCATCCATTCCTTGTCCATCTTCTTTTCACCATTAAATTCTATAATGACATAGATTTTTTAATATTTAGACTTTTATATCTTATAAAGCACATAATGTTTTAGAACACTTTTTCATCAAAGGAGACCTTGATAAACAGCAAGCCTGAGGCTATGGGAACTTATTACTAGATCTCATAAAACATCTTTATAATCTGGTGCTAACAGTCATTTATTGAAAGAGAAGTGAAAGTCATCATAACTGAAATATCACTAATGTAAAATATAATGATATTGCTATTCATTATAGCACCACTGTGGACAGCTTTTTTTATATGGCCTTTTGAATATTAAAACTTTATAACTGACAAAATGGTTTTAGAAAGCAAACAAAGTAAAAATAATCTTGATATTTTTAGCTTTTATATTTAATTATTATTTGTGACTGCATTTTTAAGCAGCATAGGCAGTGCAATGCACCGCGGCTCTCCCCATGTTGACCCCCACACAATACAACCCACTGGGCCCCTTAAGTCTCACCAGATTCCCCTCTTGAGGGCTTTTGTTACTGCTGTTACTGGCATGTCTTCTCGCCTGGGGTGAGAATGGATAATATATATACAGTAGGCTCTCAGTTCTCTGGCACCCATGTGGATTGGTAGATGCCGGATAAATGTAGTTTCTGGTTGCTTTAGAGTCACTATTAAATGAGGGCTAGATTAGCTGCACATAGGATGCTCTGCTAAGTATATTTGTCAGTAAGGGCTGTTCTAGCAGCAGAAGCTTTCACCCCTCACTTAGAGGTACAATGTGTTAGAGGGTGCGGTGCTGAACCGGGGGAATGTAACGCCAACACTGCACTGACTCAGTAACTCATGCCTGTCTATTTCCAGGTAAAATTGAATTGCCGAAACGTACAATTAATGAAATGTAGGTGCCTGCAAGCATTTTGTGGTATGACAACCTGGCTCCTGGCATTTGTTGAGCCCTGTAAATTTACAGTTTTATTTAAAATACAGTATACAATTTTTTTCTAGGAAATTTTCACATATAGTATAGTTGGTTGTTTTTAGCACTAGGTATTTTTGCTGCAAAAATCACATTAATATTAATATAGTTCAGTTCCCATTTAAGCCATTACAAACTTTTAGCTATTAAAATGCTATAGTGCTACTGGTATATACAGTAAATTGTATAGTAAAGTGTTTCTGTCTAAAACGTATTGTATTGATAAAGGCAATGGTAGTAGGAGCAGATTTGTGGTAGAGGTGATAAACAGCAATGGTTGAGAGGTAAACTTTTCTTAATTCTATAATTTAATGAGCTCCCCCCCCCATAATTATTCTGGCTCCTACACCCCTGCCACTCTGTCAGACTCTCCACCTCATGTACAGGGATCCTGCTGCCTCACACAAAAACAGACAAGTAACCTCCTTTCCTTTTGTATCTAATACCATTAACCTGCTTAGAATATAAACTCTTATGAGAGCAGGACCCTCTACACCTTCTGTACCAATATGTAACTTTTGCCATATTTGTCTTATGTACTCAATGTATCCCCTGTACTTTGCACTGCACAATATGTTGGCGCTTTATAAATAAAGGACAGTAATAATAATAACTGATGTATGGAGAGTTTAAGTGCCACTGTGGTTCTGTGTCTATGGTCGGGAATTAGAGTGTACAGATGGTATGTGGATACCTGTTTGCACACAGCTTGCTCTTGTAATTTCTACTGTGTTGATTGCTGGATGTCACTTGTCCCCATTGAGACTGACAAAATGTGTGAAGTCATATGTACAAAATCAAAATACATGGCATGGATGTGCTCCATAGGGAGCACATGTGATAAGTATGACTGTAAGGATATTTCTTGTACAGTACAGCAATCTTCACTGATCTGATCTTGATTATGACCTAAAAAGGACTCACACAGTGGCTGCAAGTTGGAGGATCCAACATGAACAAAAGATCCCAACTAGTTTCTGTTGATGGACAAATGGGTCCTGCACTGAACCAGTTATTTATACCCAATGTACAATTGCATGTGGCAGTTCTATTAAAGGATGCTGAAGTCTTGTATTTACAGCTTGCTCTTGAACATCTTTACTTAATGGGATAATAAATAGTTAAATGCACCGCTACTTTTACTATTACATGCACTTTCCATTAAATACAACTGTATTACAAAAGTTTTTTGTATGAGAAATAGTTGATCTGTTGTGTAGAATAATTATATTAAATATAGAAAGTGTGAAGTTGTTTCTCCCCCTATGTCCTAATATATTACAGGAAACATGGGGGGCTGTGAGGCTTATGGATGTCTGAATAGCAACCTATTGTGCTTTTCTTCCCAATGGTTTTTAATGTAAATCAAATAAGAAAATACAATTACTATTCTGCCTATTTTTGTGCCTAGGTCCATGTGGCCTAGGCCTAAGGCAGAACGTTGATGTGAATAATAAAGTGAAGTGAATTGAATAAAACTGCAGGTGGGTTGTGGGGAGAACACAAATCCGAATGATCTAGGGCAGCATAAAACCTAAATACACCATAAAGAATAATGTAGCAAAAATCTTTTGCAAAAATATGATAACAATTAAATATATGGGATGTACATGTACAAATATATTATTGAACATATGTTCTATCACAACATGGAGATCTCTCAAAAAAATTTAACAAATATGCTCCATAACACATGTTAGAGTTAACTCTTGAGTAAAACATTTTTTACAATACCTACTGTATATTATTTTTTAAAAATCCCATGTTAGTTAATGTCTACTATAGAAAAAGATTGAAATTGTAGAGATTGATCTCCATTGAGAGAAAAGTCTTATCTTTGTGAATCTATTCTATTGTCTTGTTTATTACAAATGATGTCAATATCAAGTTTTGATGGATATATCCCATAAACCCATGCTGTTTTAGATTGGATCTAACAATAGTATCATTCTATAGTCCAAAGAGCAACCAACTCCTACCCATTTCTTCTACAGGATGCATGACCTGTGCTGTAGAAAACGTTCTATGATTCATATTAAAAAAAGAATCAAAAGGTTTAGTGATAGAAGGAAAAGTGTTCAAAGAAGGTAGTTATCTCCTAAGGGTGAAAAAAAACAAATCCCCACTGTGCAGGATAGAGGCCCATTAGTTGGACATCAAACTATATATGACAGGTTTTCCTCAAAGGCAAAACCAATAATTCAGCTTTTTTACTCATTGGGAGATTGTGTTAAAAATAATTTTGAGTTAGTACATTTGCTGTTTTGTACCTATTCACTATGTCATCATCCATCACTTGATCAAGAGGCCAAATGTATTAATAGGCTACTTTACTTAGCATAAAGCGATAGTTCTTTTAATTATGCATGGTTTGTTAATAACATTAACTACAGTACTTAATGATATCTAATAGCAATATTCAATATTAAATTAATTGTCAAAGTATCAGCCTCCAGTTGAGTGTTTCGTTACCACCTTGAGAAGGTCATTGGGGGAGAATGGTTGGGTTTACCTGAAAGACCGTTCCAAAAAGTTTGAGGAACATTCAAATATCATAAGAGAATAAACAATCACTGATAGACTGTCCTAATGGCAATTGCCAAAGGAAACCTCTAACACAACAAGTCTCCAGCCAGTAGAGACCATTATATTGGGGGTAAACATTATGTCCCATAGAAAAAGCCACTTTCCCCCTCATGGTGGATGGATACCAGCAGCTGCTGAGTCTGAATTTTGACAGTGAGTTTAATATTGAATATTATTTTTTTTTAAATAATTCAATATGAACTGTATTAATGATCACTGCCTAATTAAAAACATCTAGCTCATGTTATTAGGGTACTATAGTGGTCATTTAAATGACCAACGTATGATAAAATGTATATATATGTTTGTATCATTTCATTTCATATCAAGTTGTATCATTTTAAGCAATGTATCTTGAGAAAGTTATTTATCTTACTGTATACTACCTTATACTGTAGAGCATTGATAACAAATTATCTTTTATACAATTCCAAAATGTTCATAAGCCTTTTTTTTTATATTCAAGGCTTGGAATAAATGTTGTATTTCTTTCATGCCTACTCTAACAAATATTTTAATATAAAGGCGTTCAAAGAGCACAGGAAGGTGGTTTAGCAAGAGAATAAACACCAGCTAATTTACAGGCACCTTGATTTGTCCATTGACTAACTCAGCTGTAGATTGTTGGATTATTGCCATGGGTGTTTAAATTGCTTCTCCTTGGCTCATTCTGTTGTTCTGCTTTACATAAGTTGTCAAAACAATGTCCTACCTAATTTCTAATCATATATTTGACAGAGGTAATTTTTGGACTGTTCTTGAAGCTTGGTGATATTAAAAAACAATATTTTGTGCAGAGCAAAGTTAACACAGCCCTTAGGTAATCCTTTAATCCATCCAGTTGGTAGCTTCGTTTTCTGTTGTGCCTGTGGTTCCAGGTGAGGTAGTGCTGCAGTGTGATGACTTTGGCTCTATGCGTTTCACCCTTTACCTGATTGCCCTCGGATTCATTATATTTGATTTCCTATACCTGGGTCTTTTTGGTCTATACATAAATTCATAATTTACTTTTTCAACCCTTTAAACATTGATTCAAACTGGACCCATTCTTTTTTTCAAGCTGATTTTATATATACACATTTAACATAATAAGCCTATTAGGCAATATGAAGCAGTTACACATCCTATAGAGTTAAAGAGATATAGGTCCAAATTATGGTAGACATTGAATATGTACACATAAATAGGGATATTTTCAACTCTTAATGATAATTGACCTTGAATGTTCCAATTATAGTCATACATTAAGTGTAAGTACTAATTAATCACCAGTGATATAATAATAAGCTAGCAAATAAAAAATATATTATCTGTTTTTAAATGCTATTGCTTAGGGGGAAAAAAGGCCTTTATCATTTACATATTATATATTATTTTTTTTATTTATTTGTGTTTAATATAAGTACAGTGCTCAGCTTAATAAACAAATGCGGTACATCAAATAATGTGAAAATGTGAAAACAAAAATTAAAAAGAGAAAACAAAAAAATAAATCAAAATACTGTTTGCTTTTTAAAGTTTTAAATGGGAATATTTAATTCATCTACTATCCTTTTATACAACATTACTATTGCCACATTTTCAAGAAATTTTATAAAAAGAGATAAAACTAACATATTCCATTTTTTTTTCTAAGATTCAATATCTTTCTAAGTTGTTTTTTTTTTCTGATGCAGTTTTTATAACTATATACCATTTTACCACCAAAATTATTTGATTTATTTTTAATCTTATATTTTTTTGAGTATTTACTGGAAAGATATGAAATGTGCACGTTTCTGGAGTCAAAAATGTGAAATATATTCCATATTTTGATAAACAATTTCCCCATAAATATATTATTTCTCATTCCTATCAAATATGTTATTGGGAACCTACCATATTACAACCCTTCCAACAATTAATATGGTTCTTTTAAAATAACATTTATATATGAATCTTGTAAATTGGCACATTTCCACTACAATCACAGTTATCTGCCTCTCCAGTAAAGATAATTACTTGTTATTTTTGATACTATTTATAATACTTGCATTATGTTATATGTCCTGCAGGCTCCAGATGGCTCCACATATAAGTAAAGGCTGTGGCCTCTGACTGTCACTATAACCTGATATATTTAGTGCAGTGTTAGATTATGAATAAATGATAAGACATTAAACAGCTCTGGGGAATGTGGCCATCTCACTTTGCACTCAGTTAATTAATGTCACATGCATTTTATCACCGTATCAATATCACAATCTACCATTACCACAGCTTTCCTGAGTATTTACTGTAAATCTGCCAGTATGAGATTTCAGATAGGAGTGCTTCATGTTAGTTGCATGGGGACAAGTATATCATTATCCTGATCTTAACAGATTACAGACATTTGTGCTACACATTAAATAAAATTGTTTCACCTACTGAGTACTGATAATATTAGATGCTTGCTCATGATAATAATACATTTTTCTTATTATATGACATTTTTTGCCTTGTTTAGAATAATGAATACACTACCTTTCACTTATTTGTTGCTCAAATATGTTACATATTTGTTGCTTGGAATGGTTTTATTCTGGAAAAAGTTTGTTTTACCTATTAAAGGGACATGGAAATAATTTTCTTTTCTTTGTTGCATCAGAAAAACAGTATTTGATAATGTGTTACAATGTGTTTCCTTTTTCAAATGGACTTTCTCAGAGCACAAAAAACATATTCAAATGCTTGCCCTCCGTCAACCAGTGAGATCTACAGACTCAAGCACGATCTGAATTTCCTGTTAAAGGACCATAAAAAAGACACTTGTCTCTCAAATATGACTGTGCAAACTCCTAATCTTGTTAGATTAGTACATACCTACAGCCTAATTAAATTGTTTTTAGTTAGTGAAGACCTTGCTTTTGGATAGAAATTCACCAACTAAAAACTTCTTTAAAAAAATATGCTATGAGCTTATATAGAGCCATTTTCAATTGGCGAAATCACAATTTGATAAGGCTGTTAATAAACAAGTGCCTTTTTTTTTCTAGAACTAAAGTGGCCCTTTACTATATGTGTGTGTGTCTGTTATTTCATTGAGAATCTCACTGTAAAGTCTTCCCATTTTGTTTTCCCGCTTTTTCGTTCCAGATGGTAAATAATCCCTTAGCAAACCAGGCAGCAGCAGCGGCGGCAGCAGCAGCAGCTATGGGCTCAATAGCAAGTTCACAGGCCTTTGGAAACGCTCTCTCCAGTCTTCAAGGGGTGACAGGTCAACTAGTCACAAATGCACAAGGACAGGTAAACATATGGCAATTAAATTCAGTTGCCTTTAAAATGTGTCTATTTCAGCAAAGAAAAAAAGTATATATATTTACACATATATCACTTGCAATTAGACCTACCAATGGTGCATGTGGAGTTTTTTTTTTTTTGCATTTAATTTTTTATTCTGTAGTGTAGGATGTTTAGTGGGACTTGCTGCTATGTAGAGATAGTATATAATATATATATATATATATGTGTGTGTGTGTGTGTGTGTAAGCTGTTATGGGAAGGGGTCTTTGGGAGTCAGTTGGTACCAGGGCGGGTGGGGTGGTCAACATTTTCTTTTGCACCGAGGCCCTCCATTTTTCTAGCTTTGCCACTGATAACTTGCTATTGACCTTTTATTATTTTACTTTGATAAAAGACTGTTAGCATGATGTGTGAGTATGCTGCTGCTAAATGTGCTTCACGTTTAACTAAGTCTATTTATATAGCCTTACGTTTACTTTGTGTTGGATCTGAAAAAGGTATTTGATAATGTGTCACAGTGTGTTTCCTTTCGTCAAATAGCCATCTCCCAACAAAACACCTTATTTAGATATTTAATTGCTCTTTAGGCCTTGCCCTCTATCAACTAAGCACAAATACAGTCTGTTAGTTTCAAGGAAATGTAAACTGATTTTACATTTATATTTTGTGCAAAACCAACAAGTTTTGTAATGTATAAAATATGCTTTTTTTAAAGCCTTTAAATAAATATTTGTATCACATCTGTTATGTTAAGGCAACCCCCACACAGGACTGGCTTCACACACACAGTTTCTTGTGCTGCTAGCAAGCAGACAGTGACATGCTGTGTGCCTTATTAGCATGAAACACTAATAATGTGAAGCCACTCCCATGTGGGCATAGCTTTATGTCACAGCTTTGCAATATGGTAGCTTTCATGAGAGAGATCAGGAAGAATGTGAGAGGCTCCAGAAGGTAAGAATATATCACCGTAGGGATTTCTTAGAAGCAAGTGAAGTGTAAATTCTATATCACAACTACATTGAGGATTCATTCATTACGTAACCTATTTAAAACATTCATAAAAACAAAAAATGACTGAAGAGTCCCATTAATAAGGAAATGAAATACATTTAAATAGGTTTTATTTGGAAAAACAGCCATTCTGTATTTTAACAATTTTTTTTAATTTAAAAGCAAATAGTAGTGTGTGAAGAGAAGCAGCAAATAGTTTATTGCTAAGCCCAAAGTCCAAAACATTTACAAACGGATTAATACATTGCAGAACACACTTCTCCTAAGGGTATAATTGTGCAACTGGGTCTTCCATAGAGAGCTTGAATATGTTGTGTGTTGGCTAACCAGCCTTGGAAAGGTTTCAATAAGATTATATTCAATTTGATCTGCAGATTGTGTCAGAACTTCCCCCTGACAAAAAATGTGACAGAAGATTTGTGTTTTGTTGTTTTTTGTAATCTCTTCTTCACCCCTTCCAATCTGGCTTCAGGCCCCAAACCCCACAGAAAAAAACTCTCACAAAAGTCACTAATGACTTGCTCACCGTCAAAGTGGTCACTTCTCTATTCTAATTCTCTTGGATCTCTCTGCTGCCTTTGATACAGTTGACCACCCTATTTTAATTTAAACTCTCCTCTCTTGGCATCCGTGACACAGCTCTCTCATGGTTCACATCATATCTAGAAGATCGAACATTTAGTGTTGCTATCTCTGGCACCTCTTCTTACCCTGTAGGCGTATCCCAATGTTCAGTCCTAGTCCCCTCCTCTTCTCCATCTATACATCCTCCCTTTTTACCCTAATAAAATCTTTTGGATTTAAGTGGATGTTCACAATCAATTCAAACTCAGCATGTCAAAGACGGATCTCCTAGTCTTCCCACCCTCTACTACAGCTACCACTACTCAAATATCTCTATTCACAATGCTATCATCACTCCCACCTTCCAGGACCATTGTTTTGGGGTTCTAGTGGACCTCGTCCTCTCTTTCATTCCTCCCATACAATCAATAACAAAATATTTAACCTAAAAAACATTCTCAAAATATGTTAATATCTTCCACAACTAAAATTCTAATCCATTCTCTCATCATATCCTGCCTTGACTACGGCAGTTCACTCCTTGCTGCCCCCCCATCACCTATCTGCCTCCACTCCAATCCATAATGAATGCTTCCCCTATACTCATCTACTCAATGCTCAGTGTCTGCAACTCCTGTCTTTCAATCTCTCCACTGGCTTCCCTTAGCCTCCAGAAAAAAAAAAAAATCATGACCCTAACATATAAATCCCTAAACAACAGTGCACCCTGTTATATCTCTACTCTCATTTCAAAATACTCCCCCAACCAATCTCTTTGTTCTTCTAATGATGTTCTTCTTTCCTCTTCTCTTATCACCTACTCCCACTCACGCCTTCAGGACTTTTCCCATGCTTCTACTGTATGGAACTCCTTGCCTCCCTCGATTAGACTATGTTCAAACCTTCAAAAATCACTAAAAACACATCTGTTTTAAGAAGCTTATCACCTTCAGTCTTAATATGCACAACTGCACACTCCGCAGCATTATATCACTCACAGACACAATCTTCAATGTAACACACAACCACCTCCAGTTGCTTGAGTTTATTGCCTAACACACTGCCATCTTTAAATTATCTAAGTGTATTAAAAGTGTTTAAAAATAATCAATTTAATTCATCCTTATGTGAAGGGGTGATTTTGTAATGGGATAATTTAATTTTATATCCTCAGTTAATTACACACATGGTAAAATTTCCACCATTAACAAATGTAATTTTTCTGTACATGGATGAGAAGTACAGAAATGTGTAGTGTTGGAGATGTGTTAAAGAGCATATGTACTGAGATTTGGTATCCCCAAGAATTTGTCGACACTTGTTTTGTCTTGTATAGTACATAACTGCAGTATATATGACATCTTGGAGTATATTTCATTTGATATAACCTATTCACATTACTGCTTAAAGGGACACTGTCACCCTAATAATGAGTTGTCATCTTAAACAACATAAAATACTGCATATGAATTGTATTAGCTATTTTTCTCTACAATAAATGACCTGAGTTGTTCAGTATTGTTTGTTCGACACATATGTGGTTATTATGCTAATTTTCAGTTCAGAGAACTTGATAAGCAGGCAGTAATGCTAATTAGCACATCGAAAAGGCAAATTAGTATTTTGAGCTGCTCATTTCAATATGAATACAGCCGAAACAATGATAATTTATCTCAGGAAGGTAGTGTGACTAATACATAATATAGCTAGTTTTCATGCTATTTAGTAATGACCTAAAAAACAACAACTTGATTTTGGGGTGACAGAGTCCCTTTAAGGTAGCCCTTGTCTATATGTGAGTTATTTAATACAGGTCAGACTATATTCTATATTGGGGCCAAAAAAAAAGTGCAACTCTTCTTGGAAACAGACCTCTAGTATCACTTGTTCATCCATTTCTCAGGCTAGATTGGTGCATTTTTTGTCACCCTAGTTAACATTTTCCTAAGTCTTTTTTGATATTTCAAGCAAGGGACTGCATATACTTCCCAGTAAAGCAAAATTATTTTGAATAGTAGAATTACTTTAATTGATTTCTCCCACTCAGATGTCATACTCTTTTTTACTATAATCAGTCTTGCAACTTTAACAGGTACTCTAAGCTGCCCTGTCTCCTTAAATCATACTCTAGGTAATTCCCTTGCCATCTGGAAGACTGTAATAAGCTCATCTCTGTAGGAAATGTCTACTTACTGCATATTTATTGAGCAATATACTTCTAATTATGCACATGTCATCTGTAATCCAGTCGTTTATAATAAGGGCATGTTGAGGCCATGCAAATGATAATATATAAGCACCATAACTTACACATAGGACAGTGTACAAGCACCCATCACTCTCACTTTATGTAATGAATTTGGGTGTTTTAATAAATAGTACCATGCTTAGACTTTTATTATTGCACAGGCAAGAACAGAACTTATAAAAATAAAATATTTTATTATTTGATCTATGGCCTAATCAACCACTATTTCAAGCTGTAAATTAAAGACGGATATATAATACGCAAAGCCTTATGGAAATAAAATCTACTTAATGTCATGTACTCAATATGCGGCTATAATATATTCCTTATATAACTGTGACTCAAAAAAGTTGTTTTCTTTGTATGTCATGAGTTGGGTAGTGAAACCCAATATATTCTGCACACTACAAACAGTTGAGGCACTTAAAGGACCACTGAAGTGTAATGTTCATAGTATGCTCTTATGATGAAATTGACTTGATAATGGGCATAATATAAACATGGCATGTAATGCAGCAGGTCCAAAGCACTAGAACCAACAACAGATTTGGGTCCTCTGCTACTGGCAGAGGCCTGGAAGAAAGGTGGACTATTAATTTATTTAATCTATTATTAGTGGAAAGAGTCAGATAGTTATTTTTCCAGAAAGGTAATTTGATCATTCTAGGGGTGATCTGATTAGTTACATATATCATTGGATTTCGTATTCATCTATACATGCACATACCTTATATAGAGAAGTTGCTACAGAGAGGCACAACATTTTTATATATTAAATTCAGTTTTGCTTTAATAGTAGCAGACATTTGTTTTTGTTCCTAACATGACTAGACATCTGGAATGAATATGAGGAACACTGGATACAGATAACTTCTCTATTCAGTTCTATTGAAAGACTGTAACTTTACAATAGAACTGAATCTAAGGTCAAGTGGCAGTAGGATATGACCACCCCCAGGCCGGAAGCAATCCAAAATGAAAGATCTCATCAATTTAATTTATGCTCTTGGCTTCCATAGCTGTTAATATTACTAATGTGTTCCATACTTAAAATATGTGGTGTTTTTTCACAATCTAAACAGTTCTTTTAAAAGTGATATTCCATTTACCACCCTGGATATTACACTTTAGTAATTAAATTCAGTATTAAGGACATCAAACTAATTTAATACAATTCAATTTAATAGTTACTTTATTCATAATAATAATACTCTTTGTTACAGAGACATTGAAAACAACTATTTTTTTTTCTAAAATGTTAAAGATCATGAATTAAACATTACAAAAATTATTTTTGCATGAAACAAATATTGAGTATAATCTGTTTAAACTTCACTGAAACCAACTTCATTGGCTGGCAGAGTGCAAGAATTATTTAGATGTCCCTTTCTTTTGTCCAGCCCCTGGACTGAGTTGGCCACACCCCCTGATAGGCTCAGGGATGTGGAGAGAAGCAGCTCTGCTTGGGCAAAAACTAACAACTTTATTTCAAACTGTATACTGTTTTTAATAGTCTGTGCCCAACATACAAACATATGAGCTTTACGTGGAAATGCACTACTGGTTTTCCATGCAATCCATTTGCAATATTTAATACATGCTATTTTAAATGCTTACATTGAAAACATTGGTGGTTCATATTCAGCTTAATTTAAATATATATTTTGGTTTTTCTCTTAACATATGATGGTGATTACCAAATATATTTTGTATGGGTTTTTGAAAATGAGTTGTTTTCTTGTTCTATTTCTGGCACTGATAGTAAACAAAGATACATTTAGAGCTGCACTACCCCCTATTCAAGCCCCTGAAAAGATGCTGACCTTGTCATATTTATAGGGTGGGTGCAGAATTGTTCCATCAACATCCCGGGTGTTGAACGATGGAGCTTGTCAAAGTGAGACCATATCTAATGAATCATCTTATCGCAGGTGCACACCACACATATTAAAAGAGGATTGTATGAACAATGTGCCCTCTACAATAACCTTTCAGTGTCTACTTTAACCCGTCTTTCAATCCCTTTCATCAAACAATCAGATCTTAAACTGAGTCTCTTCAAAGGTTCTTATGATTCCTGGTCAGAGAAAACCATGGTGTAAAATACATGAAACCAGCAGTTATTTCAGCTGTTCACAAAAGCAAATCAGAAATTCTTATTGGAAGCTCAGAAAAAGATCATTTTTTTTATAGCTATTCCATCATAATATTGTCTTTATGTATAAATTATTTTATTGTTATTTAACCGGTTATTTATTTTTCCATATGATATTGCTTTGTTAGGAAGCACCGTCATTTTACATTTGTGTATTGTAGACCCAGTGTGGTGCTGTGCATAATATTCCCAAAATACTTTGGGCCTCATTCTATTATCGGCCGTAAAATGGCTGCAAAGCTGCGATTCCTTGCGGCCGTCTTACGGCCCAGTGTAGAGCTACCTTTACCTTGCAATTCAAATAGACGGCGCCGCAAGGATATCCCCCTTACGGCCGGCCGCATATTATGCAACCGGCCGCAAGGTCTGAAAACTTTAAATGCAAACATAAATTCAAGATGGCACTGTAAAGCTCTGTAAATGCTAGGGATCATAATGGGGGACATAAGGATTAATAGCAACCCCCCTCTCAAGCTTGCACATCAGCCCAAATCTGATATTTCATTAACGGTTTATTTTCCGTCCCGCAGCCTGGGCAGGTCTGAGGTGCTCCAAGCCCTCGGGACTTTGTCCACGGATATTTGACATGAATTAAAATAAAAAAATTTTGCGGATTTGAGTGTAGGGGAATGTTGTGCTATGAATGCTAACACCTCCAATCACTTTATCGTCTCATCAAAGTGCAGGATGGCTTTATTATGTGCCTAATTGTGTGCTTGCGGGAACTTTTTGGTGCAAGTAAGCTGCGGCTCGGTTTTAGTCTTGCCGAGAGGGTTCCCGGAGCAACAGAATAGCAACCGGGGTTTTCTTGCGGCCGAAACTCTTGCAGCCGTTTAAGATCAAAGGCTTTCCTGCGGCGCGTGCGGCCGCAAGGTATAACAAGGCGCCGGCCGCAAGTCTCCCAGAGCCCCCGACCAGAAGGGAATAGAATAGGCAAATAGCCTGCGGCCGGTCCTTGCGGCCCCGCATCTCCTACGGCCGATAAAAGAATGAGGCCCATAGTGTGTGAAATAGAGAAATTGTGGTTAATAGGGAAAGTGCTGACAGCCATGTTCACTAAGGTTCTCTAAGGCTGTGGAAAGGCTGAGAGAAACTCCTTGTAAGCTCAGAGAACGTTGTTGCTTGTCATGTATCACTGAGACACATTCCACCAAGGCCTATATCCCATTTCTTATATGGACTATTGTTTTATATAAATCTTTTAACTAGGCTTATTTAATGGTATATGGAAGATTAATGGATTATGAATGCATCTGATAGAGGAGAATCAGTAGTGTATGGAAACATTTTTGCATGAAAAAATCCAAAAATTAAATTTTATAAACTTACCCCTAAGGTTGCAAATGTCTTCAGTTTTCTGACAGTTGATTTTGAGAAGGAATGACCCTGAAAATCCAAGCTAAAACGGCATAAAATACATAATTAGTTGTGGTCAATCAGAGGAACGTATAATATTGAAGCAAGATGGGGACTGAGTGTCTGCAGCAAAGCCTCATTGGATTTATAGTCTTTTGTTCCAACTGCCCTTGAATGATACAACAGGCGGTGCTGCCCTTATCTCTGCACTGTGCTGCTACTGACTGGAAGGTTAGTAGTGGGTTAAAAACATACTTGAATGCAGTGCTTCTATTGGTTAATATGTGGTGTCTATGTAAGCAGCTCTGGATGTGGAAACTAATAATAAAAAATATATATATATGTATGTGTATAGTATGACTCAATGTAATGTGTGTTTCTGATATAAGCAGCATGTGTTAGATTAGAAAAAGAGAAAAACAGGGTACTTCCATATACCTTTACTTAAAGATGTATCTAAGTTTCCCTGTTTTTACCTTTTTCTAATATAACACATACATTATATTGATTCATTCTATACACATACTGATTTAAAAAATGGTTTCCACACCCCCAGAGTTGCTTACATGGGCACAGTGAACCTCCCAATAGAAACACTGCATTTGAATATGGATTTGAACCCTTTACTAACCTTCAAGCCAGCAGCAGCTCAGTGCATAGATCTACAGAGTAGGGTGTGGCTCTCCTGCTTCCTTGTGCAGGGGACTACACATCTTATGATTCCTTTGTGCACAAACTGCTGTATTAGCTGTCTGTGATTGACCAAAACAAATTATATATATATATATACTGTATATATATATATTTTTTTTTTCTAATTGTAACAGGGATTTCCACTTCCTTTTTTTTTTGTATACTCCCATGCATGCTGCTACTTTTCGCATCTGTGACCTGATAGAGTTGCATTTTGAAAGCTAATTCTAATATAAGGCCACATACACAGGGCTAGAGATTCACACTCCCTGTGCCATGCTGTTTATTGGAAGCTGCAAAGAGACTTCTATACTTCTAAACTGGAAATTCTTGCAGACTGAAAAAACTGAAATGTGTATGTAGGTGTTCATTTTTATATTCTGTACCTAACAGTGTCATTATTAAGCATGAAATATAATGATTATGATTAAAATTAGGCATTTTATGAGCCAACAATTTATTTTCCTGTCTTTCTGCTTGAAAAAAGAAAATACGGGGGGGAATTTACTAAGCATCTCAAGTACATCTCATGTGCATCACTTAATTTGCTATGCACCATCAATTGAGAAGATGAGAACTTCAGTTTTATGATAAAACCTTCCAGTAGTTTTTATTGATTTCCTGAAGTGTTTATTTATTGGTTTTACTTACAGTCCAAGGGACATCCATTATTTATTGGTTCTACTTACAGTCCAAGGGACATCCATTTGTTACTACTGGGAATACCATAGTTCTAACTAAGTGGACCTTTGTTGATAATGTTATATATTTACTTTTTACTAGCTTGTCCAGACATGCCGTAGCTTTTATGCCCCGAAGGAAACATCTTTTCATTTGATGTCTGCAGTTACCATCTGAAGAGATATTGGATCCCAGGAAAATAGAATCTGTCACTTCCTCCACTTCTTCCCCTTCTATTTGCCAGGAACTGAGATTGTGGTTTGCCATGATCTTTGACTTAGGGGCATGTAGCTTTTCATAATATACTAAGCCCTCACCCTGCCTTGTACTAATATCAGCAATGTTTGTTCCAACCCTGCATTAGCAGTATATTTTATATATAAATAAAATAATATAATATAACCAATAATATAACCAATATACATCTAATAATATACAACATACACTGCTAGATGTTATACATAACAGTATTTGTTATTAAATAGGTTAAATATTTGTTGTATTATTTTATTGATAAATAAAATATACTGCTCTACATGGGTTGAAACCCTTGATGCTGAATATCAACAACGCAGATATTAAAATGTTTTCGACCCCTATAGGCCCTCTAAGTATAACATTCCCTTTTATGGTTGGCTCTTTCAAAAGGAATCACAGAAGGTTCTCATTACTTTGAAGTCCTATTTTGATTGGCTGTCATTTCAACCAATGAGAATGGTGAAAAAAAGAACTCTGATTAGTTAAAGGCTAACCAATCAGAATGCACAGATTTTAACCCATGCATTCTTATTAGTTAAACTTTTAACCAATCAGAAATGGGGTGGGCACAATTCAAGGGATTCTGATTGACTGAAATATGATGAACACATATTTGAGCCAATCAGAAGCCATCAAAATAGTATTTAAGGCAAGGGATGGTCAGAAAGTCTTTAGTCCATTTAGGCAGATCCCTGGAGGAGGAGCTCCATTCGTTTTGAAGTAATTTTTATAGAGAGTCGGATTCTTTTAGATTCTCTTGGCAGAGGCCCTTTTGGTGGGACGAAGATGAGGAACCAGGATCTTCAAACAAGATCGAAGAAGACTGAATCTACTGTGAACATGAATGTGCCTGAGATTGAGTGAGATTGAGCGACAAAGATTGAGGACAAGGTCATCAATAATCAACGCTCAGAGGGTCATCAAAGAGTGGCTAAATATCATTTTACTCCCAACAACTTTTTTTATTTTCTTATACAGAACTCAAGCAACCAGAACTCTCAAGCAATCAGCAAAAAAATTGAATACTGTGAATAAAAATATAAATTTACAGGGTTTGACAAATGCCAGGAGCCAGGTTGGGATTTCACAAAAAGCTTACAGGCACCTAAATTTCATCCAATGTATGTCTCTACAATTCAGTTGTACCTGGAAGCAGACAGGCATGAGTGACTGAGCCAGTGCAGTGTTGGCGTTACATTCCCCGGGGTCAGCACTGTATCCTCCAGCCGAACGTACCAGTGTGTATGTGAGGAGTGAAAGCTGCTGCTGCCATAACAGCCCTCACTGACAAATATATTTAGCAGAGCATCCTATGTGCAGCTAATCTAGGCCTTTTATAATAATGACTCTCAAGCAACCAGAAACTACAATTATCCGGCATCTACCAATCCCCGTTGGTGCCGGTTAACTGAGAGTCTACTATATTTAGTTTGCCATGGGAATCCATACTCCAATTACAATGAGTAAAGTAGTGGACTGGGGCTGGATACAAAGTGCTGCATCGGCCATTATCATGGCTCTTCACAGACCTAATTTTAATACCATTATTGCAAATACCTACCTACCTAAAATTATTCACTAGGCCACATATCTAAGTAATTATCATTATTATTATTACTAGCGACTTGCCTGTCAAAAAATGACGGTCAATAAAATTTGAAGCCATGGTAATTCTGTTTGGCACACAATGTTAAGCCTTTTATACTCTAAGGACCTTCGGAGCTTATTGCGAGCGTCGCGCTGTGCGCCTTCGGCGCTCATTGCGATCCTCTCCTCGCATGTCCTTTGGCTCCTCTCTATATTTTTTAAAATATTAATTAATGAATTATTTGAATAATAAATTAATATAGTTTACCTTTTTCTAATTAATATATGAAGAGGTAACAATGTATTTTTATTGTCCTGCAACATATAATGAGAAGATAGTTTTATAAATGTCCCAACTGTGCATTATAAGTAGGCTGCGTGCGCGAGGGAAAACTGCTGGTTTATTTGTGTAAAGCTCTACTTTAGATGCGTAATGTTATTAGTTGCAAGTTAGGATTGTAAAACAGCGTTGTTTGTCTATGTGCTACGCGGTTCAGAGGATTTGCTATCCTTTGTAATAGTGTATTTTGGAGTTTGAATGTTCCTGAGTGAAAGTGGTATGTGGTTGGCGGTGTTTTCGTGTAGCCTCGTGTTTTGGGGGTTTTTTTGCCGCCATTTTTTTTCTTGCTTAGCCGATTTTCGAGTGGCAAAACTTGGCAAAATGGGCTTAAATTCGCGTTCCACCTCACTCCCAGACGTCCTGGCTGTTCCCCCGTGCTGTGTTTGATTTTTTTTTTTTTTGTGTGTTTTGCTTTTTGCGGTTCAGCCGTTAACTTTATTTTTCCTATCTCATTTTTTTGTTTTCTAAGTTTTGCGTCTTCTATTTATATTTTCTAAGTCCCGCGTTCGTCACGTGCTTGCAGCCTGAAGCGATCCCACGTTTCCTAAGTTTTTGGAGGCGAAGTCCAGCGTGTTTCATTGCCTCCACTGCCCGCCTCACGTTCCTGGATGAAAGTGCTACCTAATTGGTGGTACTTTGCGAGGCTCGCTGGCATTGAGCGCCTTCGCCGCTCATCGCTCAAGTGCTGCAAGTTTTATTGCCTTAAGAGCTCGACTCGCTACGCGGGGCTCGCAGGTGATGAGAGCCTTTGCCGCTCATCGCCTAAATGGTGCGAGTTAATGGCTGGCCTTGCTATGCAAAGCAAAGTGCTCCGATTTAACGGCTTGCTTCACGAGGCTTGCAAGCGATGAACGCCTAAGTTGTATGCACCACGCAAAGCGTGACAACGTCTCGTAGTTCGACAATTATAATATGTGATTATTATTATGAATCTAGCTGGTTAGCATAGGTCGGGGCCCTATGATGACTGGAGTAAAGGGATTCTCTTAATTTATTAGCGGAGAAGGGAAGGTAATTAGTTTTATAGAAAAATGATCTGATCACCCAAGTAATCTAACTGGGTATATATAGCTTTTTATTGACCCCTGCAAGCACCTTCCTTTGTATAGAGAATGTGTAAGGGGGCTCAAAATCATGTTGCTTCTGGGCCCTCTATTCACTAGCTTCATTACTGAGCCAACCTTATGTATAAAGTTATCAGTACAGTATTGTAGCAGCTGAGACACTTTTGGGAACAAAATTGAAAAATTAAAACGTAAGAAAACTAATGCAATGCCCAGTAAAACTCACTTGCCAAGAGCTTACAACAAGGAAAGTAAGACAAAGGAAAGAATAAAATATCAGAACTTGGCTAGGTGAGTAATAAAAATTCTGCTTCTATATTCGGTGTACAAACTAAATAAATTATGTGGAGACATAGAAACATGAGCACACAGATAAAACATCAGTCACGTGTCCCGTGGAAGTCCCAACAAGAACCTCCAAGACTTTTGAAGAGCTTTGCTTGAAAATCGGCAACATTTTTTTTAGAAAGTAAACAAAAATGCAGTTTTTCATTTACACATATTTAAGATGCAGTGCAGGCAGCCATTGCATTGTCTGTTAACCTAATCCCAATTTAGTTTTCTTGAAAAGAATACAAGCAACTGGAACTCCCTTCCGTTAACAAAGTTGTCGCTGCCACCGCTATCTTGTAAACAAACTTAAAAGTTAATAAAATAAAGGCAGTATTTATTTTATTTGGTTTGTAAAGAGATTTTTTCCACTTATTAAAGTAAAACAGTAAATTGTCAGTTATGGCAGAAATGAAAAATACAC
The DNA here is from genome assembly GCA_027410445.1 of Discoglossus pictus. Lineage (NCBI taxonomy): Eukaryota > Metazoa > Chordata > Amphibia > Anura > Alytidae > Discoglossus > Discoglossus pictus. The sequence goes on along the minus strand of CM050166.1, from coordinate 286,359,367 downwards.
ACACAAATAAAATATAATTGCAGTTGATTATTATTTTACAACTTTGAGTTAAGTATTAGTTAATTCAGCTTCATTTTTAGAATATTTTAAGTCTATATTGCAGGAAAACATCTTCCCTCTCTCCTGATGACTTAATTTCATGGGAGTAATTATCTCTCACAGTGGGGGTGATAAACTAGAAGAACATGCCCAATTGGATAAAAATGAATAGTCACAGAGATGCATCACCACTTGTTGTTAGGTAATTAATAATGTGAGCTAAAGTCATTAGGAGCAAGGAAGCATTCTGAGACTGGGGTTCTTTCAAATAATTGGTTATCTCCTGACAGATCCAGAAAACAATGTCGGAGCTACTGCCGGTGAAGCAGGTGCAAAGCACCAGACCCAAAACATGGTGGGGGTCCTCTGCTACGGAATGCAGTGTGAGGAAAAGGACTAGCCAGTTATTAGTGGAGAGGGGAAGATAATAACTTTTATAGAAAGAGGATCTGATAATCCTCAGGGGGAAACCACCACTTACATTTATTTTTTGCTTTTTAATTGTCCCCTACAGGCACCTGCTTTGTATAGAGTTGTAAAGGGTGGGGGCAAGTTATTGTACACCAAGGCCTTTCATCCACAAGCTTCACCACAGCAGACAGTGCTGGATTTCAATACATGCAAGGTGATCTCTTTATGGAATATATCAGAACAGGATCAGGAAGCACTACACGTCTATCCAGTTTTGAGTGATCTCGTGATGGATAATAACTGCACATGCTCAGGCAGAGCTGGGGGTCAATGTAATATAGGGACATTTTATATTTACAGCACATATTATATCCACTCACATACTTACTGAAAGTCTCTCACATGCGGTTGAGGAGCTACTGCTGGTGCAGCAGGTGAAAAGCACCAGTGCCTACAGCACAGTAGGGACACTGCTATCTGCGCTCCTTTTAGTTTGTTAGAGGAGAGCAGATACCTATTTTTTTTATAAACAGGGGATCTGATTATCCTATGGGTGATCTAACCAACATCATATATTTTGAGCATCTTATCAACCTCCCTGGGGTGTATAGAGATATGCAACCCTCCCCCCCCCCTCCATTCAATAGCTCTGCCACTGCTCACAGGGGCCCTCATTCAATTGCAATTTGGCCAATTGAATAGGGGTCTAAATTGGCACATAACATATTTTTTTAAAGAAGTTTTTACTTAGTAAACATCTGTCCAAAAGCAAGGTTTTCACTAACTAAAAACTTATTTAAAAAAATATGTTATGTGCTTATTTAGAGCACTATTCAATTGGCCAAATCACAATTGAATGAGGGCCAGGGTATGCTCACAAACACATACTGTACTTAAACAATTTCATACACGCATTCACACATGCTTTCTATCTCCAGTGGCAGAACTACTGTTATGCCGTAGGTGCAAAACACGGGTCCCAACAAAAGGGTATGGGCCCTCTGTTACCTAGAGTAAAGGGGGTCACTTAATTTATTAGGGAAGGGGGGCAGAAAATTAGTTATAGAAGGGTCATCTGACTACCTACCTAGATTCCGGCTTTTTTAATTCAACCCTACAGAAACTTGTATAGCATACTTTCAGGTTTGTCCCTAAATTATTTTGCTCCCCATTCACTAGCTCTGCCATTGTTTCTCTCTCATACATTCACTCATATTCTTGGATAGAGGGAAGCAGATTTAATACGATGCATGGTCAGCTGATATACTAGTTTCTAATAAAAACCTTTCTTTAAGTGCGTTTTGTGTCCATTTCATTGACAGTGCTGCCAACTACAATAAGCTTTCTGGTCTTTTTTTCTATTTTTTATTACTAAATAGCAAAAAAACTGTCCATAAAGCATTGCAGCAAAATAAAAAATAAAACCATATGGATCTATTTATAAAACCTAATACTATAGCTGGATGTGTATCTAATTCATTCACTTTAAGAACGGGTTAAATAGCTAAGTAATTCATATAATCCTTACTGACAGATCTATGAAATAGGGATAAATGCCTTTTACTCTAGAAAATTGAACCTGTGTAGGATTTTAACTGATAACCAGCCTGTGAAGCATTTTAATACACAATTAGCTGGCTGAGCTAAATAGATAAGAGTGGCAGTGTTGATCCAATTAGATAATAGTGTGAGTGCTTTTGTTCTCATTATTCTGATGAAGGAGACATACATTTGCTTTCTGAACTGCTTGATGGTAAATGGTGCTAATGAGGCCTGATGGATTATATCTTTCCTAACAAGATTCGGAGCAAAGAGAGTGATTGCACTGGAAATAGATTTGATGGGATGCAGTGGCTTTTGTAGTGTCTCTCTGGTGCTGACACTCTGTGACATAATCAGGTCACAAAAGCTGGTCAAAGCCATCAAAGAAAGCTATCTCTTCCTGCCTCATTATTAAGGCACATTACTTAGTTGTGCACTAGGCCCCAAACAAACTGCTAAGGGCCTTTTTTTCTCTTTATCTCCGATGCATTATACGATAATGCATACTGGTTAATGAAACACACAGTTCAACTTTTCAATAAAAACTTTAATTAATGGAAAGTATACAGTCAACCTATTCAAAATCAGCAGAGCGTCACAATTAGACAAATGTACTCAACAATGAAATGCATAAAGCACTGAGAAGAAATAGACATAAAAACGTAGTAATAACAGTCTAATGTCTACCCCCTGTTATCTTCTGGGCATATTCAATGCAAAGTTTAATTTGAATCCTTTCTGCTCTTATTTGCTTTGTGTGTATTTTACCAATTTCAAGTTTTTATGGCTTTTATACAACACAATACTGGAGATATAGAAATAATCAATTGCTGCAAGTACAGAGCAGATATTAAGTTAATTATTGGCTTGCCCTATACATTGCTGCTGACATGTAGATCAAATCACTGGTTTGACAACTGAAATATTCTGTGATTTAAACAGGCAGCTATTTCTAAATATAAAAATTTTAAGGGGTAAATAGGGTTGTTTCTGACTATGCCAACTAGAAAAATAATTTAAATAGTTCCCCTCCATCATGGCCGCAGTTTTACTCCTCCCCTGCCTCCTTCATTGTCATGCACAAAATAGTATGCAGACTAACACAGCTTGAGAGTCAGGATTATGGGATTGCAGGTGGAGGATCTGTTGCTAAAGTCTTTGGTGTTGTTCGCACATGTATTGTTAGTGTTAATGGTAAACTAAACAATATTTAATTTATTCTTAAACCTAAACCTAAAACCTTTCTTTGTTGCTGTACATGTACAGCAGCAAAGACACATGTACAGCCCATATATTTTAGTGTTAATTAGTGGTGAACTAAAACATTGTTTTAACTTGAAAGGAGCTTGCACTGGCTATTTAAGTACTAACTATTAAAGTGTGATGGGCCCTAGGATAACGTGCAAGGCTTCAGGAGTTGATGGAATCCCAATTGAACTATTCAAAATTCTACAAGATGTTACTGTGAAAGTGTTGCTTGCCTTACAATAGACTGGAAAAGCCAGTCTACATTCCAAACTCAAAAAAGGCAGTGCCAAAAAGTGCTCCAATTATCGATCAATTGCACTAATTTCACATGCCAGCAAGGTAATCTTAAGATCCTACAAACTCGGCACCAACAATATATGGACCAGGAACTACTAGATGTGCCAGCCGGGTTCCACAGAGGTAGAGGCACAAGAGACCATATTGCCAATGTCCGATAGAAAATAGAGAAAGCAAGAGTTCCAGAAAAAAACATTTACTTCTGCTTCATAGACTATTCTAAAGCCTTTGATTGTGTGGATCACAACTAAATGTGGCAATTTTTAAAGAGATGGAAGTAGCAGATCATCTCATCTGCTCCTGAGGAATCTGTACGTGAATCAAGGAGCCACCGTCAGAACCGAACATGGAACAATAGAATGGTTTAAGATCAGAAAAGGAGCGTGAGAAGGTTGTATATTGTCACCTTATTTATTCAACTTATATGCAGAGTACATCATGCGTAAGGCTGGACAGGACGAATCCAAAGCCGGAATCAATATTGCTGGAAGAAATATGAACAACCTCAGATACGCTAATGATACTGCTCTCATGGTTGAAAGTGAGGAGGAACTAAAGGGCTTATTGTTGAGGGTAAAAGAAGAGATTGCAAAACCTTGCCTGCTGCTTAATGTTAAAAATGTGAAGCTCATGGCAAACAGCAATCTCACTTCCTGGCAAATAGATGGGGAAGAACTGGAGGCAGAGACAGAGACAGATTTTATTCTGGAATCTCTTCAGATGGTGACTGTAGCCATGAAATTAAACATTTGCTTCTGGGGAGGAAAGCTATGGCAAGCTTGGACAAGCTAGTAAAAAGTAAAGATATTACACTATCAACAAAGGTCCACATAGTTAGAACTAAGGTATTCCCAATAGTAATATATGGATGTGAGAGCTGGACCATAAAGAAGGCTGAGAGCAACAGAATTGACGCCTTTGTGTTGTGATGTTGGCGGAAACGGCTTAGAGTGCATTGGAGTACAAGAGGATCCAATAAATCAGTACTACAGGAGATCAAGACATACTGTTCACTGAAAGGTATGATCACAAGGCTGAAGCTCAACTATTACCTAAAGAAGACTCTGATTTTGGGAAAGATTGAAGGCACACGTAGAAGGGTAAGGCAGAGGCGGAGATGGATAGATGAGGTCATTGAAGCAAGGAACATGACCTTGATGGACCTCAGAGGGGCAGTGACTGGGAGATGTACCTGGTGTGTTGTGGTCCATAGGGTCACAAAGAGTGAGACTCGACTGAATAAATAAAAGGATATGGAAGCTTTCTAGATTTTACTAGTTATATAATATATCTGTATTTACTTTGATAAACTTTGGTTTATTATGAAGTGCTTATAAGCTCTGTTTCTACTGTCTAAATCCAAGAAATAGTCCCTGTATGGGTCTGCCCACTGCAGAAACACGTTCTGTAGGGCTGGATGTGCAGTGTAGTGTCCTAGCATATCAGGTATCACGTCTCAGCAACACATTGTAATAATCCGCTGAAAGATGGTCACTGATTGGTTAGTATCAACACTGCACTATCAGTACTACAGAGTCTGTGTTTTCATGAGATGAATGTATTTAGGCAGTAAAAACAGAGCTGACAAGCACTTCCTAACAAAATAAAGTACATACAAGTATATACAAACACTGGTATATTATAAATCTAGTAATATCCAGAAACCTTCCATATCTCTTTAAATTGAAAAAACATCCATTAACTTTCAGTTGCTTTAGTGAATAATCCTACCCTCTTTTGAAACCTGTTTTAAAGTTTCTTACAATGATATATATGCAAATAATTATATTCTATTCTGCATACTATACGTCACCATATACCTCTTATGAAAGTTTAAGAGAAAGTTTAAAATTCCCTACAATGAAATAAATTCCTTAACACGGAAGCACAGAATCAGCATAATTCTTTTGTTTTGGAATAATGAGAAACCTTAGACTGTCAAACCAAAGAACATTTAAGAGATGAACACAGGAAATTGAAAATAGTGTATCAGTTCCAGGAAACGTAACTGTTTTCTAATGAAACAAATAGAAAAATGTCATGCAGCAATGCACAAATATATCTAAATTTTCTCAAAAGAAACTTTTTTCATAAATTACATTGGAGACATAACACTATTTCTTATATGCATCAATGATAGCAGGTTTTCTGTATATTTTTGCCACTTGCATTAAAACTAATGTCGTTGAAAACTATTTAAGGACTTTAATTATGATTTTTTAGACTTTTTAAACATAAAAGGTAAAGTAAAGCCAGGAACACTGTAAAGATTTTGTTTTGTTTGCAGTAATTCAAATACATATTGTTAACATATTTAAAAAGGATCACTGCCTGTGTTAGAAAAATATAATTGCAAAAAATGAGGGGACTTATTTGTACAGTTATCTTACTGTGTTTTGGTTTTGGCTACTACTCCCACAGAGATTAATTTGTACTTAATCACATAGGGCCTTATTGTATTGCCCAATTGATAAATGTATACACACTAGCTGCGCGCAATGCAATTATGAGTTACCCGCCCACAATCACTATGGGCCAGCCCAAGACGCAATTTTGGCCTTAGAACTCCATTGTTTTTTAGCACAGCTTGAATATTACGAGCTCTAAATAATTAAAGTTACACAAAATCCATATTCTATTAGACCTGTAGCTCTAGCTTGCAAATAAAGTTTGAACCCCCAACTCAAAAAGTATCAAGTTTCTATCAAAAATATTACGAATACTAAATAGTAATCACAAGGGCTTTTTCAAACACTTATTTTTGCTGTAGCAGCAATTAAACACACAATAATGTACTTTAAAAGCATTGGAAGGCAGGGAAATAATTGCAGTCCTCAACCCACAAATATACAATTAAAAAATATTATTTTAACTGTTATTTCTAAGTATTTCTGAGTAATGGAGTAATCGATCCCAGGATTCACAGGGTTAATACATTTCATGAAACTCACATAGACTAGAGCAGATGATCTAATGTATTTTACAGAGTGCTTGATTGTGAGCCCGGTTGGCAAATATTACTTATTTCTTGTTGGCACTGATTAATTTGTAGCCTCCGATTGCAGATTACATCTAACTTTCATGGTTTACTGATATCATGATTGTGGTCTCATTTACTATTGGCTGTGTCTGAGAATACATATTTGTTTAGAATACACATGCCCAAAATCCATAATAATATATTTATCCCTAACACATTTGTTGTGTGTTCAATAAAACATATTAAGGTCCCAGTTAATCATTTTGTGGTTCTTATGGTCATCATGTGTGACCTTTTATTTGAAACAGGTGGCTTATTACGGTTTACATCATTATCCATCAATACAACATAACTTTTAGTGTTTTTTATAGATAGTTGATGCATTTAAAAGGTCTTGTTTGAATATTGCAAAAGTAGCATTTTGCATGAAAAAAATAAACATTAAAGGGCTATATATATAAACTTTGAGCATAAAGCTAATTTTTAGTTAGAAAATAAATAAATTTGATGCCTCTGAAAGACCCTGGCAAGATCCATGATACATTGGTAGAAGTTGTGTGCATGACAGGAGCATTTATATGCCTGGATAGCTATGGTTGCAATCTTTGATGCAAAATCTTCCTCCAGGGCCATTAGGCCTAATGAGAAAGGGTGTGGTGTCAATTCAATTGTATCCAATTAAAAAACAAAGGCTCATTGAAAAATATATTTTTACATTTGAGCTTCAATGTTTTCAGCAACTTAAAAATAGCCCAACTTGTCGTTAACACTAAGAGGGTTAATAGTATTTGTGAAAGAGGATACATTTTGTGTGATAAAGTTAAAAATAAAAGTATTAAAAAGCTGTAGAGCACTGAGTGACAATATATTTAAAACAAAACAAAACAGTATTTCCAAATAAAATATTAATGAGTGTTCTTGACGATCTAGTAATATTCACAGCAAACACTAATAAAATACAGAGTGTAAAGTACTCAACCAGCAGAGCTTTTATACAGTACATTAAATTTTCAATTTCTTATAAGTTACCAAAGTGCTTCAGTGCTGAAACGATGCAAAAGAGCAGCCGAACGAGGGATCCAAAATACATAATTCTACTCCACGGTGCTTGCGTCAAATAAACGTAGACACATTAAATTTAACATAGATAATAAACTGCTAAATATGCTGTGCATGTCTCACTGGATATTTTTGTGAATATGCAACTAACATTTTACATACTGAGTATGAATGAATATTCAAGCTTGCTCTATTTAATAAATTGGCTTGCAGAGGCCCACAATATACCGTAGTAACAATAATGTTACAGTCCCTTTGTGGCCTACATTGTTTTCACATCCCATTACAAACCATCAATAAGGGCAGAGCATTAAAGGGTTGCTGCACAGTGAAAAAATATAAACAGGAAAAATGTATTACGGCTAGTTTTAATTATAAAAAAATGTGATGCCTCTGCTGGGTCCTGGGGGAATCCATGATATATAGGTGAAGTTGTGTGTGTGTGAGAGGGGTGTTTACATTTCTACAGAACTATTGTTGCATTTCCTGGAAAAAGGACCAGTGGTAAGGAAGGGGTGTGGTGTAAATGGCTTTTTTATCCAATTGTCTTAACCAAAAGATCTTTGTGTCCTCCTTCCACACCCCTTCCTCCACTTCCTTTAAAACACACACCCTCATGATTCAGCTCTCAGGGTGGGATTTAACAAACACAAAATTGATTATTGTTCTCTTAAACAGAACCTTAAAAAATTCTGATTTCCCCACAAAATGTATGTCCATTGCTCACACAGCTGCTAATATTGTTAGTTTTCTATATACTTGACAAACAAGGGTCTTTTTATTCACATAAATATAACAAAATAAAACAAGTGAGACAAATAAGACAAAACAGCACATTGTACGTAAACATTGGTACAGGAGGAGAGGAGTGCTCTGCCCTTGGAACAGCTTGCAATCGTAAGGGGTGATAGAAATGTAGGGGATAGAAATGTCCCCATATTATAAAAGAAAAAAAAACTCAATTATATTATTCCTACTGTCTTACTACTGTCTTAAGTCATATGTTCTGTACAAGAACTTTATCAACCATAATACCAATATATTAATGTGTTCTTATATTGATCTTATGGGGTGTTTTTTTTGCTACACCTCAAGGCTAATGTTGTATTGTATATCAATACAATTTTTTTCTATAAAAAAGAAAATAGCCATTGCTGTCCCAGTAAGCCTCACCTCTGAGGATCTTGGTGAATTTGGCCGTTGTGACCATATAATAACATTCAGTACAGAAACCGGAGGAGTTTTTTTAAATATAATTTAGACATAATAGTCAACATCTTCACTTTGTGTCATGTTTGTCTTGTCTGTATGCAAAATGACTCCTGTTGGGATACTAAAACCAGCAGATTCTTCTTCTCTTGAGACATTCATAATTTTACAGCAAGTACAATAACTCTGAAGCCCTATACAATCTTATCAATGTGTCTTTCTATAGCAAAGTTCAAATGCTTCATTAGCCTTTGAATACCACATGACAGCTGAGTTAAAATCAATTGTTTTATTCCATATTTTGCTAAATCAATACATTGTGCTATTATTTTGACCACTTTGGTACAGTCGGTATATTGATATTGGTAAGGCATGCTTTTCTAAAAAATGGGTTAATACAGGTACTGTGCTGCATTTTTGTCACACGATAATTGAAATCCATTTATAACAATTCAAGGTTTTAATTCTTGAATCGAAAACACATGCATAAAGGCAAACGTTTTCGGGGGAATAATTGCACAATAAATTACAAAGAAAGGGTTAATAAGCAGACATTTTCTCCATAACATAGTCACCGTGCAATGCTTTCTCTACCTCTCTATGCATATTCTAAATAAGTATTAATTCATGTGCACGGTAAAAAATGAAGAAAAGCAACAATTAATATGCATTTGTACAATTCATTATGCATTTCATGAGTACAAATTAACTGTATGTTTGCTGAGTAGTCTAATGCAAATGTTCATATCACTTTATTGTAACCTCATATAAATCACAAATTAGAATTAACACTCATATAATTATTTGCTCTGCCTAAACTTTTAAAAACAATATGCAGTTAAAAATAAAAAAAAGGTTAACAATTTTTCTTACTTTTTAATTTGTCAATTTTCCCTCAGGCAGAGCTGCTTCACTCCTACCTGAACTTATAATAGGGTGTGACCAGATTTTTCTGAAGGTTAGACTAAAAAAAAGTCTGACCATTCTAGCTTCTGGTTCATACTGAACATGCTCAGTAAAGGGGTGGGGCTATGATGACTCATGCAATGTCACTCTGCATGGCCAAATGGGCAATGGCGAGCAGGTTACAATACAGCTGTTACCTCTGTATGGGCAGTGAGAGTGGAGCAAATGTCATCATGGGGTGAGCCCAAAGAAGCCACAGCCCAGCCTGTTTCTAAGCTCCCTGATGATCCAGTCCCTTGGCAGAGCTAGCCATACCACCTAATAAAGCACAGAGCGGAAGAGAAAGGCAGCTTGTCTTTTAGAGAAAACGGTCAATTTAAAAAGTATAGAAAATTTGTTTTTTTTTAATTTATTTTAAACTGTATATTATTTTTAATAATCTGTTCCCAACAAACAAGTATATGAGCATTACTTTGAAATACACCACAGTGGTACTTTAACTCTCTGTGTTTATTATAGAAAAGTTCAGACAAGGAACAGTGAATATTGTACAGTAATAAGCAAAATATATTTAAAATCTGCAGTAAATGTACCCGCAAAATAATATAAAATTATGAGAAATGGGTTCTTCTCCATCTGTCTGGATGGAATCAGATGTTATGTTTACTGCAGGTACAGGCATTGTTGGTGAATACTGTGAAGTATTTGTGGCTAGTTTTTGAGATACAATGTGCCCCCATGGCAACAGCTCAAAGTAAGATGGGAAGTTTCTAGGAAATAAAGTTTAGTAAATACTGAGGAGTTCTTGAGAATGAGGGACTGCAATACTTCTTAGGCATCATAGTCCATAATATCCATTTAGTGCCAGAGCCTCACTTTTTCCATATTTCCTGAGCTTCATTTTTGCCATAATATACAATACTTGCCTTTGTTATGATGTGTCACAGTTGTATTACGACTTATCAACCACTTGCATGACTTGTAACATAGAGTCTTCTTTTGTTATGATGTATGGGCTTCACTTTGGCCATGTTTTGATAGCTTCATTGTCATGTTGCAAGTGTTTAACTTTTGCTGTGGTGCAACGGCTTTACTTTTGTCATGAGAGCTTTGAGGCTTTTAGATTGCAAAGTGACACAAGAGCAGGTCCCACATCTACTGTACCAATGTACCAATGTATATGTGCAAATGTGCTGTCTGTTCTTATTTTTACTGAATTCCAAATGTTGTCCATGTTTTTTTGTTTCAATAATTTTTATCACACACTTGACATACAATACATACAATACCTAGTATAAACAGATCAATCCCACGACAATAAAAAATAGGTATTGTTAAGAATGCTCACAAGTATTAAAGTGTGATTTATCACTATACATTTTCCAGGGTAGAATAAGTAAGGGAGGGAAGGGAAGGGGGAGGGCGAGTCTCCTCTCTGTCCGGCTAGCAAGTACAAAAAAAGATTGAAAAATGTAAACCTATATTCCAATTCGGTTTCCAGGGTCATATTCCCCCACCATCTCAGGCTTTATGAGGTTTTCGGGTGAAGTGAAAGTAGTGAGATCCCCTTATTGTAAGGCAATGCTGCGGGAAGAGCACAACCAGGTCTCCCAGGGGATAGTATCAGAAAGTGTGTGTGTTAATTTTTCATTTATCATGATATCATTTTTTATTTATAAGTGTGTGTGTGTTAATTTTTCATTTATCATGATAACATTTATTATTTATAATGGTTTCTTGAAAGTTGAGATTTGTGTCCTTCCATTTTCTAGCAATGTGGCTCTTGGAAGCTAACATTATGATTTGAAGTAATTTATTTTGGGTTTTTGAGAGAGAGTAGTTGTGAAAGCCAAAAAGGCAGAGTTCAGTTGATGGTGACATTGGGGTATTTAAAAGGGTAGAAACTCATTGTGTCACTTTGTTCTACGTGTTTGTTGTCCATGTTTCTATTGTACTCCTGGTGCTATAGAATCTGTTGATGCTCTTCAAAAAAATTATAATAATGCATGGGACCCACAGCAGTAAGACAAATGAATAATACAAACAACTATTTCTGCATATTTAAAAACACGTCTTGCAAAAATAAAATCTGTCCTTACACTTTTCATCGTTTAACCTCTTTGAAATACAGCTTGCAGAGTAAACCAGCATTTTAAATACACCACATTGTGTAATTTTCACATAACCCCAGTTTTTCGTGGCTTCTGTGTTTACTCTGTATAATTTAAAGCAATGTTTATTGCTTTTTTAAATATTTTTATATGAATATTGGGGCAACATCTATGCTTTTGGCACTGTATGGAGTCCAGTGTATCCCCTAGCATCTCTGAAAGTGTGACCCTTAAGCACTATTTTGTTCTCTAACAAGTGTGTTCAGTGGTATGAAAAGCCTTTGCAAAATCTTTGAATAATTCACCAGTCAGCTGTCCATGTCCATTCTCAATTGGATTTCATTGCATATGTAAAGAGAATGGTCTGTATGAATTGAATTGGGTGAAAGCCAGTTTGAAAGTGACTTAGAAAATGAGGCTTGCTATAATAGTTGCTTAGTTAAGGACAAGGATATTTGTCTTGACTTTGGAGAAATGCAGTATAGGGATAGACTGGTAGTTGAAAATATTGTTTTAACACGTGTAAAATAGATGCGTTAACTAAGTAGCTGTCTTGTATTATTTTGCAGCCAAATAAGTTATACTTCAATCAGTTGCATGTTTTGCTATGGTGCATTTCAGAAACAATACGCATGGCTAGTAATCCGTTCAAATGCATTGGTACAAAATTAGACCAGTGTTTCTCAACAGCGGGCCCTGGGATTGGTGCCATTCCCTGAGACCTTATCTGCCGGTCCCTGAGACCTTATTTGGTTAAGGAGAGCCTTGCAGCCTATACATACCATCACCATTAGTCACAGTTAAATATATGGAAACTTATACGCAGCTAAACTGCACTTTATTCAAAGAGTGCAAATCTAGATGGAAATTCAGTAAATCACATTAAGTATCACCCTATTAAGCATGTTCTTGACCTCACAGCTGGTCCCCATGAGCACTTGATGGTGATCAGTCAACAGTGTGTTGAGAAGTGAGTAGGGGTTAGTGATAAGATGTTGGTTCAGTCATTGTCTCATGGCTTCTGTTATAGTAGACATCAGACATGGAATATGTATTGGTTAATCATTTTATTTTATTACTTTATGTTAATTTTTTATTTAAAAAAACACAGCAAGTATATAGTGAACACAAAAGAGATGTGGACAGGTGATGTGTCCTCCCTCTGGGAGAGGCATTCTTTGTAGTAAGTAGGTTGCTGATGTCTTTCCCGTCCATTGTTGTGGCTGTTTCTCATTCCTTATTTATTTATTTTAGACTGTTGTATACTACATTTAATGTAATTTAGTATTACCACCGAACCTTATGTATTCTTTATAACATTGCACTCTGCTCTATGGTTTCAGTTGTGGGGATTTAGGAAAGGTGGACCTAGGCAGAGGTTCAGTAAAGTTTGGGATGGTGGCAAGGACTGATCTTCATTGTGCGGTGAACAGAAGACAGACAGTCTGTATTCATAATCTATTTTCTTATTTGACTCACCAGTATCTTTACACTTTTAAAAATATTTATTACACGTTTACTGTGAATTTAATCAAATACTTACTAGTTTTTCAATTATCTCCATAGCTGTATGAGCTCCAGATCTCTCCTCTCCCAGAATCAAGCATTGTTGCTGTAGTGGACCCTGGGAAAAGTGGCACAATAAAAACTACTCTCTGAAACCCCAATTAGTAGCAGGGAGCAGTGTAACTTGAGTTGCTAGTCATATACAAACACGCTTTCTAGTTACCACCCACTACTATACAGCAGATGTAAGATAACATGCCACCCTAGGTGGCTCCACTCCAGATACAATACTTCAATCAGGGCGGGAAAGATCTGGAGCTTATACACTCATGAGTGAAACATAGTAATTCATTTTTTAGCTATACAGCAAAAGTTTAACAAAGGTTTTTTTTTGTTATCAAACCATACTTAACTATTCTGTATATATTCGTTTATAAGACCACTAGTGGTTCTTTATGTTTTTAACCTACAGTTTAAGTTGGATCTTGTTTTGTAAGCATGGCTAAAATTACTGTACATATAATACACATTGTTCATTCTGTTTGTTTTATGTTAGATTGAAATGTGAGATTGATGTGTAATCATGTATTAACTTAGAAAATTACTCGAAACATGTGGTTTCCATTATTTTAAAGTGCAATGTAGATTCAAGATCTGGGTAAAGGGAAGATTAGGTTTTCAAAATCTTTGCCTTTCTTTATTATATTTAGAAAATTATAGTGATCGGCGACAAGATATTTGCTTCACCAGCACCTATTCATATATTCAGAGTTAATTCTCTTTTTCAGTACTAAGTACAGTCTTTGTTATATCATTTGAATGTAAATAAGAATACGTTTAGCATAAGAACTTAATTGCAAACTTTAAAACATCTTCAACACCGTCATCATCAAATGATTTTGTTATCAAGAAATAAACCTTTATGTTTTCTTTTTTCTTAGATCATTGGGACAATTCCACTCATGCCAAATCCAGTATCTTCAAATCAAGCAGGAGGAGGAGCTCAGGGACTTCAAGTGCAGCCAATTACTCCACAACTACTGACAAATGCCCAGGGTCAGATTATTGCCACCGTAATAGGGAATCAGATTTTGCCAGTGATCAACACCCAGGGAATTACACTCTCACCACTCAAACCTGGGCAGCAGGTAATTTATCTCCAAGTGTTTAACATACATTCTACATTTATAGACCAACACATCTGTGTAGTTTATATGTGTAGTTTAATTACAAGTAAATAGATTTGTTTGTAGATGCAGACCTACACATTTCAGGGCTCATTATAATATAGTCATTTCAGCAAATAATGCAGTACCTGAACTCTTAAATATTTGAAGAATATTAGGTTCCTATTTGCTGAAAACAATGGCACTTGGCACAAGTACGTAGTTTTTATTCATATAAAGACACATTGTTTTTTAAAATAAGTGAAAAAGGAAACATTTCTGCTATTCTACAAATAATATGATAATGCTAAACGTCTGTGAGCATGGTTATTTCCATTTATTAAATAAAGGTGTAGATTCACTAAGTTAATGGCAGCAAAGTACTTCTTTTAGTTTGTGATGGCTATTTTGCCATAGGAAATACATATTACAGCCATCAGTAATCTGCTTCATGTGAAGCTTAGTGAATCTGGGGAAGGTAACTTTATTCTTTTAACCAGAGTGCTCATGTCTGCTTCAACATTTACTCTCAGAAGCTGAAAGTCAATATCCTGCTTTTCTGGATGGTATTCAAATGCAGCCTATATATATGTAGAGATGTGCGATTTGTATTGATGTGCTTTTTTATCTCTAATAACAGACAGTAAGTCCTTATCATAAATGTTTAATGCTATGGTTTCTGTAGTAGCAGAAAATTCCTCAAAGCACCATTAAGTAGGTGATGAGATGTGTGACATCCCTTGCAGCATACACCAATTGGATTTAGTCTATGTGAGTTCATATGAAATATTCTTCGTAGTCCTTAGGCAGTCATGGAGATAGCTGTTTACAGGTTATTGGCTTTGCATTCCATAATAAAATAAATGAATTTTACTCATGCTGAGTACTGCTGAAAATGCATAAGCCCTCATTCATCAAAGTCCAGAGCAAGTCACACTCAGTGGCTCCTGACTGGAGCCAGCACTTCTTTATATTGCGGCTAAGTCTGGATGCTGCTCTGTGTCGAATATGGATATGCTATGGCTGTGGCGTAATCAGCCATGTCCATGTTTCTGTAAATGAATCCATTTTATAATTATTTTGGTAAGAGCAATGAGTAGCCAAATTTAATATTATGTTATTAAGGGTCAAATAACTGCACACAGTCAGCTATAAAAAGAGGTATTTTGGAAATTAAATTCACTGCTGACAGAAAGAAAACACTATGTAAATTAAAAGGGATTCTGTAATTATTTTCTCTCCATCAAATCAGCAAAATAAAAGAAATACTGAAACCAGTGTGCAAATGACAAAACATCACTTTTAAAATGTTTTAACTGAGGAAGTTAGGTTGAAATGTCTACTCCATCCCTTCCCTGTTTGTGCCTCTTTTGGTGTGACAAAGTTGTAAAACCAGCTGTGCTGTGCCTATAACATCAGCTGTGATTTGAAAATAACCACAATAAGACCAGGCATTAGGGATATACTTAAAATACAGGTTAATTTGTCCATTTTGGGAAAATTGGGTTTTGCATTAATGGCCTAGGAGCCATTATTGAATTTGCACAATGTATGAAACTTTAGAAACATTGGCTCCCATTCAATTCCAAGCCCGTAATTACAATGCCAGTGGGTGTAAGACTACGGGTTAGAAATTTGTTACAATTCCGGCTGTATTCAATTGACTCATGCCTGCAATTACAGTGCCGAAGGCTAAAATCATAATCCATGAACCCATACATAGCAATTCAGGGCATGATCATGATCAATTAAGCAAGCCTGTAAGTTACAATTTAGACACAGCCAATAGTAACTGAGACTGTCATTTAGTGTTTAGAAGTCCGATCTGCAATCAGACTTGAAAATCCAGAAATTTAGAAATCAGTAAAAATCAATGAATATACTGGTCTAGTCCATGTGGGTGGCCTGAAATGTATTAACTCCTTGATTCCTAGGATCAATATAACACGGAAATAAAACGTAAACAAAAACTAATTATTGCAGATCTGCAAGCTTGAAACTGTTGTGCAATTAATGCTAATTGCTTTCCCAGTATTTTAAAGTACAGTACTGTGTTTATATTTGATTTTACAGTGCTACGAACAGGTGTTTATCCCATTTGCGAGTTCTATCTGGTACTCATATAATTTTTTGATACATTTGCAATTTACAGGTTTGAAGGCAAATGTAGGCTTGTTAAATTGTTGCAATTGAATATGGAATTTTCGTTTTTAGTAATGATAAAAATTGCGGGCTTAAAACATCAAAGGAGGAGATAGGAGGGAGTTAGGTTTTTGACAACCGCCGTGCTTTTGAACCTGGAACTCGCAAATCTATTGCCGGTAGCTAAAAGAGGCCAATTGAATATCAATACATTTTGCGGCTACATTATGGGCTCCAGTAATTACAATTTGGCCAACTGAATGGGAGCCATTGAGTAGTATGCTTAAGTGGCTCTGAGCTTTGTAGGTCTGAGGATGGTCTGGTTACCTCTCAATGCTGTTGGAAACTGTCTATCAGATCAGAACCTTTTTTTTAACATTGATAGTACATGTGGGACACTCATTTTTTATTTAGTTTTGCATTGATTTGAATATATTATAATGCATTTTAACTGCAGATAAGGTAATCAATTAACCATTTGTAGGATTACTGGTAATTAATGGTATGTTTATAGCATTAGGCTCTCTTCAACTTCACCTTGTTCCTGAAGACCAGCACCGATCCCAGAACTGGTTGTGGAGACACCATTCTCTTTAGAATAACTTAGAATAGTGATGGGCAACATGCCGTAAGGCACTTCACTTGTGGCCCCAGCCTGCTCACTGGAGCGGGAGACATTACCCCTCGTTAACAATGCAAAGTCCATAATCAGTGGCGTAGCTAAGGGGGGGCGAGGGGGGCGGACCGCCCCGGGGGACAGCATATGGAGGGTAACACTATGTCACCTCCAACAAAAATTTTCAGCCAGGCTAAGGTGCGAAAATAGTCTGAAAATTCCCCTTCCTCTGCCTCCCTTGTCTCCTTTCCGCCCTCCTCTCCCTCCCCTGTGTCTTGTACCTGGATGCAACCCTGCCAGCAGTGCCGCACTCACCCTCTCTGTGGCTCCCATCCTCCGGCCGGAACTACTTTCTGGATCAAGCCTTGCATTGCGCATGCGCATCCCGCCTGCGGGATTCGCGGCTTGATCCAGAAAGTAGTTCTGGCTGGAGGACGGTCGGCGCAGAGGAGAAGACGGTGAGTGCGGCGCTGCTGGCAGGATTGGAACCAGGTAGTGGGGCAGGGGGAGCATCAGTGGGGCAGGTGGAGCATCAGTGGGGCAGGGGGAGCATTAGTGGGGCAGGGGGAGCAGTGTGGGCCTCTGAAAGGAGGAGGAAGGGGACAGACATGGGAGGCATTGAAGCCTCTCCCATAAGCCTTGCGATGAGCGCCTGCGGCGCACATTGCAGTCTAAGTGCCGCTAGCCTCGCAGTCGCAGGTCACTGGGGTGACATTTGAACGGACCGCCCCGGGTGACGTTTACTCTAGCTACGCCACTGTCCATAATATCTCTTTAAAACTAGCAAATAATACCAAATTGTACTCCTAAATACTTTGCCTCATTATCTATACTTCTATCCTAGAGAAATTTTACCATCTGCTTTCGGTATCCCTGGAGATGCATAGCAGTGAAACTAACATAGAAGATACAGTTATGAACTCTATTTTTCAGCTTTCCTTTATAAATACTAATAATGTAATTCTGACATTTGTATCCATACTATTCAGCTCTGACAGTTATCTTGTGGAGCATATGTAGTATGATCTAACATCTACAAGAGCTATCTAACCTTATCCTTTAGTACTTTAGACCCATACACTTTGGAATTTAATATGTTGAATGTTATCTGTTGATGTACTGAATCATTAAATACCACACAGGTTTCTATTCATTCAAGTGCTAATTTTAATTATAGTAGATAAAGTATAAAGTATAAAAATGTGTAAAAATAAGATTTATCTGAAAATAACCCTTCCAGCAAAGACAGATATATTGAAGAAATTAATGTAAAAAACATTTGGGCAGAAATAACAAGGGTTTGAGAAAGGCTTGCGGGACGTAAAGAGCTATTAATAAATAATTAAAACGTATGCAATTAAAATAAATAATTGTCCTTACACTCTAATCAAGATGACTTTTACACATGTTACTGACTTTTACACATGTTACTGATGACTATCAATTAAATTTTCTAATCTCAAGTAGACATGTACTCCTATTTTGTCATTAGTGAGTGACAGATGGTGAGTATCTCTCTGAAATTACTAGTATTTACGTAGAAGATCCTTGGACATCTGTTGAATCGTTCTTTATAATGTTGGGTTTGGATTTTCATTTTCTGTTTTTTCAGTTATGGTTGTGTTAGAATTGTGTTTTAACTAGTTTGTTGGCCATGATTAAACTAAAGGACATCCAGGAATCAAACAATGAAGATCATCATTGAGTATTATTGTGTGGGAAGTTTTTTTTAGTTTCTTAGTTTACTTTAGTCTGGCAATTATTTTTGAATGGTGAATAATAGATGTCAATATACTAAAAGTCACTGATGGGCAAGTAATGAATCCCTGTGGTTATGGTAGTGAGTATCATTTAGGCTAAAGTTTGTAACCTTCTGATTCAGTTCAGCTGCCATGGGTTCAGCTCTGCACCATCATGTAGATCAGTAATAATCAAATGAAGCTTCTGTAAAATACATTTTCATTTAATGCTCTTCTCAAACTGATACAATTTATTTTAAAGACTGCAGTGTTAGCATTTAAAACCATCAAAATATTATTTACCTTGGGTGTTATGTCTAGTTCAGCTGCGCTGGCCAATATATTGAGTTTTAGGGGAGACAGTTCTAATGTCTTTAAGGGATTATAAATTACAAGCTTTATCTAAATACTTCTACACTGCCATAGTAAAATTCAGACTTTCTAATCTGGGTAAGTATGCCTAGAAAATCAATGTATAGTCCAGTGGTTAAATGTATATTTAAGTTTCATGGATTATGAATGCATCTGATAGAGGAGAATCAGTAGTGTATGAAAAACAAATTTGCATGAAAAAAATCTCACAATAAACAGTAATAAACATACCCTGACATTTGCAAACTTCTTCACTTTTCTATCACTTGATTTTGAGAAGGAATGCTCCTTACAAACCTTAGCTAAATTAGCATAACATTTATAATTACTTTTGGCCAATCATAGGCAACTATAACATTGTTTCAAATCAGTTTGTGCAGCAAATAATTATGGCATGTGTAATCTTTCATTAACCTCCAAAAGGAAGCAAGGCGGAGTTCAGACGTTGCCTATGTAGACACCTTTAGGGTTGTGAAAAACATATTTTTTAAATAAAATAAATATTTATGTGTATAGAATGACTCAATGTGATGTGTGTTTCTGATATAAGCAGTATGAGTTAGGAAAAAACAGGAAAACTTAGATATACTGTACCTTTAGGCGCCGTATGTGGCTCCTGGGCCTCCTCTTTCCCACCCCTGTGCCATTACCTTTTTCTGCCATTCTTCTGTTTTCTATTATAGTAATTCCGCTATATGGATACAATACCCATAGACGCTGTTGTGATTTTTTAATTTATTTTTACGTGTTGTACCAAAGTATTTAGACAACTGAGGAACACCACACATAATTTTTTATACAATTTCCTCCTTGGTTCTTCAGCAGGAAGTCCTAGATATGGCCTGTCTCAGTGTGTGATCACCTCACTCATCATCACTCTGGATGTAAACAGACATGTTGGCATGGTAACCAATTCTTCTAAAAAAAATGTTGGATTAAAGAAAAGTGAAAAAAAATATTTTTTGACACGGTCACTCTTACAAATGATGAGGAAAGACTGTTATTCTTTTTTTTTAATACCACTACTGTAAAAATTATAAAATAGTAATTGCTGAGAGGTAACCTCTATTTTGTTACAATTAGTAATATTCAAAATTCAAGTTATTGAAAATATATATATATATTTTCAATTTAATATTAAAGGACCACTGCAAAATTGGTTCTGATTCATGTAACAAAATAATAGCAGGTATGGAAGACATGGACATAAATTCACTTTTTATAGAACATCCTTTATTTAGATGACTCATGACTTGCCCATTCTGTAAATGTATACACACTTAAAATCACTCTTAATATTGCTACATATTCATCAAATATTACCTATTGGCACTAATGAATTCTTAAGACAATAGAATGCATATAAACATTTATTAAAAAAAACACCCAAAGCCAAATTTATGAGTTCAAGGCATTTGCAAGTAGCTAATAGAATATGTCCCATAGACATTTTCAGCTGGACTGAATACAGATTTTATCTGAATCTTCAGTTCCTTCCACTCCTCTCTTGTTTCTAATCTATTTAAGAACAAATGCAAAATGTGTGTGATTATTAAATGAGCATTGAATACACAACAATTAAAAATCAAAAGGCTTGCCTTCTTTATTTTAAACTGTGTAAGCACATTTTGCACATTAACTTCAGTGGTTCTTAAAGTATTTATAGGCAGTGAGTATATTATTAAAAAAAGCATTTAATTAAACTTTATTTTTAAAGACTGTATCAGAAACGATAAGTAGACCAGTTCCTTTTTTTATAGGCTGGTCCAACAACTGCCAAAAACTTTTACTGAATTGGCTAATTTGGTGATTGTGTATAGCGTACACATTGCTGCTTGTTAAACTAATTTGGGTGCAGCCCAAACCCTAGAATATAGCTACTAGATTGTTTTTTTGCTATGCCCCCTAACGTGAGAGAAGACAGACCTTTCTCCAGGAGGCTTGGAAACCACTGTCCTAAGTGTTATTTAGTGTTTAAGGAATAGTTTTTGTCTTGCGTTTAATATTAATATGTATTTTTTTGTACTTAACCCCTGTATAGTGCTACAGAATATCTTAGCGCATTACAAATATCAGATTATAGTAATGGCTAAATGTGAGCACAACTGGCAAGGAAATGTATTCAATAGGCTAATTCACTCAATATAAAAATGACGGGGCAATAAGACAGTAAGGGCCTTATTCTATTAGCGGCCGCAGCCGTTGCGGGGCCGCAAGGACCGGCCACAAGCTATTCTGCTATTCTATTCCCTTACGGCCGGGGATTCCGGCAGGCTTGCGGCCGGCGTCTTGCTATCTCTTGCGGCCGCTCGCGCCGGAGGAAAGCCTTTGATCTAAAACGGCCGCAAGAGATTTGCAATTCAATTGCTCCGGGAAACCTCTCTGCAAGGCTAAAAACGAGCCGCAGCTTACTTGCAGGAAAGAGGTCTCGCTAGCACCAATTAAGCACATAAAATAGCTCAAATAAAGCCATCCTGCACTTTTAGAAGACTATAAAGGGATTTTAGTTGTTAGAAAAAATAGCACATAATTATCCTGTACTCAAATCCGTAAAATATTCTATTTTTAATATCCGTAAAATATCCATGTAAAAAGTCCAGAGTGCTTGGAGCACCTCAGACACACCCACGCCGCAGCCGGAAAATAAACAGTTAATTTGAACTCGGGTTTGGGCAGATGTGCAAGCTTGAGAGTGGGTTCCTTTTAATCCTCATGTCCCCCAATATGATCCCTAGCATTTACAGAGCTGTACAGTGCAGGCTTGAATTTATTTTTGAGTTTTTATATTTCACAGATTACGGCCGGTTCCAAGATATGCGGCCGGCCGTAAAAGGAGATCCTTGCGGGGCCGTATAATAGTTAATGTTATTAAGGGTCAAATAACTGCACACAGTCAGCTATAAAAAGAGGTATTTTGGAAATTAAATTCACTGCTGACAGAAAGAAAACACTATGTAAATTAAAAGGGATTCTGTAATTATTTTCTCTCCATCAAATCAGCAAAATAAAAGAAATACTGAAACCAGTGTGCAAATGACAAAACATCACTTTTAAAATGTTTTAACTGAGGAAGTTAGGTTGAAATGTCTACTCCATCCCTTCCCTGTTTGTGCCTCTTTTGGTGTGACAAAGTTGTAAAACCAGCTGTGCTGTGCCTATAACATCAGCTGTGATTTGAAAATAACCACAATAAGACCAGGCATTAGGGATATACTTAAAATACAGGTTAATTTGTCCATTTTGGGAAAATTGGGTTTTGCATTAATGGCCTAGGAGCCATTATTGAATTTGCACAATGTATGAAACTTTAGAAACATTGGCTCCCATTCAATTCCAAGCCCGTAATTACAATGCCAGTGGGTGTAAGACTACGGGTTAGAAATTTGTTACAATTCCGGCTGTATTCAATTGACTCATGCCTGCAATTACAGTGCCGAAGGCTAAAATCATAATCCATGAACCCATACATAGCAATTCAGGGCATGATCATGATCAATTAAGCAAGCCTGTAAGTTACAATTTAGACACAGCCAATAGTAACTGAGACTGTCATTTAGTGTTTAGAAGTCCGATCTGCAATCAGACTTGAAAATCCAGAAATTTAGAAATCAGTAAAAATCAATGAATATACTGGTCTAGTCCATGTGGGTGGCCTGAAATGTATTAACTCCTTGATTCCTAGGATCAATATAACACGGAAATAAAACGTAAACAAAAACTAATTATTGCAGATCTGCAAGCTTGAAACTGTTGTGCAATTAATGCTAATTGCTTTCCCAGTATTTTAAAGTACAGTACTGTGTTTATATTTGATTTTACAGTGCTACGAACAGGTGTTTATCCCATTTGCGAGTTCTATCTGGTACTCATATAATTTTTTGATACATTTGCAATTTACAGGTTTGAAGGCAAATGTAGGCTTGTTAAATTGTTGCAATTGAATATGGAATTTTCGTTTTTAGTAATGATAAAAATTGCGGGCTTAAAACATCAAAGGAGGAGATAGGAGGGAGTTAGGTTTTTGACAACCGCCGTGCTTTTGAACCTGGAACTCGCAAATCTATTGCCGGTAGCTAAAAGAGGCCAATTGAATATCAATACATTTTGCGGCTACATTATGGGCTCCAGTAATTACAATTTGGCCAACTGAATGGGAGCCATTGAGTAGTATGCTTAAGTGGCTCTGAGCTTTGTAGGTCTGAGGATGGTCTGGTTACCTCTCAATGCTGTTGGAAACTGTCTATCAGATCAGAACCTTTTTTTTAACATTGATAGTACATGTGGGACACTCATTTTTTATTTAGTTTTGCATTGATTTGAATATATTATAATGCATTTTAACTGCAGATAAGGTAATCAATTAACCATTTGTAGGATTACTGGTAATTAATGGTATGTTTATAGCATTAGGCTCTCTTCAACTTCACCTTGTTCCTGAAGACCAGCACCGATCCCAGAACTGGTTGTGGAGACACCATTCTCTTTAGAATAACTTAGAATAGTGATGGGCAACATGCCGTAAGGCACTTCACTTGTGGCCCCAGCCTGCTCACTGGAGCGGGAGACATTACCCCTCGTTAACAATGCAAAGTCCATAATCAGTGGCGTAGCTAAGGGGGGGCGAGGGGGGCGGACCGCCCCGGGGGACAGCATATGGAGGGTAACACTATGTCACCTCCAACAAAAATTTTCAGCCAGGCTAAGGTGCGAAAATAGTCTGAAAATTCCCCTTCCTCTGCCTCCCTTGTCTCCTTTCCGCCCTCCTCTCCCTCCCCTGTGTCTTGTACCTGGATGCAACCCTGCCAGCAGTGCCGCACTCACCCTCTCTGTGGCTCCCATCCTCCGGCCGGAACTACTTTCTGGATCAAGCCTTGCATTGCGCATGCGCATCCCGCCTGCGGGATTCGCGGCTTGATCCAGAAAGTAGTTCTGGCTGGAGGACGGTCGGCGCAGAGGAGAAGACGGTGAGTGCGGCGCTGCTGGCAGGATTGGAACCAGGTAGTGGGGCAGGGGGAGCATCAGTGGGGCAGGTGGAGCATCAGTGGGGCAGGGGGAGCATTAGTGGGGCAGGGGGAGCAGTGTGGGCCTCTGAAAGGAGGAGGAAGGGGACAGACATGGGAGGCATTGAAGCCTCTCCCATAAGCCTTGCGATGAGCGCCTGCGGCGCACATTGCAGTCTAAGTGCCGCTAGCCTCGCAGTCGCAGGTCACTGGGGTGACATTTGAACGGACCGCCCCGGGTGACGTTTACTCTAGCTACGCCACTGTCCATAATATCTCTTTAAAACTAGCAAATAATACCAAATTGTACTCCTAAATACTTTGCCTCATTATCTATACTTCTATCCTAGAGAAATTTTACCATCTGCTTTCGGTATCCCTGGAGATGCATAGCAGTGAAACTAACATAGAAGATACAGTTATGAACTCTATTTTTCAGCTTTCCTTTATAAATACTAATAATGTAATTCTGACATTTGTATCCATACTATTCAGCTCTGACAGTTATCTTGTGGAGCATATGTAGTATGATCTAACATCTACAAGAGCTATCTAACCTTATCCTTTAGTACTTTAGACCCATACACTTTGGAATTTAATATGTTGAATGTTATCTGTTGATGTACTGAATCATTAAATACCACACAGGTTTCTATTCATTCAAGTGCTAATTTTAATTATAGTAGATAAAGTATAAAGTATAAAAATGTGTAAAAATAAGATTTATCTGAAAATAACCCTTCCAGCAAAGACAGATATATTGAAGAAATTAATGTAAAAAACATTTGGGCAGAAATAACAAGGGTTTGAGAAAGGCTTGCGGGACGTAAAGAGCTATTAATAAATAATTAAAACGTATGCAATTAAAATAAATAATTGTCCTTACACTCTAATCAAGATGACTTTTACACATGTTACTGACTTTTACACATGTTACTGATGACTATCAATTAAATTTTCTAATCTCAAGTAGACATGTACTCCTATTTTGTCATTAGTGAGTGACAGATGGTGAGTATCTCTCTGAAATTACTAGTATTTACGTAGAAGATCCTTGGACATCTGTTGAATCGTTCTTTATAATGTTGGGTTTGGATTTTCATTTTCTGTTTTTTCAGTTATGGTTGTGTTAGAATTGTGTTTTAACTAGTTTGTTGGCCATGATTAAACTAAAGGACATCCAGGAATCAAACAATGAAGATCATCATTGAGTATTATTGTGTGGGAAGTTTTTTTTAGTTTCTTAGTTTACTTTAGTCTGGCAATTATTTTTGAATGGTGAATAATAGATGTCAATATACTAAAAGTCACTGATGGGCAAGTAATGAATCCCTGTGGTTATGGTAGTGAGTATCATTTAGGCTAAAGTTTGTAACCTTCTGATTCAGTTCAGCTGCCATGGGTTCAGCTCTGCACCATCATGTAGATCAGTAATAATCAAATGAAGCTTCTGTAAAATACATTTTCATTTAATGCTCTTCTCAAACTGATACAATTTATTTTAAAGACTGCAGTGTTAGCATTTAAAACCATCAAAATATTATTTACCTTGGGTGTTATGTCTAGTTCAGCTGCGCTGGCCAATATATTGAGTTTTAGGGGAGACAGTTCTAATGTCTTTAAGGGATTATAAATTACAAGCTTTATCTAAATACTTCTACACTGCCATAGTAAAATTCAGACTTTCTAATCTGGGGAAGTATGCCTAAAAAATCAATGTATAGTCCAGTGGTTAAATGTATATTTAAGTTTCATGGATTATGAATGCATCTGATAGAGGAGAATCAGTAGTGTATGAAAAACAAATTTGCATGAAAAAAATCTCACAATAAACAGTAATAAACATACCCTGACATTTGCAAACTTCTTCACTTTTCTATCACTTGATTTTGAGAAGGAATGCTCCTTACAAACCTTAGCTAAATTAGCATAACATTTATAATTACTTTTGGCCAATCATAGGCAACTATAACATTGTTTCAAATCAGTTTGTGCAGCAAATAATTATGGCATGTGTAATCTTTCATTAACCTCCAAAAGGAAGCAAGGCGGAGTTCAGACGTTGCCTATGTAGACACCTTTAGGGTTGTGAAAAACATATTTTTTAAATAAAATAAATATTTATGTGTATAGAATGACTCAATGTGATGTGTGTTTCTGATATAAGCAGTATGAGTTAGGAAAAAACAGGAAAACTTAGATATACTGTACCTTTAGGCGCCGTATGTGGCTCCTGGGCCTCCTCTTTCCCACCCCTGTGCCATTACCTTTTTCTGCCATTCTTCTGTTTTCTATTATAGTAATTCCGCTATATGGATACAATACCCATAGACGCTGTTGTGATTTTTTAATTTATTTTTACGTGTTGTACCAAAGTATTTAGACAACTGAGGAACACCACACATAATTTTTTATACAATTTCCTCCTTGGTTCTTCAGCAGGAAGTCCTAGATATGGCCTGTCTCAGTGTGTGATCACCTCACTCATCATCACTCTGGATGTAAACAGACATGTTGGCATGGTAACCAATTCTTCTAAAAAAAATGTTGGATTAAAGAAAAGTGAAAAAAAATATTTTTTGACACGGTCACTCTTACAAATGATGAGGAAAGACTGTTATTCTTTTTTTTTAATACCACTACTGTAAAAATTATAAAATAGTAATTGCTGAGAGGTAACCTCTATTTTGTTACAATTAGTAATATTCAAAATTCAAGTTATTGAAAATATATATATATATTTTCAATTTAATATTAAAGGACCACTGCAAAATTGGTTCTGATTCATGTAACAAAATAATAGCAGGTATGGAAGACATGGACATAAATTCACTTTTTATAGAACATCCTTTATTTAGATGACTCATGACTTGCCCATTCTGTAAATGTATACACACTTAAAATCACTCTTAATATTGCTACATATTCATCAAATATTACCTATTGGCACTAATGAATTCTTAAGACAATAGAATGCATATAAACATTTATTAAAAAAAACACCCAAAGCCAAATTTATGAGTTCAAGGCATTTGCAAGTAGCTAATAGAATATGTCCCATAGACATTTTCAGCTGGACTGAATACAGATTTTATCTGAATCTTCAGTTCCTTCCACTCCTCTCTTGTTTCTAATCTATTTAAGAACAAATGCAAAATGTGTGTGATTATTAAATGAGCATTGAATACACAACAATTAAAAATCAAAAGGCTTGCCTTCTTTATTTTAAACTGTGTAAGCACATTTTGCACATTAACTTCAGTGGTTCTTAAAGTATTTATAGGCAGTGAGTATATTATTAAAAAAAGCATTTAATTAAACTTTATTTTTAAAGACTGTATCAGAAACGATAAGTAGACCAGTTCCTTTTTTTATAGGCTGGTCCAACAACTGCCAAAAACTTTTACTGAATTGGCTAATTTGGTGATTGTGTATAGCGTACACATTGCTGCTTGTTAAACTAATTTGGGTGCAGCCCAAACCCTAGAATATAGCTACTAGATTGTTTTTTTGCTATGCCCCCTAACGTGAGAGAAGACAGACCTTTCTCCAGGAGGCTTGGAAACCACTGTCCTAAGTGTTATTTAGTGTTTAAGGAATAGTTTTTGTCTTGCGTTTAATATTAATATGTATTTTTTTGTACTTAACCCCTGTATAGTGCTACAGAATATCTTAGCGCATTACAAATATCAGATTATAGTAATGGCTAAATGTGAGCACAACTGGCAAGGAAATGTATTCAATAGGCTAATTCACTCAATATAAAAATGACGGGGCAATAAGACAGTAAGGGCCTTATTCTATTAGCGGCCGCAGCCGTTGCGGGGCCGCAAGGACCGGCCACAAGCTATTCTGCTATTCTATTCCCTTACGGCCGGGGATTCCGGCAGGCTTGCGGCCGGCGTCTTGCTATCTCTTGCGGCCGCTCGCGCCGGAGGAAAGCCTTTGATCTAAAACGGCCGCAAGAGATTTGCAATTCAATTGCTCCGGGAAACCTCTCTGCAAGGCTAAAAACGAGCCGCAGCTTACTTGCAGGAAAGAGGTCTCGCTAGCACCAATTAAGCACATAAAATAGCTCAAATAAAGCCATCCTGCACTTTTAGAAGACTATAAAGGGATTTTAGTTGTTAGAAAAAATAGCACATAATTATCCTGTACTCAAATCCGTAAAATATTCTATTTTTAATATCCGTAAAATATCCATGTAAAAAGTCCAGAGTGCTTGGAGCACCTCAGACACACCCACGCCGCAGCCGGAAAATAAACAGTTAATTTGAACTCGGGTTTGGGCAGATGTGCAAGCTTGAGAGTGGGTTCCTTTTAATCCTCATGTCCCCCAATATGATCCCTAGCATTTACAGAGCTGTACAGTGCAGGCTTGAATTTATTTTTGAGTTTTTATATTTCACAGATTACGGCCGGTTCCAAGATATGCGGCCGGCCGTAAAAGGAGATCCTTGCGGGGCCGTATAATAGAATCGCGAGTTAACTGAACCCCCGCAAGGAATCGCAGCCTTACGGCCGATTTACGGCCGATAATAGAATGAGGCCCTAAGTGTTTTGTTGTTCTGAGATCCTTCAGCGCTCATTGCGAGCCTCGCGCTGAGCGCCTTTGGTTGGTGTATTTTTTGTTATCAGAGGGGCTTTAGCTGTCATTGTAAGGTCCGCGCTGCTCTTCTTTTTGCGCTTTTGCTTTTATTGCGATAGGGTTGTTTTTTTTGTGTATATGTAGGTTTTCATGATAATTAATTAATTAATGAAATTGTAAATTAATATACTTTACCTATTTGGAATTAATATATGCAGCAAAAATTGTGCTGAAGAGCTAACAATCTGGGGAAACCGTTAGTGTAGCTGGGTACTTCCGCATTCTGTAAGTTAGTGTTATAAAATGGAGGCGAATGTGTATGTGGTACACGGGTGTGGATGATTTAGCGTCCTTGTTAATAGTGTATCTTGTACCTCGTACGGCTTTTTGTAAAATTCGTATGTGCTTGGTGGTGTTTTGTGTCTTTAGGGGTTGTGTAGCCTTATTTTCATTTTTTTCGGCTGCCATTTTTTCTCTTGCTTAGGGGAGTTTCGAGTGTCCAAACTTGGTAAATTTGACTTAAATTGTGGTGCAACCTCACTTCCAGACGTTGTGGGTGTCCCCCCTTGCTGTGGGAAAGCTTTTTATTTTATTTTTGTGTGTATTTAGTCTTTTTTAATGTTTTCCGCTGTTCGCAGTTCGGCCGTTAAAGCCGTATTTTTGCAAGTTCGTAATGTCCAGCGTCTCGTATTTTTGTGTGTAAATCCATTATTAGTCATTGCGTGTTAGATTTTGTTTTTCAAAGTCCCGCTTCTGTGGCTGTTTGTAACTGCTTGTGAAACGCCGTAGAGCCTCCACCTCCGCAAATACGGCCCTGGGCCGACGTGGGAGCATCCACCTTCCGCAAATGCGGCCCCTCTCTTCCCGAGGGTCCGCATGTGCAACCTGAACTGCGACCCTCGCAAAGCGTGACGACATTTCGTAGTTTGACAACTAGTATTTGTGATAATAATACAGCAAGTTGTTGGACAATTCATATGAATGCAGTGAACTTACTAAACTATTTTTTTTTTACATTCATCAATAGTACATAATTCCTGAGATATTCAGGAAGGTTTGTGCAGCTCCTGTATACTAATGTATGTTAATTCACAGCCCTGGGATCTATTTGCATAATATATTTAGAGGACATTGTTCTTACCACCTCAGAGACAGACAAGCAGATTGTAATACTAATTCGCTAATTATTAATGTATATTCACTGTCACTTTAAGCATTTTATTACAATTTGGTAAACAGAATCAGTATATGTCATTTCTGATAGCATAATAAAATGCCTACATAGGGCTCACATAGCTTCCAAAATAAGTTATTTTATAGAAATCTAAAATGTTGCAATCATTCCATACAGTATATGCTGTTTACTGAAGATAATCAAATATTAATGAATCCTTTGCTATCACATATATAGTTGTGAGCGTACGAGTTGTTGCTAATGCTGCGGGCTCGCGCAGCGAGCCCGCGGCCCTCGCGAATTGAGGGCACTGCCCGAGGGTCTCAGTTGCTGCAAGGAGCGCCGAAGGCGCTCCTTGCCAGCAACTGAGGACCCTCGCGAAGCGAGGGCCTCAGTTGCTGGCATGGAGCACCGTAGGCGCTCCATGCCAGCACCTGAGGACCTCGCAAAGCGAGGGCCGCAGTTGCTGGCATGGAGCGCCGAAGGCGCTCCATGCCAGCAACTGCGACCCTCGCAAACTTCACGTCGCAACCCAAACAGTACGACACACACATTACGACACTCGCAAACAACATACGACACACGTTCACACACATTACGGCCTCGCAACACTCGGACGCAACTCGCGAACATTACAAAATGTAAAACACAATACATACACACAGCACATACATAAAAAACTTACCTACACCAAGAGGGAGCACCCAGCACCTCAAAAATACAACTTACACCTCAATTTTACTCGAAATAAAACAGTTTAGAGACTAAAAAAAAATCGAAGCGAGAGAAAAAATAGCCGCCGAACAAAACGAAAACGAGGCTACAGCACTCTAAACTCGCAAAACACCACAAGAAACTCGCAAAACACCACAAAACACCTACGGATATTCCGATACAGACGTATACCACACATTACTCGCCATTTTACGCCAATGCGAAAGTACACGACTACGCTAACGGTTTGGTCTCACGCACACACACTATTACACTGCACACATTCAGCACGCTTACACAGCAGATCCACACCACTAATGCTGCAGCAACATCAAAACACATTCACAGCTCTTCCATACAATGCTTTAAAATAGGTAAAGTATATTCATTTATTAATGTATTATATATTTCAAACAGCATTAGCTACCTTACAATTTCATTGCCGTCATTTTTTGACGGGCAATTCGCTAGTCATCATCATCACATATATATTTGTGAGCAGCAAAAATTGTTGCTAACGCTGACATCATCAAGGGGGCGTGGTTATGACGTAAGTGGGGGTAGGGCCTAACACCTGATCTTAACAGAAGCATGGCGGCCATTTGCATTTCAGAAAAAACAGCAAAGTGAGAGAGAGAGGGAGGGAGAGAGGTCCAGAGTGAGACAGACAGGTACAGAGAGAGAGAGAGAGTTACAGAGAGAGAGAGAGGTACAGAGAGGGAGGGGTACAGAGAGAGAATTACAGAGCAAGAGCACACACAGACAGTGAGGGAGCATAAAAACAGTGCAGAGAGAGTTTACAGAGCGCATAGAGAGAGAGTGCAGAGATAGAAAGCAGAGAGAGTGCACAGACAGACAGCACACAGAGATTGACAAAGAGAGTGAGGGGTACAGAGACAGAGATTGCACACAGACAGAGAGCACACAGAGTGCAGACAGAGAAAGCGCACACGCAGAGAGCACACAGAGATCGACACAGAGAGGGAGGGGTACAGAGAGAAAGCACACAAAGAGCGAGAGAGGGAGCGCAGACAGAGAGTGCACAGAGAGAGAGAGTGCACAGACAGAGAGACAGAGCATGCAAAGAGAGAGAGACACAGAGAGAACACAGACAGGGAGGGGTACAGAGAGAGAGAGAGTGCACACAGAGCCGTACGTGACTGGCTTGAGGGGGGGGGTGGGGGGTAGTCTCAAAATCGCTTACAAGTTACAGTCTTCAAAAAAATTATGAATTTAACAGCCGACATTTTTTTTCAAGCCCGTAATTTGGAATCCATTGGGAGACCGCTAAAAGACGCCAATTAATTAATAAAAATACTTACAACCTCACACACAGCACAGGGGGAGAGGCTGGGAGCCTGTAAGTCAGGTTGCAAGCTAATTTGATATTTCACTGGTTTAATTTCCCAAGCCCACAAATGGTTTCAAACCCGTAAATGCAAACTGGAGCACAGAGGAGAGAGAGGGGGGAGAGGGTGGAAAGGGACACAGGGGAGAGAAAGAGACACAGGGGTGAGAGAGGGGGGACAGACACAGGAAGCGAGATAAGGGGGGGGAATCAGGGGAGGGAGAGAGGGCAAAGAGACTGGGGAGAGGCTTGCAATGAGCACCTTCAGCACTCATCGCGGGGCACGAAAGTTGTGGGTTGGCGAGGCCCACAAGTTAGAGGGGGGAGAGCCTTGCATTGTGTGACAAACAGCATTGCCAGGCTTCACATTTTATTGCCGTCATTTTTGACGGGCAAGTCGCTAGTATATATATATTTGTGTGTGTCTGTATATATATATGTATGTGTATAAATTTGTGTGTATATGTGTGTGTTTGTATATGTGTGTATATGCGTGTCTGTACTGTGGATATATTTATATATTTATCACATACATAGTTGTGAGCATGCGAGTTGTTGCTAACGCTTGCGGGCTCACGCAGCGAGCCGCGGCCTTCGCAAAGCGAGGGCAGTGGGCGAGGGCCTCAGTTGCTGGCATGGAGCGCCGAAGGCGCTCCATGCCAGCAAATGCGACCCTCGCAAACTTAACGTTGCAACGCAAACAACACGACACACCAATTACGACACTCGCTAAATTTTACGAGCAACGCAAACAACATACGACACACGTTAACACACACTACGGCCTCGCAAACACTCAGACGCAACTCGCGAACATTACAAAATTCAAAACACAATACATACACACAGCACATACATAAAAAGCTTACCTACAGCAACATGGAGCATCCAGGACCTCAATGCAACTTACACCTTCATTTCACTCAAAATAAAAGAGTTTAGACACTAAAAAATTTGCTAAGCAACAGAAAAAATGGCCGCAGAACAAAACGAAAACGAGGCTACGCACGCAAACACCATACGAGACACGTTACCAGACATTACGACCTCGCAAACATCGGACGCAACACGCTGACATACAACCATTTAAAACACAATAAATACACACAACACACACACAAAAAGCTTACCTACAGCAAGAGGAATCATCCAGCACCTCAAAAAAGCAAGTTACACCTTCATTTAAATTAAAATAACACACTTTAGACACTCATAAAAATCGCTAAGCGAGAGAAAAAATGGCCGACGAACAAAACGAAAACGAGGCTACAGCACTCAACACGCAAAACACCACTACACACTCGCAAAACACCAAGAGAAACTCGCAAAACACCACGAAGTACCTACGGATAATCCGCAAAGACGCATACCACAGATAACCCGCCATTTTACGCCAATGCGGAAGTACACCACTACGCTAACGGTTTCGTCTCGCGCACGCACACTATTACACTGCACACATTACTGACACTTACACAGCAGCTCACCACCACTAATGCTGCAGCAACATCAAAACAGATTGCAGATCTTCAACACAATGCTTCGCAATAGGTAAAGTATATTCATTTATTAATGTATAATATATTTATTATTACACACCAAACAGCATTAGCTCACTTACAATAACATTGCCGTCATTTTTTGACGGGCAATTCGCTAGTTTTAAGAAATAATATTGAATGTGGCTTGTTCTGAAACAATATTCTCTTTAACCTTGTGGGTGCAAGAATTAAATTAAATTAACATGGTTTGTTGTCTGGGCAAAATTAACATGGAACACTAATTCATGCTGATTACCTCTCCCTGCTATGCAAAATAAGTAATCATCCTAGTGGAGATTTTAGGTGGGGGGTTGGAGCAATATTCCCATCTCGTACCCTAAATTAAAAAAAAAAGTTAAATAGAAATATACATTTTTAACCCCTTCTTCCTTTGCTTATGTCATCTCCCTGGATTTTATTTTTACTTTAGGGAAGGACATTAAACCCTATTTCTCCATTCCACCACTACGATCTCCCATCTGGTGAACTACCAGGACAGGGAGATAGTAGAGAAGTGTGGATGAGGGGAGGGAAGAGAGCAAGGGGGAGATGAAGGGTTGATGTACAGAGAGCAGATGACAAGGAAGAGAAATGGGGCATACAAAGTGGGGGTGAAGCAGTGAAAGGAAGTGAAAAAGATGAGTTATTTTATAAAATCTTGGATTTTAGATATACTAATGATTTTAGGCAATAATGATCTTTTTTTCAGACAATGTATACTTTTAAAGGCTTATTTTAAGTTTCAGGGATACAGGGTGTATATAATGTTCTTATCAAGTCAAGAAAAGCCTCCCATGCTTTCTTGATCAGAAGTAAACGTTACCCAATTGTAATATCTGTACACTCAGAAGATCTAGGGCTGTGAGCCAAAAAACTGTTTTTATTCTCATAGTTTAAATACCTGTTAATTGTTACAAACTTCAAAATCACATAAAACGTCTCCTAATCTACAGTTATCTTTCCATAAAATACTAATTTGCTTTTATTCTTTGAAGCATTGACAACAGAAGCACTGGTCAAACTATGAACATATTATTCAAATAAATATTCATTATTTCAGAATTCGGAAAATGAGGCTATAGACATATATTCAGTGTATTATTGTACTTTATAGTGAAAGCATGGAAGAATATTTTGAATCAGTACTGTCAAAACAAAATAAGCAGACACCACTCACTTACATGTTTTATTCTACTGTGGTTTTCTAAAGCAGGCAGGGGAACCGGCCATTTGAAATCAGTGGGGTGCCCACGTTAAAAGGTGGTGCAAATGGCAAAAATCATATAAAATGATTGGCATTTTGCTGCCATTTACCCAAGGCAATTCACTAATGCTATCTCCACAATTTTACAGACCACCTTGTGTGACGTTTCATCTTCAGCTGCAGCTTCGTAAGTGCTTGGAAACAGCCAAGAGAACAGTTTTGCCAAAATGGTGTTAAGTCAGTTCACTTTCTGAACCATTTATTTGTTTAAGGGGGAGTTACATAGTGATTTACAAGTCAGTGGTATTTACCAGGAATAACTGAGAAGTTTAAGGGTTTATTTGTTGATAAAGGATAGGATTTATTTTTTTGCTTGGCTTTATAGCTACTAAAAATAAGATTTTAAACCAAGGTACAGTTGCTTAGATTACATTTTTCGGTTGTAAGACCATGGATAAAGAAAGCTGGTTTATATTTATATTCTCCTTTGAAGAACTTGACTTAACAATGAGTAAAATGTTTTGAGACAGAAAAAATAACTGTCTTTAATTTAACATTATTATTACCATTTATTTATAAAGTACTAACATATTAATTAACAATAAATTAACAATTAATCCAAGGATCAGGTGAGATCTAAAAATGTTGAATTTGATTTGTCTTTTTTTCAACCTCAATTACTATGTAACTATTTTGTCGCTCTAAGTACAGTGAGTATATAAGACGAATATGACAAATGTAAGCATACTGGTACAGAAGAGGTAGAGGGCTCGGCAATTGTAGGAGTTTACAATCTAGGCAGGTATTTAATGGAGGGAAATGGTAGCCTGGTTGGCAACAGGACCAATGCACACGAGGTGTTCAGAATCTCAACTGAATAGTTGACATTAGTTTCTTTAAATGGATGAGTTTTCAGAGAGTGTCTGAAGCAGTGAAGAGTGGGGGGATTTGACAGAGAGAAGTAGAAGTCCTGGAGACAGGAGTGCAAGGAGTTGATGATGAGTGAAAAGAGATGTAGTGTATGTTGAGGGTAGAGCGGTGGTGTCAATTAGGAGAATCTTTGGAGCTTAGATTTGAGACGTACAAGGGTGTGGTATTGTTGAGAGCTCTGTAGGTGAGTATCAGTATTTTTTAAATATTTGGGAAGTCACTGAAGGGATTTACAGAGTGGGACAGCAGGCGAAAACAGACTGGTGAGATAGATGAGCCTAGCAGAAGCAATTAGGATTTTGATTTTGACTGGCTTATGAAAACCCGCACTCCAGTGCTCATGCCCGTTCAACAAAAAGTCTTTAAAATAAAAATGTAAAACAAAGAAAGCAAAGCTAAAATATAGCAACGATAAGGTAAATGTACATGTTGTGTCCACTGACAAATCATGACGCAGAGCATGTTAAAGCTGAGAACAAACACACAGCTTTTTTTGCATCTTTCTTTGCATCTTTTGTACATTTTTGAACATAGGGTTATTCTGGTGGACCAGGGGTTAGGATTCAGTGCTTTCACCACTGCAACCTGGGTTCGATTCTATTCAGGGAATCAAGTGGTCACACCACCCTGAAGCCACGCAGGGTTGTGCCTGGTCAGTTCTTTGATGGGAGACCACCTAGGAATACCAGGAGCTGTACGCTGTGGTCCAATGGAGAAGGAACTGGCAAACCACTCCAGTATCTCTGCCATGAAAACCAAGTGGATCAGCATGACCATGGACATAAAGATGTGTGTGGTGTGTTACGATCCAATGACTACAAAAGAATGTCATTGTACATATATGTTTTATTGTCATTCTGTGTGATTTACACTCTAACCTTTAGAGATACACACAATTAA
The DNA here is from genome assembly GCA_027410445.1 of Discoglossus pictus. NCBI lineage: Eukaryota > Metazoa > Chordata > Amphibia > Anura > Alytidae > Discoglossus > Discoglossus pictus. The sequence goes on along the minus strand of CM050166.1, from coordinate 286,322,625 downwards.
TATGTTGTACACAATAGTCAACATGTACAACTGACACTCCCATTTCTATCTTTCTGCTAAATTTTAAGCAAAATTTACAGAAGAAACTGGAAAAATTAAGACATGGTCACAGCTGTAAAGCAGGAATTTTCTAGTAACTATGGGTGTGTTTTTTTTTCTAAAGAGAGAACATTTAGGAGGCTAAAAGGACAGGAGGATTTCTCCTGAATAGAGGAACTGTCCTTGAAAAAGAGAGAAACTATACATCATTTACTGTTTATCTCAGCCTGTTCGTTACAATACCAGTAACATAAATTTTATGGAAGAATATGTTCTACAATTAGTAGATGCTAGTAGATATTTATTTAAGGGTGATATTGGATGGATACACCAAATGTGCCTCCTATATGTCAGATATAATATCATTTGGAAGTGCACTAATAAAAAGGCAAAGCAAACCCATTATTACATCTATCAATCATTTTGTGCCATCCCAATCCCCCCAAAAAGGCAGTGCCAAAGAGTGCTCCAATTTTTTAACAATTGTACTCATTTCACATGCCAGCAAGGTAATGCTTAAGATCCTACAAGCTCGACTCCAACAATATATGGACCTGGAACTACCAGATGTGCAAGCCGGGTTCCGCAGAGGAAGAGGCACAAGAGATCAGATTGCCAATATCCGCTGGATAGAATAGAGAAAGCAAGAGAGTTCCAGAAAAGCATTTACTTCTGCTTCATAGACTATTGTAAAGCCTTTGACTGTGTGGATCACAACAAAATGTGGCATGTCTTTAAAGAGATGGGAGTGCCATATCATCTCATCCTCCTCCTAAAGAATCTGAATGTGGACCAAGAAACCACTGTCAGAACCGAACATGGAACAACAGAATGGCTCAAGATTGGAAAAGGAGTGCGACAAGTTTGTATATTGTCACCTTATTTATTCAACTTATATGCAGAGTACATCATGCGTAAGGCTGGACTGAATGAATCCAAAGCCGGAATCAATATTGCTGGAAGAAATATGAACAACCTCAGATACGCCGATGATACTACTCTGCTGAAAGTGAGGAGGAACTAAAGGACTTATTGATGAGGGTGAAAGAAGAGAGTGTAAAAGCTGGCCCCCTGCTCAACGTTAAAAAGCTGAAGATCATGGCAAATGGCAATCTCACTTCCTGGCAAATAGACGGGGAAGAAGTGGAGGCAGTGACAGAGGTGCAGATGGATAGATGAAGTCACTGAAGCAATGAACATGAACTTGATGGAGCTCAGAAGGGCAGTGAGTGAGAGATGTACCTGGTGTGCTGCGGTCCATATAGTCACGGAGAGTCAGATGTGATTAGCAACAACAATTTTGTATTATTATTCCATAGCACAGGGGACACAGTGAATACATAAAATAAACATAACAAAGTATAAATTATGGCACAGAAGGTGCTGAGGATCCAGCATGCTTACAATCAGTAACCATACCAGCATGGTTAGATTTACTCTTGACATTTGTTTTCATTGGTACTACCTAGCATGATTATAAAGCATTGTCATCTACATGCCTATATTACTTCTATGCCATTGTTAACTCTTAAAAAACATGGAAAACTGGCTATACATTATGATATCTATTTTTTTTCTAAAGTGAGTCAGTCCTAGGAAATTCCATGTAGTTGTTGCTGCATTTATATGAAAATGAGTGGCTTTGATGTGCTTGTCTGTCTCTGTAGTACCCAAAATGAAGGCCCACAATGTTATCATGTACTCTTGAGCTTCACATTAGCATACAGGAGCCACAAAGTCAATTCTAAATATTCCAGAGATGATTTTATGTAGAGAAAAACTGTTAGTAGAATGTATAGCCAGGTGTTAATGCTCTTTAAAATGAAATCAATTTCTTGTTGAAGTGACAGTGTCCCCTTAAGTGCCAATAAGAAGATGTTAGAAAAAAAAATATGAAATTAGTACTGTGTATAATGGAACATTTCTGCTTAAACTGTGCCAGGTAATGAGACTTGTAAAATAATATAATATATTGTATATGTACTATCCTAGTTACACAGTTTTGTTGTGCTGTGTAGAAGACTAATCATATCTCATATTGTGTATAATTGTGTGTTCTGTCTCTTTGTGTGCCCTTACTATGTGTACCCTGTTTCTCTCTCTGTGCACCCTCTCTCCTCACTCTCTCCCTCTCCTTCTCTCTCTCTCATTCCTTCTATCTTTCTGCCTCCTTATCTCTCTCTCTCTCTTCCTCTCTCCTTCTCTCTCTCTCCCTCCTCTCTCTCCCTCCTTCTCTCTCCCTCCTTCTCTCTCTCCCCCTCCTTTGATCACTCTCTCCCTTTCCTTTGCTTTCTCCTTCTCTCTCTCTCCTCACTCTCTCCCTCCTTTTCCTTCCTTCGCTCTACCCCTCCTTCCTTCTCTCTCCTTCCCTCCTCTCTCTCCTACTCTCTCTCTCCTTCTCACTCCCTCCCTCCTTCTCCTAACATTTGTGTTTTGGCTCTGTCTAAGCAACAAGTTGCGGGCCTTGTTTACTTGAGCATGATCAGGCCCTGAAATGCTACATTAAGAAACATGATTTACGATTTTGGCTTTCTGCCATGTACTTGCTTTTAATCACAACTGTTGCAATTTTCAAGGCTGCAATTTTGCGAGCGTTACATACAAACTCGCAATTACCACAACTATATTAGTGATACACAATCACTGTTATTTTGTGTGAATGCTCCAAGTCTCAGTCTCCAGCAGTATTGTTAAGTCTGATATATTTCCCATTCTCTTACATTCCCAAATATAGCTCCATCAGCCAGCACAGACACAGGTGGGACAAGCAGCATCTCAAGCCAACCTTCTACACCTGGGGCACAATCAAGCATCTATGAATCAAAGTCCAGTACGCCAAGCTTCCTCTTCTTCCTCCTCATCCTCCTCTTCTTCAGCTTTGAGTGTGGGCCAGTTAGTAAGCAGTAAGTATTTCCTTTAATTCTCTGGGTCTTTAATGCTTTAATATCATTACTGCCACAATGTCACTCTTAGGAGGAATAAACCATGAGATTAATACTTTACTTTTAGATGGAATCAGAATCATTGCTTCTTGATGCACAGTGTAAACAGAGACTCAAATTATCAAATTTGTTTCTAAAAATTATCTTCTTTTAAGTATATGGAAACCGCATAATATATACATTTTTTTTAAAGTAAATTGATTTATTAAAGAAAACTTACTTCTTCAACTTCTTCAATAAGTATCAGGGAAGGTAGTAAAAATGCTTCAGTTTGATATACCAGATCAGTTAGATGGCCTTGTGTAATAATAACTGGAGACCATTCTGAACACTGACTTTGAAATAAGGCACACTAATGATATCCAGTCATGCAGGAACAGAACACTTTCCTTGGGTAATGTTCAGGATACTAACCTGATCAGTGACTATAGCTGATCTGGGCACTTCACAAACAATCTCTGTATGACTTGCATACACTTGGCTAGAGTAAGAAGCACATTAATACGCAGGTAGAACAATTCTCATTGTAAATAAGCATAAGTTGTGCGCCCCCACGTTCCCCTTTCTTTATTTTAGATAATAAGTTTATGTATATTTATATATATTTGGGTAGGTTTCCTGGCTTTTGCATAATCCATCCTGGTCTTTGCTTAAAGATGTGTAATACAGCAGGTATATGCTTAAAAGAAGCCATGTTTGAAAAAACACATGGATTATAAGAGCGAAGTCTTTGTGGGCACATTTGCATGTCCCTGCCAGGTACCCAGAATTCAGTGTAATAACTGTATTTCTCATTTGTAATATCTAATTTTAATGATATTAAAAAACAAGTTTCAAAATGTGTTTTAACTGAAATGAATGGATGGCTTTATCATGTAAAATTCTGTTTATAGTTCTTTTTTGGTTTTTACTTCTGCATTTAGCCCATATGCAAAACTTTTTTTCTGCTCTCCTCAAATAATGTGCAGCTCACATATCCAGGCACCCAGTGAGCCAGCGGAAGTCTGGTTTCCATTTTCTACAGTGCTTTCAGCTTGCAATATACCTCAGCACGGTGCATTTAGCATGTGGACTCCTTTGACATCTCAGCAGTGTACACTTTTAAAGACTTTAAGTGTGTTTTTATCAGCGTGTCCATAAATACATTTCCCTGCTACACCATAGTGTGTCCTGCACTTTGCCTTTTTTCGCATTTTTGCTTGTAATGAAGACAAGAAGTAGCTAAATGCTACAATGTAGTTTCACGTTTTTTTATCCCCACTGTCCTAAATTTAAGTTAAATAATATCTGTACACTCAAAACAATACATACCTGTATCAAAAGAAACATTTCACCAATATATTTCATAACTTCCCAAAGTAATTGAGAAGTACCCAATCTTAAAGACACATGGAATTATTCTGGATTTCGCAAGTAATATAATATACCTATATATCACTTTACTTTTGCATACTTTATTTTTTAAGAAGTGCTTACAAACTGGCTAAAATCGTACAAATAGTTCCTAACTATTTTCTCCCTCTGAAGCTCATGAAGACAGTGAACGTTTCATAGTAACCAATCAGTAGCAACATTTTGCAACATGTTATTTGAGAGAGTTCAATGATTGGCTGATTTGAAACACTGCAATTCACAGTCAGTAAATTCATGACCCAACCAGACACAAATTGAACAATTATATATTGTATATATAGTACTTCTTAATAAAATAAAAGTACATAAAAGTAAATAGATACACAGGTATATAATATTCGTAGTGACATCCAGAAATATTCAATGTCACTTTAAACCCTTGCATCACACCATTAGACTAGATTTTGGAACAGATTAAACTCTGCTAAGGAATACATATTTAAAGTGGCTAAATGTGAATAGGCAATGCATGAGTAATTTGCATATCACTCCCAGAATTCTAAGTAATGTTTTGATACATGTATGCTGAGTATGTCTCTGGCAAAATAGCTATTCTAAATTGCCTGAAATCTGTAGATATTATTTTCTTCCTGCAAGAGTCTGTAAAACTATATCTCCTTGCAAGTTTAAGGTGACACTCTCTGGTGTCTGTGACAGAATGTCAGTCCGCTAGCAAGCAGTGACATGCTTGGGTTTGCTAAACATTGAACATACACTGTATCTTGTTTTAAAAAATTGCAACCATCTCTGCATTGAGCTTATTTTTAGGATGTACTATGTAAGATAACTGTGGCATATGCCACATCAATGGGAATAGATTTATATACCTGTATGTAGGATAAGATGTGTCAGCTTGCATGTCTGAAGATTGCCTACAGGAGAACTGTAGGCAATTTTAGGCACCCATACCCTTTCATACATTGCCAATTAAAATATAAGGTGCATTGATTTGTGACTTATTTACACTAGAAATCAGAGATCTCAACATTTCAAGGTTTGTATTTGGCTTCCCATATTTGTATTCTTTGTATATATGCTATAAATCTGTTGGCCAAAAAGATAATATAATGCAGTATTTGGTTGGACAAAATGATAAAAGGATTTGTCATAGTATAGTAAATTATGAGTATATCTAGATGTTGAAAGCCACAAATACTCACAATATCAGGGCTGGTTCTACGGCTTGCAGGCTGGGTGCAGAAATATGCATTTTTCTAAAGCAAATAATAAAAAAGTTTAAAGTGACACATAAATGAGAGTCTGTAAAACATATGTATTCCGCCTTATCAAGACGTCCTATACTATCATTTACTGTATGACCTGTGCGCTGGTCAAAATAGTGGGACATGGTGCAGGAGCTCCTGACTAGAACTGGTTCTAGAGCCAGCAGTGTGCAATATACATTGTGTTCACATTATCCTGTTGGGACAGTGAAATGACTGCTTTCATTATCACTCATAAATGGCAGTTGTACACTCATCTATTGCGACTTACATTACATCAAAAACGTAAACATTTGCTTCACGCATTCATTATTAATACTACAAATATTTATAAAATATTGAATACATTGCCAACTTTTCACAAAAAATGGGCCATATTCAATTCCAAGGAACTCGATCGCAGACGGCTGAATGCTTTAGGGCTCCCGTTCGTCTCATATTGCGATGCTATTCAATTGCTCAAGCCCGCAAGTTACGGGCCCAAAACCGTAAACCATGCACTGGTTTGGAGCAGTTCAGGGCGGGAAATGATCGATTAAGCAAGGCCGTAACATCCCATTTCGAAACAGGCAATAGAAAATGAGACTGTCATTATTACGGCAGTAAAACATGGAGGTTACATGTCAATCAATTAGGTTTGGGGGTTCAATATGCGATCAGACTCGCAAACCCTCAAAATAAAGAATTATGAAAATGAATGCAAATACTGTTCTAGTCCATATGGGTGGCCTGATATGTATTAACTCATTGATACCTGAGATCGATTTAACTCCAAAATTAAATAGAAAATAATCGATGCGATTTTAGCTTTGCGAAAGTGAAAGATTAAAGGCTTCTGGAGGCAGTAAGTTACGAGTTTAACCATCGCCATTTTCTCAGGGCCCCAACTTTGGAAGCCATCAGAGCCTGCAAAAAGACACCAATTGAATAGCAAATTAGCTTGCGACCTCACTTACGGGCTACTGGATCTCCCGAAACATCAGTTGAATGGGGGTCTTTGTCTATGCTCTCAAATCAATGCTTAAAATAGCTATTGTATGAAAAGCTGTATTATACATGTTGCGCCCAAGTGACCTTATTTTATGAAGTTTTCCATTGCCTTTAATTGTGTAATTAGGTTTTGAAAAACACAATCTGCATTTTCATTGCTTAATTTGCTATGAAATATAACCATTATGGATACTTTTCTTATCTTTGCTCACCAGACGATTAAAGTACCATAGTAGTTTGGGAAAACCCTTAGATGTTTATGACGTTTATAACAACTGTCAATAGCAACTCTGTAAGCCTTGGCATAAAAAAATGTATAAGTAAAATTGTGTATACATGTTCTCTTCATTTATATTATTTATTAAAAAATGGAAGGAGGAGGGAGGAAAGGAGGAGATATTGTTAACTGATCAGTGAATTCAGGAAATATTTCAACTTTGGACACTCTCCCCCCCCTCCCATAGGCTTAGTAGAGGCAATCTGCATGTATACTTGCAAGCCTTGCTTGCCCTGCTCTGTAACCCCCCAGAAACACTGACACCAGTATTTCTGAAAATGTGGCCCTAATGCAAAGTTTCTATTGAATGGGATAGGGGTAATGGAACATAGTTTAGTGACTTCTAAGAATGCCCCGGGAAAGTTTATAGAATTTAGCACCAATGCCATTTTTAAATCCTCCACAAATTAAAAAAAAGGAACAGTGTAGTTTTGTAAAAGGTATATGTTTTTATAGTTTGTAACAAACTAACATCATTTGCAGCTTCGTAAGCTGTGAGCATACAACATTTTTAGAGAAAATGTATTTTAACACACTTATGCCAAAGGAATTTGCATGCTCATGTGTCCGCATGTCCTCCTAGTTGGGTTCCCAGTAGGGTGTGCTCTGCTAATTTTTATTTTCCATACAGGAATGGAGTTGTGTGGAATACTTTTAATTCATTGTTTTTTTTAGTGTTTGATATTTTTCTGCTGCCCAACATGTTCTCAAGGTCAACAATACTTAAAAGCCCTGCTTTGTACTCTCAACCACATGCCTTGAGAAGGACAGATTCTGTACTAGTTGTGAGAAACAATGTTTTAAAAGATTTTTGGATCTCTCAACTTATGTATTCAGGTTCTCTGGTTTGGCACTTGTGTGTTACATACCTTCATGCGTTATGATTGATCCATTTGTATTAAAGCAATGATACTGAAATCCTGGACTTCTGCTGGCCTTTGTAGGACTGAGATGCCCATTGTAATCTATACACTAGCTGAGCATGCTAAATGTAAGATTTATTTTCTAAATATGCTTTTACACTGTCTTAACCTATTAAGTGGCTGATTAAAAATAATTATTATTATTTAGCATTTTTTTGTTTAAAAAGAAAAAATGCAAAATATTGTTCTATAAATCAGATGTGTATACACTAACTCATATATATGCTCATATTTGTATTATTATTATCATTGTCTATATATATATATATATATATATATATATATATATATATATATATATATATATATATATATGTGTGTGTGTTTGTGTATTTTTTTTCTCATGTACTTAACTAATCATGGAATGTGGTGATCAGATTAATTTCCTCCAAACAATGATCTAAATTATAATCTATTTTTTATTAGTACCTTATCCCTGGTGTGTAGTACTTTCTTTTCCTCCTCTGCCCTCCCCATAGCATCCTCTCCTCCCCTCCCCTGCACTTCCTTCCCTGCCTTCCACGGTGCGTTCCTGGTTGGCTGCTAGTTTACACCGAGAGCCAGGTCTCCCAGTGAAATTACATAATCTCTCCAGATCAGTGATACCATTGTCTTGTGAGATCATATGTTGCCATCTACTGATCCAGCAGCCCACCAGGGAGGATATTCTGAGGGTGTGGGAGAGAGGAGGAAGCAATAACAGCATGCTGATGCTCATTGTGAAGTTCTTGCTACCACTAGACACCAGGTATAAGGTTGTTGTTGTTTAGTCATTCAGTCGCCTTCGACTCTCAGTGACTCTATGGACCGCAGCACGCCAGGTACATATCTCAGTCACTGCCCCTCTGAGCTCATGTTTATTGCTTCAGTGACTTCATCTATCCATCTCTGCCTCTGTCGTCCCCTTCTTCTTGTGCCTTTAATCTTTCCCAGCATCAGAGTCTTTTCTAGGGAATCCTGCCATCTCATGATATGGCCAAAATATTTGAGCTTCAGCCTCATGATCATACCTTCTAGTGAACAGTTCGTCTTGATTTCCTGAAGTACTGATTTATTGGATCTTCTTGCAGTCTAAGGGACTCTAAGCAGTCTTCTCCAACACCACAATTCAAAGGCGTAAATTCTACGGCGCTCAGACTTCTTTATGGTCCAGCTCTCACATCCTTATGTTACTAATGGGAATACCATAGTTTGAACTATGCAGACCTTTGTTGATAGTTTAATATTTTTACTTTTTACTAGCTTTTCCAAGCTTGCCATAGCTTTTCTCCCCAGAAGCAAACATCTTTTAATTTCATGACTACAGTCACCATCTGCAGAGATCTTGGATCCCAGGAAAATAAATTCTGTCACTGCCTCCACTTCTTCCCTGTCTATTTGCCAGGAACACAGAGTGTTGTTTGCCATGAGCTTCATCTTTTAAACGCTGAGCAGCAGGCCAGCTTTTGCAGTCTCTTCTTTTACCCTCATCAATGAGTCTTTTAGTTCCTCCTCACTTTCAGCCATCAGAGTAGTATCATCCGCGGATCTGTGGTTGTTGATATTTCTTCCAACAATATTGTAATTTGGATTCATCCAGTCCAGCCTTACGCATGGTGTACTCTGCATATAAGTTGACAATATACAGCATTGTCACAAGCCGAGCTTGTAGGATATTAAGCATTACCTTGCTGGCATGTGAAATTAGTGCATTTGTTCTCTAATTGGAGCACTCTTTGGCACTGCCTTTTTGGGATTAGGAATTAGACTGACCTTTTACAGTTTATTGGCTACTGTTGAGTTTTCCAAATATGTTGGCATAAAGCAAGCAACACTTTCACAACATCATCCTGTACAACTTTGAATAGTTCAATTGGGATTCCATCAACTCCTGAAGTCTTTTTAGCAAGACATCCTACCTAGTGTATTATAGATTATAGTATAGATTGTTATATAGAAGACATTGATCTCATCACTCTCTAAGTTGTAATGATGGGCCAAGCTTGTCTTTATTATTTGGAAATGGCCTTGGTAGAACGAGCATAGCTCATCATTACTACTCAGAGGTTTAAACACATGCACCTCATATTATATACTTGACAAATTGGATTTATTTTCTAAATTAGAGTGGACCTTTAAAAATGTATGTTGCACACAAAAATAATTTCACACTGTCTTTTAACTAATCTAAATGAAACAAAAAAAAATAAGCAGCTGTTATAGTTATTATTTTATTTGCCATTGTACATTAATTAAAAGTATTTATAATTGAGTAGGTTTATTCCACATCTTCCTTACATGGTATTTTTAGGAGTATAAGTTATTACTTTGATATTATGTTATTAACACCATTATTATGCATTTGTATTTCACATTAAATTTTACAATGATTGCAATACATATAGTTATATAAAATCAATAACATGTTTCATAATGCATATAAAAGGAAAACTTTTGCTCAATTTAGCATGTGAGGCCATTTTAAATATTTATTAGAAATATTTAAAGTTTGGAGAATTATTTTCTATCTAATTGCTTCAATTTGAAATGTATCATAGACAAACAGTAGCAATACAAGAAACTGCACTTGTAAAATACAACAAATAATCATACACTTTTAGCATTTGCTCACATATACAGCCTTATTAAATTGCGATTCGGCAAATTTAAAAGGGCTCTATTTAAGCACATAGCATATTTTTTTACAGAAGTGTTTAGTTAGTGAAGACCTTGCTTTTGGATAGAAGTTCACTAACTAAACACTACTGTAAAAAAATACGCTATGTGCTTAAATAGAGCCCTTTTAAATAAATAAATAGGACATTTGTGATCACATTTGAATGTCTAAAAATAAGTTAAAAAAATGTATTTCCTGCTCAGCATTCCCCAAAATAGTTATTGCACGGCATTCTGGGAACCTGGGCAGGGACATGCAAATGACTCCATAAAACATATTCACTATTTAATCCCATATCTATCTATCTATCTATCTATCCTACTGTCCCGCTAAACTATACCACCAATATTTGTTTAATTTGCACAGTGGTTGACATTTGTTTAAAGGGACATTACCACAGATTTAATAAGCTTTGGAGATCTGCGAAATATGTTTAGCTGGAGGCTATAGCGTGTGTTTTCTTAGGCGATAAGGGTTCATATCCTTTCATGCTGCTTTGAAGGCTTAATGAACCTAGGCCATTTGCAAAATTGTAAGACCATACTGAACACTGTGTCACCATTGTGCCCCAGGCTGTGGGAAGTTGTACCGTTTCAGCAACTACCCAAAATTCATTTTATGCCGTTTGTTTATTTGCAAATTGTCCTGTTTTTCCCATCGCTGATAGCATAACATTTGTAACTCTGAAAAGTGCTTTGGAGAAAATTGCTATAAAAATTTAATAAAGCATACTGTGGTATATATTTATATGAAATATATTTTTCAATTTAAAAGATCTCATAATACATTTTCCTAATTTTCTGGTCTCTTCAACCATTTACTGCAACTGTTTGTACTTTATTTCAAATATTTCTTTATTAATTCAAATGGCAAATTTAATGACCTTTGTAAAGAGTTTCTTACTTTTAAGCTTTTAATTTAAAGGACCGGACCACTGAAGTGTCATATTTATAATATACTCCTATGAAATACTTGACTTGCTAACATTTGTAGAAACTTTAACATGATTAAACACAGTCTTTAATTTTTAAATATTATATTCAGTTAACATCTTTATCCAGTTCTGTTGGCACTTAACAACTGGACTGAATGGAGAGCAATGTCCAGAAGGATAACCCTCTCCCTTAGCCTGCAGGCAGACAACCTGCTTAAATGGAAGCACCCGTGACACGAGCCGAGTCTGCTAACTGTAAAAAAATGTTAACAATGTTTTTATGCTCATAGTTTGTGAAATCTCCTAATGTTGCTACTTTGTAACATATGTCACAAATATGTGACATTTTCCCCAAACTACAGTGGTCCTTTAATAAGTAATAATGGTAGCATCCTTGTAAAATATATTTAACTGTAGTTTAATGATATTGCTTGTACATTAGCTGCCAGTGTTTTTGAATATTGTTACTGTCAAGGTTCAGTAGATGAAAAAAAATATTGGTCTCCTCTCCAGCAGATATGTCATTTCCCTTGATAAGTCTTAAATTGACCGCATTATCCAGCACCAAAGGAATCTTCCACACCTGGCATGTATCTTCAATTATTTGCCCTTTTGCTAAGAAAAGCTTCTTTGTCTACATATTCCCCTGCAAAATGGTAACTGTGTGCAGATATGAACTGGAAGCTTGTCTGCATCCATGCATTGTTATGATGTTATAAATCAATAGTACAATTTAAAAGAATATTGTAAAAATTACACAATTGCATGCCTGTTGTATTTTAGTAATTTAAAGTAACACTCAGATGCTACTGATTGTGATTTATTCGATTATATCACTGTGTGTAAAGTAATTTAAAATTAATAAAAGTTATCTTGCCACACTGAAAGATCTATTAGTCTCTTGCAATCATGTTAAAACCCTCATAAGCATAACATTTAAAAGGCCTGGACATACCCAATAACAGCAGCCAAAAAAAATAGAAGACTGTACTTTAAATAAAAATATTAATTTACAGGGCTTCCCACTTTCTGTAGTGGAGTAGTAACATCAGCATATCTGAGGTTGTTGATATTTCTCTTAGCAATATTAATTCCGGCTTTGAATTTATCATGCCCAGCCTTACGCATGATGTATCCCACATATAAGTTGAATAAATAAGATGACAATCTACATCCTTGCCTCACTACTTTCCTGATCTTTTACTATTTGGTTGTTCCATGTTTGCTTCTTGCTCCACATACAGATTCCACAGATTTTTTTTGTGATCCACACAGTCAAAGGCTTTAAAATAATCTATGAAACAGAAGTAAATGATTTTTTTTGTAACTCTCCTGTTTTGTCTATTACCCAGTGGATATTGGCAATTTGATCTCTTGTTCTTCTTATGCATATTTCAAATTGCACATCTTGCTGTTCTTAGTCCATATATTGTTGGAGAAGAGTTTGTAGGATCTTAAGCATTACCTTCCATGCATGTGAAATTAGTGCAATTGTTTGATAATTGGAACACACTTTGGCAATGCTTTTTTGTGGATTGGGATGTAGTCTGACCTTTTCCACTCCACTGACCACTGTTGACTTCTCTGTTGATTTTGAACAGCTCAGCTGGGATTCTATCAACTCCTGCAGCCTTGTTATCAGCATACTTTTATTGCATTTCGTATTATTCTAAGGTAACATGTGATTTTTGTTGTAAAACAATCCATACAGAAGGACTTCTATTTTAAAATAAATACAAATTAAACTATATATTCCAATATAAAATCAACAGAGTGGAGGAATATTCATAGCCCCAATATAAACAGGTAGCAATGGAGTAATGAAGCCCCTCACCACCACTTGGATATTTTTTTTAATCTGCTCTATTGTTTTTAACAAAGCACACTATTAATGCAATAAATGTATAACCTTTTTTCAGATCCTCAAACAGCCAGTGGTGAGGTAGATGGAGTGAATCTGGAAGAAATAAGAGAATTTGCTAAAGCTTTTAAGATCCGACGCCTTTCCCTTGGACTGACCCAGACTCAAGTGGGGCAAGCATTAAGTGCAACAGAGGGACCAGCTTACAGCCAGTCTGCCATTTGCAGGTAACCAGTCACATCACAACCTTCATTCCAGTCTATTCATGTTTTTGCATGCCGCTGCCAGTTTGTTAAGCATGTTTTATCTATTTCACAACAAAAAGCTTGCTATTTCTTGCGCCATTCATTCTGTTTCCTTTTTATACCCAATGGTGTTGATATCATCTATGTGACAGCTTAAAAACAGCTTTATTTCAAGTGAAGGAAACCTCACTGGAAAAATGGTATTGCTGTGTAAAGCCTCTTTTTTTACATTGGACAGTCATACATACTTTAGTGAATACACTTTATAGGTTAACATATAAGAGCTGATGTTGAGTCTCTAATTGGAGTTGATCATATTAAATGTGCAATAATAAATATATTGACAATTAGGAAAAGTCAAATTGCAATAGAAGTAATAAATCATATGTAAGATGCACTTAATTATGCCGGGTGGAGATTCAGTTATAGTTGAGAGGGTCAGATATCATTAAATGGATGAGAAGCCACAGTCAGCCTCAAACAGCAAGGCAGAACAGCTGGATATTTTCTGAAGTCTTCAGAATGCAGCCATCCAGTCATAAGCGCCTGCTACGGGTCTGCTGCATCAGCTGATGCTTAGAGGAAAAGTAAAGTATGGGAATTGTTTTAAACATAATTTAAATCAATGACATTGCTTATAAGAGCTTTTTGCATGGACTCAGACTTCCCTTTAAAGGTATACTTCAACTTTTTGTTAAAGGGCCACAGTGATTATATTTTAAAAGATCACTGAATTCCACAGGCCGCATTCTTTATTTCTTGCATCTGAAAGAGTGTATTTGATCATTTTCACGGCGTGTTTTCTTCCTATTCCCTGCACAGAATAAATTGATTATATATATATATAATATTTCCACAACACAGGCTGAGATCCCGCTCCATGCTGATGATAGCCAGTAAGCTTGAAACAGCTGTACATGGATTGGATACTCAGCCTGTGTTTATTCCAACCTTGCATTTGCATTAAAGCTGTGTAATACAGCATGCATAGGCTTAAAGGAAGCCATGTTTGATGATGGCTACGGAATGAAGAGCGAGGCATTTGTGGCCATATTTGTGTGTCCCAGCTCAACTTCCCAGAATGCAGTGTAATAACTGTTTTTCTTGGAACTCTGAGCTGGAAGCAAGTTTTTTTAACTTGCTTTAGACATTCAAGTGTGAACACAGATGTACTTTTTATTTACTATATATATATATATATATATATATATATATATATATATATATATATATATATATATAGCCTGTGTACAGAGGGGTGCTGGGGTGCTTTGTCTTAGTTTTATTTTTAAACATGTTTTGCCTAACATTTTAAAAATAAGCAAATAAGTTTGTAATGTTTAAAACACACTTGTGTCAAGATATGGTACGAATGTGTTCCATATTCATTTAAAGTAATTTTTACTTTCTAAAACAATATGATTAATTATGACTGGTTCCAAAAATCTGTACATTCTACAAATATATGATTTCAGTAGTCCTTTAACTGAAAATCTGAACAAAAGATCAAATGCATTTTATCAATTTTGTTCATTTTTTCTCATACTAAAAGCAAAATGATTTATACAAGCCATTACAAGAATATAAGACACTTCTTAATCAACTGTATTCTCATTTAAACAGTCCTATTTTATAGGTAGTTGCTTATGTCCCATATATTAATACCTCCTTATTTGTGCATATACACACAAACACTTAGGTTAGAACTCTTTATTCATAAACAAGACCTTGGCGCCCCCCTTCTATCAGAAAAAAGCCATCAAAATATGAGCTCATTTAAGTGGATTTTGTTCATGGTGATCCATGAAATGCTCTGTCTCTTTATCCGCTCTTTATATTTTTAATGTATTCCCTGTAGAACAGAAGTGTACTTTTCCTGCAGTTTAAGACTAAGGTTATAAATAACATCAGTATGGGGTAGTGAGCTTGCGGCTCACATTTTGCTCA
Source organism: Discoglossus pictus (assembly GCA_027410445.1). Lineage (NCBI taxonomy): Eukaryota > Metazoa > Chordata > Amphibia > Anura > Alytidae > Discoglossus > Discoglossus pictus. The sequence continues at coordinate 286,307,175 of CM050166.1, read as the reverse complement.
ATGATTTTCCATAAAACCCATTGATTGTTGTTAAATACAAAAAGCTCCATAGGATCCTCTCACTTCTATGGCATCCCCTACTGTTTTTTCTTATAAGATACCTCCCTGTAGAAAATAACCTTTATTCAGTCTATACAAGGATACCACTGCTGAGAAATTTGTTTCATGACTTGTATATTGTTAGGGAAACATCATGTAGGGAAGTATCAACAAAGATAAGCAGCTCAGATTATAAGAATTCAACTTCTCCTTTTGTCATAATTTAGTATTTTCTCTGTATCCTACTCTAAAAAAATTGAAAAAAGAACTCCTATTGTACTGGAAATAAAACATCACATTTTATCTTAACTGTAATTCAAAATGGCGTAATCCGTTATACCTTAAGAATCAGCTACATGTGCTGTATGAATTATTTAAAAAATTAATTAAGTGTACACTTTTAAGTAGAAAGCATAACAGGCAATTTTTTGTTTGCCCTTTAATGCCGTCATAACTATCGCCAAGGTTTACTAAAGGTTTGCAAACTAATATGCTGAGATTGCTATTTTCCCAGCATAAGCAGTTATAACTGCATTGGAAAATCTGCTTCACTGCACTGCGTTGCCACCCAAGTTTAGTGAATTTTGACCAATTTTCACCTCTCATTTATTTGTACAATTTTTTTGCAATACTCAAACTTTTTATCTCATCATATTTTCTGCAATAGAAAAAAACATCCATATTTTTGTACATGGTTTGTTACTATTCGTAAAGAAATAAGCATCCTCCCATGACTCTATGCATGTATCTACCATCAATATAAATAGGTAGACAGATTGCAAGTCTTTTTGGGGTTAAGTATGCAATTTGAATCATGCATCAGATGTCAGAGCAGTGACAGACAACCTATTTCACATATACTGTATGGCTGCTTTATCTTTAAAAGGGTCTTAATATGTTTTTTAAGCTTTTTGTTTTATGTGTAGTAAAAATGGTAACATCACTGTGGATTGATTAGTAACAGAAGTATTGATAATATTGTTGGAGAGAAGAGAGTGATTTGCTAGTTGGGGAGAGATAAAATAGACTCTGTATTGTTGAAAAAGGGCATGCTCTACTACTATAGAGAACAGGCTGAAGACTGCATGGGAAATGGCTGAGACCCCTGGAATGCCTGGAGACCATTTATATTGTATTAAAGAAATAAGAGTACATAGAGATATACTTAGGAAGCAGACACGCTATTTTCGAGGAGCCTACAAGCCTAGAAGTAAGCACTTCATAGAGATGCATTATACTGCATATCTAACTTTCTATCTGTCTATCTATCAATCTATCTGTCTTTCTGTCTCTCTCTCTCTCTCTCTCTCTCTCTCTCTCTCTCTCTATATATATATAAAATCGGATCCAGCTGTACAAATTTTAGAAACTAGTTTGTTAGACAGGTAGATATATAGATAGGTAGATATTGTTCTTACATCTACAATGCATAAATAATATGGCTTGTGTAAGATATATAGACATTAAGCAGAGCAGTCATTTCATTTGTTATATATGCTTACATAATAAATATGACCAGTGACTGCATTAAACACTTGTGCAGTAGCAGCCCAGGTACAGCAGAATTCACACTGACCTATAACACATTAGACATTCATGATTTCTTCCTCTTGGTGTGTTCTAGGTGAGAGATTAAGTGCATTTTCCAAAGTTGCTTCTTCCAAGGAGCTGTAGAATTCTCTCTGCTTGATACTATATCAGCTTCCGTCTCAGAATTCTGTTTAACAGTAAATGCCTCAAAAATGCAACTGTGTGGATTGTCTTTAAGAAATGTGTTTTGATTTCCATAAGTAAATAGGGAGGTTAGGTCACATATTATAATTGAATTCTACCTTTGCTTCCATTTTATTGCTCCAGTGTTCGTACTGTGTGGTCACAGGAAAATATTACATTTTCTGTTTAATGGACATATTTGAATGGGTACCTAAATGACAAAATATTGAGAGTTTTGGAGTTTAGAGTTTTAGCTTTAGAACTCTACATGGCTCATTTAGAAAATATTATAATTTGTGAGTCTTACCATAAACAATACAAGACACTTTTCTGGCTCTGCAACAAACCATTGCATTTATGGTACATTGTTCTTCTTTTAGTGTGATACATGGCAGTTACATATCGTATTAGTAAATGAACCACATACACATTACTGAACACAATAGTGGATATCTCCACATATATATATATATATATATATATATATATATATATATATATACGGTAAATAAGATAAAGAAACATGCAGTATTTGTATATGTGCACCTGAATATGAGTTTACATGTAAATATAGACACACACAGTTCTTTATGCAAACATTTTGAAAACATATTCAACCTGGTTGGTCTACAAAGCTATCTCAAGGCCTGGAGGGTTGTGATGGGAATATACATTGCAGCCATCAGCATACTGCTTTACAGCCCTTATTAAGCCTTGTGAATCCAAGCAATGCGACTGCGATAATGATAATTGTCTATGGTAAAGTCATATAGCAAACAACCATAGCAGTCCCTTTGCGCCATCTAAGAATCTTAGGGCCTCATTCTATTATCGGCCGCAGCCGCTGCGGGGCCGCAAGGACCGGCCGCAAGCTATTCTGCTATTCTATTCCCTTACGGCCGTAGGCTCCGGCAGGCTTGCGGCCGGTGCCTTGCTATCTCTTGCGGCCGATCGCGCCGGAGGAAAGCCTTTGATCTAAAACGGCCGCAAGAGATTTGCAATTCAATTGCTCCGGGAAACCTCTCTGCAAGGCTAAAAACGAGCCGCAGTTACTTGCAGGAAAAAGGTCTCGCTAGCACCAATTAAGCACATAAAATAGCTCAAATAAAGCCATCCTGCACTTTGAGAAGACTATAAAGGGATTTTAGGTGTTAGAAAAAATAGCACATAATTATCCTGTACTCAAATCCGTAAAATATTTCATTTTTAATATCCGTAAAATATACATGTAAAAAGTCCAGAGTGCTTGGAGCACCTCAGACACGCCCACGCCGCAGCCGGAAAATAAACAGTTAATTTGAACTCGGGTTTGGGCAGATGTGCAAGCTTGAGAGTGGGTTTCTTTTATTCCTCATGTCCCCCAATATGATCCCTAGCATTTACAGAGCTGTACAGTGCAGGCTTGAATTTATTTTTGAGTTTTTATATTTCACAGTTTACGGCCGGTTCCAAGATATGCGGCCGGCCGTAAGAGGAGATCCTTGCGGGGCCGTATAATAGAATCGCGAGTTAACTGAACCCTCGCAAGGAATCGCAGCCTTACGGCCGATTTACGGCCGATAATAGAATGAGGCCCTTAGTGAATTTGATCCAAACTACCATTCCCTGGATGCCAAAAATTCTGGTATTTTTAGATATTGTTGTCCATTTAAAAAATGTATCCACATAAATACATATATATGTGGAACACCCACAGGAATTGTTGGGTCAACATAAACTCCATGTATATTATTTTGTGCTTTTTGTTATGTTTGTTTTACATTGCATGGTTGTGCTTGCATTTATTTGCTAATGCATTGTTGTTGAGTCATGTTTTGTTAGCATGCAAATTGGCCACAGTTGTTTATACCATTGAAAGTGATCTCTGCCAGTAGAGTAGATAGGCAGGCAAGAAGTCCCACCCTGGCACAGCATCAGTGTAAGACTGTTCTTTCTCAATTTTCCCCTCAGACACACCATCCTGAGAAGCCACTTTTTCCTACCACAGGAAGCCCAAGAGAACACTATAGCTAGCAGTCTGACAGCCAAACTGAACCCTGGCCTTTTGTATCCTGCCAGGTTTGAAAAGCTCGACATCACCCCAAAAAGTGCCCAGAAGATAAAGCCTGTCCTTGAGAGGTGGATGGCTGAGGCTGAGGCCCGCCACAGAGCAGGTATGCAGAACCTGACAGAGTTTATCGGCAGCGAACCTTCAAAAAAGCGCAAGAGGCGCACCTCCTTCACGCCACAGGCTCTAGAGATCTTGAACGCCCATTTTGAGAAGAACACGCATCCCTCCGGGCAGGAAATGACAGAAATCGCTGAGAAGCTGAACTATGACCGGGAAGTGGTTAGAGTTTGGTTCTGCAATAAGCGACAAGCTCTCAAGAACACAATTAAACGTTTAAAACAACACGAGCCAGGCACAGCTGTCCCTATGGAGTCTTTAACGGACTCAATGGAAGACAACTCCTAAAACCCTGGACTTGAACTCTGTGAATTGCCTGTTCATCAACCTTGTAAGTAAAAAAGACTGAAAAAACAGACAGGTGGACAGAATAATTTATTAATGTATTTACGAGTTTTCCAAATACAATGCACAGCACTTAGTGTGTATGTGTGTCTGTGGTAGATGTAGTCCTAAAAAAAAAAAAAAAAAAAAAAAAAAAAGTATGTTTTTTTATGGACTTCACAAAAAACCAAATAACTGCGTACGTTTTTTTCTGTATATTATGACAATTTGAACACTTATTTCAAAAGCAAGAGAAACTTTTATCTATTTAAAGAGAAAAACAAGCCTGCCACCTGGAGGATCAATTGTATACTTTCAGGGACTAAGTGCTCATTCAATAGGAAAAAAAACTACAATATTAACCAAAGTCAGAAACATGGTATTGCAAAACTAGATTGTTGTTCTGCTCTTTAATAAATGTTATTTTATTTTACTACATTTTAATTGTTACTTATAGGAAAATATTTTAGGGAAGGGAGTCATTATTACAAAAGTAGTTTATCATTATATAGAAAATAGTTGCTATATGGGCATTGCTTAGAGGTTTTTTTAGCATTTTTTTTTTTCCAACAATAGAACATTTTCACATTTTCCTACTTCATGCAATAATATAAAAGAAAGCGAATAGCAATTTCCAATGTTTTTTGTTGCTCACTTGTTGCATGTTGCTTCCTTATTTTAAGTAGCCACATCAAAATGAATTTCAAACCACAATATTGCAAGAGAAGAGCATTGTTATTGCAACTGCGTTCTGCATCCATGTTCTGGTTCTGTGATTTCTCTCCAAAGTCTTATAGCCAAAGAAAATTTCCGAGATTCTGATGAAATAATGAGCAGACCAAGAAAACTAAACCAAATGGGACATTGAAGGGTTAAGTGTGTTTATCAAAGCTTAAATGGTTGTATCTTGCTATAACGTGATGAGTATTTTTCTCCTTTGTATGTTTTTTAAATATTTTTTTTTACATTTGTTGTTTATATTTTTCTTTGTTTATTCATGACTAATTGAATTGACCTGATGTGCAACTTCATATTCCAGTGTTGTTGACCAAACAGCTTAATTACAGTGTTTCACAGTGTGACACCTAATCAAAAAAATATGTCACCTGAATAGCATAATGTATATATATTTACCCTCTATTTGTAAAAAATCAATGAATTACATGCTGAAGACTTCATTCTAAACATTTCATTAGTGGATACATTCATTTGGAATTTTAAAGAAATAATTTTGCTTATTTTTCTAAACATTAATTTAGTTTTTTTTAAATATTCCAAAGGACTTTTAAGAAAATCAGAATCAAAAATCTAGTTACCAAAATTCTATGATTTTGTCCCAAATATTTACAATAATCCTTAGAAATTGTAAATTATTATATCATGATATGCGTGTGATGACATCTGGTAATGTATGTCAAATAACCAGTACCACTGCTATCAATTGCACTCATCAGTTCTCACAATCAGGGCCATATTTTAGGATATCACTGTTTAAATTCATAAGGGTTATTTAAAATTGTTAGGATAAGCCACTTGTGTGTGCAGACAGAGATAGTCTAAAATATTGCAGTGACCTGAAGAGTGGAATTGGAAACCATGCATGTAGTTGAATGATATATTTAATGTTAAAGGACCACTGCACAATGAAAAATATATATATATATATTTGTTTGAAAATTTGGGTCTAAAAGCAAAAAAGTCATACAACTAATTTTAAATTACGCAAAATCAATGTGATGCCTCTGCTGGGCCCTATGGTAATCCGTGATACATATGGGGGAAGTTGTATGTGAGAGAGGGGCGTTTACATTTCAGGAGAGCTATGGTTGCAATTAATGATACATGGGGTCTGTTTCTGGTCCAGTAATGGAAAAGGAGTGTGGTGAAAGTTTCAGTGTTATCCAGTTATCTTACCAAAGGCTTGTCATTCTCTCTTTCCCCACACCTCTCTCTACTAATCGCCAAAACACACAATCACCAATTTAACAAACACAAAATGGATTCCTATACTCAGTAGTAGAGTGTTCAAAATTCAGATTTTTCCCAAAAATGTTTATGTCCATGACATACACAGCTGCTAATATAGTTAGTTTGGTACTTGACAAACAAGTGCATTTTTTTTTATTGAACTGCAGTGGTCACTTAGCCAAGATTAATGTTGAAAACGTGAAAGCTAATCATCCTCCAGATGTGGTCTGACTTTGTGGTGTATATTTATCACACACGGTAAAAGGATGTTAAGTTGGCATAAGCAAAGTTAAGCAGGGATACATTGAATTAAGTGGAGAGTTAAAGCATAAAAGAACATTGCTTGCTATATTTTATGTGAAGCTTATTTATCAAGCTTGGATAAACCTTAACTCTGATAAACATACTCCACCAAAAACAAAGGACGTGGGGATATTTACCTCCAATTTTTAACCACACGTATACTCATTTTGATAAATATAACCCACTTTTTTTTGTTACACATTAAAGAAAAATCTTTTAGATCAGTGTCATGCCAGTTATTGGAATTAACATCACATTGTGGTATTCAGCCCAGAAATAAGGTACAGCAAATTAATTAAACCTGTATATTAAAGGGACTAATTTGTTACTATCATACTTCATATAGAGCAAAACTTAGTGACTTTTTCCTCGGTTAAGATATGTTAGTTAATTAGCACTCATGGGAACAAAGATAGTACTATACATATGTAAATGTGAATACATATTGTTAATCTAAATACAGGTCAAAGGTGTACCCTTCATCCTGTCCATAAGACTTACTCAAAATACATATATAGCTTTCAAATTCTTTGAACGGTTGTGTGTGGCAACAGAAATGGTATTTTTTTGTGTGAAAACCACAATGGAATTTCGCAATGGAATTCAACACACATATATTGATATTTTTCAACTTCATAAATGCTGATTTTATTGAGGTTTTGTTCCACAATGTATGTCTGACAAAGCTATATATCCAGTAGACTGTCCCAAGTGCAGGATGGACATTTAGCATAAATGCAAGACTTAAAATGGTGAATCCACCAGTGCTTCACTTTGCAAACACTAACACACTGTTGCATTTTTTTTACAGTTTTATAATTTTGTATTATGTTTTTGTATTCTTGAAACTGTGTTGTAATGCTTCCTAAATTAATTTTTTGTTACAAATTTAGAATGTTTAGAAAGAATAACAACTCAACTACATGCTTTGAAATGTGTATATATGGAAACCATACATATTTGGAACACTCATTTTCTCTTAACTTATTACATAAATATCTGCACAATTTTGTAAAAACATACACAGTCCATTCATTTTTAATTTTTTACATTTGTTTTAAATGTTTTGTTTTTTGAGCTTAGTGGTCTTGTCAGGTGCTGTAGATTGAATGGGTACAAGAGTTTTGCATTTCTGTGTAACTGTGTTTTACTTCACACTAAAGAATATGTTTGAGCAGCAGTTCCACTTGTTTGTTAAAAAAATGTATAGTAATGGAATACAGTTGGAATTTTTGCATTTTACTGCCAAAGATTGATTGACTTCATTGCCAAACATTATAGAGAAAATCCTTTTAAAATGTCAAATCTCTATCTTCTTTATAGACAACATATATATTTCATAAAAGCTACAAATCCATCCATACTTAATGTATTTAAGTCCATACTAGTTCTCCTGAATGAAATCCATTAACAACTAGCTTCAACTTCAAGGGACATCAATGATCATATTGTACTGGAAATAATTATTTAACTTCTCTAAATTTTGCACATTAATATTTATTTTGTACCTGTTAATTTGGATTGCATTGCTATTGATAAAATTGTTCCTCAATCAGATCCCACAACAAAACTATAATGTTAGTGTGTCTTTAGATTTTATGCAATTAGCAAACATGTGAAAAATAAAATTATGTTAATAATAATAATAATAATAAAATAGTGTTCCTAACGAAAAATATAGATTATAGATGATGTTGGGTATTAGTTAAAAAAAATAATATATATATATATATATATATATATATATATGACATTGTCTTGATAAGACGTTTAATGTAGTTTTGAAAGACTTAAAGCGATATGGAAGTTTTCTGGATTCTACTAGGTATATGATATATCTGTGTATCTATTTCCTTTTTGTACTTTATTTTTGTTAAGAAGTGCCCATAAGCTGTGTTTTTACTGCCATTCAAACCAATATTACCTGTTTGGGTCAGCCCTCTGCATCTCACAAAGACACAGACTTTGTAGTATGTATGTGCAGTGTCTCATACTAGCCAATCAATGACCATCTCTTAGCAACAATTCTTCAACATGCACCATAGTCCCTGATAGGCTAGGACACTACTCTGCCCATCCAGCACTACAGCACCTGTGTCTGCATTCACTGGAGTGGGCAGACCCATACAGAGACTATTTGCAATAAAAACAGAGCTCATAAGCACTTCTTAACAACATAAAACATTTAATAGTATAATAGATAAATAGGTATGTTATATACCTAGTAAAAAACAAGAACATTTAATATCCCTTTAAATAGACACTGCAATGGTAAAACAAGTCTTGTCTCTTTCAAAAGTATATGATGCATCTAGCATTAGGATAACCATCTGAGCCAAATTATACAAACCTTTGAATTCTAATTATTTAATTTCACTCTGCTCATCTCCAAATGGCTTCCATGTTGATCTCTTTCCCTGCAATTTTTTGTATATATAAAGGAATTTACAGATAATGTGCTGCCCTTTTAGGACTGAGAAGCAGTATATATGGCCTCTAAAGTGAAACAGGTTACCTATTACTGCTACAAAACACTATTCAGCATGATGAAATGCCCAGTATCAAACTGATAACACTGCATTATGTTTCATTCACCTGCACAGAGACTAACATTATGGTTATTGTGTGTGTTATCCTGCTTCTCAGCATATTGAACTATTAGATAAATGTCTATGCTATGACAAAAAATTCCATTCTTTCTTCCTTTACAAATTCAAGTGATGTATGAATGAAGAAAACAATAACACTTGTAAAGTAGACAAAGCAATGAGAAAAACATAACATTTGACAGCATAAAAATCACCTGGGTCCTCTAGCCACTTCAGTTTTCAGTATAGTGAAATCCTTATATACATGAACCTGGCTGATTTATGGTTTACATTTTATATTTAATATGACTTTTATATTCAGATGAGCTAATCCATTACATCTTACAGTGTTCTCTATTATAACATGTCATATAAAGGACCACTGGCTGATTGTCTCCACCCCTTATGTTGTCATCAAGGGGTGGGAACAACTCTGACTGGGAGACAATTCCATAGGTCAGACACAAGCATGTGTCCTTTATAGGCTAACACTCCTACAATCAAGGAAAACATTTTATCCTTTCTAAATATAAGCTTATGTCTGACCACTTAAGAATGCTTCCATATCACATTTGGTTCCACCCCTTGATGACCCTATTAGTGGTGGAGATAAGAAGCTTGACTAGAGATTTCCAAGTTCATTGTTGAAGCTTTAATATTTAATATTAAATATTGCTTTTATAAATAATTGAATGACATTTTTTTTATTAATTTCCAAATCCAAACATATAGCTGTTATTAGGGCATTAGAGTGATCATTTAACCAGACAACAGCATTTATTTAATATGCTGTACCATTGGCCAATAATGAATTTCAATTCATTTTTGTAAGATAAACGTATTGCTATTAGTCTATGATCTGTTTATCATTATTTACAACTATGCCTGAGAGGATACGTTGTCAACTGCTTACCTATTAACATTTAAGATTAATGATGGGATTAGAAGCCTATTGAAGTCTCTATGTTTTAGTTCAGTGGTAGACAACTTAGTGCTATGCGAGACCATCTATAGTCTGTGATTAAAATATCTATCTGCTTCAACACAGCTTGGTTAGTCAGAATGAATTAAACATAATAATCAAATCTCATAAAGCAGAGAGAACAAAAGCATGAAAGTAGAGAGATCCAAAAACCCTGGACTTGTTTGTGACCACTGTTGTAGTTTATTTGACCGGCAGTACAGTTTATTTGAGCAGTAGTATGGTGATACCATAGGATCATAGATTTGCTTGGTAGGTACCATCCAAAAGCCCCATCTAGTCTTTCCATACTTTTATACATATAACAAATATTTGGTTTCATAAATCCTTGGGTTAATATTATGCATAGTCCATGCAGTATTACATTTACTTGGTTTGTCTCTACCATCTACCACTTTTCTACTATTTTTTCTGTAAAGTAGAGCTTAATAATTACTCTACTATAATTTTCTACTCTTTAACTTCTAATCATAACCCCCTGTTCTTGTATTTCTTTTTTCAACTGTAAAACCTTGATATATTTGAAGCTATCAGGTCATCTATTTCCCTTCTGTCCTCCATTTATACATTTAAAGGTCATGTAATCTTTTCTCAATAATAACCTACTCACTGTCTGTTTTTTCACAAACAACATGGATCTGCTGCTTTAGAAAATCACAAATTTTATTTTTATTAAATGAGTAAAAATAGCAGTCCTATTTTACACAATCCCCATTTTCGAAAAAATAAAGCTTACCGTAAAAAAATATAGTTTTGGTTTCTTAACATTGCAAATGACGAAAAACGAAGTGCAAAGGATCAAGTAGAGGCGTCTCAAAGAACTCAAGCTATAACCAAAAAGAAAATATGTAAAAATGCCTTTGCCCGTCTTAATGCTGGACCAAAGCTCAATGTATGTAGGTATATGCACATTGTATAAGTATGGCGAAATGTTGCTGACAATCTTGCAATACTGAACTGTTACTTAATAAAACCAAACACATATGATTATTCTTGTTTTGCCTCGCGCTCTATATTAAATGACTGTGTGGGTTCTATCAGTGCTGGATTTAATACTAATGCAGTATTTTTCAACATGGATTCTGCATGGTACAAAATTTCCGCCATTTTGTCAAGCTGTGTTGACCAGACTAAGTGGAAAATAGAGAGGTTCTTTAGAATTGTACCATAGTTTATAGTGTCCTATAACAAAACTGCTATCTAAAATTGGTTGAAAACCAATGCAGAACAGTATTATAATGCTAAATCAGCACTGATGGGGCCTAACCAACATTAAAATGTAATTTATAGTGACATCACTTTTCCAGCTGTTTTCCTTGTTCTTTATGTTTTTTTTATTTGTGATAAATTAATTATACCACTATTAGAAACCAAAGTTTCTTTCCATGGTAATGTGCTATTATCTACAGAACAGTCACTTGGGTTGGAATAACACACTATATAATAAACTACTTATTTGTTCCCATCACTGGACTTGCTATCAAGGCAGCAATGAGAGACACAATATGTTTCTACTGCAAGAAGAGTTTAATGGGGTGGACTTGTGACCTGAGGAACAAAAAATAAACTATACTGGAAACATGAAAGCTTCTTACTGCTCTCACACTGAAACCAAAGCTGATTTACCTGCACAGGTTGCTTTAAATTTTATAGACTGAAATAAAAAAACTGTAATTAATCTAGAGCAATATCTGTATGGTCAGTAAAGCTGCACTTTGTGTATTTCTTAACAGCTTCAGATCTGTCACTTTTAATTTGTACCATAAGAATAAAGAATTGTTTGACATGAAAACCAAAGGTGAATTTTTCTGGGAATTTTATTACAAATAATTTTAGATTTTTTTTATAAAGGCAAGCAGTCTATATCACTGATTTTGTTTTAATTATTCAATTTGATTATCACACACAATTAATATTAGGCATCCATATCTGATAACTGTGCAAACAGAATAACACTGATTGAATGCTGCTTGCCCAATCGGAAACAGGACTTCAATGCACAGGACTCTGGGAAGGTGAGTACTATCAAGCATGAACTTCCAACTCATCTGATTCACAGCAGCACTTACAGCCTCATTAAATTCAAAGCCAGTAAATCCAACTTGACGCACATAACGGTTGCAGGGTTGAAATTTGGCCTACTTGCGTTGCTATTAAACTGTAAAGGGCTACAAACGAGAGACCCAAATTGTAGCTAGTTCATAGAAAGTTGAATTTGCGGCCCTGCATACAATCTATTAGTGTAGACCGTAGTTACGGGTTTCGGCGGAGCCAATAGAAAAAGAGATCGTTAGCGTTACGTCACTGAAAAAGGGGAGGGTAGATTTCAAAGTCCTACGGGCTTCAATTACAGTTTGCAATCGGACCCGAAGTCCATAAATAATGCAATATTAATAAAGCAGTAAATATGATATTCTATTACATGCAAGTTACAGTATACGTCATAACACATTGATTGCAGGGATCAATATAACACAAAATACGATTTGCGGGCTTGAGAATGTTGTGCTATTAATTCTGAGACCTAACATCACTTTTCATTATAATCCATGTACAGTAGTGTGTTTTTATTTGATTACGAAGTGCTACATATTGGACTTTACCCCCCCTTGCGCGTCCTCTCAAGCACATGTAGGCCTTTGGGCTCTGTTTGCAATTTAATAGCTGAATTGAACAAGAAGCGGTTACGGGCATGACAGATCAAAAGATTTACGTGGGCGAAGTTCAACATTGCTCAGCACGTAACCATTTTTTGGTCGTCCTGCGTGTTAACACGCAAGTCTTCTGCGAGCTACTGTGCAAGGCTAATTTAATAGCCGTAACACGTAAAATTGGAGTTATGGGCTACATTCTACAAAGTAGCCCCAATTTAATAGGGCTGATAGAGAAACAAAGGAGTAGCCCTCATAAAAGAAGCAGTGGACCAAGAAAGTAGAGAACATAAAACTCCTTTATTGAAACATCCATTAAAACCATAAAAATCACTGGTTTATCAGGAGGTTTCTAGCACAGGGGTGGGCAAGTTCGGTCCTGGAGGGCCACACACATGCCTGGATTTGATGATATCGCTGCTGCACACAGGTGAGTCAATCACTTCTATGTATGGCCCTCCAGGACAGAACTTGCCCACCCCTGGTCCAGCAGCTTGACTTAATGCTTCCTCAGCCAGGGTGATACCATCTGATGGGTTTTATTTCTCTAAGAGAACTTTGTGAAAGATGATTAAGGCAGGTAATCTAGCAGTATAAATACCCCTGTGTAATTAAGAAAATAACTAAACAAATGAGCAATCTTTAAATTAACCCTTTATCTCCTAAAAACGCCTTGATAGGGAAACGTATAACACATGAGAATGTAAAGAGATGAAAGAAAAACATAAACAAAAGACATGAACTAACTTGAATCACAAAATAATAATAAGAAACATTTATTTACAGATTTTAAATTATATGAATCTCAGTATCTGTGTTCATAGGTAGATAACTCATGAGTCTATAAACTGACATCTGCAGATGTATATATTTATTATTTCAGGAAGGGCCAACTTAAGTCAAAACATTTTTCAATTTCATGCATCCTTAGCATTCTGCGTTACCCCTGCAAATAATTTTTTTATGACATCATATATTTCAGGAAGGGACAATTTATGTCAGCAAATTTTGAAATTTCCCCCTGCAAAGATTTTTCTTATTACATCATTCTTTGCATCATATATGACTTTAGGTTATATCATTTTTGACATCACATATTATATGACTAATGACATCAGCTATGAAATCATTGAATACATCATATATAATATGAAAACTTACATCATCAATGGTATTAATGATGACATCACAACAGACCCCCTTTAATAAAAGGCCTTTAGTCAAGCCTGTATATAATGTAGTTTTAAAAATGGTATCTTTAAGCAAAATAGATCAGTTCATCAGAATGTGAGACCTCTGATGTGGATGAATAACTTAAAGAATTTAATCAACAACCAAAAGAATGGATTCACCAACATAGGACTGTTTTTAAAGTTGACAAAATGGGCCCCTTAACAAAAGCTAAACAAGTAAATGTATATGGAAATGGTTTTTTAGACAGGGAACAAGGTCAAATCAAGAATCAAGCTACCAATTTGGAACTAAAAGGTTAAAAGGGAAGATGGTGAGAGCCATTAATTTCTCTAATAGTACTGGGGATTGATAATTTGACACATGACCTAGCATGACCCATTCAGGGGCTTAACATAAAATAATGAAACAAACACAATATTGGAGGTACAAATGGCCACAGCGTATATTGAATAAAAAACAACATGAAGAAACAATAATGGGTGTATTTTTTATTATATATATACCAACGTCTTTATATATATATATATATATATATATATATATATATATATATATATATAGCACCTTTTTTTTAACAATAAATCTCATAACAATAAATCTTAACATGCTACCCTATGGGGCTGAAGGGTGAGAACCTCCAGGATGGCTGACCACAGAGTGAGGAAATGTCATCCCCGGGCACCATGGGGCACGCCATTCCACCAGCTACCAATAGCCACCAGGTTCTGGTGGGTCAAGGGGCTTCTCCCGCTGAGCCCAAGACCCAGCATGACCCATTCTGTGCCTCACAGAAAACAATGAAACAAAAAATAATATTGGACATACAACGGGCTAGAGTGTTTATTGAATAAAATATATGAAAAAACAACAATGGAAGGAGGAGCCCGGCCATTGGCAGCAACCCGATACCCTAAGCTCACACCCAGGGCCCCACTGTTCAGACACTAAGACCAACCCTTTTACCAATGGCCCAGGTAACTCCCCCCATCAACCATAGGGCAGCCAAGAAATACCTCAAGCAGTTGCGCTCCCCCCAAGTGACATTGCCCACTGCAGCCCTTCTTTAAACTCGCACATCATGAGCGCCAAACTAATTTCTATTAAGCGACTGTCTGGCAGAAGCATAACATCTGCATCTTTATTGTCAAACTCATGATGGCGAAGAGCCACTAATCCCAGCTTTGTAATGAAACTCGCAAGGAGCTTGTAAACTTTCTGACGCGCCTTATCCAAATTTGTAGAGTTTCTGGAGCTTTTCTATACTCGTCTCCTAATCATTTCTGACCAAACTATAGCCATTCTTGGAAACCTAGCCTTCCATTCAGAAATGTCCTTCTTCATATCCCATATCAATCTTTTAATAGGATCCACTCCGAAATTGTTGACCCCAGCATGGATCAGCATAATACTTGGGCTTCCAAAAGTGGTGGGTATATGTAGCTATTAGTCCACTCACCTGCGAACAGTGTATTCCTCAAATTCTGAACCACCTCACCTGCATGTCTTCACTTGGCACGCCCAGCTGCAGATCGTCTTGTATAACTGCAGTGAATCGTTGAGCCCAATACATGTATGAGTGCCCAAAAACTCGGAGCTTTGATTCCCATCTTCCAATTTTCTTTACAACCTCATCTGGAGGCTGAACCAATGTGAAACGAATGGGTTCCAAAATTGGCCTGCTCAGAACCCAGCCATCTTAATCAAATTTTCAAAAACTTTGAGAATTGGATGCGAGCAAGTGTAAGCCCATTTTCAGGAATTAGCAACGGACCAGGAAAACCCGGACATTGCAGCAAAAGTTGTGAGAGTGATGTTTGGTTTTAGAATTAATAGCACAACATTCTCCAGCTCACAAATCGGCAAAAATAAATACTTTATTTTGTGTTCAATTCTCGTCATAAAGTCCTATGTGCTTCAACCTCCAAGCCAGTAGGTCTTTGGAATCCAACCTCCATCTTTCATTGAAGTCCTATGGGCTTGAATAACGAATTACGGACTTGGAGGTCAATTAAGCCCGTAGGACTTTGGACAGAAATTAAACATGAAATAAAGTATTTGATTTTATCGATGTGCAAGCTTGAGAATGTTGTGCTTTTATTGCTAATGTCACCCATTAAGTTCCCCATTATTTACAGTGCTTGACAGTGCTGTATTTAATTTATATTTGCATTTACAGTGCTCTGAGTTTGCGGACTTGAAACAAAAGTTACGGGCTTGCGGCCGCGATCATGTTCAACCACGCTAATGCTTACTGCCTATAGCATGGTTTGCTACTAACTTACGCGCCTGGCCAATTAAATAGGCAAGTTAAAGTAGAGCTACTGGAGCAAGTAGCCCAAAAGTAGCAAATCAGAAAGTTACTTGCAAGTAACTGCCACAAATTGAATGAGGACCTTAGTCAGGTCCTTTAACCCAGTTAGCTTAAAAAAAGAAGCTAACACTGTTACCTGATGTCCCACCGATGCTGCTGAATTGCCATCATCCTTGCATTTTAGCAGGAACTGAATATTCCCAACGTTTTTTGTTCAGCATCCGCACCACCTGCCAAAGCCACCATCTTTTTCCACCTGTCACAAACTTTTTTGTATGCATTCCAGGATCCAAATATCTTCTTATTAATCTTCTTATTAATAAAGCTATCTCTCTGCTGAAAGCTCCCAGAGTTGGTGAGGGATACTCTCGACTTCCACTCTTGCCTCCAGAGTCAGTGACTTGAAGCTCTCCCAATGGAAATGAGAGAGTGCATCAACACTTCCGTTCATGGTCCCAGGAGCATGTATAACTCTACATCAAATGTTCAAACACAGGCAGCCCAATACAAATGTACTACAGGTATAGTCGATGCCGCCGTGTTATTTATTGCATGTAAAAAAGACAATCTGACGGTCTCTTAAGTTATCCCCCGATAGAAACAATGAGGCCACTATGGGCAACATTTGCAGAAAGGCCAAGTTTTTTGTTAGGTATGCAAACCATAGACCAAACCATAGACCTCCAAAAAACACCTAAACAATGAGCCCAGACGCATCTGTATACAGCTCTACGATGATGTTAGACAGCTTTCGCATGTGTATGAGAGTTCTCTCATTGAAAGTGCTCAGGAAGGTAAGCCAAACCTTGACAACATTCCTCATTGTAGTTGGTACCCCAATTAAATGATGGGGTCGTTTTATGCCAACCGTTGTCAGAGCCAGCCTTCTACTGAATATTCTGCCCATTAGAATTAACCAGCATGCAAAATTTAGCTTGCCTAAGACAGATTGAAGTCGACAGAGGGTAACCCTCATAGCAACTAAGCTGCTGGCGCTTTTGTTATCATTTTACCGTAGGGTCCTGCTAAGGTAACTCAGAAGTACATCAACCAAGTTAACCTCCTGAAGATTCTGACCACCTGCAGTCTCACCTGAGTCGAAGATGGTGGGCCTTGTTCTTAAACCTTGTCCTCCTTCTTTGTGATCCGGACAAGACCTCTCATGCCTGGTTTTTCTCTCCTAAATTTGCCTCTGTCAGAGCACAGTACAGGCAAAGCTGCAGTGACACAATCTTCAGCTACGGATCTTGATATAACCCTAGTACGCCTGGGAAGGCAAGAAGAACTATTACTAGTCTGCTTCTGCCTGTGCAAAGGGTACATGTGCACATGATCTTCTTCCAGGGAAGAATCACTATCCACTATCACAGATTCTGTGGGATTTTAAAAGTCCAATAGACCACAGCCCCTAACCTCATGCCAGTTGTAAGGTCAAGGACTGCAGAGGTAGTACCCATTTCTGTTGTCTGGAACTCCCCCTGCATTGCCATTTGGACACCTAGTCTCGTACTGTCACCTGTTTGTCCATCACCAGCCGTCACAGTTTTATCTTTTTTTGTGATTCTTAGTGAAAGAGAGAGGACTGTACCTTGACATAACCTTCCTTACTCTGACTGGGCATGCTTTTCATCTCACATCAGTGTCTGCTTAGCTCCCATTCACCATCTGGCTATCCTGCAGCCTCATCTCTTTCTCAAACTACATTCGTCTTCCTCTGAATAATGACTTTCTAGAGTTATGCTCCACAACATTTTGGCGCTCTCCCTTTAGGATAGCAACATTTTTATCACTAATGAAGACCAATGAACTCTCCAATCAAGTAAGGGACAATGTTGTCGAGAAGTACAAGTCAGGGTTAGGTTATAAAAAAACTATCCAATTCTTTGATGATCCCCAGGAGCACCATCAAATCTACCATATTCAAATGGAAAGAACATGGCACAACAGCAAACCTGCCAAGAAACGTCCACCCACTAAAACTCACGGACCGGGCAAGGGGGGCATTAATCAGAGAGGCAGCACAGAGACCTAAGGTAACCCTGGAGGAGCTGCAGAGTTCCACAGCAAAGACTGGAGTATCTGTACATAGGACAACAATAAGCCCACGCTCCATAGAGCCAGGTATCTCTTGGCTGCACTATAGAGTCGCCAGAAGAAAGCCATTACTTTCAGCAAAAAACAAAATTGCACATTTTGATTTTGTGAAAAGGCATGTGGGAGGTGCTCTGGTCTGATGAGACTAAAATTGAACTTCGGCCATCAAAGAAAACGCTATATCTGGCGCAAACCTAACACATCACATCACCCAAAGAACACCATCACAGTGAAACATGGTGGTGGCAGCATCATGCTGTGGGGATATTTTTCAGCAGCTGGGAATGAGAAACTGGTCAGAGTTGAGGGAAAGATGGATGGTGCTAAATACAGGGATATTCTTGAGCAAAACCTGTACTACTCTGTGCTTGATTTGAGGCTAGGACAGAGGTTCACCTTCCAGCAGGACAATGACCACAAACAAACTGCTAAAGCAACACTTGAGTGGTTTAACGAGAAACATGTAAATGTGTTGGAATAGCCTAGTGAAAGCCCAAACCTCAATCCAATAGAAATATGTGGTCAGACTTAAAGATTGCTGTTCACAAGTGCAAACCATTCAACTTGAAGGAGCTGGAGCAGCTTTGCAAGGAGAAATTGGCAAAAATCCCAGTAGTAAGATGTGGCAAGCTCATAGAGACTTATCCAAAGCAACTTAAAGAATGATTTTAGAGAACTAGGTAATAAGCTGAAGGCAAGAACCTCCAAGGTAGTATTTTTTGAGATACTACCAGTGCCACATGCTAGCCTAGGGAGGCCAAAGGAACTTAGGGAGGTTAATGAGTGGCTAAAGATGTGGTGCACTAAAGAGGGGTTTAGGTTTTTAGAGCACTGGGCTGACTTCTCACTTCGGTACAATCTCTACAGGAGGGATTTATTGCACCTTAATGATGAGGGAGATGTTGTGCTAGGGGATAGGATGGTAGAAAGGCTGGAGGAGTTTTTAAACTAGTAGGTGGGGGGAGGGACTAGATATAAGTAATGGGGTAGAAAGTGTAGAGGGTATAAGGGATAAATTAACAACTCATAGGGGAGGATATGGGGGAGGGTTGGTATAGTCAATACGGAGGTAGTACTAAGTAACTCAAGTACAGTGGCAGGCACTTCAGAACTACAGACTTATAACATAAGGTGTATGCTTGCTAATGCCAGAAGCTTGCCAGGAAAAATGGGAGAGTTAGAATTATTAGCAATTAATGAAAAATGGGATTTAATAGGCATTACAGAAACGTGGCGGGTTGAATCTCATGACTGGACTGTTAATCTGGATGGTTATAGCCTATTTAGGAAAGATATAGGCAATAGTAAACGAGGAGTAGGAATTTGTCTGTATGTTAAGCCTGAATTTAAGCCTATAGTCAGAGAAGATATTTATAATGGACCTAGTGATAAAGTTTTTTTTTTTTTTTTTTTTTTTAATCAAAAGTAGACAATTACAATATAAATATATAAAACAGAATACACAGCAAAAAAAAAACGACAAAAGAAAAAGACAAGACATACATTTACAATACATATTGTGGACTTATACCAGAAATTATAATTTCTGGGAGCTAAGTCCCAGAGATATTAAAACTTAGATCATAACCGAGAAAGATCTTTATTTTGATCCCAAATTTTCCATTTATAACATTTTATTTTTATAAGACCTTGCTCTTGAAGAGATTTTTCAAGATTTCTGTTTCTATCTACCATATATGCGATTTCACCCCAAGAGGGAACGGAAGATTGACCCCATCTCCTTGCTATCAACAGTTTAGATGCCATGAATATCTGAAGTAAAAACGCAATTACGTCCAGAGCAAGCTGATTCGAATAAATGTGAAATAAAACATTTTCTACAGAAATGGTAATGCCCAAAATATTCCTAATATGCCCAAAACAAGTTTCCCAAAATTGTTGAATTATCGGGCAACTCCACCATATATGGGCATGTGAACCCACCAAACCACAGTTCCTCCAACAAAACTTCAGATTATCTTTTTTAGTAATCTGAGCCATTTTTGTTGGAACATAATACCATTGAGTACTTAATTTAAAGTGTAGCTCTCTGTATGATGTATTTTTAATTATTTGATCTGTGAGAATAAATGAATCGGACCATTCTTCTTCTGACCAAGAGAGATTAAAAGAATGTTGCCAAATTTTAGATTTATTAAAAGGGCATTTATCCATTTCCTCCCGCAAGATGTTATAACAATTAGATATTAAGTGCTTTCTATCTTCTAGAATCATTAGTTTTTCAAAAGAAGTTAAAGATCTAACTTTAAAACTAGAATAGATTGAATCTCTGAACGCAGCCAGAAGTCTATTATATTCAAGCCAACTTTTATGAGGAAGCCCAAATTTTTCCTTCAAGTCTTCAAAAGAAGCCCAAGAGTTGCCAATATATAAGTCTCTCAAACAACAAATGCCAAATGCTCTCCATCCACCCAAAAATGATAAGTTCAATTCTCTCTCTAATAATAAAATCGGAAGGGTAGGGCTAGGAAAAGGCATTAATTGAGATCTCAATTTATGTTTATCCCAAAATTCAAGTATTTCACGAACAATATCAGAACCATCTAAAAAAAGTTATTTTTTTAACTCCTTCCTAAACATCAACCAGCCTAAAGAATCCTTAACTACTGAACATCTTTCAACCTGCAGCCAACCTGCCACTTTCAAACTTTCTATACATTTGACTGCATGTGAGAACATTGTAGCATCATGATAGGTCTGAATCATTGGGTATGCTAGTCCCCCTTTCCTAAATGTTCTGGAAATTATAACTTTCTTTATTCTGTTGTTTTTCCCCTGAAAGATAAATTTGTCTATTATTTGTTGAAAATGTACTATAAAAGTTTTGGATAAAGGTATAGGAATAGATCTAAATATATAGCTTAATCTTGGAAGAAGCGACATTTTGGCTGCTGCTATTCTAGCTGTTAAAGTTAAATTCAAAGGTCTCCAAGAGGAAACAATTTTCGTAAGTTTATTTAATAGCTCCTTATAGTTGTTTTTAATTATTAACTGGATAGAATTATAAAATATGATTCCCATATGAGTTATGGTATTAGAATGCCAATTATACTGGTAGATGGATTTCAAGTAATCTTTTTCCGGACTGGCTAAATTAAGAGATAATACCTGTGACTTGGAGATATTAATTTTATAGTTAGAGGCTTTAGAATATTTATCTATTATTACATGCAAAGTTTTCAAAGAGTCAATGGGGTTAGACACAAACACAACCGCATCATCGGCATACAGCATTATTTTAAGCTGTATCCCAACTGTAATTCCATGAATAGAGGGGTTATCTCTTATAGAAACCACCATGGGCTCCATTATCAATGCAAAGATTATCGGAGAAAGGGGACACCCCTGTCTCGTTCCATTAGTAACTGCAAATCTCTGCGTTTTAAACCCATTTCCAATGACCGAAGCGGATGGGGAAGAGTACAATGCTCCAATGAACTTAGACCCAAAAGAGCCAAGGCCATATTTCTGGAGTACACACCTGATAAAATCCCATCCGACCCGGTCAAAGGCCTTCTCTGCGTCCATTGATAGAAACACTGTTGGGAGAAGTTTGTGTTTAGAATATGAAATCAAATCCAACATGCGTCTGGTGTTGTCAGAGCCCAAACGTCCCCGTACAAATCCAGTTTGATCTATTGATACAAGTTTGTGAATAACCTCACTCAATCTATCCGCCAGCATTTTAGCATACATTTTTACATCAACGTTCAAAAGTGAAATGGGGCGGAAGTCTTTACATTCCAATATACCTGTGTCTTTTTTTGGTATAGTGATAATCAGAGCCTCTGGCATTTCTGAAGGAATATGTCCCTTTCTTTTAATCTCATTGAAAAGATTTTTTAAATGGGGGACTAGGGTTGTTACCAAAGACCTATAGTAATGATTTCCAAAACCATCTGGGCCTGGGGCCGTACCCAACTTCAATTTAGAAATAACGTCACAAATCTCTTTTTCAGAAAAATCATTATTTAGTGTTAAAACTTCCTCTGGTGAAACTTGCGGAAAATCTATTTCATTCAAAAAATGTTGAATGACCTCCAGAGATGGCTTCTGAAAAGAAGGATCCAATTCCAAATTATATAACCTAGAATAATACTGTTCAAATGCTTCTGCTATCTGGACAGGGTTATTAAGATAGGTTCCATTGTGATAAATATAATCAACCCTTTTTTTAGTAGCATGAGATCTAAGTTTATTTGCTAAGATTTTACTTGGTTTACTCCCATAATGGTAATTTTTTTGTTGTAAAAGCCATATAGACTTATCAGTTCTCATCTGATTAATGGATTTTATCTGTAATTGGATTTTTTTAATCAACATCGAGTCAGAAGCATTAGGATTAATTTTATTTCTTAGTTCCAGATTATATAATTGGATATATAATTCTCTCAAAGGAGTTCCTCTTTCTCTTTTCCTTTGACTTTGCAATTTAATCAGGATCCCTCTTATAAAAGCCTTATGTGTGTTCCAAAGTGTAATGTTAGATTCTACTGAAGCCGAGTTTACTTGATAAAAGAAATCAATTTCTTTTTTAAGATAATCCCGACTTGTCTCTGAATCAATGAGTGAGGAATCAAGTCTCCAAGATTTGGAGTTAATGGAAGAATTTTTCGAAAACAATTCCAAGTTAACTAGAGCTTGATCCGACCACACTCTTGGCCCAATATCAACTCTCAAAGTTCTTTTAAGTGTATTGATATCAACAAAAAAATAATCTAACCTAGAATATGTATGATGTCTTGGAGAAAAACAAGTAAAATCCTTTTCATTGGTGTGCAGTACTCTCCAAACATCAATTAAATGATATTTTGTCATCAGAGAAATAAACTGTTTTGTCAATCTTATAACTGATGAGTCTGGAGGTGAACGATTTTCAGATTTTCTATCTTTAGTTGGGTCTGAGAGCATATTGAAGTCTCCACAAACGATAAGAGATCCCTGTATCAGTTTATTAAACTTTTTTATGATTTTACTAAGAAATTTAATTTGGGATCTATTCGGCACGTATACATTCAATATTGAGTATTTTTGGTGGTTAATTGTGCCTATCCATATTATATAACGACCCTCCTGATCTATTTCCACAAATTCCTCTGTGACCATAAGTTTGTTACTAAAAAAAATTGAGGTACCCCTTGCCTTTTTCTTATACATTGAATTGTATGCGACTTTATAATGTGTATTAAAACATTTAATTGGAGCTCCCTGCCAATGAGTCTCCTGCAAGCAGATTATATCTGCTTTTTGCTGCAGAAAGCTCTTTAGAAAAAAACTGTGTTTAGCTGGATGATTCAGTCCCTGAACATTTTGCGTTACTATCTTTAATGACATGCTGTTAGTATCACAGTAGAAATGATGGTCAGTCCCCGTTCCCCTGAAATAAATTTAATTCCAGTCCACAAATACAAATATACACCAATACATAAACCAAACATAAAACATTCATCCCTCCTCAACTCATTGAGGCATATCGGGAGGCAGTCCTCCTTGAAGAGGAAGAGTCCCTCCTGTGATGCAACAATGTCAGATAAATACATCTGAAAGCCTTAGCAGAAGCTCTATTGTACCCTCTATCTGTTTTTTATTACTATCTTGGGTGTCCAAGCTTTAAATCCTACTCTAGATGTTTATATTATTCCCTTTAATTGGAGAGAATTTCAAACAGAACTCTCCCTTTAAATTCCCTACTCCAGTTGTGAACCCCTTCCCTTATAGCAATCAACTACTGAATTGTATTTTGCTCACTAATTTATAAAAGTAAATTTTCTTAGTGTCATTATTAAATACTAATATATTTTTACCCATTATCTAGGTTAGTGTTTTCTTTATTGTTTCCCCCGTGTTAATAATAAAAAAAGTGAAAATATATATTCACATCTAAAAAATTACCCAACAGCTAGTGAGTTTATATTTCCCGTAGTAAAACAGTAATTAAAAAATATTAATCAAAACATGGTGTATTTTCCCCATTATCTAAATGCATTAAAGTGTACCATCTGTATGTTACTTCTAAATTAGCAGCAAAAAAATACCATTCAATTTTTTTCCCTTTTTTTTTTTTTTCCCTTTTTCTATCAAAATAATACATATACACTACTCTTTACAAATTTTATTTGATTGAAGACAATCTAATATTTATATTCCAATACATATTTAAATAACCACTGTGAACCAACCTATAATTACTGACTTTTATTTAATTTTGTCAGGAAATTTTCCCCTTCCAAAGTGTCATTAATAATGTATCTGTGATTCTCATACCAAAAAAATAAATTTTGGGGGATTTCCCCATCTATAGGAAATCTGTTTGTCTCTCAAAACTTTAGTCACAAATTGAAGTTTCTTACATTGAAATAAAATTTCTCCTGTCAAATCTGGGAATATTTTAAGATTTTCATATGGACTCTCAAAACATTTTTTATTAAATGAAGCTTTTAGTATTGCTTCTCTATAGGACATATGATGCAGTTTTACAATTACATCCCTAGCAATTTCTTTGCCCATGTTAGGTGGAGGAGGAATTCGGTATAATCTCTCTATAGGCTTCTCGCTCTGGCGCTCCACTAAGCTTAACAGAAAGGCTTCCACAAATTGATGGAGGTCTTTAAAGGTAACAGACTCTGATATACCACGGATTCTAATATTATATCGTCTTTCAGCTTCCGCTAATCTGAGATTTTGGCTCTTTAGCGTCTGGATCTCCTCTTTAAGTCCAGTTATCTCTCTCTTTAATTCATCATTATTCTTCAAAATAACCTCTTGAATCTGTTCTACATTTTCTGTTCTATCTGTTAATGTTTTTATATTCTTAGCATTATTTTTAATTTCGCCTATCAATTCTTCCCTGATGGATATCTGAAACTCCATTAAAAGTGCTGTCATAGTTTTCTTTAACGCTGAAGCTGTTAGAGGTTCTTCAGGAGTGGTCTCTCTCACAGATTCATCTCCTATAATAACCTCAGCTTCTATAGGAGTTTCAGAAAAGTCTAACGTGGACTGAGAGAGTGAATATGATTCTCTCTTGTCCTGTCTATTCTCTTTATCTACAGAAGAGAGAAAACTAGCTATAGCTTTTGAACTATTGTTTTGTAATGTTTTTTTAGAGCCTTTACCCCTAGGGGCTTGTTGTTCTTTAGACCTTTGCATAGATACCACAGGGCTATATCAAAAACCAAAGGAAAGAGAGAAGAGAAATGGGAGAATATGAGTGTATAAAAAATTATATACAGATAGTCCACTTTGTAACTTGCTCTTCTTTGCTGAACGGTTTTAAATACGAAACGGCATATATAATATATCTTGCTTGCAGAGTCGCTTTTCTCCCATCAAGTTCTCCCCAGCCTCATGAGACCGATGGGAAATGTCACAATAGGTGTAACTTGGACAATGTTGGATAATAAGACCCAATGGGCCTATTTATATGGGCTAAAAAATTCCCATCTTATTCTTCAAAGCCCATCATATGGGGGACACTTCACAGCAGCTTTCTTATTTTCCTCCACTTCTATCATTCAAATTGGCCCTCACATGCGGGTGTTATATTCTGGGAGTAATTGCAGCAGAAGCAATACAAACATGCACTCGCCCTCCGCAACGTCAGACTTTCATAGCAACAGGGCGTTGGCAGCGTTCCCTGCTGCGGGATAGATTAACCTGAAGCCAGTCCCCACAGTGTTAAAAAGGGAGTAAACCCCCTCTCATGAGACCGATGGGAAATGTCACAATAGGTGTAACTTGGACAATGTTGGATAATAAGACCCAATGGGCCTATTTATATGGGCTAAAAAATTCCCATCTTATTCTTCAAAGCCCATCATATGGGGGACACTTCACAGCAGCTTTCTTATTTTCCTCCACTTCTATCATTCAAATTGGCTCTCACATGCAGGTGTTATATTCTGGGAGTAATTGCAGCAGAAGCAATACAAACATGCACTCACCCTCTGCAACGTCAGACTTTCATAGCAACAGGGCGTTGGCAGCGTTACCTGCTGCGGGATAGATTAACCTGAAGCCAGTCCCCACAATGGTTATAAGGGAGTAAACCCCCTCTCAGCGGCAAATGCTCACCAGCCCCCGGTGCCCAGTAGAATACATCAGCACGGCACACTGGCTTCCCTCACCTGGGGCATAACACAAGCTCACGTTCACCTTATGGTTTGAAGTCTCCTTTAACTGGCTCCTCTCACGAACCACCCCGGATATTCTCCTCACAGGCTCAGTCAGTTTCCACCAGCACTTTAGGCCGCTATGCCCCAGTAGTGTGGTTCAGATATCCATAAACTTTGTTTTGGACCTGGCCTCAGGCGGTCAGCCTCAAAGAGTTGTTGCGTCGGGGTTCAGGCCTATTAGGCCGTTGTATAGCATGTTTGAGATACACAGCTTGGACAGCCTTAACGACACTCTAGCAGAGCTTCGGCGATGTTTGCCCGGCTAGTCCCACATACAGACTAACCCCTTCCTGGGCGTGGCCCCGCAATGGACCTAGTGATAAAGTTGAATGTTTGTGGGTAGAGTTAAATAGCGGAGCAGCAAATTCCAAAAGAATATTAGTAGGAGTATGCTATAAACCCCCAAATATAGCTGAAAGTGAGGAAATACAGTTATTGTTACAGATTGGAAATGCAGCTAAGCATGGGCAAGTTTTAATAATGGGAGATTTTAATTACCCTGAAATAAACTGGATAAATGAGACTAGCAGTTCATCTAAGGGGAGCAGGTTCTTGAGTACACTCAGGGATCATTAGCTGGCCCAGGTTATACAAGATCCTACTAAAAATAGATTTAGTCATCATAAATAATATTGATATAGTATCAAATGTTGGAATAGGGCAACCTTTGGGAAACAGTGATCACAACACAGTCTCATTTGAGATTGAATTAAAAAAACAAAACTGTAAGGGGCCAACAAAAACTCTTAATTTTAAAAGGGCAGATTTTAACGGTCTAAGGGCATCAATACAAAGTATAGACTTGGATAGATAACTGATAGGTAAAAATACTGAACATAAATGGACAACATTTAAATCCTTACTAAATATACCAACACATCGGCATATACTGTGTGGGAATAAAAGTAAAAGGAGTAAATCCCATCCAATGTGGCTTAACAATGATTTAAAGATCAAGATACGGAGTAAAAACAGGCATTTAAATTATACAAACAAGAGGGGACAGAGACTGCTTTATGGGAATACAAGGAAATCAACAAGGATTGCAAAAGCGCTATTAGACTGGCTAAAATAGAAAATGAAAAATGTATTGCAAAAGAGAGTAAGACTAACCCTAAAATATTTTTTAAGTATATTAATGGGAAGAAGGCGAGGAAGGAAGCTATAGGAACATTAGATAGTGAAACAGGCCATCTGAAAATTATTCACCAGGAAAAGGCAGATGAGCTAAATAGGTTCTACGGTATACACAAGGGAGGTACCAGTGGTTGGGACACTGCAACATATTGGGGCTACACTACCTTTGCCAAATAATTGATTAACACAGGAAGTAATCCAAAAGTGGTTGTAAAAAATAAATGTTAATAAAGCCGTGATGGAATACATACAAGGGTACTGAAGGAACTGGATTCTATAATAGCCAAACAATTATATTTAATTTTGAAGATTCACTCAACAGTCTCTACCAGATGACTGGAAAAAAGCTGATGTGATACCTATATTTAAAAAGGGAGCAAGAGCAAATCCGGGGAATTATAGACCAGTGAGCCTCACTTCTGTAGTGGGGAAGCTTTTAGAAGAGTTAATAAGGGATAATATACAAGAATATATCTATTTGAACAGGATTATAAGTAGGAGTCAACATGGATTTATGAGGGATAGGTCATGTCAAACAAATCCAATTAGTTTCTATGAGGAGGTTAGTAGGAACCTGGATCAAGGCAACTCAGTGGATGTAGTCTTTATGGATTTTGTAAAGGCTTTTAATACAGTGCCACATGGGAGACTATTGTGCAAACTAAGAGATACAGGAATTGCAGTAAGTATCTGCTCATGGATTGAGAGCTGGCTAAAAAACAGGAAGCAAAGGGTTGTTGTAAATGGAACATACTCTGATTGGACTAATGTGGTAAGTGGGGTTCCTCAGGGTTCAGTATTAGGCCCTCTCCTTTTTAACATATTTATTAATGACTTAGAAGTAGGCTTGGAGTATGGTGTCTCCATTTTCGCTGATGACAAGAAGTTGCGCAAGGTAATTAAATCAGATAATGATGTGCTTTCCCTCCAAAGGGATTTACATAAAATTGAGGAATGGGCATCTAAATGGCAGATGAGATTTAATAAGAATAAATGTAAAGTTATGCATCTGGGAAGGAAAAATAGCCATGCAATTTATAATCTTAATGGAGCAAACCTAGGTGTATCTGATATTGAAAGGGATTTGGGAGTGCTTGTGGACAACTTCCTAGGTAATAGTGCTCAAAGCCAAGCAGCAGCTGCAAAGGCAAATAAAATATTAGCATGTATTAAGAAGGGTATAGAAGCAAGGGAATAAAATATAATTCTGCCACTATACAAGTCTCTAGTACGCCCTCATTTGGAATATGGAGTACAATTTTGGGCACAGCTTCATAAAAAGGAC
Source organism: Discoglossus pictus (assembly GCA_027410445.1). Lineage (NCBI taxonomy): Eukaryota > Metazoa > Chordata > Amphibia > Anura > Alytidae > Discoglossus > Discoglossus pictus. The sequence continues at coordinate 286,278,224 of CM050166.1, read as the reverse complement.
ATTTTAGGGCTGGAAAAGGTACAGAGGAGGGCAGGAAAACTAATAAGGGGAATGGAGGGGCTAAGTTATGAAGAAAGACTAACCAAATTAAACTTATTTTCTCTAGAAAAAAGGCATCTAAGAGGAGATAGGATTACTTTATATAAATACACCCAGGGTCGGTATAAAGATTTGTCAAGGGAGCTTTTTGTGCCAAGAGGTTTTCAACTGACAAGAGGACATCCCTTGAGATTAGAATCAAAAAGATTCCACCTTAAAGAAAAAAAAAGGGTTCTTCACAGTAATAGTGGTTAATCTGTGAAATTCTCTACCAGAGGAGGTGGTGACAGCAGATTTGATAGATAACTTTAAAAGGGGACTGGATTTATTTCTAATTAAAAAGGGAATTCAGGGTTATCATGGATAATTAGTTAGACTGTATTAATCCAAGGAGAAATCCGATCGCCAATATTTTTTACCCTTTGAGACGATTGGCTAAGTCTTGCGTGGGTTTCTCTTTTTTTTTCTGTTTGCCTTCCTCTGGATTAATTAATAATTTAAAAAATAAAAAATAAAAAAATAATTAAATAATAGATTTTTAATTAATTATCAACAAATTAATTCATAGTTAATCCGCATAGTTAATCAGATCAGAGGAGATCTTAAAAGGTTGGATTTGATGGACTGAAAGCCTTTTTTCAACCTTAAATACTATGGGCCTCATTCTAATAGCGGCCGTAAATCGGCCGTAAGGCTGCGATTCCTTGCGGGGGTTCTGTTAACTCGCGATTCTATTATACGGCCCCGCAAGGATCTCCTCTTACGGCCGGCTGCATATCTTGAAACCGGCCGTAAACTGTGAAATCTAAAAACGCAAAAATAAATTCAAGCCTGCACTGTACAGCTCTGTAAATGCTAGGGATCAGATTGGGGGGCATGAGGATTAAAAGGAACCCACTCTCAAGCTTGCACATCAGCCCAAACCCGAGTTCAAATTAACTGTTTATTTTCCGGCTGCGGCGTGGGCGGGTCTGAGGTGCACTCTGGACTTTTTACATGGATATTTTACGAATATTAAAAATAAAATATTTTACGGATTTGAGTATAGGATAATTATGTGCTATTTTTTCTAACACCTAAAATCCCTTTATAGTCTTCTCAAAGTGCAGGATGGCTTTATTTGAGCTATTTTATGTGCTTAATTGGTGCTAGCGGGACCTCTTTCCTGCAAGTAAGCAGCGGCTCGTTTTTAGCCTTGCAGAGAGGTTTCCCGGAGCAATTGAATTGCAAATAGGAATTTCTTACGGCCGAAACTCTTGCGGCCGTTTTAGATCAAAGGCTTTCCTCTGGCGCGAGCGGCCGCAAGAGATAGCAAGGCACCGGCCGCAAGCCTGCCGGAGCCTCCGGCCGTAAGGGAATAGAATAGCCGAATAGCTTGCGGCCGGTCCTTGCGGCCCCGCAACGGCTGCGGCCGCTAATAGAATGAGGCCCTATGTAACTATGTAACTATGTAACTTGGAGCTGTGATTGCTGCAAAATGTGGCTCTACAAAGTATTGACTTTAGGGCGGTGAATAGTTATGCACATTTACTTTTTCTGTTATTTTGTCCTATTTGTTGTCTACTTCCCAATAAAAAAATAAAAAAAGATCTTCAAATTTGTGGTCATGTTCTGTAAATTAAATGATGCAAATCCTCAAACAATCCATGTTAATTCCAGGATGCGAGGCAACAAAACATGAAAAATGCCAAGAGAGTGGGGGGGGGGGGGGATACTTTTGCAAGGCACTGTAACTATACATAGCGATAGGCCACAGCACATCTACACCCCCCATACCCACACCCCCCATTAACCATAATACAATACACATAATTCACACATTCTTGTTTTTCCTCTTCCATGCCCTCCCGAGATAGAGACACAAGGAGTAGGGGCAGAGGGTAAGGGGCCTGATCCCAGGGACGGGGGGGGGGGGGTAGGGGGGATGAAGGACCAGCCCCAGGGACAGAACAGGGAGGCCAGGCACCCCAGGCACAGTTGGAAGGGCAAGAGGTTGTGCCGAAGTACAGAGCCCCCAATAATACCCCAGAGGAGATGACGATCCTCCTCAGGGAAATACGACCCCACTATAGCATTATACATGGTGGGAGGGAAGTGAGGCCTAGCCAGAATGCACGTCCCTGGAGTGAGGTTGCTGCATGTATTGTTGCATTAGGGGATGCAAACAGGGATGTCAAGTCTGTGAAACACAGATATGATGACAGATGGATGAAGGTGAAGAGGAAGATGGCAGGGGAGGCCAGAGCAGCCCCTGCAACCATTGGTGGACCACCAGACAACATTGCATATTGCGCTTTGGAGCAAACCCTAAAACAGTGGATCAAGCCAGCGGCAGTAATGGGACTTCCAGGAAAGCTAGACTCAGGTTTTTGCAATGTAAGTATCATATACACCATCACACAATCATATGCACACACATGAACCCCACAAACAAAGATAACTGACATACAATACCACTGTAAGCTCTCTGGTTATGACTAGACATATATGGTGCAGCAATAACCAAGTACATCCAGGAAGCAAACATATACTTAACATAACTGTTATCAATTAAATGTCTGTCCAATACCTGCATTTAAAACTGATTCTGAGTAGCAGTCTACAAATAGATGAAGATTGATTTGACATCCAAAAGAGAGTACATGTATTGTACTCTGATGGACGGCATGTGCGTGTCATGTACTAGCCTAACCTGGACCATGTCTCACCTCCAAGTTAAAAACCATGGCTGAGAAATGGTCACAGATTGGTCAGTCTCACACACTGCACAGCAGATTCAGCTGAGCATGTGTCCTAATGAACTGCAGATAAAACACCGCACCAGCATATATATATATATATATATATATATATATATATATATATATATATGAGCCATGATCCACAATGCTCATGGTACAGGTCAATGTTTATCTGCGTAAAACAATCACCACAAGTGTCCATGATGTCACGGATATGGAAACACACAGCAAACAATTGTTTAGAGAATCCAAACTCAAACACTTTCATTCCAGTACATAGGAGGCTTAGCCTGCCCAAAGAGACACAGGCGGTGCCTCCAAAAAAAGAGGAACCTATCCACCCCTGCAAGTGGTAGTTGAGGAAGCTGAAAACATCCCAGGGGGCCTGGGAATGTCACAGGAAGCTGGGCCATGAGCAGCAAGACCATCATTGTGGGAATCACCCCCTGGCCCTCACACACATCATGGGCACGTTCTCAGCCTTTTCATCCACCTCCACCTCACATGTCATTGAGCCAGCAACCACCACCACCTCCACAGATGTCCTGGTGCTGGAGACCACCATCAGCAGGCCCACTACTGCCACCTGCTGCGATACCATGGATGCCTTTGCAGGACACCAGTGCTCCTCCACTCTCAACCTGAACTAACCTAACCTTGGCTACACCATCACCATGGCTGACACCATCGCTATGGCTGACACCAACACCACCGTCACGGACAACACCATCTCCATGGCTGACACCGACACCATCGCCATGGGCACCTCTGGCATCACCATCCCCACCGGCACCCCTGTCATCCCCACAGCCCATCGAAAGCCTGGTATGTCCAGTGACAAACCTCACACCCCCTCACAAGCAACTTTGAGGGGGCTCATGTACCAGATCCAGAGGGAGGACGAAAGCCAATGCTCCATAATGGAACACCTGGCACTCCAGATGGAACGGCAGAATGACATTGTGACCTCTCTCATTGACAGCATCAGATTCCACAGACTCCACCACCATCACAACCGCTGGCCTCCTCATCTCACACCTTACCCCCAATGACAGCTGCTACACAGCCACCCCAGGTGGACACACCCCTCACTCCAGCACCTACTCATCGTGGTAGAGGGAAGAAGCGCATGGGAACGGAAGGTGGGGAGGAAGAAGAGGAGGTAGGCGAGAAAAGTCCTCCTCATCCACACTCCTCAATGAATATTATTTAGTATAAATGTTTTCATACTATTGCCTGGCTACAGAGTGTGTACACATATGGTTATGTTGAATATTTCAGCAATTGATGTTCATTGTGGATTTAGGTATCCCCTTTTTGCACAAAAAGCCTCTTGCCCTTCTGGGATCCGCCCACACCACATCCATGATATTAATGCACAATTTTGTTCATTTTTGAGTGTGCTCTGTGTATGAAATAAAGTTTTTTTTATCCCGTTATCACCATGTTAGTGTGTTTTCAATGGTTGGAGTTTTGGGGCATCCACATACATCACATTTGTGTCACATTCCTATATCTGTAAACTAACAAGCCCTAGTTAGTATGCAGTAGATTAATATAATAATAATAATTTAATAATATAGGGTTAATACACATGATAGGTCTAACTTGTTATACTGTGTAGTATTACCATACCCCTGAAGGGCTGATGAGGATATGACAGGTGATAATGTGAATTGATATATACCAAAACACTTGATGTGATTTCACCAAATGGTAATGGGTATACATCTTGGCACATGGCCACCAGCAATGGTGTGGGATTTTCCAGGATGGTGTTGTCCTTGATGGAGGTGAGTTGGCTGTTGCTCCACGTGCCTCTACACAGCCTCCATGTGTGTCTGAGGCCCTTTCTGATGGGTTTGAGTAGATTAGTGTGGTGTATGTTCCCCTGGTACTTGATATATGTCATGCGTCGGTGTAATTTGGCCACTATTTCTTGTCCCAATCTAGATCTGATGAGTGAGATGTATATAAGAATATCTTTGTATTTTTAGGGTCCACATTAGAGCCTCTGTGAGTAAGAAAAGTATAATATGACAGGCAGTTTCGTGTTGCAATTTAATCAAGTAGTGTGTCTTTAATTGCTTTCAGCATCTTGCAGCAAGACTTTTCCTATTGGCATATGAATAACCATTCCAACATATGAGAATATAAAATATATTTTTAAGGACTATCTGTTCTTTGGGAATTGTTGTGCAATGAATTCTAATGCCTTTCAATTTCTGACAGTTGAGAATTAGGGTTACCACCCCCTCCAAACCCAGGCTAAATTAGCATATTTTATTTTGGCCAATTAGGTTTGAAAGATTTGAATTAATCTCTGGGGTTCCTGTTTGTTCTGCAAAGCAGCCTGGATTATGTAGTGTCGTCCACGTAGCAGCAGCATAGCACACAGCACAGACAGGAAGCGTCATATTCCAGCAGTGACTTAAAGGTTGACATCAGTGATCTCCTATTCGCTGAGGAAACATCAGGTGAATAATGGGTTAAAATGGATCCCCTATTGCTGCATTCTGATTGGGTGGGGATCAGGGGCCAAAGTAAACACCCCCTTTGGGTGTCAACATAATCATTAGAGGAATTTTTAGATATTAATAAAAATGCAAAGCAAAAGTAAGTATGGTAAAAGTGTTGAGGGGGGAGGGGTTGGGGAGGTGCACAGATGGAGAAAGGAAGGAGGGGGCAGGAATAACACACGAACACCAGAGAAAGACGCAAAACACTACACCTACACAAGACATATACAAGTCACGTACATACAAACACTAACAGATAAAAATAATGAGCAGGAGCAATTACCAGTGGCCCAGCTACTTATAAATTACCCTCCAAGATGGCCGGCCACGGAGTGAGGAAATGGCAGCACCATGTGCCAAGGGCATGCCAGATGCTCCTTCCATGGTCAGCTCACATTCAGCTACCAATAGCCACCAGTTTCCGCTGGGACAAGAAGCTCCTCCCGCCTGGGGCCATCTACAGAGCCTACCAGAATGCTAGTAAATTTTTTGACATTTGACAATATTACGAGTGACTTAGGGCCATATTAAATTCGAGCTCTGTAAGTCCAACGTGAAGCAGGTAATGGCTGCGGGCTTAAAATTTGGGCAAGTTATGTTACTAGTTAAATTAGAAGGGGCTGCGAGCTACGAGTTTGAGAGGAAAATTGTATCGTGTTCGTAGAACATTGGATTTGCGGCCGTGCGGATCATCCATTAGTGTAGACCGTAGTTACGGGTTGTAACTGAGCCAATGGAAAAAGAGATTGATACTGTTATTTCACTGAAAAAGGGGAGGGTAGATTTCAAAGTCCTATTACAGTTTGCGTTCTGACCCACATACCAGATTAATGCAATATTAATAAAGCCGTGAATATGATATTCTATTACATGCGAGTTACAGTATATGTCTTAACACATTGATTGCAGGGATCGATATAACACGGAATATAGACATGAAATAAAGTATTTTTCGGGGACGATTTGCGGGCTTGAGAATGTTGTGCTATTAATTCTAAGATCTACCATTACTTTCACTTTTAATAAATGTACAGTAGTGTGTTTTTATTTGCATTACAAGTGCTACGTGTTGGACTTTACCCCCCTTGCGGGTGCTCTCGAGCACACGTAGGTCTTTGGGCTCTGTTTGTGTGTTACAGGCTATATTGAACAAGCTATATTGAACAATTAGCGTTACGAGCTTGACGGTTCAAAGGATTTACAGGCGCAAAGTTCAGCATTGTTCAACGCGTAGACTTTTCTCGGCCTTGCTGCGTTTTAACCCGCAAATCATCTGCATTTAATAGCCATAACCTGTAAAATTGGAGTTACGGGCTATGTTTTAAAATGTAGCCCAAATTTGATGGGGCTGTTAGTTTTACACTAAATCGCTATTCACTTTAGACTTTAATGATCACTCACAAATTACGGTAAATCAGGAAAGTATCAAATTTCTCAAGGACAATTTACAGGAACTAAACACCACCCACACATGGTTTTAAAACATGTTTTTTAGCAAGGGGAAGCTTGTAAATGCATTGCTTAAAAGTCTCAAAAAAAGTATAAAAAAAGACTTACTACATTTTAATTTGTGACTCATGATGCATATGGGAACATCAAGAGCATTGCTTAAAGCCGGCTAAAGCAGTTAAAGAGACAGTACAAGACTAAATAGAATGAAAAAAAGCATATAATTGCATTAGAAATGATTTGTATCTGTATCATTCGCACAATCATGTAAATTAAAAATACATATATATATTAATATGTTTGAGTCATATAATATATTTTAGAACACCAACTACTGACAACAGTGCACCTCCACATAACATATTACAATGTCCAGGGTAACATTGACCACAGTATGCAAGAGGTTAATACCAATCAGGAAACACGTATGGACTACAACAGATGCTCTGAATCACTTACTATTAAAGGGATTGATACACCCCAAACAATGCTCAGCAACAGGATTGCCCCTCAACAGAGCACAGAACTCACAGCGATCGTCTACACAGTAACAATAGGGTGTGAGATATGTCTTTTTGGGCCTTTTTGAGGCCTTAAAGAGAGGACTGGGTGACACTGATGGCGAATAAATTGGGGAGGTGAATGCCAAAGATAATATATAGCACAGGCCAGGCACTGGATTGTCCTGTGAAGTTCCACGCCATTGCAGTTGTGCATGTGGCAAGATGTATACCAATAATAATGATGTGAAATTACAGCTAGTGTTAATGTATTATTAAATTATTACTAATAGATGTAATTTGGTTAACTAGCCTTCAGCGGAATCGTGATCTAGAAACGTCTTAGAATGTATATTTATCAAAGTATTAGCTCCAAAAATCACGAATGATGTTGTTAATGCATGCTTTAGAAAATCATGATAATAACATATAAAATAATGCCTAAACGCTCTTTGGACATATTAATACATGTGATCAGTTGTAAACCATGCTTGTGTCACTGTAATGGGCTGGAATGTTCACATAACAACGTTTTGGAATAAAAAAAAAAAAGGATACATATGCAATCATCATGTCATACTTCATGCAAAATTCAGGTGTTGTGTGCACCAATATGTGAACTGATGGTAAAAATTATGTTAACATCATATTCAATATAGAAAGTGTAAACACTTGGTCATAACAACATCAATTACTAATCAACATAAGTTTAGTGACATGCAAACATATGTTTACAGTCATCAAATGCATGAAGGGATGGGTATACAGGAATGATCAATATTCAAAAAATATTTTTATGTAGTTGTTATGTATGTTGATGTCCCAAATCAGTAACCATTACTAACACAGATAACCATCAATAACGGTATAACAATATCATTGTTTATTATATACACAGAGTACATTAAGTGCATTAATATCTTGGGTGTGGTATGCGCAGATTCGGTAGGACAAGAGGCCGTTTGGGAAAACCTGAAAAATCTAAAGGGGTAAAAGTAATAATGTACAATAATAATAATGCAAAGCATTTACTAGTATCACATGTGGTCAGTACACCACAGTAACCATAATCAGATGAATAAAAATGTCATCATTCAACAATCCATATAATGGTAGTAACCAGTAATACACATAACACTTACATCATGTCTTCATATGCTTCATTACACACATTGCATTAACTCCTGGATTATGGTATCCAATTCAATTACACACATACAGTGTATTCAAAAAACCAAAAATGTCAAAAAAGGTGGTCATAAGCTAAAAAAGAAGAGAGGAGGAGAAAAATCTGGCAATAGTGCTAAAAAATGTAATGATAACGATAAACCAAATTACCTGATCTTCCTCTACAAGCAGTGTAACCATTATGTATATGTCATGAGAAATCAATTGCCATCACCATTAGTAATGACGTGTCATCTCACAAGGAATGCTTAGCTGTTTAGCCACATGTATACAGGTGTGATTGTTATAATATCATGATGTCTGAATATCTACCCATTAATAAAGAGATAAGACCAAGGTCAGCAGCCATAATGTCTGTTAATTACATCAGACAAAAATATCTGTTCTCATATGTATGAGAGGATGACATACTTAACTAATGCAAATATTAATAATATTATAGCCACTGTGTATATATTTCACTTACAATTTTTGGTAGCACTGCTTGCAGATGAAGAAGATGGCCAGAAAAAGAAAAGTAATCTCTTTACAGGGCACACCTTAAATTACCAATCTTTGGTAAGAGAAAAATAATGTTTTTAAAATGTCGCTGTTTTTGTGATTTATAATTAAAAAATAACCATAAAACCCGGGAGGAAAAACAGCAAAATTAATTCATGAAAACAAAAAGAACCCAGAAAATAGCAACCTTTTTTATCATCTCTAAGGTCCATAAAAATCTAGTTAAACCTCTTGGGAGACAAAATAAACAATTTCACGGAAAACCTGGATCAAATTGGTTGTATTGTTAAAATTAAATGGAACTTAAACAAGTGAAAACAAAATGCTTGCATCCCTTGATGACTGCTATAAACCAATATTCAACATGCAAGAGGTCTCCAAGCAGTAGAATACTTTTTACAGATACAAAGTTCCCAATACAGTAATCACAATAGATTTGTATTGAAATTACTGGAGTTCATAATAACTCTTAACTTTTTCATTTTTTTTCAATTTCTGCAATTAGATTCGCAGTTTGGCGATGGGGACTGTGTGTGCCCAAACATACAAAAAGAGAGATGATGATAAACTAGTGAGTTGCATAGGCATTTACAATGACAAATACAGTGCCTTGGAAAAGTATTCACCCCTCTTTGGCATTTTTTGTGTTTTGTTGCCTCACAACACGGAATTAACATGGATTGTTTGTGGATTTGAATCATTTAATTTACAGAACATGCCACAACTTTGAAGATGTTTTTTTTATCTTATTGTGAAGCAAACAACACATGTATTTAACCCCTGGACAGCGCTACGGAATATGTTGGCGCTTTACAAAAAACTGTAGTAATAATAATAATAATAATTAGCAGTATGTTCTTAAGGTTTCAACTTTGAAGATGCTTTTTTTGTTATTGTGAAGCAAACAACAAATAGGACAGAAAAAGTAAATGTGCATAACTATTCACCCCCGTAAAGTCAATACTTTGTAGAGCCACATTTTGCAGCAATCACAGCTCAAAGTCGCTTTGGATAAGTCTCCATGAGCTTGCCACATCTCACTACTGGGATTTTTGCCCATTCCTCCTTACAAAACTGCTCCAGCTACTTCAAGTTGGATGGTTTGTGCTTGTGAACAACAATCTTTAAGTCTGACCACAGATTTTCTATTGGAATGAGGTCTGGGCTTTGACTAGGCCATTCCAACACATTTACATTGTTTCCCCTTAAACCACTCAAGTGTTTCTTTAGCAGTGTGTTTGGGGTCATTGTCCTGCTGGAAGGTGAACCTCTGTCCTAGCCTCAAATCATGCACAGAGTGGTACAGGTTTTGCTCAAGAATATCACTGTATTTAGCACCATCCATCTTTTCCTCAACTCTGACCAGTTTCCTATTCCCAGCTTCTGGAAAACATGGGGATGGTGTTCTTTGGGTGATGTGATGTGTTGGGTTTGTTCCAGACATAGCGTTTTATTTGATGGCCGAAAAGTTCAATTTTAGTCTCATCAGACCAGAGCACCTTCCTCCATACATTTTGGGAGCCTCCCACATGCCTTTTCGCAAACTCAAAATGTGCCATCTTGTTTTTTGCTGAAAGTAATGTCTTTCTTCTGGCCACTCTGCCAGAAAGCCCAACTCTATGGAGCATACTGCTTATTGTCGTCCTATGTACAGATACTCTGGTCTCTGCTGTGGAACTCTGCAGCTCCTACAGGGTTACCTTAGGTCTCTGTGCTGCCTCTCTGATTAATGCCCTCCATGCCTGGTCTGTGAGTTTCTGTGGGCGGACGTTTCTTGGCAGGTTTGCTGTTGTGCCATGTTCTTTGTATTTGGTTATGATAGATTTGATGGTGCTCCTGTGGATCATCAAAGATTTGGATATTATTTTATAACCTAACCCTGACTTGTACTTCTCAACAACATTTTCCCTTACTTGTTTGGAGAGTTCCTCGGTCTTCATGGCAGTGTTTGGTTAGTGGTGCCTCTTGTTTAGGTGTTGCAGCCTCTGTGGCCTTTCAAAAAAGGTGTTTATATGTAATGACAGATCATGTGACACCTATATTGCACACTGGTGGACATCATTTCACTAATTATGTGAGTTCTGTAGGTAATTGGTTGCTCCAGAGCTTTTTATGGGCTTGATAACAAAGGGGGTGAATACATACGCAAATGCCAATTTTCTGTTTTCTATTTCTAAAAAATAGTTTTATGTATATATTGTTCTCATTTCCCTTCACCAACTTAGACTATTGTGTTCTGATCCATCACATAAATATCAGATTAACAAAACATTGAACTTAAGGCTGTAATGTAACAAAATAGGTAAAAAGTTAAGGGAGGGATAAATACTTGTGCAAGGCACTGTAGCATGAGATTAAAAATCAATAAGTATCAGAATATATTATTGTATAAAAAAGATCTAAAACCATTTCTCATGATGGGGAATACATCTTTTAACTTGAAAAACACAAGGGCCATTTATTTAATTACATGTCTATGTGGAATGAGGTACGTAGGTAAAACCTGTTCAGACAATTACACCACTCCTCCTCTGTTTTCCTAAAACCATGCCCAAATACTTAGGTACTTGGACGGTCACCACAAATTAATATTGCCTAGAAATCATGGGAGCTGTTAAGCTGTTGCCATGTTTAGGATTTATTATATCTAGGGGCCCTATGGACTTTTTGGGACTGAGCAAACTAACATGGGCCCTGGATGGGCATGGGATAAAATTGCACAACATTTATTTTCTTTAAAGAGATTGCCACACCATCTGGGTATATAAGTGTGTTAATATTGTCTGTGGTATGATTGTAACATAGATGACATATATGTACTAAGTATGAGGATCCCAATATCATGCTTTGTATAAAAATTACAAGTTTTCCCAGAGGAATATAATAAAGCATGTCGCCTGAATCCTCTGGGAATAGTGTTACAGTTATGGGGTAATAGGTTGAGGGGGTTAGGGAAGGCTTCCAACGTTCACACATATAGGAGCCCAGGAGTTAGTAAAGGTGAGAAAGGGAAATCTAATTGACCAGTCTTGTTCCCTTGTGACAAATGGTCGCTGCCACTTGTGGGAGCTTGTTACATAGGCTTGCCATCTCTGACCACAGGTGTGCTTTCATCTCAATGGGGAGCTAGGGTACATAGTCACAAAAGCCTTAGACACACTGCCTCCCTCCTTAGTTAGTCAGCTAGCCTCCCCAACACACAGAACAAAGGGAGACAGCTGTTAATTACAGAGTCACTAGAAAGGTTGACATCACTTGATTGACAGGTGGGCCACATGTCAAGAAGCAAGAGGCTTGCGGATTGGCTAAGGGGACTGTTGCTAAGGGTTGTGACTTGGTGGTGAGGGGTACCCCCTGTGCATAAAAATGTTGGGTTTTTAAACTAATAAACAGTTCTTAGTGTGATCATACATAATTACATGTGTGCTCATTATTGAGGGAAGGGTCCAATACTGGCCTTGTTTCATCTCTGCTAACAGGGATAGCAACAAGAATCATCATGTACCGCTGATGGGTCAGAACCAGGTTCTGGGCAAGCCCAACTTAAGTAGCAGTGGTGACATAAAGGAACATTAGTTTCCCTCTATATCTCATCTGTGTTATTGCAGTCATTGGGTATATTTTTCATTAGTATTTTTGACAATGGCTTCTAATGAAAAGAATAACTGTGTACAATATTTTACCTTTGTAAAATTAAGCGAACACTACTGTATAGTATATATAGAATTAACCATTTAATTAGTGAGGGACGCAGTTTCGTCCGCAAATGCGGACACTCGCAAAGGAAGGGGCACGCATTTGCGGAAGGTGGAGTCTCCATCGTCGGCTGCAATGAGCCGAAGGCTCATTGCGGGCCAAAAATGCGGACCCTCGCGAAGCAAGGGGCCGCATTTGCGGAGGTGGATTGCAGAGGTGGAGGCTCTACGGCGACCCACACGCGGTTACAAACACCCACACAAGCGGCACTTTAACAAAATAGATCTAACTCGCATTCACTAAATACGCACTTACACAAAAAAATATGAACCACAGGACTTAGAACGCAAAATTTATGGACTTACCCTAAAAGAATACGAGCCGAACTGCGCGTACCTGAAAACCTTAAAGAAACAGTAAATACACACAAAAAAGACATACAAAGCTTACCCACAGCAAGGGGGGTGGGAGAGGGGGCACCCAAGACCTCTGCAAGTGAAGTTACACCCGAGTTTAGATACACGAAAATCCCCTAAGTGAGAGAAAAAATGGCCGCCGAAAAAAACGAAGACAAAGCTACAGGACCCTAAAGCCGCAAAACACCACCAAGCAGATACGGATTTTCCAAAAAGCTGTACAAGATACAATATACACTTTTAGCAAGGACGCTAAATCATCCACACCCGCGTACCACATACCCATTTTACAACACTAACTTACACAATGCGAAAGTACACAGCTGCACTAACGGCTTTCCCTCGCGCACGCAGCCTATTTACACTACACACTGCCCACATTGCTCACACTTACACCTCAGCTCCACAACAATGCAAACCTACATTGTATGCTGCAGGAAAATCAAAACAGATTGTCAGCTCTTCAGCACAATGCTTCCTGCATATATTACTGCAAAATAGGTAAAGTATATTCATTTATTAATTTATTAATAATTTAATTACCATACAAAAATATATATACACAAAAAACACAAAAAAAAACCACTATCGCAATAAACACAAAAGCCATTCACTGCGCACTTCACAAACGAGAGCCAATGCTGCTCATAGCCCACAAAGCCTTGCAATAAGCGCAAAAAGCAGATCAGCGCCGACCAAACAATAACAGCAAAAGCGCCTCTCAGAAAAAAATACAACAGCCTCGCAATAGGCGCTGAAGACGCTCATTGCGAGCCACGCAATGAGCCCCGAAGGTGCTCATCACGAGGCTCGCAATAAGCACCAAAGGATCTCAGACCACAAAAAAAATGTATGTCTGTGGCAAACAGAATTACTTGCCTTACAATTTTATTGCCCCGTAATTTTTGACTGGCAAGTCGCTAGTGTACAAATAAAAGCAAGAAGTTAGATTAACTTTATTTTGTTTCATTTTTTATGTATGAAATAATTGATAAATGCATATAATTGTGTGAATTTATACTTTTCTATACTTAGGTGATTATTTCATCTATTAACATGCTCTATGTGTTTTTAATGCAATATACAGGTTGACATGACTGATGAAATTCAGAAACATGCATCAGGTTAGATACTGGCAGCGCAGGTTGCATCGCTAAGACATCATTAGGACAAATTGCGATCACACCATGCGTCTTGGCTCAGTAAAAGCAGAGTCTGATTGAATAGACTCTGAAAAAGTAGTTAATTTTGGAAATCATAAGCATAGATAGGTGTAACAGAACACAAAAAAATTACTAAGAGGATTTAACCAATACGTTATTATTAACTTAGAGACAAGACTTAAAACATCAAAAGAGCCTATGTATATTAAGGATCTAAGTGTTAAATCTATGGTTATTGGGCAATTTCAGAAATAATTGTTATTACAGCAGCAATATGGAGTAGATAAATATCAATTACTAATCAACATAAGTTTAGTGACATGCAAACATATGTTTACAGTCATCAAATGCATGAAGGGATGGGTATACAGGAATGATCAATATTCAAAAAATATTTTTATGTAGTTGTTATGTATGTTGATGTCCCAAATCAGTAACCATTACTAACACAGATAACCATCAATAACGGTATAACAATATCATTGTTTATTATATACACAGAGTACATTAAGTGCATTAATATCTTGGGTGTGGTATGCGCAGATTCGGTAGGACAAGAGGCCGTTTGGGAAAACCTGAAAAATCTAAAGGGGTAAAAGTAATAATGTACAATAATAATAATGCAAAGCATTTACTAGTATCACATGTGGTCAGTACACCACAGTAACCATAATCAGATGAATAAAAATGTCATCATTCAACAATCCATATAATGGTAGTAACCAGTAATACACATAACACTTACATCATGTCTTCATATGCTTCATTACACACATTGCATTAACTCCTGGATTATGGTATCCAATTCAATTACACACATACAGTGTATTCAAAAAACCAAAAATGTCAAAAAAGGTGGTCATAAGCTAAAAAAGAAGAGAGGAGGAGAAAAATCTGGCAATAGTGCTAAAAAATGTAATGATAACGATAAACCAAATTACCTGATCTTCCTCTACAAGCAGTGTAACCATTATGTATATGTCATGAGAAATCAATTGCCATCACCATTAGTAATGACGTGTCATCTCACAAGGAATGCTTAGCTGTTTAGCCACATGTATATCCCATTCATCTGGTATACAGGTGTGATTGTTATAATATCATGATGTCTGAATATCTACCCATTAATAAAGAGATAAGACCAAGGTCAGCAGCCATAATGTCTGTTAATTACATCAGACAAAAATATCTGTTCTCATATGTATGAGAGGATGACATACTTAACTAATGCAAATATTAATAATATTATAGCCACTGTGTATATATTTCACTTACAATTTTTGGTAGCACTGCTTGCAGATGAAGAAGATGGCCAGAAAAAGAAAAGTAATCTCTTTACAGGGCACACCTTAAATTACCAATCTTTGGTAAGAGAAAAATAATGTTTTTAAAATGTCGCTGTTTTTGTGATTTATAATTAAAAAATAACCATAAAACCCGGGAGGAAAAACAGCAAAATTAATTCATGAAAACAAAAAGAACCCAGAAAATAGCAACCTTTTTTATCATCTCTAAGGTCCATAAAAATCTAGTTAAACCTCTTGGGAGACAAAATAAACAATTTCACGGAAAACCTGGATCAAATTGGTTGTATTGTTAAAATTAAATGGAACTTAAACAAGTGAAAACAAAATGCTTGCATCCCTTGATGACTGCTATAAACCAATATTCAACATGCAAGAGGTCTCCAAGCAGTAGAATACTTTTTACAGATACAAAGTTCCCAATACAGTAATCACAATAGATTTGTATTGAAATTACTGGAGTTCATAATAACTCTTAACTTTTTCATTTTTTTTCAATTTCTGCAATTAGATTCGCAGTTTGGCGATGGGGACTGTGTGTGCCCAAACATACAAAAAGAGAGATGATGATAAACTAGTGAGTTGCATAGGCATTTACAATGACAAATACAGTGCCTTGGAAAAGTATTCACCCCTCTTTGGCATTTTTTGTGTTTTGTTGCCTCACAACACGGAATTAACATGGATTGTTTGTGGATTTGAATCATTTAATTTACAGAACATGCCACAACTTTGAAGATGTTTTTTTTATCTTATTGTGAAGCAAACAACACATGTATTTAACCCCTGGACAGCGCTACGGAATATGTTGGCGCTTTACAAAAAACTGTAGTAATAATAATAATAATAATTAGCAGTATGTTCTTAAGGTTTCAACTTTGAAGATGCTTTTTTTGTTATTGTGAAGCAAACAACAAATAGGACAGAAAAAGTAAATGTGCATAACTATTCACCCCCGTAAAGTCAATACTTTGTAGAGCCACATTTTGCAGCAATCACAGCTCAAAGTCGCTTTGGATAAGTCTCCATGAGCTTGCCACATCTCACTACTGGGATTTTTGCCCATTCCTCCTTACAAAACTGCTCCAGCTACTTCAAGTTGGATGGTTTGTGCTTGTGAACAACAATCTTTAAGTCTGACCACAGATTTTCTATTGGAATGAGGTCTGGGCTTTGACTAGGCCATTCCAACACATTTACATTGTTTCCCCTTAAACCACTCAAGTGTTTCTTTAGCAGTGTGTTTGGGGTCATTATCCTGCTGGAAGGTGAACCTCTGTCCTAGCCTCAAATCATGCACAGAGTGGTACAGGTTTTGCTCAAGAATATCACTGTATTTAGCACCATCCATCTTTTCCTCAACTCTGACCAGTTTCCTATTCCCAGCTTCTGGAAAACATGGGGATGGTGTTCTTTGGGTGATGTGATGTGTTGGGTTTGTTCCAGACATAGCGTTTTATTTGATGGCCGAAAAGTTCAATTTTAGTCTCATCAGACCAGAGCACCTTCCTCCATACATTTTGGGAGCCTCCCACATGCCTTTTCGCAAACTCAAAATGTGCCATCTTGTTTTTTGCTGAAAGTAATGTCTTTCTTCTGGCCACTCTGCCAGAAAGCCCAACTCTATGGAGCGTACTGCTTATTGTCGTCCTATGTACAGATACTCTGGTCTCTGCTGTGGAACTCTGCAGCTCCTACAGGGTTACCTTAGGTCTCTGTGCTGCCTCTCTGATTAATGCCCTCCATGCCTGGTCTGTGAGTTTCTGTGGGCGGACGTTTCTTGGCAGGTTTGCTGTTGTGCCATGTTCTTTGTATTTGGTTATGATAGATTTGATGGTGCTCCTGTGGATCATCAAAGATTTGGATATTATTTTATAACCTAACCCTGACTTGTACTTCTCAACAACATTTTCCCTTACTTGTTTGGAGAGTTCCTCGGTCTTCATGGCAGTGTTTGGTTAGTGGTGCCTCTTGTTTAGGTGTTGCAGCCTCTGTGGCCTTTCAAAAAAGGTGTTTATATGTAATGACAGATCATGTGACACCTATATTGCACACTGGTGGACATCATTTCACTAATTATGTGAGTTCTGTAGGTAATTGGTTGCTCCAGAGCTTTTTATGGGCTTGATAACAAAGGGGGTGAATACATACGCAAATGCCAATTTTCTGTTTTCTATTTCTAAAAAATAGTTTTATGTATATATTGTTCTCATTTCCCTTCACCAACTTAGACTATTGTGTTCTGATCCATCACATAAATATCAGATTAACAAAACATTGAACTTAAGGCTGTAATGTAACAAAATAGGTAAAAAGTTAAGGGAGGGATAAATACTTGTGCAAGGCACTGTAGCATGAGATTAAAAATCAATAAGTATCAGAATATATTATTGTATAAAAAAGATCTAAAACCATTTCTCATGATGGGGAATACATCTTTTAACTTGAAAAACACAAGGGCCATTTATTTAATTACATGTCTATGTGGAATGAGGTACGTAGGTAAAACCTGTTCAGACAATTACACCACTCCTCCTCTGTTTTCCTAAAACCATGCCCAAATACTTAGGTACTTGGACGGTCACCACAAATTAATATTGCCTAGAAATCATGGGAGCTGTTAAGCTGTTGCCATGTTTAGGATTTATTATATCTAGGGGCCCTATGGACTTTTTGGGACTGAGCAAACTAACATGGGCCCTGGATGGGCATGGGATAAAATTGCACAACATTTATTTTCTTTAAAGAGATTGCCACACCATCTGGGTATATAAGTGTGTTAATATTGTCTGTGGTATGATTGTAACATAGATGACATATATGTACTAAGTATGAGGATCCCAATATCATGCTTTGTATAAAAATTACAAGTTTTCCCAGAGGAATATAATAAAGCATGTCGCCTGAATCCTCTGGGAATAGTGTTACAGTTATGGGGTAATAGGTTGAGGGGGTTAGGGAAGGCTTCCAACGTTCACACATATAGGAGCCCAGGAGTTAGTAAAGGTGAGAAAGGGAAATCTAATTGACCAGTCTTGTTCCCTTGTGACAAATGGTCGCTGCCACTTGTGGGAGCTTGTTACATAGGCTTGCCATCTCTGACCACAGGTGTGCTTTCATCTCAATGGGGAGCTAGGGTACATAGTCACAAAAGCCTTAGACACACTGCCTCCCTCCTTAGTTAGTCAGCTAGCCTCCCCAACACACAGAACAAAGGGAGACAGCTGTTAATTACAGAGTCACTAGAAAGGTTGACATCACTTGATTGACAGGTGGGCCACATGTCAAGAAGCAAGAGGCTTGCGGATTGGCTAAGGGGACTGTTGCTAAGGGTTGTGACTTGGTGGTGAGGGGTACCCCCTGTGCATAAAAATGTTGGGTTTTTAAACTAATAAACAGTTCTTAGTGTGATCATACATAATTACATGTGTGCTCATTATTGAGGGAAGGGTCCAATACTGGCCTTGTTTCATTTCTGCTAACAGGGATAGCAACAAGAATCATCATGTACCGCTGATGGGTCAGAACCAGGTTCTGGGCAAGCCCAACTTAAGTAGCAGTGGTGACATAAAGGAACATTAGTTTCCCTCTATATCTCATCTGTGTTATTGCAGTCATTGGGTATATTTTTCATTAGTATTTTTGACAATGGCTTCTAATGAAAAGAATAACTGTGTACAATATTTTACCTTTGTAAAATTAAGCGAACACTACTGTATAGTATATATAGAATTAACCATTTAATTAGTGAGGGACGCAGTTTCGTCCGCAAATGCGGACACTCGCAAAGGAAGGGGCACGCATTTGCGGAAGGTGGAGTCTCCATCGTCGGCTGCAATGAGCCGAAGGCTCATTGCGGGCCAAAAATGCGGACCCTCGCGAAGCAAGGGGCCGCATTTGCGGAGGTGGATTGCAGAGGTGGAGGCTCTACGGCGACCCACACGCGGTTACAAACACCCACACTTTTAGCAAGGACGCTAAATCATCCACACCCGCGTACCACATACCCATTTTACAACACTAACTTACACAATGCGAAAGTACACAGCTGCACTAACGGCTTTCCCTCGCGCACGCAGCCTATTTACACTACACACTGCCCACATTGCTCACACTTACACCTCAGCTCCACAACAATGCAAACCTACATTGTATGCTGCAGGAAAATCAAAACAGATTGTCAGCTCTTCAGCACAATGCTTCCTGCATATATTACTGCAAAATAGGTAAAGTATATTCATTTATTAATTTATTAATAATTTAATTACCATACAAAAATATATATACACAAAAAACACAAAAAAAACCCACTATCGCAATAAACACAAAAGCCATTCACTGCGCACTTCACAAACGAGAGCCAATGCTGCTCATAGCCCACAAAGCCTTGCAATAAGCGCAAAAAGCAGATCAGCGCCGACCAAACAATAACAGCAAAAGCGCCTCTCAGAAAAAAATACAACAACCAACAGCCTCGCAATAGGCGCTGAAGAAGCTCATTGCGAGCCACGCAATGAGCCCCGAAGGTGCTCATCACGAGGCTCGCAATAAGCACCAAAGGATCTCAGACCACAAAAAAAATGTATGTCTGTGGCAAACAGCATTACTTGCCTTACAATTTTATTGCCCCGTAATTTTTGACTGGCAAGTCGCTAGTGTACAAATAAAAGCAAGAAGTTAGATTAACTTTATTTTGTTTCATTTTTTATGTATGAATTAATTGATAAATGCATATAATTGTATGAATTTATACTTTTCTATACTTAGGTGATTAATTCATCTATTAACATGCTCTATGTGTTTTTAATGCAATATACAGGTTGACATGACTGATGAAATTCAGAAACATGCATCAGGTTAGATACTGGCAGCGCAGGTTGCATCGCTAAGACATCATTAGGACAAATTGCGATCACACCATGCGTCTTGGCTCAGTAAAAGCAGAGTCTGATTGAATAGACTCTGAAAAAGTAGTTAATTTTGGAAATCATAAGCATAGATAGGTGTAACAGAACACAAAAAAATTACTAAGAGGATTTAACCAATACGTTATTATTAACTTAGAGACAAGACTTAAAACATCAAAAGAGCCTAGGTATATTAAGGATCTAAGTGTTAAATCTATGGTTATTGGGCAATTTCAGAAATAATTGTTATTACAGCAGCAATATGGAGTAGATAAATATTCAAACAAGTGCATTATATATTAGTATTAGACCTGGGAATAATAATAGGAAACAACACTTTACAGAAATAAAAGGATACATTCTAAAAAGTGTCAATCCCAAATATAAGGCATTTTTTGGATATACTATTGTTAAAGCACATGTATCTATTTCAAATTAATTTAAACTCTGTTGAAGTCTTTTTCACACATTAAGACAGATAATATAGAAGATCATATTAATAGCACTTTATTCTAGTTGTTCAAAAGTGCAATATGGATGTAAGTCTGTCTCAGAGATTTATGGCACTTAGTATACACTTTAAGCACAATTAGCACTTTGAGACTACAGCCATTACTTACTTCCTTAAAGATTTTAAAGGCATATATAAGTGTCCTGGATTATGAATGCATCAGTAGTGTATGCCAACACATTTTTCCATAAAAAAATACCAAAAGAAACATTTAAAACCGTACCTTGAAGTTTGCAAAATGTCTTGTAATTTCTGACAGTTTAAAATTAGACTCCATGGAAACTCAGGCTAAAATAGTATTAAATGCATATTTTGTTTTGGCCAATCAGGAGGGGGCTCAAGCAGCTGATACATTTGACTTGTATCTGGGGCTCCTGTTTGTCCTGCAAAGCAGCCTGTGATTTGTAGTGTGTCTGTGCTGACCTGTGGTGAAGGGTGGGGCAGTACAGACAGAGAGCAGACACTAAACCTGGAAGCACATCCCTGTAAAGACTTCGGGCTGACATCAGTGCTCTCCTATTGGCTGAGGAAGGCAGATAATGTATGTTATGATTTAGAAATTGCTCTCTTAATGCTGAATGCTAATTGGTTGGGGATCAGGAGCTTGTGTAGACACCCCTGGATGTGTCAACATAACCATTAGAATGATTTTTAAATATTAATAAAAATAAAACATTTTATGAAATGTGCTGCATACATAAATGATGGGTTTACTGGAAGGACTGCACAATTGTTTTAACCAATGAAACTTAGATATGCCTTTAAGCACTTGGTCACTTTATTCAATATCATCATTTATTCAAAAGTCTGTATTGTATGTGAAAATTTGACATCTAACACTTTATCTCTTTAAAGTGACAATTCCATATCTACAGATCCTGTAGCAACGAGCGTCTTATTAAGGTTTTTTGGTTATATTTTAATTTTTCATCACAAAAAAAGATTATATTTTAAAAATACTATTTTTTGCTTCCTTGAGATTGGTAATTTGAGGTGTGCCCATTAAAGGGATTGTTTTTGTGGTCAGTTATGGATGTTCATCTCTTGGTGCACCCTTTTAAGATAGACAAACTTTATCTTGAGCCATTACCTTTATCTCTCTATTAGATGAATAAGATGCCTTCATGTAGTTGAATTGTGCCTAAAATCTAAATATAAAAGAGGTTAAAACTAAGTGATAAAAATAATAAAATAGGGACTGCACCATCTCCTAAAAACGGCATTCCTCAGTGATCATCAGTTGGTGAAATATTAAACATTACCCTATGTGTTCGCAGAGAAGAGAATCATGGACCATGTGAAGGTTGGTATCCAAAAGGTCACAAAATATCCCCATCATTATACAAGCCTTGGTCCTCTACTCTGAAGCCAGGCTAGATTATGTTAACATTTGGACCAATAGATTGTCATTGACAAGTGCTGTTGAGAAGATCAAATCCTAGATGCCTCGTCTTTCATCATCCTCCTCACCTTGGCCCACCTGTCTTCATAATGATACCTTACAGACCCCACATCCCTATTTGAAAACTGACTTCAATAACTGCAGCTGTTATCTTCTTCAAGGCCTGGGCCCTAGGTCAATATCTAACTCCACCCTAGAAGTATAGTGGTGCAGGCATGGATGGCAATGAGGAGGACCACCATCTCTTAATGCCTGTAGTTAGGGTCTCTGTGTTTGCTTTCAGCCTCTTGTCTCTGAGCTAGGTGGGTGCATCCCTCCGTTCCTCTACCTCACCTACCAACCTAGCCCACTAGAACTACCACTCCTAGCCCTCCCCCTCCACTCTCTCTCTCCCTACCTCCCCTACACCTCTCCCTCCCTCTCCTCCACTTATTCCTTTCATCCCTACCTTTTTCTCCCTCCCCCCCTCCACCTCTCCCTCCCTCTCCTCCACTAACTCCCTCCATACCTACCTTTCCCTCCCTCACTCCACTCCACCACTCCTCCTCCCTCCCCTCCACTCCCCTCTCTCATCCTCTCTTCCTCTTCTCCTTCCCACCTCTCCCCTCCTGACTCCACCCTCCATCATATATCCCAAAATTAAAATAAGAATAAATAAAATAAAGTGTATATGTACAGTGCCTTGCAAAAATATTCACCCCTTGACTTTTTACCTATTTTGTTACATTACGGCCTTAAGTTTAATGTTTTGTTAATCGGATCAGAACAATAGTCTAAGTTGGTGAAGTGAAAAGAGCAAAATATATACATAAAACTATTTTTTAGAAATAGAAAACAGAAAATTGGCATGTGCGTATATATTCACCCCTTTTGTTATAAAGCCCATAAAAAGCTCTGGTGCAACCAATTACCTTCAGAAGCCACATAATTAGTGAAATGATGTCCACCTGTGTGCAATCTAAGTGTCACATGATCTGTCATTACATACACACACCTTTTTTTAAAGGCCCCAGAAGCACCACTAAAAAAACACTTCCATGAAGAACAAGTAAGGGACAATGTTGTTGAGAAGTACAAGTCAGGGTTAGGTTATAAAAAAATATCTAAATCTTTGATTATTCCCAGGAGCACCATCAAATCTATCATAACCAAATGGAAAGAACATGGCGCAATAGCAAACCTGCCAAGAAATGGCTGCCCACAAAACTCACGGACTAGGCAAGGAGGGCATTAATCAGAGAGGCAGCACAGAGACCTAGGGTAACCCTGGAGGAGCTGCAGAGTTCCAAAGCAGAGATTGGAGTATCTGTTCATAGGACGACAATAAGAAGTACACTCCATAGAGTTGGGCTTTATTGCAGAGTGTCCAGAAGAAAGCCATTACTATCAGCAAAAAACAAAATGGCAAATTTTGAGTTTGCGAAAAGGCATGTGGGAGACTCCCAAAATGTATGGAGGAAGATGCTTTGGTCTGAAGAGACAACGATTGAACTTTTCGGCCATCAAAGAAAACGCTACAGTATGTCTGGCGCAAACCCAACACATAACATCACCCAAAGAACACCATCCCCACAGTGAAACGTGGTAGCAGCATCATGCTGTGGGGATGTTTGAGGGAAAGATGGATGGTGCTAAATACAGGGATATTCTTGAGCAAAATCTGTAGCACTCTGTGGGTGATTTGAGGCACACCATCCAACTTGAAGGAAATGGAGAAGTTTTGCGAGGAGGAATGGGCAACAATCCATGTGGTAAGATGTGGCAACCTCATAGAGACTTATTCAAAGCGACTTGGAGCTGTGATTGCCACAAAAGGTGGCTATGCAAAGTATTGAATTTAGGGGGGTGAATAGTTATGCACATTGGCTTTTTCTGTTATTTTGTCCTATTTGTTGTTTGCTTCACAATAACAAAAAAACATCTTCAAAGTTGAAACCTTAAAAACATACTGCTAATTAATATTATTATTATTACTACAGTTTTTTGTAAAGCGCCAACATATTCCGTAGCGCTGTACAGGGGTTAAATACAAAGAAAAAAATAAAATATTAGACACATTGCAGAGAGCAGAGGGCCCTGTCTTTAAGAATGTAATAAACAAATGTTGATGGACTTACCAGTTACATTCACAGATACCTCATGGTTTAAATAAAGAATTCTCCTTCAGTGATTATATTTAAGTATTGAAGTTTAGGGGAGTTTTGATTGCAGCTTGGATACTGTAAGTACGACCAATGGGCACTTTTTTCTAGTATACACTTCAGTATGTGGTCTTAAGTAATTTAACACCTTTAGAATGTGGCACTTTTTATTTTCTGATGTTTATTCAGAGGATAAATTCTTTAATTCCTCACTGTAGATATTTGTATTATTATGTTATAGTTGTCATTTTATATCTCAGTAATTTTTTTCACTCCATATTACTGCACAGGTTCACAAAATATTGTAGAAGCTGTAAGTTGTATATTTGCAATATTAAATGAAGGTCTGACATGCACTTCCGGACTCTCGACTGTTCACCGATATAGATGGAAATGTGAAATTAGTGATAGTTGGAGTTCAGAAATTAGTAGTCTACTTTGCTGATATTTGTAGTGTATGATAAACAATTAAAGATACATTTTTTTCCCATTACGTTTTTTATTAGGAGAAAATATCATAGTTACATAGTAATTGATGTTGAAAAAAGACTTTCAGTCCATCAAGTTCAACCTTTTAAGATATCTCCTTTAATCTGCAATATGCAAATTAGTTTTGAATTATAAATGAAAAAAAAAATCAACAATTGATTTTTTGATTTTTTTTATTAATAATTAATTGATCCAGAGGAAGGCAAACAGAAAAAAACTCAAGTGAAACTAATCCAATCATCTCAAAGGGAAATAAAAATCCTTCCTGATCCCAGATACTGGAGATCGGATTTCTCCCTGGATCAATACTCTCTCTCTAATTATCCAGCATAACCCTAAATTCCCTTTTTAATTAGAAATAAATTCAATCCCCTTTTAAAGTTATCTATTAAATCTGCTGTCACCACCTCCTCTGGTAGAGTTGGGCTTTATGGCAGAGTGGCCAGAAGTAAGCCATTACTTTCAGCAAAAAAACAAAATGGCACATTTTGAGTTTGCGAAAAGGCATGTGGGAGACTCCCAAAATGTATGGAGGAAGATGCTCTGGTCTGATGAGACTAAAATTGAGAATTCCACAGATAAACCACCCTTACTGTGAAGAACCCTTTTCTTTCTTTAAAGTGGAATCTTTTTACTTCTAACCTCAAGGGATGTCCTCTTTGAAAACCTACTGGCACAAAAAGCTCCTCTGACAAATCTTTATACTGACCCTGGATGTATTTATATAAGGTAATCATATCTCCTCTTAGACACCTTTTTTCTAGCGAAAAGCTTAATTTGGTTAGTTTTTTTTCATAACTGAGTCCCTCCATTCCCCTTATTAGTTTTGTTGCCCTTCTCTGTACCTTTTCCAGATAATGTCCTTTTTATGAAGTGATGCCCAAAATTGTACTCCATATTCCAAATGAGGGCGTACTAGAGATTTGTATAGTGACAGAATTATATTTTCTTCCCTTGCTTCTATACCCTTCTTAATACATGTTAATATTTTATTTGCCTTTGGCAGCTGCTGCTTGGCTTTGAGCACTGTTACCTAGGTGGTTGTCCACAAGCACTATCCATATTTGATACCCCTATATTTGCAGTTGACCGATATAGATGGAAATGTGAAATTAGTGATACAAGATCTGATGAGACTGTGTCCAATGGGAAGTCACAATACTACTCAACAAAAGAATAGAGCCCTCAAGGAAATTATGGAATAGAATGATGTCCAATGTAAACCCTCAGACAAAGGGGGAAATATTGTTGTGTGGCCAAAACTCACAATTTGATTACAAGTAAGGAATTCTTTTATTTCAGTGTTACTTCCCCACAAATTGTGATCTTTTAACTATTACCAATCATCTCTGATAATGGAAGCCTTTGCGAGAAAGTTAGCAAATATTTGGATGCAAGGTTACGCCTATATGTGTTGGAACTTCCATCACACATAAGAGATACTATGGAGGTACTGAATAAATTGACGGATATAACATTAAAATCATCTACATTACTGGCAACATGTGATGTTGAGGGACCATATACCTCAATCAACCATGAAGCAGGCTGCCATGCCATTGAGTATTTTCTACAAATGGAATCAATGACTAATCGACCAAAGAATCAGTTTCTGATCAGACTTCTCAAATACATCTTGAGACACAATTATTTTGTTTTCGATGACAAGTTCTTCCTACAGATTTGTGGCACAGCCATGGGCACCTGTGCTAACATATACTTGGGCTGGTGGGAATGGGAACTTGTCTTCAATGAGAAAAATCAGAAATGTAATGATCTAGGGCTGCGTGCTTAACATTTGCTGTTATTTGCATTACAAGTGCTACGGATTGTACTTTACCCCATTTGCGGGTGCTCGCGAGCACAGGTAAGACTTTGGGCTCCATTTGTGTGTTACGTGCTTGCTCGCGAGTGTCCACGTTGCAATTTAATAGCTGGAACTATAGGACTTACGTCCGCGAAGTTCAACGTTGCTCAGCACATAGCCTATTCTCAGACTGTCCTGCGTGTTAACAAGCAAAGCCTGCTGCAAGCAGTGTTACAGGGCTAATTTAATAGCCGTAACACATAAATCTGTAGGTTTGGGCTAAAACATAGCCCCAATTTAATAGGGCTGCAGATCTCCCTTTGGTTGCGGTACATTGATGATACTTTCATCATTTGGAAGGGGAGAAAGAAGAACTGGAGAGTTTCATTACTATACTCAAGCAGAATGAGTTGAATCTGAAACTAAACCATCATATCAGTGTAAAAAGTGTGAATAATCACCACAGATATTTACAGAAAACCAACCACCACCAACAGTACCTTGCACTACACAAGTTCTCACCAGCCATCAACGAATGGAAAGATACCTAACAGATAATTTTTACACCTAAGGAGAAATTGTTCAGATTTTTAAACCTTTAAAATGGGGTCTGCCAATCTACAAGATAGATTAAGAGCTAGAGGCTACAGTCATACGTCCACCAAACGAGCCTACCATCGAGCATTGCACACTCCAAGGAAAAGTCTACTTCTTCCCCATAAAAAGGAGGAACAAGAAGAAACAATCAGGTAAATTGGAACACACAGTCAACAATGGAAACAAATCTCCAGTATCCTTAAGTGGAGTCTGATAAACTTCCAAATGATACCTTTAAGTGTTGACATTGTAGCTTCTGTAGATAAATGATCAAGGTTGAGTCAATATATGACTGTACTGGGAAAACCATCTCTCTCCAAGGTTTCTATACCTGCAGCAGCAAGTCAGTGATTTACTGCCTTGAATGTTTATGTCATTTGAAATATGTGGGAATCACAAGGAGAGAAATAAGAAGACATATACGGAACAGCCGCTCAGATATGGAAAAAGGCAAAATACTGACATCAGTTGCCAAACATTTCCTTCAAACTCATAATTCTAAACCTGAAATTAGATGTTGGATCCTTCAAAAGATCTGTATGGGGATACGGGTGGCAATATAGAAAAATAATTATCCAAATGGATTACTTTTTTGGACATGGTTAAACCTAATGGTCTCAATGAGAATTGTAACTTATCTGCCTTTATCTAACTATTCCAAGAATCAGAATCATAACAATCATTGTTATCCCTCTTGGTGGGATGTTATTCAATTCACTCCTCTGGGTATGACTATTAGTAAATTGTCTAAAGATCTGATATCTCTATCTCAGTTTAAAGGATTGTTATAGACATTTTCCACTAAAACCTTAGTGGAAAATTACTTATATATGAGTAAAGCTCTTAAATAGGAAACGCAAGGAGACCTAAGAATAAATCTACCTGATATGTAATAATACATAAGAAAAATATTGAGTTCTATATTGGCTTTCTATAGGTATTACAGCCTTCTGATTACACTGTTTGGAATAATTTACTTATTCTAAGGTATCGTAATTAAAGATTCAAATATAATCTACCATTGGCAATGATCTTAAATTAGAGTAATCCCACTTTTGGTGCCAGATTAGGATGTCTTTGATATTGACTAATGAGGGAACAAGAGTTTTATATACAATTGTTAAAAAATAATAGATCACACATTATGAATGTATGTATGTATATATTTACTCTTATTGTCTTTGCTGTTTGCAATAGTGAAAGTCATTATGTTTTGATTACTGACATTTTAGCACTGATAGTAAGTATTAAAAGTCATGTAAGTATTCACTTACTAATTATAAGATATTATTTTTCACTTTAGGGTATTTCAATTTATTTATTATCACACACAGTATATATATTGATATATAAAAAGCATTTTCATACTTTTAAAGGTCTGTATAGGATATATAATTTAAGCAGATCTGTATATTAAAGAGAATGAATGTTAGTCACAATATCAATTATCATTACATTAAAATAAAGTTTATGATTTCCTTATAGAAACCTCATATAATTCTGCACCTCTGGCACTTTGTAATTATCTGTGATTATCTGTATGATATATAAGTATGATAGAGTTATGAATCATTACTATGTTGGATTAAAAGCATCTGTCATGGATAGTATATCTATCTAGATAATAAACACACAGGTTTCTGCATAATAATTGTTATTTTTGTCTATAACACCATATGTGTTTTTTTTTCTTTGTTCCCCCTTGATAATCAAACTAAGGTTGATACTTAATAGGAAAAAACCCAGGATGGATAATAAATGTGTATGTTTTCTCTTGAACAGCTGAGAGAGGATTCTGCTCCCTTGATTAAGTCCTGCTAAGAGGCAGAAACAAGAAAATGGTTAAAATATCAATTACACCTACCAGTATTTAAATCACTCCCTACTTCAGTTAATCACGCCAGAGAAGATGCCAAACGCGAAACGTGCGCGACGGCCGCTCCCTGTCCCTCTGTGATGACGTCATGCGGCGGGCTTGAACATCAAGCCGTTATCCTAGATGAGAAGCCACTGTGCAGTGATTGTATGTTTTGTAAAACGATCTTCTGTGTACCCACTATGCTTATAATATTTAATGAGACTGTATAATAGTTAAACTATAAATGTTTGAGTATTCAATGAAGGATCATTGATGACAATTATGGAATTAACCTCTATGTACACAGTATATATATTGTAATACTATAAGGTGAGACTGTGCAATATTAGATCCTCAATGTTTGAATTAATTCATGAATTGTGATAATTATGTGACTGGTATGAATTAAGATAGAACTAATACACTCTCTTATATACTGAGAGTGAATATTGAAAAGGGTAACATACTGTAATGATATAGGAATCACAAGGTTGTGGAGACCAGTAGCCAAGGTCAGTGTAACGGAGATGGAACATGCAGTCCAAAATCTCCGCTGGTATACGGTAAAATACCCAAGAGGCACTACAGTTTCACCATCCCCGACCTCCCATATTGGACGACACACAATTTGGGAGTCAAATGAATACTGACTTTATTTTGTTATTGCAGAAATATTTATACCCATCTCTTCCCACAGGCAATACACATGCCCATATTTGGCCGCACAATACACATAAAGAGAACAATAGGTGGGTCGCACCTCCCTGGCAACTTTGATACAATCAGACATTGATTCAATTACACTTCTTTGTTCTTATCTGAGAATGAAAACACTGTATACAATAGACTTCCTTTATCTTATGCAGAGTCGCTGTAACAGGATTATCTCCCATGCCAAGTAGCTGCAAATGTCTGGGACAATATTCTGCAGAGCATCAACCAACATACATATAGTAGGATCATATTTTAACCATAATAATCATAAAACAGGGTAAAACAGTGATGGGTTCCGCTACAGTCAGCAATATTCCAGTTCAGCAACTTGTAGGTGAAACAGGAACAAGCTTTATTGAAGGGATCAGGAACCAACAATAATCTGGCAAGGACACAGAGACAGGAAGTGCCTTATATAGGCCAAGAATCAGACAGCTGACCAGACACAGCTAAAGAGAGTTGTCACTGATTTCATTGCTTTTAGAGTCAAGGTATCAGATCTCAGGCAAAGCTGCAAGAGGCAGGCTGGCGTACCGGTAGGGAAGAGGTCCAGCAACATGCAAACCAGGGTTCGAATCCCAGCAGAGTCAATTCCTCACACATACAGTCAGTTATGTGAATAGGTTTAAAGTATGTTGAGAGCAATTCCCTATTCATCTATGTCAATTTAGATTGATATGAGGGTGAGAATTGTTATTATTATTGTCTTTATTTATATCGCGCCAACATATTCCGTAGCGCTGTACAGTGGTTTAGTACATGGCAAAAAAAAAACTTAACACCTTATAAAGAATGGAGGGCCTGTTTTTGAGCATATAATCAAGTGCACATAGTCCTTGTTTCCAAGACACTGACATTATTCAGTATAGATAGTTTTTTGTTTAGACAGGGGGCAAATAATGGGTCCTAGTCCAAACCCCATCACAAATAAGAATAGGGACACTTAATTAAACTGGGATAATTGTTCACATCTCTTATATTTGAATAGAGGTACTGGTGGTCTTTATTTCTAATAGTGAGGTTACTCACAGATTTTCACATGCACAGCAGATATTTACTTAGACATCTAAGAGGAAGGTGTTTATTAACATTTTTTATATACATATATATATATATATATATATATATATATATAAATATATATATATATATATATATATATATGTTTTTGTTTAAAATGTCAACAAAAGTTATGTTTTATAGCTCTGGATTATAGCATTATTAATTAGGACACTATCTCTATTGAGTTTGTTTAACTCTCACTAGTTTAAAGGTGTCTTTTTCCTCTTTAGCTCTTTGATTCGATATAGATGGAAAGTAAGATTCTGAAAGAGACAGATGTATTATGAATGATGGTAACAGTGATTTAACAAATGTTTGTGGTGCAGTTATTAAGCCAATTTTGGGGCCACAGTTCATAACTGGGCCTTCTTGTTGGGAGGACCCCCTTTGTGGGTCATACATTACTGGTTGTTCCTATTTAAATTGTGTTGACACTTTAGTTTATTTCAAACTATAGATTCATTTATTCCATTGACCCTATGGACCGCAGCATGCAAGGCACGTCTGTCACCCACTGCCCCTTTTAGCTCTTTCAAGCTTATGTTCATTGCTTCAATGACCTTATCTATCCATATCTGCCTCTGCTGTCCCCTTCTTCATGCACTTTTAAACTTTCCCAGCATTAGTGTCTTCTCATGAATCCTGTCTTCTCATGATATTCTGCAGTGTACTTCTTAGTGAGTATTATTATATAGAGAATACTAAAGTGCTTGTATATGTATGCAGTTTATTTTACTTTGCCGCATTAAGCTAATCATGTGTCTCTGGTGGTTTGGTCTGTCTAGTTGTATGGGAATTCATGGTTTTGGGTCATTTTCTGGCCCAGAACGGGTATCAAAAAAGCGTTTCCCGCAAAGAAGTGAGGCTGATTACACAAATTCCATCTAGTCTTATATATCTGGTGAATTTTTAGCTCAGACTTTCTTGGAAGTAACTGTTCTGGGTCATTTATTGAAAAAAAAACATATTTTCATGGCCCAGAACAGGTACAGGTAGGGCACTGATTATCCGGCATGCTCCATTCAAGGACAATGCCAGATGAATGATTCTGCCAGACCAATGGTGGTCTGGCAAATAAGGTCAATTGGCTAAAGCCAACCGTTCCTTCACTGCCTCCCTTAACTATGTGTGCTCTTGTAGCAACACCATGGAAAAAGGGGAGGTGTCAGGCTGTGCGGGGCTCCCCAGGGATTCGATCCAGGCACTGACTGACTGCAAAAGCAGCTACTTCAGTGCGGGAGGAAGGCTGCCGGATTAAAAGATTCTCCAGATTACCTATTGCCAGAAAATAGTTACCCTATCTGGACTTGAAACTGGTTTGCCAAGAAGTTTTGAAACCTAATACATAATTCCCATTTAGTCATGTGTCTGGTGAATTAGCACTGTGGGAAATTGCCATTCTGGATCATTTTATGAAAAATGTATTCTGGCCTGAAATGAGTACTTGAAACTAGTTTCCCTATAAGTTTTAAGACTTATTAACTGCAATATTTTAAAGCTGTATAAATGACAGTCACACTTTGAAAACTAAGATAAATCTGTTTTCTATACGATTTATCTAACAAAGCTTAATAACACTGAAAACAGCACATTGGTAAATAGTGGTAATTTAGTTCAATAATGCACTATTTGAAGACACTCCCTGCAGGGCAGCTCCCATTCTGCTCTGCCTGACTTTAATTACAGACAGCTAAATGAATATATTTTCTACAGACATGGAGCCCCACTAAATTGCTACGATTTTAGAAAATAAAGGAGCCCGCAAGAGTTCCGGCTATTTAATTTGCCTCTTTCAGCTACTCACAAACGATCTGCAGGTTAATTTCTGTGTTATATTGATCCTGGCAATGAATGTGTCAATACATATAATAGAACTTGCATGGACTAGAATATATTTATTGATTATTTCATATTGCACTATTTCTGGAATGCCGGTCCGATCGCAACTCGTACTTCAAACCCTTGATTCAAATCTAACCTCCATTTTTTTGTGACGTAATGATAACGATCTCTTTTACTATTGGCTCCATCTAAACCCGTAACCATAATTGATCATGTTCACGGCCGCAAATGGAAACCTGTTTGTCTAAATGAATTGCTCTGTAATGCCGCCAAATTTCAAGCCCGCAGGCTTTGCGGCTGCTGGCTTCAAATTTAATGGGGCTCAGGTGTGGCAGTTTCAGAATTGCCCTAAAAGGAATATATTAAATGCAAAATGCTTACTGTTGTTTTAGTGCTGCTAACTGAAATATTTAAAAAAGTATATAGCCAAAAATTTGACTATAAAATGGCCTATAAACCTCCAATATTTAATTAAAAGTGCCACCCCCTGCATACTTACAAGATTTACAAGAATCTAAGAATGATAAAATTGGATTTGCAACTATTTATTGATATTACATTTATAATTAATCCACATGTTATAAGGATCAGAGCAGATCTGGTTGAACTTGATGAACTAAAAGTATTTTTTCAACCTCAATTACTATGGGCCTCATTCTATTATCGGCCGTAAACCGTCCGTAAGGTTGCGATTCCTTGCGGGGGCCCCGTTACCTCGCAATTCAATTAAACGGCCCCGCAAGGATCTCCTCTTACGGCCGGCCGTAAATCTTGCAACCGGCCGTAAGCTCTGAAATCTAAAAAGTAAAAAATAAATTCAAGACAGCACTGTAAAGCTCTGTAAATGCTAGGGATCATATTGGGGGACATGAGGATTAAAAGTAACCCACTCTCAAGCTTGCACATCAGCCCAAACCCGAGTTTACATTAACTGTTTATTGTCCGGCCGCAGCATGGGCGGGTCTGAGGTGCTCCAAGCACTCTGGACTTTTTACATGGATATTTGACGTATATTAAAAAATATATATTTTACGGATTTGAGTATAGGGGAATTTTGTGCTATTTTTGCTAACACCGAAAATCACTTTATAGTCTTCTCAAAGTGCAGGATGGCTTTATTTGGGCTATATTTCGTGCTTAATTGGTGCTAGCGGGACCTCTTTCCTGCAAGTAAGCTGCGGCTCGGTTTTAGCCTTGCAGACAGGGTTCCCGGAGCAATTGAATTGCAAATAGGATTTTCTTACGGCCGATTTCCTTGCAGCCGTTTTAGATCAAAGGATTTCCTCCGGCGCGAGCGGCCGCAAGAGATAGCAAGGCACCGGCCGCAAGCCTGCCGGAATCCCCGGCCGGAGGGGAATAGAATAGCAGAATAGCTTGCGGACGGTCCTTGCGGCCCCGCAACGGCTGCGGCCTATAATAGAATGAGGCCCTATGTAACTAATGTAATAAGCTATATTTGTTAGACCTCTCTTAATGTTATTTTAATGCTAAATGTTTGAATGTTTTAAACATTTTGAGTTATCTTTGCATTATATTCCACTACATGCAAGGAGAGGTTACATTAGATTTCATATTAGTATATGTTCATATTATTCTTAATGATTGGTGGCTGCTTATCGAGATGTATCTATTGTCTTTTAGGATGATTTAGGGTCATACTAGCCGACAAGATCCACTCTTGGTAAAGCACACATATCATATGGGTATGGACTTAGGGTGAATGCATAAAGAGGATCCTCTCGTGGACGAGGCTGGTTCTTTGGGATCTCAAAGGAGAGACGTTGCATGAGTGACGTGAAAAACAGGAATAGCTCCATCCGGGCTAATTGTTCCCCCAGACACACCCTCCGGCCTGCAAGAGAGAAGATTTAGGTTTAGTTACTAGTGAGCCTATCACTGCTTGACTCAGTTGTGCACAGTAGGGAAATTATGAAATCATATTCTTTGTTCAGCATTCAAAGACTGGTGTTCCTTATCTCTTCTGTAGATCTGTTCCAGCTACATATCATGCTCTTATTTCAGCTTCAATTGCAACATCATTTTTTCTTAAAGGACCACAGAAGTAAAAAAAAAAATGGCTTATAGCTGATTACTACTGTAAATGTAAGTACAGAGAATTATGAGTAATAACTGAATACAAATATAGATCCACAACAAAATATTTTACTTTTGTTTCCCCCCTCTGCTGGTCCCTGCCATATTTTACTTGGATGTCCTCTTTAATGAGAAGAAGGACATCAGTCATATCCAGCAATGTGTGAGAATGTGATGTCACCCATGTGCACAAGTGTTTATTCCTAATATATACAGTATATATAGCCGAATGCACAATTCATGGCATCACACTCTCAAGAGTTCTTTCCAGATGTGTAAATTAATTTGCCATGGCTGGATAGGGTAAGTGGATTTCCTTTCACTTGAGAGGAGGCCCATGTATAATATAACAGCTCCCACAGACAAATAGAAGTTTTAAATAAAGTAAGATATTAAAGCTCTGGATATAAATGGTGATAATGTTTTATAAATACATAGATATTTATAATCAACAGTTTTATTATTATTTTTCTTTCATAGGTATTCTCTCTTTGTGTGATTTTACATTAGATTTACCTGCAGAAAATGCCATGAAAGCTTCTCGTTTCACAAACTTGCCTTCAGCATCAAGGAAATGCTCTGGGTAAAACTGCAGAGGCTTCTCCCAGACAGTCTCATCCTTCAAAACTGAGGAGAGGTTGGTGATGACCGTTGTACCCTTAAAATGTCAAAGCCAGCAAGAGAGAACAAAATTTTCAATCTATAAGCATTCAATATATATTGTTTCACATTTTCATCCTATGGCCTCTGTTTCCAGTGCTAATGTGTAATGTGAAAGTGAAATGGACAGATTCCATTGTGTAATATCACATATTAAAATTGTCAAACTGGAATTCGTTGTCAAATCGCAAATCCCCGCGCATGCACACTGCGTTTGGGCGTGTGCATGCGCATTGCACGCAGTTAGTCACTTCACCATAGGCAGAGAAGGGATGAAGAGACACACAGGGGATGGAAGAGACACACAGTGGAGGAGGGGAGAGACACACAGGGGGGTAGGGGGGGAGAGACACACAGGGGAGGGGGGAAAGACACAGGGGAGTGAGAGGAGGGGGAAGAGACACAGTGGAGGGAGAGGAGGGGGAAAGACACAGGGGAGGGAAACGGGGGGAAGACACACAAAGGAGGTGGGGTAAAAGACACATGGGGGAAAGAGATGCATGGGAGGGAGGGGGGAAGAGACACAGAGGAGGTGTAAAGAGACACAGGGATGGGGGAAACAAAACAGGGGAGGGGGAAAGAGACATAGGGGAGGGGGGAAGAGACAGATGGGAGGGGGAGCAGACACAGGGGGGAGGGGGGGAAGAGACACAGGAGGGAAAGAGATACAGGGTAAGGGAGAGGAGGGGGGAAGAGACACACGGGAGTGAGAGGAGGGGGAAGAGACAGGGGAGTAAGAGGAGGGGGAAGAAACACAGGGGAGGGAGATGGGGGGGATACACAGGGGAGGGGGAAAGACACAGGAGAGGGAAATGGGGGGGAAGATATGAGGGAGGGGGAAACAGAAAAAGGGGGAGGGGGTGGCAGGGGGGAACTGACACAGGGGAAGGGGCAGAGGGGGACACAGACACAAGGGAGGGGGAAAAGACACAGGGGAGAGAGAGGGGGAAGAGACACAGGGGAGCGAGAGGGGGAAAGGGACATAGGAGAGAGGGCAAGAGACACAGGGGAGGGAGAGGGGGGAAAGAGACACAGGAGGAAAAGAGACACAGGGGAGGCGTTTAGAGACACGGGGATGAGAGGGGGGAAACACAGGGGGGAGACACAAGGGAGGTAAAGGAGGGGGGAAAGGAGACACAAGGGAGGAAGTAGAGAGGGGGAGAGACTCGCAGTGAGCACCAAAGGCGCTCATTGCGAGGTCCATGATGAGTGCCAAAGGTGCTCATCGAGAGGCCAGTAAAGTAGAGGGGGAGAGTCTCCCATTGTGTGGCAAACAGCATTGCCAGGCTTCACTTTTTATTGTGTAATTTTTCGCTAGTAATATAATAAAGCTATAATATGCAGTCAAGGGAAAAATAGATGATGACGTAGGCTACACACAATAACGGATTATATTTGCTTAATACTTGTGTCAAAATCAACACAATATTTCTAATTCTGAAAGGGACTGTTTGTGTTTTGTTTCTTTAAGCAAATTAAGTAAATTATTAGTATTCTGAAAGGGGCCACTGCAATGGCCATGCTTTCATGACTTCTGATAACAAATTGATACTTGAACTTGCTATTTTTCCACTATATTTGAATTGGAGCTTCTCCATTATGTTTCATTCTATGGCAATGTCTACAGCTGCCTCATTTCTGCAATAAGCCATAGTCTGTGAAAGATAGGAGGCGTTCCAGTCTATTGGCACAACACAGCAATATTTCAATATAAATTTTCTCACATAAAAATAAACATTTCAAATAATAAATACTATTCTCTACTATTTTAAAGCCAAGAAAAGCTGAATTAATACAGTGTCGCTTTAAAAGAAAATAAATACATTTTAGAAGAAGCAGACAGACTTCTATCCAAGTTTATTTAGTTCCCACAATACTTTATGGTTATAGATAATCAACAGGTAATAAGAAATTGTATGATAGACCTGGAAATGGAATGGAATATTGAAATGGGCACTCCATATTTAATATGGAAGTATATTGATTAGGGTAATTACCACATTTTGTGATTTTTTAAATTTGCTTTAGAAAATTATCTTATTTCAGTCCTGTTATTGTACTTTAGCTTGGTAGATTTGCATTTTTGCAATTTCCAATTAATTGATGTATATGAATGGAATATTCTAAATCGAAATAATTTCCCTACAAATAATATACTAAAATGATACTGCTATACACTTATACAGTATAATCTGCCTCCCATTGCTTCCAAATTATTTAAGAAGGTAAAGTGGTGTCAAACTTCCTGACATTAGTATCAGTAATACATGAACATAAAGTACTTATTTACATGTATTAAGACATGGTTGGAGAAAGACATTATAAAAGCAAACAATAATCCATTATCACATGGACTTCCAAAAATATTTTTTTTTCCGTAAATGTTGTATTGCTGGGTGTTCTGTTTACCTTTGGAATTAGATATCCTTGTATATTTGTATCTCGGTAGGCCATATGAGGTAGACCAAGAGGGACAATATCTCCACAACGTTGGACTTCATGGATAACTGCACTGGTGTACGGCATGGCCAGCATGTCCCCCATTGTGGGTTTCCTGTCTCGTCCAATCACTTGGTCTATTTCCTCTTGCACTTTCTCTGTGTAAGAACATTCACATTGTGCTTTGTAAGTTGTACTGACCAAGTTAAAGCCTACACATTATATTCATGGGAAAAAAAACCATTCTCTCTTTATGGACAAGACATTTAAGGACTCTAGATCAATGGTTCTCAATAGCTGGTCCTAGGACTGGTGCTGGCCTCTAAGACTTTATCCACTGGTCTTCAGGAACAAAGAGGGATAAGGAGAGCCTTTACACTTTATCTTCATGGACAAATTATTTACCAATGAGATGTTTCCAGTATCCACAAAGAAAATACTGTGAAGCTTTGTTAGATAAATCATATAGGAAATAGATTTATTTTAGTTTCCAAAGTGTGACAGTAATATAACATAGATAATGTGTCTTTTCATTGACATAATATTAGTGGAAAGTGGAATCTAGATAAAATCTGTGTTCATGGTGAAAGTTCAAAAGGACTCTAGATAACATCTATCTTTAGATAATGATAATAAATGTATATAGTGCTTTTCTCTCAGAAAAGAGTGTTGTAACGTATTGGTATTCCTGGGTGAATAACATGGTCTTCAGTATCTTTTTAAAAAGGTCCAAATTAGTAGCCTCTCTGATAACTCTCTACATAGGAAGTATTGATGGACTTCCCAGATACATGGTGGGTGGCACAGCAGAAGTTCAAAATATGGTATCAATTAAAACTATAGATAATATCAAGTAGTTTATAAATTGAATGTTTAAATACATTTTCCTACAGTAAACTAATACTGAGGTTTGCTGTCAGTCAGTCTTTGTGATCCCTCAGATTAGTGTCTCTTGTTAATTGGGGCTCATTACCAATAATGACTGATTACCAGCTGAGACAGTTCAAGTCACATGCAGAAAAAATGCTGCCCATGACCACAACCAGGGAGCAGGTGACTTGCACTAAGGACAATGGTCCCAAAGCATCAGTGGATAATCAGTCATTATTGGTAAAAAACAAGAGATTAGGATGGCAGCAAAAAAAATGAATCTTCAATGTTAGTTTACTATAGGATTTTTACAAATCAATATTCAACTGCTAATCATTGTTAGAAATAATACCTCAACTACGCCACATTAGGTATCTGAAATTCAGCATCCTCTCTCACATGGTGAAAGAGGTTTGTTTTTATTATAAATAGAGGGGTCGTAGACATTTTCCTATACCTATAATTCCCAGAGGTAGGCAAGTTTGGTCCTGGACAACCACACACAGGCATGGATTTGAGGATTTCCATTCTGGACACTTGTGAGTTAATCAGGATGACTGAAGAAGTGATAGTCTCACCTATACACAGAATGGATATCCTCAAATCCTGGCTGTTCAGGACAGAACTTGCCTACCCCTGAACTAACCTAACTCTCTCCCATATCACAGGTATACTGAGCTTAGTCTTTCTAATACTCAGTCTGTGATTGGCTACGTTTAATTTATTAATAATAATAATTAATTTGTATAGCGCTTTTCTTCCAGAAGGCCTGGGTAAAGAGAAAGGTCTTCAATCCTTTTTGTAAATGTCCAAGCTGGGGCATCTCTGGTTGAGTATGGTTGGTGTTAGTCCTGTACTATGCTATCAGTTTCATGGAGAACTGGATATTAATGTAAACATACATTTATCCAAGTAATGGACTTGAATTCTATTTTCGATAGATTTACAGATTTGGCAGCAGCACAATCTAAGTCAACTAGACAAATGCACTGCTGGAAAGGGGCCTGTATTTCTAACCATTTATACCATGGTTTAGTACTGGGTGATGGTGGTGGGAGTGGGGTTAATATTGTTAATATCCAATTAGAGCATGGATTATTTGAAAATGTTTTGAAAAATACTACATATAATATTTATAACATTCACACACTCATCCCCTATAAAAGAACTAAGTTGCCGCAGTACTCACTCTGAACTTCAGGGTATAACATCATGAATAGCAGCGCCCATCTCAGGGTGGTGGATGTGGTTTCTGTACCAGCCGCAAATAAATCATATGTTGATAGGAGGAGATTTATGTCATTAAAACTGCTGTCATTATTTTCTTTTGCCTAAGAGACAATAATA
The DNA here is from genome assembly GCA_027410445.1 of Discoglossus pictus. Classification (NCBI taxonomy): domain Eukaryota; kingdom Metazoa; phylum Chordata; class Amphibia; order Anura; family Alytidae; genus Discoglossus; species Discoglossus pictus. The sequence goes on along the minus strand of CM050166.1, from coordinate 286,237,968 downwards.
TATAACGTTTTCATGGTCTGGAAGGAAATTATTTCAAAGTGTTGGTAACATTATCTATGAAACAGTAAAAAGACATTCATAGAAAGAATTGGCCGTCCATTGTGTTATTGGTTCTGGGAATGCTGCACTACCTCTGTTTCTTATATGGATCAAGCATCTCATTTCTAAAAGTGATGTTAATGTGGACAGTGCCCCAAAATCATCCACCTGAGTCTTCTTACTCATCAAGTACAAATGTGACTGTAATATACACATTTAAATGGTCTACATTCACTGCCTTGTAACCTACACTAGTGGCATTAAACTATTTACTATCACATATTCTAATTGTCGAACTACGAGACGTCATCTCGCTTTGCGTGGTGAGTACGTCTTAGTCGATGAGCGCCGAAGGCACTCATAGCTTGCGAGCATTGCGAAGCGAGGCGAGCCGTTAACTCCCAGCATTAGGCGATGAGCACTGAAGGCACTAAAACTCGCCGGAACTTGGGCGATGATCGCCGAAGGCTTTCATTGCCTGCGAGGCGAGCAGTGGAGACAATGAAACACGTGGCACTTAGCCTCCAAACACTTAGGAAATGCAGGATCGCCTAAGGCTGCAATCGTTTTTTTTTATTTTTTAAATACAACAAAAACATCACACACTGCATGGGGGAACAGCCAGGATGTCTGGGAGTGAGGTGGAACGCAAATTTATGTCGATTTTGCAGAGTTTCAGTACTCGAAAATCAGCGAAAAGAAGTCATTTTTGGGTAGTTGGCTACTAGATTTTAAACAGACCCTGCTGATTATTCATTCAATTCGCTGAAGAGCTAAGGAATTCAGCCACTTGTGGGGACTTTGTATCCTCCAGCAGGTTGGGTAGTAGGTTTTTCTTCAGGATCGCTACCAGTAATGACGCAGACCACCATAACCATAGAAGCTTTTTTAAATTTACTTTTAGTCGATTTATGTGGGCAGTTCTATGGATGTGGCGATCTGGGTCTAGTTCAAATCTATACATGGCCTCCCCGATCCTTCTCACCACCAGTAGGGAGTTTCCCAAGAAGCTTGTAAGATATTCTATGGATGGGGCAATAATAGGAGAACAAACTGACCATCTGCTAATTTCTGTATGCTGGATACTTTGATCGTATCTCTGTTTCTGTTCCCCTGGGCTAGTTACAAGTGATCCGATCTACTCCAGCAAGATTGGCCAATACCTTATAAAACACTAACACACACTTTCCCATGCCTCTCGATTGACATCTAAGGGGTCTCTCACTTTTTGTCCATACAGGAGTTCAAATGGGGAGAACACAGTAGACTCCTGAGGGACTTCCCTATAACCAAAGAGGAGATAGGGCAGTAATTCCTCCCAGTTTCATTTCTGAAAGTTCTAGGCATCTGTTCAAGGGTCCTATTAAATCACTTGCACAAGCCATTTATTTAAGGATGGTAAGGAAAAGAGCACAGATTTTGGATGACACAAATTCACCACAACTGCAGATCGGTTATGAATTGTGAGCCTTGATTGGACAATATTTTCTCAGGAACTCTACTCTCTCGAAAATACAGATCAGAGCTTTTGCACAGTAGTACCTGTGACCTTGCCTTTGGCTACAGCTTCAGGTTATTGGATGGCATTGTCTATCACTGTCAAAATATACTTTTTTCTTGTTCAGTGAGGCCAGGCTAGGGGACCCATTATGTCAATGGCCAAACCCTGAAAAGGAGTAACGATAATGGCCATGGATTCTAAAGGGGCCCAGGTTTCCCAATCTCTGTGACTAAATATCTGGCACAGATCATAGGAATCACAGTATTGCCTTACATCCCTGTTAACCCTGGGCATGTAGAATACCTAAGTGAGACATGCGCATACCCCCCATTGCTCGGCTAGGGGGATATCTTGAGAAAATTTTAGCAATGGAAGTCTAAATGTTTTAGGGATGATTGTTTTTTCATTTCCCTATGGTCAGAATTATCTTCCCCTGTAATAGTTCTATTCTAGTCATTGCCCATTAGTACTTTGGCAGCCTATCCTGACATAACCCCCACTTCACTTTACCAGTGTCCCAGTCAATCTGGACCAGGGTTACGGGGATGGAACATTTCTGTTCCCCAGCACCAGTCTCCCAGAAACCTTACTGTATCTCTGCCCGGTAACACCTTGCATCTCATATTTCTCTGCTGGCTGCCTGATGGTGAATCTCCCTGCTGTAGTGGTATTACTAGAGGAGAGGACCAGCACCTCTGATTGCCCCAACTGTTGACCCACTTCATCTACCCTTCACAGCTTCTGGCTCATAGCATTGCGGATCTTGGAACATGGCATATTGATTCCCCAAATCTTGATCTTCTGTTGAAACTCTGATATGAAAAGGTTTTTTGTAGTCAGCTATCCTGTCCTCCTTAAGGGTATCCCACCTTTTTGACCAATTTATCAAGGTCTGTAGTGGGCTTGAAAAGAGTTAGCGATACCCAATCCTACCCACAGATAAACACAAATATGCAGATCCCTTCCCTCGGGACAGCAGCAGAAATTCAGGAAAATAAAAAAATAAAGTCTCCCCTCTCAAAGAATCACACCATTTCTCTTAACACAAAGGAACAATAGTAAATTTACATGTACGAACAAAGCTTGCGAAATTTGCACAAGTTTGAAACCCCCCCTCTTATTTTGTCAGCCAATTATAAGTGGTCCTGGTCGGCGCTGATGGGATTGGATGATTAGGCCAGCTCTTGGCCAATGAGCATTTATTGTGGGGAGCGCTGGTTGGTTGGAATCTTTATTATAGGCAGCGCCATTGAGTCCATTCCTCCAGTTCTATGGTGTCTTATCTCCCCAGTCTAATTTAGTGAAGACACACTGTCACAATCTGCTACTTCAATTGAACTTGGTAAGAACCTGGTTCAAACCTATCCAGCAGAATCGTGCTGTCCTTTTACACCTCTGATAGCAGAAGATGGACCAAACCCAAGTACCACGCCCAGGAGCTTGCTATACAATCCTGTGGAATATTAGGATTAATTCATAGAATGACACTTACACCTTGATTTTGTAAGTCGCAAAAACTGCTACTCCTTTATTGGGACTATCAACATATATACAGTTTTCTGGCCACAGCCTGGCCAATTACAGTAAGCCCCATCCTTGGGTTGACAAATGATCTACCAATGGTAACTGCCCATGTGGGGTGAACATGTATATCAAATAATCTTTGTATTTTTTCAGGTGGGGCTGGGTGAGTCAGCACAAGCTAACAACAGTGTATGACCTCCCTGTTACTGTCCATGTAAGATATTATGGTACCCCATAGCCCTCTTCTCCCTGAGAAACCTATATTCCCACTGTAACACAATCATAATACGCACAACACAGATGTCATTTAAAAAAAATAAGCAACAAAAATGCATAACCATATAAGCAGGGTAACTCTTGCCAGCCCAGGCCACAATCCCCAACAGTCCAGTCAGGCTTTGGGCATGACACACACTAATTGTCTGAACCCTCTAGGGGGTCTCTTTCAAGGCTTTCCATAGTGGTGCCAGTAAGGTGGAAGCCACCTGGTGGGTTATTGTGTATGGTAGGTGTAGCCGACTTATGGTCTCCCTGCCCTGGGTCACCAGACCTTTATATAGGGTAGAGGCTGCCTAGATCTGGGCCCAATAAGGTCGCGTATCTCCATCAAAACCCAGTCAATGTGTTTCACATAGTAGTGCATGGGAGGCCCGGGCTAACCATCAGCACATGCAAATTTGTGGTCAACCGCAGACAATGGATCAAAGAGGTATCACCCTCAAGTATCCGACACCACTCAATCTTTAACAATTGAAACAAAGTGCTTCAATCAATGTCTGCTATGCCTGGTCAACTGTGGCTGACAGCTCAACTAGGGCTGCCAGATAGCCTCACAAGAACCCATGGAGTCCGAATCTGAGGGACCATGGGTTTGCGCCAGCCAAATTCCCTCACTGGTAGTGATCATGTTATCCCGGTTGTCAGTGGTCACTGGCCCGGTCTCAAAGTGCCACTACGCCTAATATTTTATTATCCCTCCTCAGATTTTAATACAGAGAATACATTATAAATGTAAATGTAACTTGAACATGTTAATAAACTGAAACAAAGCATACAATCAGAATGAGGATCAGCGAAATAGTCTTTTAGTCTACGTCAGGGGCTATTAAAATAATCATGGAAAATAGTCTGTGGGTGAAACAAACCAAAACAATCTTAAAAACTTTTATACTATCAAGGGTTTGCAAGGCAGTGTTAGGGTTCTATTCTATAAGACTGTTCTAAGAAATGAATGTTACTTACTTTCTCCATCTCCAATAGAAAAGCATCTATAAAATCCCTGATGTGGTTTGGATCCCAACTCTCTCGATGCTCAGCTACCATGTCCTTGAGAAACTGGATGATCTCCCATTCTGAGTCAAGAACATGATTGACCAGCCCAGGAATATTCATTAAGAAGGGAACCTCATTAAGGATCTAGATCACAAACCAGGAATGATATCAGTAATATTAAAATGACAAGCAGCAGATCTATAATGTAAATGGCAAAATAATGTAAGAAAGCATACCACATTGCAAAGCTATATAATAATTCCTATTTTTGGCAATTATTTATTAGGAGACATGTAAATTGCATGCACTATCCTATATATACTTGTATTGTGAAGTTTGATATTGTATATAGTATGTGGATAGGTGGTTTATGTCTTGATCTGGTTTATGTCAAAGTCTATGTCAACTTCTGGTCTACTTGGGTCTGGTCTACCACCAAGTGTTGTCTATGCCTGTGTCTGGTTATGCCTGAATCTTGAGTCCATATTTGGTTTATGTCTAAATCTTGCTTGTCATATGCTGAAGACAGACACTGCCTTGCCGACTGGTCCCCCTTCAGTTAAAAACATAAGATTCAGTGTGGTTCATTATAATATCTACTAATTATAATAACACTCAAACATTATATGTTTTCTCCACCTGGGCTAGGAGACCAGACTCAGCCTTTAGTGTTTTTTCAAAGAGGCGCAGCAGACGTTGAAATTTGAGGTCGTCATAATGAAACCGGTCTCCAAAGGCGATGGAGCAGATCACATTGCTGATGGCATTATTAATAATGAAACGAGGATCAAATGGGAGACCTAAAGAGGAGATATTAAGAGAAGTATCAACAATACACCTCAGCCCCACATAGGAAACACAGTATTACAGCAATTATTTACTTATTAATAGTCATAATATAGAGAACGAATGCTTCAGCAGATTTCACCCATTCTCCTTCCAGACAAAACACCTCTATTCCTCTCAGATCATGTACACATATTGTCCTCTGATAAAACGTGTGTACTGCCCATCTGTGGATAAGACCTCCTCTTCTCCCAGATATTACCCACCAGACCCATTAGCTAAGTTTCCAGATACACTCCATCAGCCCTCTAGAAAGTAACCTGCAATATTAATAAGTTAATGCTTATTTCTTCCCTGTGATATTCAAATGCTCATTTTGCCTGGTCTAGAACAAACCTGTCTGTATCTACACATAGAAATCCATATTCTCCCCTATTTAGACCCCCAGTCTACCACAGATCAGATACACTTGCCTCACAACATCGGATCTGCTTGATCCCACTCATCCCCACTAGAGCTGATACAACTATCAACACATATGTGATTTCCTTTTTCCACTAAGCTCAAAATCTATCTGCTACCCCAATGTGAGACCAGTCTGTGCTTCCAGATTCGATCTACATGTCCTCCTGATCAGGTGGATTTATCCTTCAAGATCAGTATCACGACCCAGAGGTGAAAGGACCAGGTACACCGCAAACCCTCCCACTTCCAGCATACTGGAACAACTCCCGGATGGAGAAGTTTTAGATATTTCAGCGCACACAGGAGCAGATATTGGTCACTTTGGATAAGACCAGCAGGAACACAGGATACAAGCAAGCGTGTTAAAATGAATAAAAGCCTTCGCCTTTAGAATGACACATACACCACATGTACTATATGTATAGTATAACAGAGCACAGTTTAGTAACAGACACCTAACATGATTTTTTTCCTGGAACTCAACTGACAGTTTAACCCCTTGTGTGCTAGTCATGCCAGAAGACCTAGCATATACAGAATATGGGAATATGCAAACATAACAAGAATTCTGTAACAAGCTAATATAAACTGAACAAAGACTTGACACCTACATAGATAACATACATAATTGTTTTTAAACTCTTTTTTTAACTTTTAAATTTGCCAGTTACAAAATAAGCAACTAAACGCATTAACCAATGCAAGCCAGGGGTCCATAACATTTAAACAGTTCTAAAGTCAAGTGATCCCCCTGGGCAGGACAGATATCACCTGTGTGTGCTGGCCTGTGTGGTGGCTCCTCCCCCTGCCAGCTCCTCCTGATGACTCAGAGAGGAGAGCAGGGGCCGGATGTGAGAGACAAAGGGGAGATAATCAAGTGTGGGGGAAGGGGAAGGACAAGGGAGAAGGGGAGAGACAAGAGTGGGGGGAAGGGGAAACAAAGGGAGAGACAAGGATGGGGGAGAGACAAGGGAAAGGGGAGAGACAAGGGGGGAGATATTCAGTATTGTCTTTTTTTCTAACAGTATATTTTAAATATTTATGACTACCATTAATATTAATAATACGAGCGACAATGCTGTTTGCCACACAATGGGAGCCTCTCCCCCTCTACTTTACTGGCCTTGCGATGAGCGCCTTTGGCTCTCCCCCTGTCTACTACCTCCCTTGTGTCTTATTTCCCCCTCCTCTCCCTCCCTTGTGTCTCCTTCCACCTCGTCTACCTCCCTTGTATCTGTAAACCTGCCCCCCTGTGTTTTTACCTCCCTCTCCCTCCCGTGTCTCTAAACCCCTCCCCTGTGTCCCTTTCCCTCCTGTGTCTCTTTCCCCCTTCTCCCTCCCATGTATCTCTTTCCCCCCCTATGTCCCCCCCCCAGCCTTTGTCTCTTTCCCCCTCCCCCTGTGTCTGTTCCCACCTTCCTTGTGTCTCCATTTCCCTCCCTTGTGTATCTTCCCCTCTGCACTCTCTCCCCTGTGTCTCTTCCCCCTCTTCTCACTCCCCTGTGTCTCTTCCCCCTCCTCTCACTCACCTGTGTGTCTCCCCCCCCCTCCCTCCCCTGTGTCTCTTCCCGGACCCTCTTTCTGTGCCTCTTCCTCCCTTTCTCTCTCTTCCCCCCTCTCCCTCTGTGCCTCTTCCCCCCTTCTCCCTCTGTGCCTGTTCTCCCCTGGCCTGTGTCTCTTTCCCCCTTCCCCCTGTGTCTGTTCCCCCTTCCTCGTGTCTCTTCCCCCCTCATTTCCCTCCCATGTGTATCTTCCCCCTGTTCTCCCTCCCCTGTGTTTCTTTCCCCTTCTCTCACTTCTGTGTGTCTTTTCCCCCTCCTCTCACTCCCTTGTGTCTTTTCCCCCTCCTCTCACTCCTGTGTGTCTTTTCCCCCTCCTCTCACTCCCTTGTGTCTCCTCCCCCCTCCTCTACCTCCCGTGTCTCTTCCCCACACCTCTCCCTCTCCTGTGTCTCTTTCCCACCTCTCGCTCCCATGTCTCTTTCCACATCCCCTGTCTCTTTCCCCCCATGTCTCTTCCCCCCCTCCCTCTGTGTCTCTCCCCCCCTGTGTCTCTTCCCCCCTCCCTCTGTGCCTCTTCCCCCTCTCTCTGTGTCTCTCCCCCTCTCCCTCTGTGTCTCTTCCCCCTCACCCTCTGTGACTCTTCCCCCCTGTCTCTTCCCCCCTCTCCCTCTGTCTCTTCCCCCCTCTCCCTCTGTCTCTCCACCCCTTCCTCTGTGTCTCCCCCCTCTGTGCCTCTTTCCGCCCTCTCTCTGTACCTCTTCAACCCCTTTCCCTCTGTGTCTCTTCCCCCCTCACCCTCTGTATCTCTCCCCCCTCTGTGTCTCTCCCCCCCTCTCCCTCTGTGTCTCTTCCCCCCTCTCCCTCTGTGTCTCTTCCCCCTCTCCCTCTGTGCCTCTTCCCCCCTCTCCCTCTGTGCCTCTTCCCCCCTCTCCCTCTGTGGCTCTTCCCCCCTTCTCCCTCTGTGCCTGTTCCCCCCTGGCCTGTGTCTCTTTCCCCCTTCCCCCTGTGTCTGTTCCCCCTTCCTCGTGTCTCTTCCCCCCTCATTTCCCTCCCATGTGTATATTCCCCCCCTCCCTCCCCTGTGTCTCTTCCCGGCCCCTCTTTCTGTGCCTCTTCCTCCCTTTCTCTCTCTTCCCCCTCTCCCTCTGTGTCTCTCCCCACTCTGTGTCTTCCACTCCTCTCCCTCTGTGCCTCTTCCCCCGCCTCTCTCTGTGTCTCTCCCCCCTGTGTCTCTCCACCCCTTCCTCTGTGTCTCCCACCTCTGTGCCTCTTTCCCCCCTCTCTCTGTACCTCTTCACCCCTTTCCCTCTGTGTCTCTTCCCCCCTCACCCTCTGTATCTCTCCCCCCTCTGTGTTTCTTCCCCCTCTCCCTCTGTGTCTCTTCCCCCCTCTCCCTCTGTGTCTCTTCCCCCTCTCCCTCTGTGCCTCTTCCCCCCTCTCCCTCTGTGCCTCTTCCCCCCTCTCCCTCTGTGCCTCTTCCCCCCTTCTCCCTCTGTGCTTGTTCCCCCCTGGCCTGTGTCTCTTTCCCCCTTCCCCCTGTGTCTGTTCCCCCTTCCTCATGTCTCTTCCCCCCTCATTTCCCTCCCATGTGTATCTTCCCCCTGTTCTCCCTCCCCCGTGTTTCTTTCTCCTTCTCTCACTTCTGTGTTTATTTTCCCCCTCCTCTCACTCCCTTGTGTCTTTTCCCCTCCTCTCACTCCTGTGTGTCATTTCCCCTTCCTCTCACTCCCTTGTGTCTCTTTCCCACCTCTCCCTCCCATGTCTCTTTCCACCTCCCCTGTGTCTCTTTCCCCCATGTCTCTCCCCCCCCCTCCCTCTGTGTCTCTCCCCCCCTGTGTCTCTTCCCCCCTCCCTCTGTGCCTCTTCCCCCTCTCTCTGTGTCTCTTCCCCCCTCTCCCTCTGTGTCTCTTCCCCCTCACCCTCTGCGTCTCTTCCCCCTGTCTCTTCCCCCCTCTCCATCTGTCTCTTCCCCCCTCTGTGTCTCTTCCATCCTCTGTGTCTCTTCCACCCTCTCCCTCTGTGCCTCTTCCAACTCTCCCTCTGTTTCTCTTCCCAACGCTCCCTCTGTGACTCTTCCCCACTCTCCCTCTGTGCCTCTTATCCACTCCCACTGTGTCTCTTCTTACCCTCCCTCTGTGTCTCTTCCCTCTCCCTCTGTGTCTCTTCCCTTTCCCGCTCTTCTCTCCTTATGTGCCGCGCATGCGAAATGTGCGTCTCACGGCACGCATTGAGCATACGTGGCTCACGCCGCACTGTGCGCATGCGATCGGATCATTGTCAAACTGCGATTTGTCGCAAGCGTGACGACGAATCGCAGTTTGACAATTATAATATGTGATAACAGAATCTTATGCCTTAAGAACTCCACTATAAATGTTTCCTTTCTTATGAATGTATCTTGTTAACTATGACACTACTTCACATATCTATTTGGCATCATTCTATTCAACTGTCTTTGAATGTGCTATAGTCAAGCAAAAATGCAAGATTAAAGACAGACAAGACAAAAGAGTACATACTGGTACAGGACAAGTTGAAGGTCCTCCTCTTGTGGGTATAGATGCTATGAGAGCCAAAACAAAGGGAATTCCTTCTCACAGATTGAGTTAGGTGGCAGTATACCTGAAACGTAGGTGTTTATTGCATAGTTTGTTAATTAATATTAGGGGGCATGCTATAAGCTTGTCTGAATAGATGAGATTTCAGATAATGTTCGAAGTTGTAAAGAGTGGGAGAAGAACCAGGAAGCTAATTCTATAACCAGGGCAGAAGTCTTACAGGTGGCAGCGTGACTTGGTAATGCCAGCTGAAAAAGGGAGTAAGTTGTGGTGTAGGTTTCATAGAATAGTTTCAACTGTGAGTGTCTACAGCTGCTGTTGATGTTGTAGAATTATTTAAAGCTTAGGCCTCCATTCCATTACTCCCATAAGCAAACATCTGAGTGAAGATTACTTGTAAATCACCTTTGACTTATCACATCACACAACTACATCTAACCTCTGAAAAATGTCTTCCAAGTGCACTCAGAGGTTTACTCAGAAGTCTTTCCAAGTGCTCACAATTTACAAAAAGCTTTCGGATACCTTCAACCATATGTAAAGGCAGAAAAAAGGCCTCTGAAATTGCCAATTAAAGAGCCACTACTGTGAGAAATCGGCTTTTAAAGAGGAATAAAGTAAAAAATGGATAACAAAGAAAATATTATAAAACCTTTAATTGTGGCATTATAAAAACAAGTAAAAGGCTAGTATGATGTGTGAAGTCTGCATATATCTGTGGAAATCATCAGGTTATCATCACACATGAAGACACCAGGAATAAAGCAGGTAGAAAGAGATACCACTGAAGTGTCATAGTTATAATATGATATTTTGAAGAGCTTGACTTGATAAAGTCCAAAATGTTTTACTCAGTTAAAAATAAATATTTACATTCTTTGAATTGTAACTATTGTATTCATTTTTTGCTTTAATGATGACTGACATTTTGCTGTGGCTCCTAAATGCATTAGAAAAATGGGGAGGAAGTAACTGTGGATTCAGGTACGATCTGTATTCACTTATGTTAAACACACTCTTCAAACAGCACGCTTGACAACAGAACTCAAGGGCAGAGTAAGGCCGCCCTCAAGCTACAGCCAGACTACCAGTTAATCAAAGTAATCTAAATATAAGATTTGCTTTAAAACTGCTTTTATATTCCTGCCTTGCATATCTACAAATGTAATTATTTTGCTATATTCTTCACAATGATGTTAAAGGGACATGGAAGGTTTCTGGATTTCACTAGAAATATAATATACCTATATATCTATTTATTTTTATGTACTTCATTTTATTAAGAAGAGCTTAAAAGCATACAATGTGCTTATGTTTGGGTCTGCCTTCTGTAGCTCATGAATGCACAAGCTGTGAAGTATAGTGTTTTAAATTAAGCAGTCAGTGACCTCTCAAACAGCATGTTTCAGAATGTTGCCACTGATTGGTTACTATAAAATACTTCTAAATACAGTGTATTCATGAGTTGCAGAGGGGAGAAACCAGAAAAAAAAGCATTTAAGCACTTTTCTATAAAACAAAGAACATCAAAGTAAAGAAATACATAGGTATATTATATTTCTAGTAAAATCATCCATGTCCCTTCAAGATTTTACCAAACTACAGTAGTCATTTAACTGTGTTAAGGGCAGCAAAACAACTTATTGGTCTATCACTTAGTGAGTGAGTCAACTAGGTTTGATTGACATTGACTCTACAAGAAATTCATGCTAAAATGGATGTTGGTATTTGACTTTCAGTTGAGAATAATTCTGCATACAAATTATCCTGATTAGCTGCACAGACTTCTGTGATCTTTATGACATACACAACTGAACGACCCAATAACAACAAGAACCTTTATAGAGCTCTCAAAATAAACTTTGAATACAACAGTAAAAATCAGAAATCCACTAAAATATAATACAGAAGACAGCCACTTTTTCAGGAATGGGTAGATAGATAATTATGATTTTCAGAGGTTTCATTAGGTTAATGATGGTTCCCGTTCTCATGTTCCACAAAACTCCAAGATTTCAGGTTACCTCTGCTCAGTTTCAGCTATCTCAATCAAAATAACTGAGGCACTAATCAAGTCATCTGTGCTCAAGATCAAAGATCCAAAATTCCTACACTTCTTGTGGCTCTTTAGGTGACCGTGCCACATAATATTTTCATTGTTTTATGAGACTATATGTGGAGGCCAGTGTACACTATCCTCTATATATGACACTGACCTTGCTGAGACGTGAAGGCAGAACAGAGATATTTGGCTTCTTCTGTCACTCGCTCTTCCAATGATTTCTTTCCCATCCCAAAATTTCTCAGAGTAGACAGTGCAAATCTTCTTTGTTCCTTCCAGGCTGTGCCATACTTGGCTATCAGTAGTCCTAAACATAACAAAACACACAGCCTATCACCATTTGGAATAAGCAAAAAAACTATTTAATCCATGTTAGGCTTCTATTAAATAGAGCTCCAATAAGTTTTATAAAATTATGCAGCAAATGTATTTTCAGCAAGCGTATTAGTGTTGGCTATTTGGGCTATGACAAAGAAAGACTCACCTTTGGAGTTCTGATTGTAACCAAGCATCTCGTAGAGGGGAAATCTTGGTCGGTCTGCTATATCCTCTGACTTGAGAAGCAGAGCTTCCTTCATTGCCTTGAACCCATTCAATACCACCATGTTCCTCCAGAAAAACTGTAGGCTGTATACATTCCCATACTTCTTACTCAGCTGCCCATGATACAAAATATAACAAGTTATGGAGTGACCTAAAGAGACTAATAATGAATAGTATCTAGGACTTTTGAAATTATAATCATTTTATTAAGTATGTTCATGTCTTTTTTAACCTCTGTTGTTCCCATAAACATCTGAATGATGTCCATTAATCACTGGTGGTCCACAAACCACAATCTGAGATCTCTGAATAAATCAAGGTCAAGGTTTCTATTATTCATTCTCTATTAATTTTTATCTGCCATACCCAACTTCTTTATCAGGGAATTCCTTTATTGCTCCTCTCAATCTTCTCGAGTCCAAGCAGTTCTGTTTTTTCTCATTCTTTCCTTCACTTTTATCCTCACAAAATACTCATTTTCTATGTTTCTTGTCGTCACTCCTAATATCTATTCACCAACTGTCTTCCAGTTTCCATTTCTGACTGGAAGTACCACTGTTACCAGAAACTTAAAAACTGAAATCCAAACTCATTAGCTTCCCTTTTTCTAACACACCAACAACTTTTATCTCTTTCACTTTTAGCAGCTCCAAAAAGTTGTAGTTTCTTGTCTACTTTCTTGTCACTTTTGTCTAGTTTCTTGCCTATGATCACTACTTCTCAATGTGTGTTTAATGTGTGTTTAATGGCCAATAAATGTCTATCAACTTCCTGTAGAATCTATTACTATAATTTGTAAATTCATCTAAAATGCTGCTAACAATCTTTATTTACTAAATAGTCATCTTGCAAGTTTATTGTAACCTCCTTCTTCCCTGCATACATTTTTTAACACTCCACTCTTCACGCCACCATCTGCCACCCTACATTGCACTACTTCCACATATATAATACACATTTACTTTTTTGCATTTAACTCCCCTATTTCAAATGTATCCTGCCCCTGTCCCTGTAGACTTAAGCCCATATGCAGCTTCCTTGTGTTTTTATATTATTGCTCCATGCAATTATACTCTGATGTAATTATTAAGGGAGATCCAAAATGTATTCATTAAGTACTAAGGTTAAGTATTTTATACTTGAGCACAGATTGAGTAATCCACAACTTGGAAACTTTAATAGATGCAACAGAGCTAAATAATGATTAAAATCAAAATCTAGTTCAGCTTATGCTTCAATTGGTTTAACCAGTGCAACGTGTTTGAACAATATGACTCCACCAAATTGAAAATGTTTAACTAAATCATATGAGGTTTTGGTCTGTTTGACTGTTTATCTTTATACTTAATCAATTCATGTCATGAGATTAATTGAAACACTTGATTCATAAACACTAACCCTCCAGCAAACTTAAAATAATTAGCTACATCCTCGTGTCCAGCATAGGTTAGTCTGGTGGTAAATGTTCAGAAACATCTTTCCCTGCAGACTCAACAGAAGCATGTTTCATAATTGTCATAGCTAAAATGTTTGAGTGCAATCAGTAATCATTAGGGTCACAACAAGTGTTCTGATTGTATATATATATATATATATATATGTGTGTGTGTGTATTACCTGTGACATGATGACATGAGGATTGTTGAAGTCCACCTGCAGCAAGTTTCCCACAATGGGCATAGAGGGTGGACCTGGGGGGTAGAGTGGCCAAGTCTTCCTGCGCTTCATGAAGTCCAGCAGCAGAAGAGACACAGTGAAGATAAAACTCAGTATAAGGACATTTGGGATGTACCAGGGGAGACCTGACCAGAGCTCTGACTGCTGCCTCATATTGCAAACCTTTAAAGAGAAGGATGACATTGGCTCAGTTATTGGGCAAGGTTTAATGGTCCTCATAGGAACAATAACACAGAATAGAATCCTGTAGGCACCTAAAACCAATATACAGTGGCTTCCACTGACTGCATATAAGCACTAATAACTTTACATCTCCTTATATTAAACTTCATCCACTCAACAAATACACCCCTCCCTCTGTAATTTGCAACATATTTCACACTCCATTTTATACATCCATTTCACATATCCACACTCATTGCACACCTCCTCGACTAACTCCACATATTCCTCTCTCACTGTACATCTCCACTGCTCCATTGCCTCTGAATCCTGCTTTCGCACTCTTCCATCACCTTAGTCTGCTATCTCTGCTGTTTTTAATTTTTATTTTTTTGGTATCTTTCTTTTCTTCCACCATCTCTTTGTCTTTGTGATGCCTGGTCTTGTATATCTTGGATTTATGTTCTTTTCCTTAAGTCTCTGTGATGCATGCTCCTGTGTCTCTACGATTTTTGCCTCCCCTTGTCTGTGGTTCCTGCTATCCACTCTCTGTCTCTGTGATGCCTGATTTTGTGTCTGTATGATTTGTGCCTCTTCTCCTCATGTGTAGTTCCTGCTATACTCTCTGTCTATGTAATGACTGCTCCTGCATCTCTATGCTTTGCATCTGTTTTCCTTGTCTGTATTTCCTGTTATGCACTCTCTGTTGTCAGCTCCTGTGTCTCTATGATTAGTGTCTCCTCTCCTCATCTGTAATCCCTGCTATCCTGTCTCTGCCTCTGTGAGGCCTGCTCCTGTGTCTCTATGATGTGTCTCCTCTCCTCATCTGCAATCCCTGTTATCCTCTCTCTGCCTAGGTGGTGTCTGCTCTTGTGTCTGTATGATGTGTCTCTTCTTCTTGTCTGTAGTTCCTGCTCTCCTATCGCTATCTCTGTGAAGCCTGCTCCTGTGTCTCTATGATGTGTCTCTACTTGTCTGTAGTTCCTGCTCTCCTCTCACTATCTCTGTGAAGCCGGCTCCTGTGTCTCTATGGTTTGTGTCTCTTCTCATAGTCTGTATTTCCTGCTATCCTCTGTCTCTGTGAAGCCTGCTCCTGTGTCTCTATGGTTTGTGTCTCTTCTCATAGTCTGTATTTCCTGCTATCCTCTCCCTGTCCATGTGATGCCTTCTCATGTGTCTCTATGATTTTTGTCTCTTCTTATTGTCTGTATTTCCTGCTATCCTCTCCCTGTCTCTTTGTTGTCTGCTCCTGTGTCTCTATGGTTTGTGTCTCTTCTCATAGTCTGTATTCCCTGCTATCCTCTCCCTGTCTGTGTGATGCCTTCTCCTGTGTCTCTTTTTATTGTCTGCAATTCCTGCTATCCTCTCCCTGTCTCTGTGATGCCTGCACCTGTGTCTCTATGATTTGTGTCTCTTCTTATTGTCTGTAATTCCTGCTATCATCTCCCTGTCTGTGGTGTCTGCTCCTGTATCTCTATGATTTGTGTCTCTTCTCATAGTCTATATTCCCTGCTATCCTCTCCCTGTCTGTGCGATGCCTTCTGCTGTGTCTCTATGATCTGTGTCTCTTTTTATTGTCTGCAATTCCTGCTATCCTCTCCCTGTCTCTGTGGTGTCTGCTCCTGTGTCTCTATGATTTGTCTCTTCTTCTTGTCTGTAGTTCCTGCTCTCCTCTCACTATCTCAGTGAAGCCTGCTCCTGTGTCTCTATGGTTTGTGTCTCTTCTCATTGTCTGTAATTCCTGCTATCCTCTCCCTGTCTATGTGAAGCCTGCTCCTGTGTCTCTATGGTTTGTGTCTCTTCTCATTGTCTGTATTTCCTGCTATCCTCTCCCTGTCTCTGTGGTGTCTGCTCCTGTATCTGTATGATTTGTGTATCTTCTCATAGTCTGTAATTCCTGCTATCCTCTCCCTGTCTGTGTGATGCCTTCTCCTGTATCTCTATGATCTGTGTCTCTTTTTATTGCCTGTAATTCCTGCTATCCTCTCCCTGTCTCTGTGGTGTCTGCTCCTGTGTCTGTATGATTTGTGTCTTGTCATATTGCCTGTAATTCCTACTATCCTCTCCCTGTCTCTGTGGTGTCTGTTCCTGTGTCTCTATGATTTGTGTCCCTACAATGTTTACATATTTCCTGCTATCCTCTCCCTGTCTCTGTGGTGTCTGCTCCTGTGTCGCTATAATTTGTGTCTCTTCCCCTTGTCTGTAGTTCCTGCTATCCTCTCCCTGTCTCTGTAGTGTCTGCTCCTGTGTCTCTATAATTTGTGTCTCTTCCCATTGTCTGTATTTCCTGCTATCCTCTCCCTGTCTCTGTAGTGTCTGCTCCTGTGTCTCTATAATTTGTGTCTCTTCCCATTGTCTGTATTTCCTGCTATCCTCTCCCTGTCTCTGTAGTGTCTGCTCCTGTATTTCTTTAATTTGTGTCTCTTCCCCTTGTCTGTAGTTCCTGCTATCCTCTCCCTGTCTATGTGATGCCTTCTCCTGTGTCTCTATGATTTGTGTCTCTTCTCATTGTCTGTATTTCCTGCTATCCTCTCCCTGTCTCTGTAGTGTCTGCTCCTGTATTTCTATAATTTGTGTCTCTTCCCCTTGTCTGTAGTTCCTGCTATCCTCTCCCTGTCTCTGTAGTGTCTGCTCCTGTGTCTCTATAATTTGTGTCTCTTCCCCTTGTCTGTATTTCCTGCTATCCTCTCCCTGTCTCTGTAGTGTCTGCTCCTGTGTCTCTATAATTTGTGTCTCTTCCCCTTGTCTGTAGTTCCTGCTATCCTCTCCCTGTCTATGTGATGCCTTCTCCTGTGTCTCTATGATTTGTGTCCCTATGTTTACATATTTCCTGCTATCCTCTCGCTGTCTCCTTGAGGCAATCTCCTGTATCACTATAATTTGTGTCTCTTCTCATAGTCTGTAGTTCCTGCTATCCTCTCTGTCTTTGTGGTGCCTGCTCCTGTATCTCTATGATTTGTGTCTCTTCTCATAGTCTGTAATTCCTGCTATCCTCTCCCTGTCTACGTGATGCCTTCTCCTGTGTCTCTATGATCTGTGTCTCTTTTTATTGTCTGTAATTCCTGCTTTCCTCTCTTGATCTCAGTAGTGTCTGCTCCTGTGTCTCTATGATTTCTGTTCTCTTTCCCTTGTCCATATCTCCTGCTATCCTCTCTCTGTGGTGCCTGCTCCTGTGCCTCTCTTTGTGTCTCTTCCACTTGACTTTGTGAACCCTACACCTGTCTCTATGATTAGTGTCTCTTCTCTTTGTAGTTCCTGCTATCCTCTGTCTCTGTGATGCCTGTTCCTGTGACTATATGTGTCTCTTTTCCTTGTCTCCTTGTTACTCCAGCTCCTTTCTTACTGTTTCGCAGATGTTTATTCTTCTGTCACAGCGATATTTATCCTGCTAGGCTCCCACCGGCCGATCTCTTCCTGTGTAACTGCTTCTCTTGAAGGGATCAAGTTTCATACACTAGCAGCTAATACCAATCATGCAATATCTCCTCCCATTGAACTCTGTACTTTTAGAAACACCATAATCTAGTTTAAAGTAAAACAGCAGACATTCCAAATATGGTTTAACTTAAAACAATGGGTAATTACAAGAACTTGTAACAAACTATCACTGACATTTGCCAACCTGAGCTGTCCGCAAGCCTTTCTGATCCACCCACAAAATAAACTTCTGAGATCACTGAGCTTAAAAGGACATGGGACTCAACTGTTTTATTTTTCAAGCACTTAAAAGCATGTTTTAAACAATATAAATGTATTTTTTTAGTATGAACACAATGTTAAGTAAAACCTGTTTAAACTTCATTGAAACTAACAGGAAAGGAAGAGAACATGTGTATATTTATGTGTGTGTATATATATATATATATATATATATATATATATATAGTAAATAAAAAGTACATCTGTGTTCACACCTGAATGTCTAAAGCAAGTTAAAAAAACCTGCTTCCAGCTCAGAGTTCCGAGAAAAACAGTTATTACACTGCATTCTGGGAACTTCAGCTGGGACACACAAATATGTCCACAAATGCCTCACTCTTCATTCCTTAGCCATTATCAATCATGGCTTCCTTTAAGCTTATGCATGCTGTATTACACAGCTTTAATGCAAAGCCAAGGTTGGAATAAACACAGGCTGAGTATCCAATCCATGTACAGCTGTTTCAAGCTTACTGGCTATCATCAGCATGGAGCGGGATCTCAGCCTGTGTTGTGGAAATTAGGTAGTTCACCACAACAATCATTTATAATATGGTGGGCAAAAATATGTATAAAGGGGCAGATCAATCCTATGGGGTTCCAGTGCTTTTGTGTTTGTATTCTTACATTTTTGTAAATATTTAGTTTTTGTGTTATAGTGGAACACCCCCACAACCTACCCCCACAGGTCCCCCTCAGCACCATTGCCCCCTTACTGTGGACTGTGGATTCAGGTATTCATTAGTGGTGAAACTGTATCCTTCCCTTGCCAATTTGTCAGAATGTATCAAACAGTAAAACTTAACAGAACAACAACTCAACATGCGAACATACTTGTTTGTGTTCTATACAAATCTGGAGAGTGTACAAATATATAATAACAAAGTTATAGATATTATCTCGGAAAAAAATGCTATAGCCTGTGGATCTAGCTAAAAAACTTGCTATTGCCAAGACTCACAGTAAAGTAGAATTCTAACAATTTAAGGAACAAGATAATTCCAAAAGTAGTTAAAATGTATCATATTATTGAATACATTCCATGTGTTATTTCTGGTACTTTTTCAAGGGCAAATATGATAATTTCATTTAAAGTGGCATGCGACTCACGTTATTCTCTTTGTTGCATCTGAAAGATGTCTGAAAATGTTGAAAGTGTGTTCTTTTGCCTGGGGCTTCAGCATCACAGTATGAGTCACAATTTTCAGCTAATAATATAGGTAATATATGGTATGATTGGTGTGTTTCTTACAGCTCTCAAACAGTTTTCAATATGGTTTACTATTTCTTTTCAATGCCGAACACCATCACCTTTGAAATGTTACTCTACATGTTGGCATAACTAGAAACCATTTATTTGGATTCACAAATTATTTTTGGGTGAACCAAATTTACAATATATTAGTACTAGAGCAATTGCCCGTAAAAAGTGATGGTAAGAATCAATTTCATTGGGAAGTTAGCTGCAAAATAGAAATTTTAATTGATAGAACATTAATTGGAATGTGAAAATATAATTAAATTCAATCTTTATTTTATTTTATTTATTTTTCTTTTTTATTCTCTCTCTCCTTTATCTCTCTCCCCTCTCCTTTCCTCTACGTTGTCGTCCATCACCTCCCCTTTTCTTTCTCTTTCTTTTCCACTATCACTCTTGATTCCCTCTCTTCTCCCCTTTCCTCTCCCCTAACTCTCTCCTTTTCTCTCTCCTCTTCGTTCAGTTTCTCCTTTCCCATCTCTCTCTTCTTTACTCTCATTTCCTTTCTTCTCTCCTTTTCTGTCTTCACTCTCCCTTTTCTCTCTACTTCTGTCTGCTCTCCCTTCTCTCTCTCTCCTTTCCCCTGTCTCTCTTCTCCACTCTCCTATCTTCTCTCTTTTTTTTGTCTTTTCTCATCCTTTTCTTTCTCTCCTTTCCCTCGTCTCTCCTCTTCACTCTCCTTTACCCTCTCCTCTCCATTCTCTCTCTTTTTCGGTCTTTGCTCTCCTTTCTCTTTCTTTCATTATCTCTCTTCTCCATTCTCCTTTCCTCTCTCTCTCCCTCCTTTCTTTCTTTGCTCTCTTGGCTCTTTCTCTCCTTTACCCTCTTTCTTTTCTCCACTCTCATTTTCTCTCTCCTCACCCTTTCTCTTTCTTCTCTGTCTTTGCTCTCCCTTCTATTTCTCTCCTTTTGTCTCTCCTCACCCTGCTCTCTCTCCTTTCTGTCTTTGCTCCCCCTTCTCTTTCTCTCATTTTCTCTCTCTGCTCCCTTCTCTCTCGTCTTTTATATCTAATCTTTAAAGACTCACTCACTACAGGGTCTCTACCAGATAACTGGAGAAAAGCAGAGGTGATACCTATATTTAAGAAGGGATCTAGAGCAAATCCGGGGAATTATAGACCAGTGAGCCTCACTTCTGTAGTTGGGAAGCTTTAAGAAGGGTTAATAAGGGACAGAATACAAGAATATGTCTATTTGAACAGGATCATAGGTAGCAGTCAACATGGATTTATGAAGGAAAGGTCGTGTCAGACCAATCTAATTAGTTTTTATGAGGAGGTTAGTAGGAACTTGGATCAGGGCAACTCAGTGGATGTAGTCTTTTTAGATTTTTCAAAGGCATTTGATACAGTGCCACATTGAAGACTAGTGAGCAAACTAAGGGATACAGGAATTGCAGTAAATATCTGCTCATGGATCGAGAGCTGGCTAAAAGACAGGAAGCAAAGGGTTGTTGTAAATGGAACACACTCCGATTGGTCTAATGTGATAAGTGGGGTTCCTCAGGGCTCAGTATTGGGTCCTCTCCTTTTTAACATATTTATTAATGACATTGAAGTAGGACTCGAATGTAGTGTCTCCATTTTTGCTGATGACACTAAGTTGTGCAAGGTAATAAAATCAGATAAGGATGTACTTTCCCTACAAAAGGATTTGCATAAATTAGAGAAATGGGCGGCTAAATGGCAGATGAGATTTAATACAAATAAATGTAAGGTTATGCATTTGGGAAGGAACAATAGCCAAGCAATATATAATCTTAATGGAGCAAATCTAGGGGTATCAGATATTGAAAGGGATTTGGGAGTACTAGTGGACAACCACCTAGGTAACAGCGCTCAAAGCCAAGCAGCGGCTGCAAAGGCAAATAAAATATTAGCATGTATTAGGAAGGGTATAGAAGCCAGGGAAGAAGATATAATTCTGCCACTATACAAATCTCTAGTACGCCCTCATTTGGAATATGGAGTACAATTTTGGGCACCACCTCACAAAAAAGACATTTTAGAGCTGGAAAAAGTACAGAGAAGGGCTACAAAACTAATAAGGGGAATGGAGGGGCTAAGTTATGAAGAAAGACTAGCAAAATTAAACTTATTTTCGCTAGAAAAAAGGCGTCTAAGAGGAGATATGATTACGTTATTTAAATACATCCAGGGTCAATATAAGGCTTTGTCAAGTGAACTTTTTGTAGCAAGAGATTTTCAACTGACAAGAGGACATCCGTAGAGGTTAGAGGAAAAAAGATTTCCCCTTAAACAAAGAAAAGGGTTCTTCACAGTAAGGGTGGTTAAACTGTGGAATTCTCTACCAAAGGAGGTGGTGACAGCGAATTCGATAGACAACTTCAAAAAGGGGTTAGATATATTTCTGAATAAAGAGGGCATTCAAGGCTATCCTAGATAACTAGCAAGGAATATTGATCCAGGGAGAAATTTGATCGCCAGTTTCTGGGGTCAGGAAGGAATTTTGCTTTTTTTTTCCCTTATGAGACAATTGGCAAAGTTTCAATGGGGTTTTTTTTTATGTTTGCCTTCCTCTGGATCAATTAACAATAATTAACAATTAACAATAATAATAAATAGTCCAAATTAAAAAGATCAATAGAGATCTAAAAAGGTTGAACTTGATGGACTAACTCTTTATTCATTCTCCAATACTATACTAATAATAATTATTTAATCAATAATTTAATTAATAACTAATCCGCATATTGCAGATCAGAGGAGATCTTAACAGGTTGAACTTGATGGACTGAAAGTCTTTTTTCAATCTAAATTACTATGTAACTATGTAACTATGTAACTATGTCTTTCTATCTTTTCTCTCTCTTCCCCCTCTCTTTTCTCGCAGAGGTAGATAAGCAAGGATATCTATCTAAAGGTAAATCTCAACATGCAATTGGTGTATTAATGATCTGATTAGATCGCCTCATTTCCGTGAGCTGTAAATAGAACATTAAGATATTATATGCATTGTGCATAGAGCAGCTCATCAATTCCCATGTAGCTTTGCTTGCTAATATGAGTGTGAAGAGAGGGGTGAATAAGATAAAATGAGTGAAAGTGAAGGATGAGAAAGGGAGAGGAGGAGTTATATGGAAATGGATTAGGAGAAATGCGAGAGAGGTAGTCAGAAATGAAGAAAGAGGAGAAGCAAATATTGGGAGAAATAGAGAACAGTAGACAAATTAAGGAGGTCGACATTTATTGTAAAAGAGAAAGAGTTATGGAGGAGAAACGCAGCAGAATGGTAGATAGGTGTTTGAGAGAGGAGTAGGTAGATAATAATGGTATAAAATGGGTAGAAAGGAATAGAGGAGGAAAAGTGGAGAGACGAAAGAAGGGACAGATAGTGTTAGGACAGAGGGGATAATAAGCAAAAATGGAGGGAAGGGTTGAGATAATGATAAAGGGAGAGAAATAGATTTAGAGAAAGGGGAGGGAGAGATTGGGGATCAGTAATAAAAGTTTCTAGCTCTAGTCCCATTTAATTGTGAATGCCCCATTACTGCTGTATTGTATGGGCAACACAGCTACATTCACTGCTCAGCTATAAAATACCATAGAGCAGTGCTTCTCAACCTTTTCATACCCACGGCACAACCAAGTTCTTCCCCCAACTTTGCGGCACATCAAAAGTAAATATATATATATATATATATATATATATATATATATATATATATATATATATACAAAATCGATTGCACACATTTTTTATTTGATACATATACATATAACTTAAGAATTATACTCATATAACATAATGTAAAAAAAAAGAGTTATTAATGTGATACCTGAGCTTGTTTCAATGCACACAAATGCTTTATATTCGTCTCAATATTTGAAAGTGCAACCTGAAGTTCTTGATCAAGACCTTTTAAGCACGAATTTGTTCACATGGATATGTTGTAAAAAATGGGAGTATAATTGAAATGGCTTGGTCTGAGATCCAAGCATATTCTTTCCTAACCGAAATCCAGAAAGCATCCAATGGAATTTCAGCAAAGTGAAGTTTTAGCGTCCCATCGTTACTCAATTCAATCAACTCCTCTCGAATTTGCAGAGAAAGTGCATCTGCAGAATTTATAGCATTGGTTACAAAAGGATTTAGAATCCAATCACATTGTTCCGTATTAATTGAATGAAAATAGTGGTCAAATTTATTCTCTGCAATTAATTGCCTGTTTTCAATTACAATTCCATTGTACATAGCCCAGAGCATTGCTTTTTAGGGTCAGGATACAGAGCACATGGCATCTGATCTGCACATGCCCCAATAAAGAACACAATGTAGATATCAACCCCTCACTGGCAACAATGCATCATCATATACAATAAGTCTGTATTATGCATTACAACTGCAATGTAAAATACATATTTACCTGCAGCAGGTGTGTCCCTAGCTGGATTACGAGTGTGCAGCAGGCTCTCATTGCCCTTATTACTGAGCCTGGAGGAGGTAGCTGCTCCTGCTATTTCCCATGGTCCCATTCCTCCCCAGCCTGTGCCACAAAGGTAGCCATCACCAGAAATGCAACTAATGCACAAAAGGGGATGCTCGTAAGAATGGGAAAAAACTGTGACAGCGCCATTTAGCGTCCAGTTTCAGTTCTGCTGCTGGGGCTAAAATAACACGCAAGGTCCTTGTGAAATTGTGTTGAATCCCGCGGGCTGCAAAATTATACACGACGGGCCAGGTGTATGGGCGCAGGTGCACCAGTTGCGGAGCTCTGCCATAGAGAACCATTACTCTTTTTATTGAAACAAAAAAGCAGTAGTAAGATACATACAAAATAAAGTAAACAGGCATAACAAAGTGGAAGTAAAGTTAATATTGCAGGGTATGAATTGTAATAAAGTGTTATGAGCACTTAATTAATTTTTTTCTGATGTGGAGGTCTTGTGCAAGGTAAGAGAGTGGGAAGAAATAGAAAATAAGGGTAAAGTAGGATAAAGTAGCCGGAGTAGGAGAGAGACAATGCAAATCCTTTATAAACTGCCTGCATTCATTGCATTGGTGCTATAATACAGTACTACTAATTTCTTATTCTCAGGATCTTTTCACGATAATCACCCTGTGTAAAAATAAAGGTCGCTTGACAGCATAGTATAAAGGTTAAATAGATGTGTCTATATACTAGACAGTACATAGTTGAAAACCGGATTCTTTAGACAAACAAAGAATTGTTTAAGTTATTTCAGTGCTGGTGAAACCATTGCTATAACAATTTATACACAGAGGAAAGATGCATAGATATATGGGAATTAGTAGTATGTGTCACTTAGCAGCAAGATTTTACTAGGAAGCTGTTGATAACCAGATAGCAAAGTCTCAGCAGGCCCTTGTAAGATATTGTAAATGTTTGTGAAGACTGTAAACGTTTACCTTTGATGATAGGACTCTAGATCTATAACTTTTTTTTAGCATGAACACCTTTTATCATGAAAGACAGGACAATGGACAGGTTTGTGATGCAGGTGTTCAAAGTAGGGTAAAAATCAAGGCCATGATGTCATCAGTGAATATGTAAATGTATGTTTCTGCCTTTCTGGGAATTGTGGTAATATTTTTGCATGTGTGTTAATTACACTGGTTTCCATAGTTTTAATAGTATACTGTACAGACTCATGAGACCACACAGTCATGGAGTTATATTCTCAGAAGGTACATTATGTTTTTGATTTTTAAAAACTATATATGTTACACAAAGGTTTTTTCTATTGCTCTAGGTTCAAAATATCTATTTGTTGTCCCAACGATTGAAATAAAGTTAATTGCCTCCGGTTGACGGTTTCTAATGGGTGCATAAAATAACATACACCAGGCCAGAAAAGGTATTATGTAATTTGGGACAGAGGAGAAAACAGTCCAGCCAGAATTGTATTTTTAGCCCTTAGCCCTCTAAGAAACATCTAAGAATGGTGCTGCATAATTATACATTCAAAATGTTGTTCAGGAAAGATTTTTATATCTGTCAAATAAAACAATTGCTTTACCCAACGCAAATCAAATATTTACAGATAATTGCAGAATTTGCCAATTGTATAACATGTAACAAACTTAGATTTCAGTATTAGATAGAATAACTAAACCTATAAATGCAAGTAATTATATAAAGTTCATGAACAAAAAGTTTCAGTAGGATTGACAGCCCAAAGGTCACTTTTATAATCTGTAAGCATTGGTATCTTTTTATTGTAGATAATGCTTGCATTCTTAGAAATTATGCATTGAGCTACTTTTTAATATTTTATCCATAAAGCATATATATATATATATATATATATATATATATATATATATATATATATATATATTTATCCAGCCCCACGCTGATGATAGGCAGTAACCTTGAAACAGCTGTACGTGGGAAGGATTCCCAGCTTGTGTATAATCCAACCATGTTTAAAATGATTATGGATTGAAAAATGAAGCATTTGTGGGCACATTTGCATGTCCCTGCTCAGCTTCCCAGAATGCAGTGTAATAACTCTCAGAATTCTGAGCAGGAAACAAGTTTTTTAACTTGTTTAGACATTCAAATGTGAACACAAATGTACGATTTATATACTATACTTTATATACTATACTATATATATACTAGCGACTAGCCAATCAAAAAATGACAGCAATAAAAAGTGAAGCCTGGCAATGCTGTTTGCCACACAATGGGAGCCTCTCCCCCGTTACTTTACTGGCCTCGCTATGAGCACCTTTGGCACTCATCACAGGTCTCGCAATGAGCACCTCCCCCAACATTCTACCTCTCCCACTGTCTACTTTACTGGCCTCGCGATGAGCGCTCATCACGGGCATCGCAATGAGCGCCTTTGGCGCTCATTGTGAGTCTCTCCCCCGTCTACTTCCTCCCTTGTGTCTCATTTCCCTCCTCCTCTCCCTCCCTTGTGTCTCGTTTCCCCCTCCTCTCCCTTCTTGTGTCTCCCCCACTTGTGTTTTTACCCTCTCTCCCTAACCCCCTCCCCCTCCCGTGTCTCTAACCCCCCTGTATCTGTTTCCCTCCGGTGTCTCTTCCCCCCTCTCCCTCCCATGCATCTCTTTCCCCTCCCCTGTGGAGCTGCTGTGTAAGCGTGATGAATGTGTGCAGTGTAATAGTGTGCGTGCGCGAGACCAAACCGTTAGCGTAGTTGTGTACTGCATTGTCGTAAAATGGAGGGTAATGTGTGGTATGCGTCTTAGCGGAATATCCGTAGGTCTTTTGTGGTGTTTCGTGAGTTTCTTATGGTGTTTTGCGTGTTTAGAGTGCTGTAGCCTCGTTTTCGTTTTGTTCGGCGGCCATTTTTTCTCTTGCTTAGAGACATTTTTTAGTGTCTAAACTCTTTTATTTTGAGTTAAATGAAGGTGTAAGTTGCTTTGTTGAGGTCCTGGATGCTCCCTCTTGCTGTAGGTAAGCTTTTTATGTATGTGCTGTGTGTATTTATTGTGTTTTTATTTTTTTAATATATATATCATTATCTCTTTCCCCCTCCTTTCCCTCCCCTGTGTCTCTTTCCCTCCCATGTGTCTCTTTCCCTCTCCCTCTGTGTCTCTTCCACTCGCTCCCTCTGTGTCTCTTCCCCCCTCTTCCTCTGTGTCTCCTTCCCCTGTGTCTCTTTTACCCCCTCTCCCCTGTGTCTCTTTCCCCGTGGGGCGGATATATATATTATATATATATATATACTGTATATATATATATATATATATATATATATATATATAATTATCTCTTTCCCCCTCCTCTCTCTCCCCTGTGTCTCTTTCTATCCTTTGTCTCTTCCCCATCTCTCCCTCCCCTGTGTCTCTTTCCCCCTCCCCTGTGTCTCTTTCCACCTCCCCTGTGTCTCTTCCACCTGTGTCTCTTCCACCCCTCTCCCCCTGTGTCTCTTCCCAATGTCTCTTCCCCCCTCTCCCCTGTGTCTCTTTCCCCGATCTCCCTCCCATGTGTCTCTTTCCCTATCCCCTGTGTCTCTTTCCCCTCCCCTGTGTCTCTTTCCCCCTCTCCCTCTGTGTCTCTTTCCCCCCTCTCCCTCTGTGTCTCTTCCCCCTCCTCCCTCTGTGTCTCTTCCCCCCCTCTCCCTCTGTGTCTCTTCCCCCCCTCTGTATCTCTTCCCCCTCCCCTTACAAGCTGCGCGTGTCTCTT
Source organism: Discoglossus pictus (assembly GCA_027410445.1). Taxonomy (NCBI): domain Eukaryota; kingdom Metazoa; phylum Chordata; class Amphibia; order Anura; family Alytidae; genus Discoglossus; species Discoglossus pictus. The sequence continues at coordinate 286,210,777 of CM050166.1, read as the reverse complement.
ACCCCTCTCCCTTCCCTGTGTCTCTTTCCCCTCTCCCTTGTGTCTCTTTCCCCTCTCTCCCTTGTGTCTCTTTATCTCCCCCTCCCTTATCACCCTCCTCAAACCCCTCCTCAACCCTCCTCAACCCCCCTACCCCTCCTCAACCCCCCTCCTCATGCTCCCTCCTCCTCATTACCTCCCTCATCATTACCTCCCTCCCTCCTCATTACCTCCCTCCCTCCTCACTACCTCCCTCCTCATTACCTCCCTCCCTCCTCCTCATTACCTCCGTCCACATTACCTCCCTCCTCATTACTTCCTCATTACCTCCCTCCTCATTTCCTCCCTCCTCATTACCTCCCTCCTCCCTCCTCCTCATTACCTCCCTCCCTCCTCATTATCTCCCTCCCTCCTCATTACCTTCCTCCCTCCTCCTCATTACCTCCCTCCTCATTACCTCCCTCCTCATTACCTCCCACCTCCCTCCTCCTCATTACCTCCCTCCCTCCTCATTATCTCCCTCCTCATTACCTCCCCCTCTCCCTTTCCCCTCACTTACCTTCCATACGCAGCTGCTCCTCCGCTCCTCCGCTTGTCTTCCGGCTGCGTCTGGACCCGGCTAATGCTAATGACGTGATGAGCATCTGACGTCACGTCATGAGCATATGCCAGGTCCTGACGCAGCCGGAAGACGCGAGGAGGAGCATCTGCGTATGGAAGGTAAGTGAGGGCAAAGGGAGAGAGGGAGGTTATTAGAAAGGAGTAAAGTGAGGAGAGGGGTTGAGGAGGGGGGATGGAAAGACACGGGAGAAAGAGAGGGGGGTGAAGAGACTCGGGAGAGGGGGATGGAGAGATACGGGAGAGGGGGGATGGAGAGACACAGGAGAGGGGGGATGGAGAGACACGGGAGAGGGAGAGGGGGGATGAGAGACAAGGGAGAGAGAGAAGGGAGTTGGAGAGACATGGGTGAGGGAGAGGGGGATTGGAGAAATACAGGAGAGGGAGTGGGCGGATGGAGAGACACAGGAGAGGGAGAGGGGGATGGAGAGACACGGGAGAGGGAGAGGGGGGAATGGAGAGACAGGGGAGAGGGAGATGGGGAATGGAGAGACACGGGAGAGGGGGGTGGAGGGATGAAAAAAGGGATAAAAAACTTGGCTTATACTCGAGTATATACGGTAATTAATTATTAATAAAAATAAAAACAAAATATAAAAAAATTATAATTTTTGGACAGTAACTTATTTTATGAAGAAACAAATGATTTGCTTTTTCAAATACATTCATTAATTTATTAATTCATTATTTACGTATAATAATTTAATAATTATTAATTAATAATAAAATATATATATATATTTTCCCCTGCACTAAAAATGTTTTATATTTTACACTGTATTTAGATATCTTTATTATGCTTAGCTCTTTATAATACATTTATTCATTTATTATGTTATTATTAATGTACATTAATAATTAATAATTACTTAATAAAAAATTATATTTTATACTGCAGGAAGAAAATGTTATATTTTACACTGGTCTTATATATGTATTATGCTTACCACTTTATCATATATTTATTCAATAATTAATTTATTAATAATGTCAAAATCTTTTATTAATTGCTAATTAGAAAAAAAAACACTGCACTAAAAAAGAGGAGTCTTTTAAACTGCAGTTATATCTCTGTATTATGCTTAAGTCTTCCTAATACACCTTTTCATTAACGGCAATTAATTCATTAATTAAGAATTACAATATTTTACACTACACTTATATATCTGTATTAATGCTCATTGCCTGACAGCAATAGGACCCTGAAATATTTTTTATACTGCAGGAAGAAAAATTTTACACTGCAGTTATATATCTGTAGTATGCTTAGCTCTTTATAATACATTTATTCATTCATTAATTTATTAATAATCTATAATTAATTTAGTAATTGATTATTACAGAAAATGTAAAAAATTCCACTGCACTATAAAAAGAGGTGTCTTTTACACTGCAGGTACATATCTGTATTATGCAAAAGTCTTCCTAATACACTTATACATTAACATCAATTAATTGATAAATTAATAATTACAATATTTTACACTACCTATATATCTGTATGAATGCTCATTGCATGACAGCAATAGGACCCTAAAATAAATTTATATTTTACACTGCAGTCTCAAATAAGGAAATTTTATAGTGCACTTACTTCAATCAGTTTATTATGACCTGAGACCTCACACAAGTCTGATTTCGCACTGATCTTACTTACATTACTTTATTCTTACATTACTTTATTATGCCCTGAGACCTCAAAAATATATACATTTTACACTGCAGTACAAAAAATATATACTTTACAGTGCAATTACTTACATCAGATTATTACTCTTTGGACCTCCAAAAAATGCATATTTTACACTGCAGTAAAATATATATATACTAGCCACTTGCCCGTCAAAAAATTACGGCAATAAAATGTTAAAGCTGGGAATGCTGTTTGTGACACAATGTGAGTGTACTGGGTGGCTCAACTATATAGACCCCCATAGCACACTAATGAACCCACGTAATAACGCTATCAGTGGAATGAAGGTCATCCAGGACCCTCATGACACAAAGTGTTTGCAGTACACTATGTTAACCCTGTCTCTTATGGGTGTCTATACAGACCCTCATAAGCCTCTATTTAACTTCATTAGTCCCATAAGGGTATCTAAAGACCCTCATGGGACAGTTAGAAGCCTAAGATGAACCCCATAAGTGCTATGAGGGTCCTCCAGGACCCTCATGACACTAAGTAGAAACACTACACTGCACTACACCTTCCCAATATACCATTAAATGTAAAGTAACTCCCCTGTACACTAACCTATTAACATCTACACTACCTACCTACCCTACCTACCTACCCGCTAAGAAACACGCCACACCCCACTAATTACGGAAAATAATAAAACCTAACTCACAAAAAGTAATAAAATCTAAGTTACAGAAATTAAAAATTGTACATTACAGAAATGAAAAAAACCTAAGTAACAAAAACAGAAAAATGTACATTACACAAAATAAAAAAACCTAAGTAACAAAAACAAAAAAAACATTACAGAAAATAAAAAACCTACATTACAACCCCCCCCCCTCACTACAGAAAATTAAAAAAACATTACACACCTGTAAAGGAAAGGCATACAATATATATATATATATATATATATATATATATATATATATATATATATATATATATATATATACAGTGGATATAAAAAGTCTACACACCCCTGTTAAAATGTCAGGTTTCTGTGTTGTAAGACAAAGATAAATCATTTCAGAACTTTTTCCACCTTTAATGTGACCTATAAACTGTACAACTCAATTGAAAAACAAACTGAAATCTTTTAGGTGGAGGGAAGAAAAATAAAAATAATGTGGTTGCATAAGTCTGCACACCCTCTTTTAACTGGGGATGTAGCTGTGTTCAGAATTAAGCAATCACATTCCAAATCGTGTTAAATAGGAGTCAGCATACACCTGCTATCATTTAAAGTGCCTCTGATTAACCCCAAATAAAGTTCAGCTGCTCTAGTTGGTGTTTCCTGAAATTTTCTTAGTCGCATCCCACAGCAAAAGCCATGGTCCACAGAGAGCTTCCAAAGCATCAGAGGGATCTCATTGTTAAAAGGTATCCGTCACGAGAAGGGTACAAAAGAATTTCCTAGGCATTAGATATATCATGGAACACATTGAAGACAGTCATCATCAAGTGGAGAAAATATGGCACAACAGTGATATTTCCAAGAACTGGAGCTTCCTCCAAAATTGATGAAAAGATGAGAAGAAAACTGGTCTGGGAGGCTACCAAGAGGCCTACAGCAATATTAAAGGAGCTGCAGGAATATCTGGCAAGTACTGGCTGTGTGGTACATGTGACAGCAATCTCCCGTATTCTTCATATGTCTGGTTATGGGGTAGAGTGGCAAGATGAAAGCCCTTTCTTACGAAGAAAAACATCCAAGCCAGGCTACATTTTGCAAAAACACAACTCAAAGTCTCCCAAAAGCATGTGGGAAAAGGTGTTATGGTCTGATGAAACCAAGGTTGAACTTTTTGGCCATAATTCCAAAAGATATGTTTGGAGCAAAAACAACACTGCACATCACCAAAAGAACACCATACCCACAGTGAAGCATGGTGGTGGCAGCATCATGCTCTGGGGCTGTTTTTCTTCAGCTGGAACTGGGGCCTTTGTTAAGATAGAGGGAATTATGAACAGTTCCAAATACCAGTCAATATTGGCACAAAACCTTCAGGCTTCTGCTAGAAAGCTGAACATGAAGAGGAACTTCATCTTTCAGCATGACAACGACACAAAGCATACATCCAAATCAACAAAGGAATGGCTTCACCACAAGAAGATTAAAGTTTTGGAATGGCCCAGCCAGAGCCCAGACCTGAATCCGATTGAAAATCTGTGGGGTGATCTGAAGAGGGCTGTGCACAGGAGATGCCCTTGCAATCTGACAGATTTGGAGTGTTTTTGCAAAGAAGAGTGGGCAAATCTTGCCAAGTCAAAATGTGCCATGCTGATAGACTCATACCCAAAAAGACTGAGTGCTGTAATAAAATCAAAAGGTGCTTCAACAAAGTATTAGTTTAAGGGTGTGCATACTTATGCAACCATATTATTTTATTTTTATATTTTTCTATTTCAGTTTGTTTATTAATTGAGTTGTACAGTTTATAGGTCACATTAAAGGTGGAAAAAGTTCTGAAATTATTTATCTTTGTCTCATTTTTTTACAGCACAGAAACCTGACATTTTAACACGGGTGTATAGACTTTTTATATCTACCGTATGTACATTACATTACAATACAAAAAATAAATAAATACAATACCTACCTATCTAAAATATAATAAATACTATCTAACATACATACATCCCCCTCTATATAAAATACAATAAATCCTAGCTAACATACATACCCCCTTCCTCTATATAAAATACACTAAATCCTAACATAAATACATCCCCTCTATCTAAAATTAAATAAATCATATCTAACATACATACACCCTTCCTCTATATATAATACACTAAATCCTAACATACATACACCCCCTCTATGTAAAATACATATTATACTCACCTTTCCAGCATGTCCCTGTGTTTCTTCATTTTTTTTCTTTGAAATTGGGTGTGGACAATGCATTTTTATTCTTTAATCCAATACCACTTTATACATGGCTCCTTTTTATTCTCACTCTATTACACAGCTTTAAAGCATGATTATGCACAAGTTAGGAAACCTACCAACAGACTGTCACTGCTTCTTGTATGGATCTCATCAAGGTGGAACTGGTACCTAGCTTGTGCTATAGACTTAGTGAGAAGGCTATTGACCACATGGTGGGCAAAAGAGTGATAGAAGCCCCAAACAATAAATAAATAGGGCCTCATTCTATTAGCGGCCGCAGCCGTTGCGGGGCCGCAAGGACCGGCCGCAAGCTATTCTGCTATTCTATTCCCTTACGGCCGGGGATTCCGGCAGGCTTGCGGCCGGTGCCTTGCTATCTCTTGCGGCCGCTCGCGCCGGAGGAAAGCCTTTGACCTAAAACGGCCGCAAGAGATTTGCAATTCAATTGCTCCGGGAAACCTCTCTGCAAGGCTAAAAGCGAGCCGCAGCTTACTTGCAGGAAAGAGGTCTCGCTAGCACCAATTAAGCACATAAAATAGCTCAAATAAAGCCATCCTGCACTTTGAGAAGACTATAAAGGGATTTTAGGTGTTAGAAAAAATAGCACATAATTATCCTATACTCAAATCCGTAAAATATTTTATTTTTAATATCCGTAAAATATCCATGTAAAAAGTCCAGAGTGCTTGGAGCACCTCAGACACACCCACGCCGCAGCCGGAAAATAAACAGTTAATTCGAACTCGGGTTTGGGCAGATGTGCAAGCTTGAGAGTGGGTTCCTTTTAATCCTCATGTCCCCCAATATGATCCCTAGCATTTACAGAGTTGTACAGTGCAGGCTTGAATTTATTTTTGCGTTTTTATATTTCACAGCTTACGGCCGGTTCCAAGATATGCGGCCGGCCGTAAGATGAGATCCTTGCGGGGCCGTATAATAGAATCGCGAGTTAACTGAACCCCCGCAAGGAATCGCAGCCTTACGGCCAATTTACGGCCGATAATAGAATGAGGCCCATAGTATATATATATATATTTGTGGGCACATTTGCATGTCCCAGTTCAACTTCCCAGAATGAGGTAATCACTGTTTCTCAGAATTTTGGGCTGGAAGCAGGTTGTTAAACTTGTTTTAGACATTCGAATGTGAACACAGGTGTACTATTTATTTACTATATATATATATATATATATATATATATATATATATATATATATTATTATGACCACTGCCTACTTTTGAGGTAGCCAAAGAAATATGGCACGTGTTCTGAGTAATAAAAAATAAATAAATAAATAGTACCATTACATTTTTATCGTTCTTATCTATTCATTACTGTAGGAATCTGTTTTTTTTTTATCAGCTGATCATGTCTTTGACTTTTTTAGGAGGATGTAATAATGAGCAATATATTCAACATAATAAATGCTTTAGCAGTTGTAGATGCCTTATTCCCATTGTGCAGAAATATATTTCATGTGTATTCAAAGCCTACTCCCAACCACATGAAGTAAAATAACAGAAAACAAAATGGTAGATGCCACAGCAGCATATTTTCATATAAAAATATAACACTTTAGACACTGTATTGTATAAAACATACTATGCAATGTCCTAATGACTTAATGGTGACGCTCTTGAGCAACATGCTTCATAAATAACATGGCAGATTTCAGATACATTTAATAAACCATTATACCTACAGCATAAAAATACATATTTAATTAAATTTAAAGATGAAACTAAAATAAATATACCATAAAGATGAATTGAAATGTACTTCCAAATGAATCCAACTACTAGACACTTCCCTTGATTGTTGGGTAATTGTGTACATGGTAGAGTAGAGGATGACATCATCCTGACAAAAGCGGTTAACATGATACCCAAGTGATTGGTAAATGAAATTAAATTTGAAAAGCTTGATTCTTACCTTAAAGTTTTTGACCCTTTAATATTTAAAGGAGTAAAATCAATAAGGTATGACATTAGTATTGACTGACTTCATGTCTAAGTAAATCAGGAAAATCACATCTGTTGAAGAGAGCAACTAAACTACCAAATCTTTTCATGAAAATGTGATATGCAACTAAATGAACTTGTAGCTGAGAGCTTTGTGGTCTGATGTTGTACATTTTCTGTACCTTAGATTGTATCAGTCATATCAATATCTACATTATTGTCACAAGGCCTATGAATAATTTCTGTTGTTATTTTGAACTTATTGTACATGGAAAAATTATGTAAATTTTTACATTGTTAACAATTTAACACAGGAAGTATATGCTTTTAGATTTTCAATAAAATATATTAATATATAATATTTGAAAAGTTTTATTGAAAGGGCAACACATCAGCCTTATTAAATTGCGATTCGGACAATTGAAAAGGGCTCTATATAAGCACAGAGCATATTTTTTACAGAAGTTTTTAGTTAGTGAAGACCTTGCTTTTGGATAGAAGTTCACTAACTACTAACTAAAAACTTCAGTAAAAAAAATGCTCTGTGCCTATATAGAGCCCTATTCAATTGGCCAAATCATAATTTAATAAGGCTAATTATATATTAAAAAGTCATGGTTTTCAAATGATCACATATATAGTTGTGAGCGTACGGGTCGTTGCTCGCGCGAGCCCGCAAGAACTGCGTCCCTCGCAAAGCTGTTGATGGAGCATCCCAACGTCCCCGCAAATGCGGATCCTCGCGAAGCGAGGGTCCGCATTTGCGGAGGTGGAGGCTCAACGTCGGCTGTGTTAACACACACATACACACACACGACTTTTTAACAAAATAAACCCAACCTCCCAGCCAACAAAAACCCAACAACGTCCCCGCAAATGCGGATCCTCGCGAAGCGAGGGTCCGCATTTGCGGTGGTGGGAGCATCCCAACATCGGCTGTGTTCACACACATACACACACACACAACTTTTTAACAAAAAAAACTCAAAGTTGCCTCACACCCGCTTACACCCAGACACACACAAGCAAGACTTAACAAAAAAACAGTAAAAAAGGCCCTTCACACGCTCTTAACACACATACGCACGACTTAGAAACAAAGACACTGCGTCGTACACGTAAAAGCTAACTGCGTCTATCACAAAAAAATACCACAGCATCGCAACAAAATACGGCGGCATTGGAAAAAAATACGGCCGCGAAAGACCCATTCCAACCGCCGCGCATCAAAACATCACAAACACAAGAAATAAACACAACGAACACATAAAAAGCTTACTTACAGCAAGGGGGGGGGGGGCATCAGGCACCTCCAAAAGTTCATTTACACGTCCATTTAAGTAAAAAAAAAGAGTTTAAACGGCCGAAATTCGCCTAAGCGAGAGAAAAAATGTCCGCCGAACAAAACGAAAACGAGGCTTCAGACGTAACTACACTGCAGTAACCCGCAAGAATGAAACGCATACTATGCGGAACGTACCACAGTCACACTTAAACACCATTTTGAACACTCACTACTCACAAAATGGCGGATGGAACGCAAATTGTAAGCTGGAACGCAAATAGCGCATGCGTATTGCGTGCTAACGTTCTGAGGCACTTGAAAGTTTAAAAAAATACTGCCCACTTTCCAGAAATTTCTACAAGGTTATAAATACTGCCTAATTTCCAGAAACTTCTACATTTCTCCTCAGGTGATGAACACAGTGACTTCATAGATAACTGCTGCTTTTACTTGAGAAGACAATTCTTTCATAATTTACTACTTTACATTGTGCAAATTACAACTGAGAGGTAAGCTATAATATATTACATTTTATTATCAAGACAGCACAAAAAAAATGTGATTTCTGTATAGTCACATGTCACACGCACATTTATGTGTGTAGGCCCACAAAAAAAATAAGGTTCATTTAACAAAAAACAAAAAAAACAAGTATTTTTATATCAAAAAAGCCATTTATCTATAGTCACATGTCACACGCACAATCCCTTTTAAAGAACACCAACAAAGAAGAACAGGTAAGATAGAACAAGACATTACATGCTGAAAAGGCCATGGTTTGCTAAATAAAAAATAAAAAATATTCAATTAACTATTTCACTTTCTTTTTCAAACAGACACTACAAGAAGACAGGCGGATTAAGATTGGCAGGAGGGGACCCTCTGTCATTCGACACTTCAATCAAGGTAAAGTATTAAGTATAAAAAAGAAACGAACCATGAGCCTCATTCAATTGCGATTTGGCCAATTGAACAGGGCTCTATATAAGCACATAACATATTTTTTATACAGAACTTTTTAGTTACTGAACTTCTATCCACAATCAAGGTCTTCAATAACTAAAAACTTCCATCAAAAAATATGTTATGTGCTTATATAGAGCCCTCTTCAATTGGCAAAATTGCAATTGAATGAGGACCTATATATCTTTAATGGCCGAGGGCCTCATTTAAATGTGATTGGCCCATTTCAATAGGGTTCTATAGAAGCACAGAGCATATTTTTTAAATGAAGTTTTTAGTTAGTGAACACCTTGCTTTTGGATACAAGTTCACTAACTAAAATCTTCTGTAAAAAATATGCTCTGTGCTCATATTGAGCCCTATTCCATTGCCCAAAATGCAATTAAATGAGGCCCCCACAATATAACAAATGCAGCAACCAAAGGCCCTCATTCAATTGATATTTTGGACAAATCAATAGAGCTATAAATAAGCACTTTTAGAGCCCTATTGAATTGGCCAAACTGCAATTGAATGAGGGCCAAAGTATGCAACATATGGTACACACAAAGTGGTACACACCAAACAGGATTGTATGAAAACTCACACAAACACATAGCAAACTAAATTAATATTCTTCTTTAATGTTTAACAACCTATAAGCCTTAGAAAAAAGCATAAATAAGTATACCAAAAGTGGTGCCCATCAATCAGGATTGTACAAAAACTCACACAAACACATAGCAAACTACATTTATATTCTTATTTAATGTTTAACAACCTATAAGCCTTAGAAAAAAGCATAAATAAGCCTAACAAAAGTGGTGCGCACCAAATAGGATTGTACGAAAACTCACAGAAACACATAGCAAACTACATTTAGATTCCTATTTAATGTTTAACAACCTATAATCCTTAGAAAAAAGCCTAAATAAGTATAACTAAATTGGTGCGCACCAATCAGGATTGTACGCAAACTCACACAAACACATAGGAAACTAAATTAATATTCTTCTTTAATGTTTAACAACCTATAAGCCTTAGAAAAAAGCCTAAATAAGCATAACTAAATTGGTGCGCACCAAACAGGATTGTACGCAAACTCACACAAACACATAGGAAACTAAATTAATATTCTTCTTTAATGTTTAACAACCTATAAGCCTTAGAAAAAAGCCAAAATAAGAATACCAAGAGTGGTGCGCAAAAACTGGATTGTACAAAAACTCACACACATAGAAAAGTTAATTAATATTCTTTTTTTCTTTTTTCAATGTTTAGTTTAATTACTGATTAGTTTAAAGTTCAACTGTTTTTAAATTCAAATGTTATTAATTTTTATACCAAATTATGTTACAAAATGTGTTCACTATCTTATTGTTTATAATGTTCAAAGTTATATAAATGTTTTGTCAAGTTCCAAAGTTACACAAATAATAAAGTTAAACTATCACAAAATACAATTTCAAGTTTATTATTTACATATATTACAAAGTTATATTTGCTTTTATTGGGATTTCATGTGTATTGAAATTAACAATTCTTCACATACAAATTGCATCTAAACAAACCATTGCCTAAAGTTTACAATAATGATTAATTTCATTTTCAACTGTTCTTACATTAAAAGGTTAATACTTTTAATAGAAAATGTTTCAACGCTTATTGTTCACTAAGAGAACATTTTACTAAACTAAACATGTTTTAATATCACAATACTTACAACTGTCACATAGATATATTTATAACTAAACAACTTTCCAAACATACACATCTCATTGCCGTCATTTTTTGACGGGCAAGTCGCTAGTATTCAGATAATAGCCATTATCTAATATCTAAATCTTAGTTAACTCTTCTACAAAAAGTGTCTTTAACAAATATAAAGAGGTGGCGCTAGATTCATTAAGGTGGGAGGCTTGTAGATTTCCTGGAAAGATATTTAAATAATCTTTTAAACTGATATGTTATCCAAAGATTTCTCATCTCATGTTCATTCATTTACTTCTGCTCTTGGTGACAAGGCTCCCTCTTTCTCCATGGAATGGTATCTCCTATAGCATGAAGTACAGTTTGTCAGGAGCATATAAGAAAACCTATCTGACTTCCCAGTATATTTCTGTAAAATTAAGCATAGGAAATTGTATTCAAGAATATGTTCAAATAAAAAGGAAACTAACAGGGGTAAATGTAAAATGTGTCAAAAATCATTTTTTTAATAAATAAGACAAAAATGGGCAGATTTAAACAATATGTCCCTATGTCAGTTTTAGAATTCACTAGAAGCAGAATTCAGGGGGGTGGGAATGCAGGGAAGAGACATGAGAGGAGAAAGAAGGAGATTCTGATCTATCTATAACAAAACAACCAAAGAGTTACCAAAGATATAGCACTTATATCCCAAAGTAACATTTCCGGTCATATTGTCTTTATTATAAACAGAAACACAGAACATGTTGTTTAGCACATCTGTATTTTTGTCTCCAGTATTTAATATTTTCTTCTGCCATGTGTCAGGGCCTCCATCAATTACAGTATATTGAGGCGCAGTACAAATGTAACAGGTCCTCTGTCTACACACATTCCCAGCCATTACCAGCCCTTCTTATAAACCAAGTTGCATTTCCCATTAGGCAACAACTAGAGGTCTCTGAAGCTTATTCTGTTTGAACAGTGTCCCATTCAGTACTATTTTGGGGTACATATAACAAAGCTCGCCTATAAATGACAAGATGCCTTGGGGACTGATTCAATTCTACCATGTTTGACAGTGAAAATCACGTTTTGGTTTGAGGAAAGCAAAAGGCAGAATTGTGTGGAAGAAGTAGAAAAATAGAGAGAGGAAGTTTGTATAAAGAGCCAAGTACTGCAAGATCTCTGCCACTGTAAAAACAGAGCAGCCAAATTAAAAAGAAGACTCCTTGGCAAGCTAAAGTATTAAAATAGTAAGTAATGGCATATTCTACTATACTGCAAATATTGTATATTGTGTTTTAATCAGTGTCTTTTACCCATTTGAAGGGACATGGAACATAATTCTTTTTTGTCATGCATTTAAAAGAGCTGGTTTTAAACATTGTTAAAGGGACATGGAGAGTTTCTGGATTTCAGTAGGGATATAATATACCTACTGTATGTATATATTTATTTTTATGTACTTAATTTTATTATGAAGTAATTGAAAGCTTTATTTTTTCTGACTAAATGAATTCCATTTATAGATTTGCCCTCTTTGGTTTTGCCCTCTGAATAGACATATTATGAAATGCTGTGTTTCAAATTAGCCAATCAGTGACTTCTCTCAAGTAGCATGTTGCAGAATGTTGATTATGAGACAACTTCTATGCAACTTAGAAGTACACAGTCTTTCAAAGCTGCAGAAGGGGGAAACTAGTTGGGAACTATTTGGCTAATTTGAATCACTGTACTTCACATTATGTGTATTCATGAGATGCATGAGCTAATGTATAGAGTGCAAACCCAAACATGTACAAATTGGACTAATTTAGACAGAAAACAGAGCTTTTAATCACTTCTTATTAAAATCAAGTTCATAAAAGTAAATTGTGCTTACAGCCGCCAAAGCTACCCACAAACCACAGGAATCAATACAGCCACCCACCAAATGTTACCGACAGAGTCCCATGCAGGTTCAACAGCAATAATCCCAGTAATAAGGATTATTTTTCCATCAGAATGAAACGTACACATGAATTATGGAGTTCAAACTGACAACTCCTTTATTGATGAATACGCCACATTTAGAGACACAGTACATAACTCCAGGGTGAACACTTCAACCCACAGGGAGGGGGTCAGTCCCAGGCCCATATTAGGAGTGGGGGGAGTCCTAAAAAAATATTTTATTAGAACCACCAGGGGAAATCCTGCATTTTAAGCCTAAACATGACCATATTTCAAACACTGCCCAGCTGTATGAGCACATTAAACCATATTTCCTAGTAGATAATAGCATTCCACCCATGCTTATCCTGGTATAGATATATAGAAAGGGGTTATACATTACACTCCAGTTTTTATTAAAATAGGATTAATAACTTGGTTTAGCAACCCCCACCCCCTATTGCTTTGTTACTGTTTCTAAATTGTTAGGTCTTTTGAGCTCTGCTTGCCCAAGAAGAGGGAAATTCACACGTTAATGTTATGAGCTAGCGTTCCTCTGTCAGGAAGCCCTCACCACAGGGGCAGAGGATTAGTAGAGATATTAGTAAACCACTTTTGCAGACAAAGTGTGTGCTTATCCCCTTACCTTTTACTTTGCTGGACTCCCTCTGTCCCCACAAACATGTAATCCTGAATCTGGACCCCCTTCACCCTAGGGGCCTTGGTAATTCCGTCTATTAAACTTCCTGGGGAAAATGCAGCATTTCAATACCAAACTTGCCTAGTTGCCACCATTGCATCAATAAATTCACACAACGATACAATAATTCTGATTACCCCAATTTATTGTGGTCCAAAATGTGAATAACACATTAGATTACAAAACATATTGTAAATGCTTTAGCTCCCCAATAACATAGTGATGGGCAGGGGCATCGATATACAATGATTAAGTCCAATTCGTTTCCTATACTTAAATTAGAACATGACCAAGTATAATGCTCATCAAATTTTCCTCATTGTCACTAAAGGTAGATGATTAAGAGGGGAATTCTGGGTAGTGACAAGCAAATAGATATATATGTATATACATACACAACCATCATTATCATCAATTCAAATACTTTTAATCATAGATAAATAGTTGGCCTCCAGCACAAATTTAGCTTGTTTTCAGGTATCTTTAATGCACACTTTAAATCACATATATAGTTGTCGTAATTGCGATCTCTCGGTCACGCTATGTTAAATTTTTCGGTTGTGCATGTGCAATGAGCGCCAAAGGCGCTCATCGCAATGCCCCAAAGTTACGGGTTTGACGGGGGCATTCATCCCAAGGTCCATTAGCTAGAGGAGGGGGAAGAGGTTCGCAATTAGCACCAAAGACGCTCATTGTGATGCCCGCAACCTAGATGGGGGAGAAAAAAAATGTTGGGCGTAATTTTTTTTCAAGCCCGTAAAGCCAAAGCACATTTTAGCCTTGGGGAAATTGATCAATTTCCCAGGCCTGCAAATGGTTTAAGTCATGTAGAGCACAGAGGAGGGATAGGGGGAGCTCATATCAGGCCTTGCGAAGGCGTTCATCGCGAGGCACGTAAAGTAGAGGAGGGGGAAGAGGCTCTCAATGAGCACCAAAGGCGCTCATCGCGATGCCAACAACCTGGATGGGGGGGAAAGGCTTGCAATGAGCGCCAAAGGCGTAACCCTTTGGAGCCAGCAACACTTTGAATTTGTATTTGTTGTGTGCAGAAATAGCATTTATTGTTATAGCAGTAAATATCGAGGATAAACAATTATAAGCTTTGATATTTAGTTAGATCTTAATATACAATCTACCCGATGTCTATTACAATCACTTTTGGATAACTGGATAACAATTAGTCTTAACACACTTTATATTTGGTTAGATCAATACAGAGATCAATAAGTAGTGTAAACAAACTTATCAAATATAGATTAACAATTTTAATTTTTTTAATAAAATCTTTATCTGGTTAGTTCAATATAGGAGTATATAAACGTCTATATAATGTTATAAAGTTTGGTCAGCAGTTTGCCTATATTTGCGATAACAGAGTGTATAAACAATCAGCTGTCTATTCTATGCAGTATATATGATATTAATAATCACTGATATTACCTATTACTCTATAAAAGCAGTAAATAGCAAAATATGGTATAACAATTTATATGGCAGTTCAAATATAGAAATATATATTGAAGAAATATGTATCAAAATTGCTTCTATTGTACCTGAGATTGCAAGCTAAATAACCTTTGTATTTACAGTGCCTTGCCAAAGTAGTCACCACCCTTGGCATTTTTCGTTTTTTGTCGCCTCACAACCTGGGATTTACATGGATTGTTTGAGGATTTGCATCATTTAATTTACAGAACATGCCCACAAATTTTGAAGATGTTTTTTTTTTATTATTGTGAAGCAAACAGCAAATAGGACAAAATAACAGAAAACGTCAATGTGAATAACTATTCACCCCCCTAAAGTCAATACTTTGTAGAGCCACCGTTTGTGGGCAATCACAGCTCCAAGTCGCTTTGGCTGAGTCTCTATGAGCTTGACACATCTTACCACTGGTATTTTTGTCCATTTCTCCTTGCAAAACTGCTCCAGCTCCTTCAAGTTGGATGGTTTGCGCTTGTAAACATCAATCTTTAAGTTTGACCACAGATTTTCTATTGGATTGAGGTCTGGGCTTTGACTAGGCCATTCCAACACATTTACATGTTTCCCCTTAAACCACTCAAGTGTTGCTTTAGCATTGTGTTTGGGGTCATTGTCCTGCTGGAAGGTAAACCTCCATCCTAGCCTCAAATCACGCACAGAGTGGTACAGGTTTTGTTCAAGAATATACCTGTATTTAGCACCATCCATCTTTCCCTCAACTCTGACCAGTTTCCTGTCTGCTGAAAAACATAATCACAGCATGATGCTGCCACCACCATTTTTCACTGTGGGAATGGTGTTCTTTGGATGATGTGATGTGTTGGGTTTGCACCAGACATAGCGTTTTCTTTAATGGCTGAAAAGTTCAATTTTAGTCTCATCAGACCAGAGCACCTTCCTCCATACATTTTGGGAGTCTCCCACATGCCTTTTCGCAAACTCAAAATGTGCCATTTTGTTTTTTGCTGAAAGTAATGGCTTTCTTCTGGCCACTCTGCCATAAAGCCCAACTGTATGCAGCTCCTCCAGGGTTACCTTAGAGTCTCTGTGCTGCCTCTATGATAAATGCCCTCCTTGCCTGGTCCGTGAGTTTTGGTGGGCAGCCCTCTATTGGCAGGTTTGCTGTTGTCCCATTTTCCTTCAATTTGATTATGATAGATTTGATGGTGCTTCTGGGGATCATCAAAGATTTGGATATTTTTTTATAACCTTACCCTGACTTGTACTTCTCAACAACATTGTCCCTTACTTGTTTGGAGAGTTCCTTGGTCTTCATGCCAGTGTTTGGTTAGTGGTGCCTCTTGCTTAGGTGTTGCAGCCTCTGGGGCCTTTCAAAAAAGGTGTGTATATGTAATGACAGATCATGTGACACTTAGATGGCACACAGGTGGATATCATTTCACTAATTATGTGACTTCTGAAGGTAATTGGTTGCACCAGAACTTTTTATGGGCTTCATAACAAAGGGGTGAATACATACGCACATGCCAATTTTCTGTTTTCTATTTCAAAAAAAATTGTTTTATGTATATGTTTTTCTCATTTCACTTCACCAACTTAGACTATTGTGTTCTGATCCATCACATAAAATTCAGATTAACAAAACATTGAACTTAAGCCTGTAATGTAACAAAATAAGTAAAAAGTCAAGGATGGCGAATACTTTTGCAAGGCACTGTAGGTATTGGCAAGCTATTATTTGGTTACTGGTCTTACATGAAAATTGATTACATTTAATTTAATTTATGAAATCTGTCAATTCAGTAAATAAAGATGTAAAACAGTTGTGTTGATTGTCCGATACAAGATTATATATGGTTTGCTGTATATGTATTTTTATTAATTGGTTTTGTAACAGAGTTAAATGGTTACATTATTGAATAAAGTCAATCAGACTGTTGTTGGAAATATGGGCACAAATTGAAATATATTGATTAACACCTACATTCCGTAATGCAGGTGCTAATGAGTCTTGGTTCTCTGACCACTCCCAAAAGGGTAACAGAAGGATTGTGGTATATTGGGCTAATTTTAACATTACTACAAATTAGAAAGTTAAACCAGTTTATACATACCATGTATAGAATTTCAGGATAACATCTGTCTCATTTTTAGGATCCCTTCTCAAGATAGTCTGAAGTAATCCCTCTTTGTGTTATTGGTTTTATATATATAATTTGGTATAGACAGATATAGTAAGATATCTTAGGGAAGATATGAAGGAGGCCTAGGTTTATGCCCAAGGATGACAGTCAGGTATGTCCACAGACAGGACTGTCAGATAAGCCAGAAAAGACCACACAGAAAATAGTACAGAAGAAAAGACCCCAGTACAAAAGAAGGAAAGACCCCAGGCCAAAGCAGGAAAGACCCAGGGAAAAAGACCCTAGGAAAAAGCAGGAAAATCTCTTCTTCTCTCTTTCTCTTAGATAACTATTTCTTCCTCATTGTCACAAGGTTGGTTTCCACCAATCACATATATATATCAATAGTTACTCCATGTTTGCATGTATATGTATAAATTAGAATGTATTGATAAATATGTTGTGTATATCTGTTTCGATCCACTTGAGAGCGCTCTGATACAAAATATTAAACTGGAGTAATATTAATATGTGGGACCTCTGTCCCATATTGTCTGCCAAGTATTTTTGATTAAAGACTAGGCCATTGTACACTTAATCTTAACACCTGCTTGATAATAATAGAATATTGAAGGGAAATGAGTTTGTCTCTGAACATGCTATCTTGAGACCTTCACAATGTTTCATCTTGAGGAGTCTTTCTTACCCATGTGAAAATATTTGGCCTGGCCAGGTCTTGTTTTGATAAAACATATTTACCAATGATTTATTTCCTTTAACAGGAAAATGTTTTAACTCTTCACGTGTTAAAAGAGTATACCATAAATTTGTCAGTGTTTACAGTGGTAGTAGCAAGACCAATGGACAACCAAATAATGTAAATAATAGATGGGTATAACCTCTTTCTTTTACCCTACAAAATGCAAGACAGTCCAACAAAATTTACTTTTACTATGTTTTTTGGAGAGCGTGACTGCCATCAGTGACCCGCAAATCCTGCCGAGAACATCCAGGGATGTTGGCAAGGTACAGAATATTGCCATTGTTCCATTGTTTTTCAGAATGTGGTTGTTAATTGTGAATTTTCTAATAAAATCTACCTTACTTATGTTTTTTTTGTAAGGGAGAGATAGTCATGGTGGAGAGAGCCATTGCCAGCAGGGACCAACAAATCCTGGTGACAACATTCAGTGACAAAGTACGGTGCAGAATATTGTCATTGTTCCCTTTTTCTCATACTGTGATTGTAAATTGTCTACTAAAATCTACATATATTGTATTTATTTATACTGTTTTACAGATGTCTGAGCAGGCTAAGCTCAAGCGCCAGAGCATTCCTCTGGATTTGAAGTTGCAAGTGCTGGAGAAAGGAGAGAGGCAAATGGATATTGGGGCAGATCTTCAATTGCCAACCTCTACAATCCGCACCATCCTTAAGAACAAGGATAATATTTGGACTTCGGTGACTACCAGCACTGCATCTTCAATGAGGAAGATCAGCCGCTCCAGGTGCTACACCCTTGAAGAGATGGAGAAGAGGCTTTCCATCTGGATTGACGATGAACTGTAGCGTAACATGCCTCTCAGCCAGGCCATTATACTGGAGAAGGCAAAGAGCAAATATGCCCACATCCAGAGTCAAAATCCAGATGTGACAGAGAACTTCTTCACAACATTGAAATTACCGGAGAAGCAGTAAGAGCTGGCACCGAAGCTGTTGCAGCCTTTCCAGCCTCTTTTGGGGATGTAGTGGAAAGAGGGAACTATCCACCAGAGCTTGTCTTTAATGTGGTTGAGACCAGCCTCTTCTAGAAGCGGATGCCAAGCCACACTTTTATCTCTAGAGAGCTGAAAAGAGCACCAGGCTTTAAAGTAGACAAAGACAGGCTAACCTTTCTTGTCGGTGGGAACACCAGCGGTGACTTCAGGATAAAGCTATTGCTGGTCTACCACTCCAAGTCACTGAGCAAATGAAGGGCATAAGCAAGTACACCTTGCCAGTCATTTGGCAGTCTAATAGGATGGCATGGATCACTATGGACATTTTCAAAGAGTGGTTCAGTGACAATTTCTGCCCTTCCATGCAGTGCTACTGTAGGGACTGGAGGAGAAAGAGCTGCTCATCATGGACAATTCTCCAAGCCACCCTACCAACTTGGCAGAGCTGCCCTACTGCATCTCTGTGGAGATCCTGTTCCTACCACCCAACATACCGTCACTCAACCTGTCCAGGGGGTGATTGCCACCTTCAAGGCCTACTACCTCCGCTGCACATTCCGGCAGCTGATTGACCAGAGAGATCAGACGGACAGCCAGGACAAGCAATCAATGTTGGAATTCTGAAAGAAGTACATCATGCAGGCTGTCACCAAAATTGATCTGTCTTGGAAGGAGGTGACACAGAAATGCCTCAAATCTGTGTTGAACAAGATCTGGCCAGAACTGTCTGGGGATGTGCAAGTTGTGCAGAACAGGGCACTGAGGAAACCCAGGAGACCAGTGACTCTCACACAGAGCCTCAAAAACATCTGGTGGCCAACGACCCAGATGCGGTAAGGCGATAGAATGCAAGACGCAATATTCTTGCGTCAATGTCTTGCTACCAGCATCTGCTGGATAGCCGCAGGAAGCAACAGAAGTTGACCCTTGACCAGTTTGTGGCCAAAGAAATTCAGGCTGGAGCCTTCACATCCACTACTTAAAGTGTTTTTTTTGTACAGTACTGTTTTTTTTTTATTTGGTGCATAACCTATTCTTTATGTTGTTTATGTTACAGTTTCTTTATGCTGCTTTGTGCAGTTTAATTAGAGTTCCCACAATGTAAAAATGTTTGAAAATTCTATTGGTGTGTTTTTTTTTCAAAGTCGTTGCCCTATCCCTATCTTCCCCATTTTAAACTGCCCCGTTTAGCGCTGTTTCACTTAACACTCTAAGCAGCTGGAACCTACCTACAGCGTTAAGCGGGGTATTGCTGTATTATGTAAAAAAAAAAAAATCTCTCAATGCTACATTGTTGCTGAAATTGAAAAATATATATATTGTCATAAAACTCATATTGTTTCATGGAAACAGCATTCTTTTTAAATGAACATGGAAACGCAATACTTTTTTCAAGCATTTCAAGTTGTGATTTGCATGAAACAAAAATTGCTTAAACTTCATTGAAGCTATAGAAAGTGCAAAGTACAGATACATTTATAGATTTCATTGGCAGACAAGTAAGACACAACATCAGTATTACTGCTCATTGGCTGACAGGGGCAAGCCCCCAGATTATTTACATTTTTTAATCAATTTTCAATTATTTTTTCTACTTTGAAAGCTCCAATTGAATAAAAATGCACAGTGGTACATTATCAAATACCCTTGTTCAGATGCAACAACAAAAATGCTTTCAGTGTCCCCTTTTTAACTGATTGATATCTACTTTGACAATTTACTTGATACTATTGTTTTTTTATTTAGAAAACGAAAACCATGGAAAGTAACAATGAACTATAGCTATAATTATTTTTCCTTTCATATCTTTTATTTTGAATGCCAATGAAATAAAGGTAAAATATAATTCTTGGCTTATAATTGTCTATATTGTTTGAGCACACAAGTGAAAAAAAACAAACCTTGAACTGGCCTTTATTGGTATTTGTAACTCAAGATCAGTTAATATTTTAAAGCTGCCATTGGGAATTATAAGGGGCAGCATAACATCTGTTTATTCACTGAATATTCTTTAAAATGCATATCAAAACTATAACAAACAAAACCACTAAAATCAGCTCAGAAATGACATACAGTATACTGTATATTGCAGGAGATTTGTAGTACATTTTACTACAGTAATGGATGGATCATTATGCCCAACCTGGAGAATGAACATAAAAAATTGGCAAATGTCCACCTGCTCACAAAGTGACGTGTGGGTTGATAAATAGGCTGAATGTTCTTCATCTCTAGAGACCAATTTAGCTGTGTAACAGTCCATTTAAGAATTTTGGATAGAAATTGTTACTATGTGCTTTAAGCGGTTATCTGTGTTGCCAATAGTTAACCTAACTTTCAGTGTATGGGGAAATATTTATCTAAAATGCTTAAGACAGCATAGTACTGTAAAATGCAGCACATCGAGGTTGTAAATCTACATTATACAATGCTGAGAGGCATCTGGCCAATCAACAGTGAGGTCTGGGAGACAGTAACATACGGTATTGTCTGCAGTTAATGCCCTCTAGAGATCGCTATGACTGCATGAAAAAAAGCAACCGAAGAATCATTTTTTTTCCATCTGTGAATTCAAGGGACTTGAAAGATTTATTACTGAACCCAAAAGCGTCTACTAGACATAAGACCATTGCTTTGAATTGTTTGTGTGGTTCCGAATTATGAACAAAGCAACTGGTGTTATCATTTTAATTATATTTGGGATATATTAACATGGTGCTGTTACGTACATATATTTTAAACTGTTTGTGCTTCACTAATGAACTATCCAAGATGTGGGTGTGCTGTTATGCACATATATTTGAAACTGTTTGTGCTTTACTAATGAAATATACAAGATGTTGGTGTACAGATAATTTATATATTGATACATAGCGAAGCTTACATTGTAAGTTCCTACAAACTTGGGTCCCTCTACACCTTCTGTATCAGTATATATTTTGTCATGCCCCGAAGGGCCCATCATTGGACATTTGGGGACTACGGACTATGTGGGTCCTGAAGAGTAATCTGGTACCTGATTCATGGACTGTTATTTGTAACCCCGGCTAATATTTCTACGGACATGGGATTTGTAAAGGAATGTGACAAGTGGTTTGTATCACATACAATAGTTGTCAAACTACGATTCGTCCTCACGCTTTGCAAAGCGAGGGATGCAGTTTGCGAGGGTCCGCATTTGCGGAGGTGGAGGCTCAAAGGCGCCTCACACGCGGTGAAAAAACACACACATGCATGACTTCGAAAAAAAAACAACAACCTCGGAACCAACCTTAATGTAACAAACACCCACACGCACAAAAAATACAACCATAACAGCCGAACCGCGCGCACCTACAAACTGTCAATACACACCAAATACTCACAAAAACTACATAAAAAGCTTACCCATAGCAAGAGGGGGCATCCAGGACCTCTGAAAGTGAAGTTGCACCTCCATTTAAGTCCAAATTCCTGAGTGCAGACACATGAAAATCCCCTAAGCGAGAGAAAAAATGTCACCCGAAAAAAACGAAAATGAGGCTCAAAGCCTAGCCACGTACAGCTTGCCCAAGAAGGGATCCGAGATAAGCTTGGAAACCTGCATTAACCTCAGAACCAACCTTAACGTAACGCACACACGCATGAAAAATACGACCATAACGGCCGAACCGCGGGCACCAAAAACAGTCAAAACACACCAAATACATCCAGGACCTCTGAAAGTGAAGTTACACCTCCATTTAAGTACAAATTCCCGAGTTTAGACACACGAATATGCCAAAAAAACGAAAACGAGGCTCCACGACCCCAGGCCGCACAGCCACGTACAACTTACCCAAGAAGGGATCCGAGATAAGCTTGGAGACCTGCATTAACCCCACATTAACCATCACAGTGGGGGTCCCGATTGCACGCGATCGTGGACCCTTGCTGCAATGAAAATTCTAAATTCCTGCATTACAGGTCCTTAAAGGACCGTAAAGGTCCTTAAAGGACCCGTTATAAAAGAAAACAAATATACACTGTCACTCATGGGGGTCAATACAGACCCCCATAAACCCCTAATTAACCCTGTCATTCATGGGGGTCAATATAGACCCCCATAAACCCTTCATTAACCCTGTCACTCATGGCGGTCAATACAGACCCCCATAAGCACTTCATTAACCCCCTCACTCATGGGGGTCAATATAGACCCCCATAAGCCCTTCATTAACCCTGTCACTCATGGGGGTCAATACAGAACCCCATAAGCACTTAATTAACCCCCTCACTCATGGGGGTCAATACAGACCCCCATAAGCCCTTCATTAACCCTGTCAATTATGGGGGTCAATACAGACCCCCATAAGCCCTTCATTAACTGTGTCACTCATGGGGGTTAATACAGACCCCCATAAGCACTTAATTAACCCCCTCACTCATGGGGGTCAATACAGACCCCCATAAACCCTTAACCCGGTCATTCATGGGGGTCAATATAGACCCCCATAAGCCATTAATTAACCCTGTCACTCATGGGGGTCAATACAGACCCCCATAAGCCCTTCATTAACTGTGTCACTCATGGGGGTCAATACAGACCCCCTTAAGCAGTTCATTAACCCCCTCATTCATGGGGGACAATATAGACCCCATAAGTTATTTAGGGTTTTTAAGGTGTGGTTGGGCCCTATATGGTCACACTTGGTTATTTATGGTT
Source organism: Discoglossus pictus (assembly GCA_027410445.1). NCBI lineage: Eukaryota > Metazoa > Chordata > Amphibia > Anura > Alytidae > Discoglossus > Discoglossus pictus. The sequence continues at coordinate 286,187,109 of CM050166.1, read as the reverse complement.
TTTAAGGTGCGTTTGGTGCCTATATGGTCACACTTGGTCTTTTAAGGTTTTAAAAGTTACGGTTTGGGTCTTGAACGCTCTAATGTTTTTGTTGTTGTTTTCTATCACCCCCCAGGTGCAAACTATCTGTGGAAGCAGATTTGTTTGGACTCGTTGGTTGACTTACTGGACGTGAATACCCCGAGAAGGAGAGTCAACTGTTGGTGAGTATATGGTCACACTTGGACTTTTAAGGTTTTTAAGGTGCGGTTGGGCCCTATATGGTCACACTTGGTCTTTTAAGGTTTTAAAACTTACGGTTTGGGTCTTGAACTTTCTAATGTTTTTTTTGTTGTTTTCTATCACCCCCCAGGTGCAAACTATCTGTGTAAGCAGATTTGTTTGGACTCGTTGGTTGACTTACTGGACGTGAATACCCCGAGAAGGAGAGTCAACCGTTTGCTGAGTATATGGTCACACTTGGACTTTTAAGGTTTTTAAGGTGCGGTTGGGCCCTATATGATCACACTTGGTCTTTTAAGGTTTTAAAACTTACGGTTTGGGTCTTGAACGCTCTAATGTTTTTTTTGTTGTTTTCTATCACCCCCCAGGTGCAAACTATCTGTGGAAGCAGATTTGTTTGGACTCGTTGGTTGACTTACTGGACGTGAATACCCCGAGAAGGAGAGTCAACTGTTGGTGAGTATATGGTCACACTTGGACTTTTAAGGTTTTTAAGGTGCGGTTGGGCCCTATATGGTCACACTTGGTCTTTTAAGGTTTTAAAACTTACGGTTTGGGTCTTGAACTTTCTAATGTTTTTTTTGTTGTTTTTTATCACCCCCCAGGTGCAAACTATCTGTGGAAGAAGATTTGTTTGGACTCGTTGGTTGACTTACTGGACGTGAATACCCCGAGAAGGAGAGTCAACTGTTGGTGAGTATATGGTCACACTTGGACTTTTAAGGTGTTTAAGGTGCGGTTGGGCCCTATATGGTCACACTTGGTCTTTTAAGGTTTTAAAACTTACGGTTTGGGTCTTGAACTTTCTAATGTTTTTTTTGTTGTTTTCTATCACCCCCCAGGTGCAAACTATCTGTGTAAGCAGATTTGTTTGGACTCGTTGGTTGACTTACTGGACGTGAATACCCCGAGAAGGAGAGTCAACCGTTTGCTGAGTATATGGTCACACTTGGACTTTTAAGGTTTTTAAGGTGCGGTTGGGCCCTATATGATCACACTTGGTCTTTTAAGGTTTTAAAACTTACGGTTTGGGTCTTGAACTTTCTAATGTTTTTTTTGTTGTTTTCTATCACCCCCCAGGTGCAAACTATCTGTGGAAGCAGATTTGTTTGGACTCGTTGGTTGTCTTACTGGACGTGAATACCCCGAGAAGGAGAGTCAACTGTTGGTGAGTATATGGTCACACTTGGACTTTTAAGGTTTTTAAGGTGCAGTTGGGCCCTATATGGTCACACTTGGTCTTTTAAGGTTTTAAAACTTACGGTTTGGGTCTTGAACTTTCTAATGTTTTTTTTGTTGTTTTCTATCACCCCCCAGGTGCAAACTATCTGTGGAAGCAGATTTGTTTGGACTCGTTGGTTGACTTACTGGACGTGAATACCCCGAGAAGGAGAGTCAACTGTTGGTGAGTATATGGTCACACTTGGACTTTTAAGGTTTTTAAGGTGCGGTTGGGCCCTATATGGTCACACTTGGTCTTTTAAGGTTTTAAAACTTACGGTTTGGGTCTTGAACTTTCTAATGTTTTTTTTTGTTGTTTTCTATCACCCCCAGGTACAAACTATCTGTGGAAGCAGATTTGTTTGGACTCGTTGGTTGACTTACTGGACGTGAATACCCCGAGAAGGAGAGTCAACTGTAGGTGAGTATCATTGCTTTTAATTTTCTGTTCATGCGTATAGGTGCAAATTTGATGTTGATGTAGTCTTGTCACATGAGGGTTTGCAATCTGTAATGTATACCAATGAATTCAACACACTGTTATTTTAAAGTAATTTTGTGACATAATATAATATACCGTGATCTCTTTCTTCTATTGGTATCAGAAATTAATACTATTGACTCTCTACTTGTGAAGCCTTCCGGCACCCTAACCTATGAGGAGAAGGTAAAAGTAAAACGGTTAGGACCTGACCAACCAGAGATAAATCTGCAGCAAATCGCAAGAGATGGAAGAGAGGGAAGCAATATATCCGTACTTTCAATACTGAATGGTACAAGAAGAACGACTGGCTTTGTGGAAGCGTTTCTAAGAAGTCCTTATATTGTTTCCCATGCATCCTATTTGGTGGTGACGCTGCTTGGACCAAAACTGGAATGACTGACGTCAAACATCTAGCTGATAAATTGGCGAAACACAAAAGTTCTAAAGCTCACTTGGATAACAGGATCAAGTTTGAGATGCTTGGACAGGCGAACATTGCAGTTCAACTGGACCAAGGATACCAAGTCAGTATTCAAAAACACAACGAAGAAGTGGCTAAGAACCGGTACATCCTTTCCAAGATAATTGATTGTGTTCGCTTTTGTATCGCTTTTGAACTGGCATTAGAGGACACGACGAAAGTGAAACATCGCTAAATCCAGGAGTGTTTCGAGGCCTGGTGGATTTTTAACGAGATGCTAATAATTTAGCAAAAATTTTATAATCAGAATTTAAAAGAATAATTGGTCTCCAATGTTTAATATTTTCTCCCCCTCCCTTTTTTTTATAAATGAAAACTACCACCCCCTGCTTCCATGAAGCTGGTAAAATATTGGTAGTGGAGACTTTCTCAATTAAATGTAAAAAATATTTTTCTAAAATATCCCAAAAAGTAATACAAAATTCAATAGGTATCCCATCATTTCTTGGCATTTTCCCTTATAAAAAACTTTTAATTGCATTTAAAATATCACTGCTGTTAAAATTGTTTTCTTAAAATGTTTTATCATCAGTGTTAAAAGAAGATTCTATTTTATCTATAAAGTATTCCTCTAAAAATATATTTGTTTTTTTTTAAAGAAAATAAATCAGAATAAAAATTAAAAACTACTTGTTAATTTTTTTAAATTTCTGTTTTCCTTCTATATTTTCAATAATGTCTTTCTCATTTCTTACTTTTTTTAAATAACAGGAACACTTTTCATCTTCTTCTAAAACTTTTACTCTAGAATTAAAAATGATTTGGTTGCCTTTTTCTTTAAAAAATGTTTTTATTCCTTCTTTTACTTGAGATAAACCCTCCTCAACCTCAAAGCCCTGACTTCGGGCTTTATATAGTGCCTGAAGGTGAAATTGTAATATTCTATACTGTTCTCTTTTTTCTCTTGCTTTTTTTGTCCAATTTATATAAAATAGTGTTTTTCTTTTTTGTTTAATCTTATCCCACCATAAAATAATATCTTCTTCATCTCTAAAATTATTCCATTGTATATATTGTTTTTTAAAATCCTCTCTATTTTCTTCTTCTTCTAAAAATGATGCATTTAGCTTCCAATAAGTGGTTTTTGATCTGATTTTTTTCTGACATTTCGCATTCACATGTTAGTAAATTATGGTACAAAAAAATATTTTTACATAATTTACGATTAAAATGTTTTAAATCCTTTGATAAAAACAAATAATCTATCCGAGATTTGGATAAAACATTGCTCCATGTAAAGCCTTCATTCATACCTTCTGACACTCTCCATCCATCCTGTAAGCTATCATCCTCTACCATTCCTTTTAAAATACTTGCAGATCTATCTGTTCTTGTTTCAGTACTTTCACTTCCTCTATATTCATCAGGCCATACGCAGTTAAAATCTCCACCTAAAATCAAAGCATTATTGTCAACTAAACATAGATTAAGGATTTAAAAAAACTCAGTTCTTTTTTTTCTGGTAGGGCATAAACATTTATACACTTAAATTTAAAACTATAAAATTGAACAAAAACAATTAAAAGACGCCCAGGTATTACTTCCTCATATTTTTCACTTTTGAAATTATTACTTTTAAATAAAATACCAAATCCTATACATTTATTTTCATTACCTCTGGACCACACTTGTGGTCCTTTTTCCCAGTCTTTTTCTATATCCCTGTATTCAAATCTTTTTTCAATTCCACACTTCTGCAAAAATAATATATCATCTTTTCTTGTTTTTAAAAAATCATAAAGAGCTGCCCTACGTACAGGGATTTTTAGGCTCCGTACATTTAATGTGCTAACTTGGAACATTGGTAGATGTTAAAAAGGGTCTTATCTTGCACCTTTGGCACCAAAGTCCCCGCCCTCAGACTCAATTTCACTGGGCTAGGAACTATTTTCCATTTCCGTTCCAACTGTTAATTTCTCAGTATCTGAGGATGATATATCACCAATCAGCCCTTTGAAAGAATTTTCTGACTCGAAGGCTGTAAGAACAGAATTTTTATTATTGATATTATCAGGTAATAGTATGGGAAAAACAATGGTGTCCACCTGTATTTCTGTAGTGAGATCTGTTTCAGACCTCCATTTTGACATTTTTTTTTTTTCTGGAAAGTTCTATTGCTGAACTTCTCCTCTTTTTTGATTGAGGAGAGTTTCCAGAAATGTCCATGCTTACCCTAGTTTATGGAACAATCGACTCCCGGGATGTTTTATTTTTTTTCCACAGTTAAGACAGGATATGGGTAAGGGACTGCAACTATCCACTTTATCCTTTTTATATCCTGTTTTTTTATATCCCATTTTCTCAGTGCTTCTTCTTCCTCATCACTTAGAGTGAACTTCTGTTCGTTACTCTTACAAGGCTCTTTTTTCTCGGTTTTCAGGTTTATCCTTCTTCTCCCATCTTCTGGAAGAAGATTTTTCAAGACAATCTTTATGCAGATGGTCAGACTTTTCACAGAGATCACATTTTTTTTATGTACAGTTTTTAGCTTCATGTTCATCACTTCCATAGAATCTGCACACTTGGGTTTTGGCACATACATCATGTCCATACATTTGGTAGTTTTTACAATAAGGGGGAATTTGGTTCAAAAAAGGAAACCTCTAATCCTCCCTATTGTGAAGACAGGAGGCGGTCGCCTATACCCATTCCATTCCTTAGGGTCTGCAATAAATGTCCCCCCAAACATCCTCTTGCCTGTCCATACTCAAAATCCTTTTCTCACTGCTCTGGCATATCTGATATTCAGACAATAGCTGCTCAGAAATTTCATAATTTCTCTGTCTGAAACATGAGGATTGTACATATGCACTGTTATCATTTGTTCTATATCTACGAACAATGATGTTACTTTTATTCCTTTCATAATCGAGGAATCCACTTGGCTTCTGCGCGACTCTAAAATCTGGTTTGCCCAATACTCAGAAATCAGAGTCAGGTCATAAGTCCCCTTCCTCTGAAATTCCTGAAAACAAAATAATTTGTGAAAGGACAAACCAAGAGTCTCATGCAAAAGCCATTTTTGTATGTAATAACCATTCTTTTTAGTTTGGAACGCAGGCTGAACTTCAAAACAAAGGGTGTCATTCCACAAATGGTCCTTCCGGACACCAGCTCCACCTTCTCCTCTCTTGGATCCGGTTCCAGGTCTTGCTTGGCCTCCAACTCCTCCAGTAGTAGAATGCTCCGCCATAATAGCAGTGCTGATCGCCACTCATTTATCCAGCTAGGCACCACCCCAAAAGCAGCATGCAACTTAAGGTGTAAACACCAATGTTGCAAGGCCGAGGTGATGCATGCTCAGAATAGCCTTCACCAAGATCCACTAGAAATCTTGCCAATTGGTAGAGAAGCGATCCGAAAATCTACTCACAGCTGTTTCAAGCTTACTGGCTATTTTCAGCATGGAGCAGGATCTCAGCTTGTGTTGTGGACTTTCTGAGTAGGTAGTTCACCACAACAATCATTTATAATATAGTGGGCAAAAAAGCGATAGAAGCCCTCCACTGTACTGTAGTACAGTAAATAAAGAGTACATCTGTCTTCACATTTGAATCACTAAAACAAGTTAAAAAACCTGCTTCCAGCTCAGAATTCTGAGAAAAACAGTTATTACACTGCATTCTGGGAAGCTGAACTGGGACATGCAAATGTGGCCACAAATGCATCACTCTTCAATCCATAGCCATTATCAAACATGGCTTCCTTTAGGCTTATGCCTGCTGTCTTACACAGCTTTAACGGAAAGCCAAGGTTGGATTTTACACAAGCCGAGAATCCTATCCATGTACAGCTGTTTCAAGCTTACTGGCTATCATCAGCATGGAGCAGAATCTCAGCTTGTGTTGTGGACTTTATGAGTAGGTAGTTCAATACAACAATCATTTATAATATCATGGGCAAAAGAGTGATAGAAGCCCTCTTCCATACAGTAGTACAGTAAATAAATAGTACATCTGGACAAGGCTGGATTTTACACAATATATATATATATATATATATATATATATATTGTGATCAGGATGGCCGCGTATAGAGGTGGTTTCTGGAAATGAGGGCTGATACGGCTTGGAAGTGCAGCAAATTGGTTTATTTACAGGAAAGAAATAACAGCGGTAGCCGTAGCTCTGCTTAAAAAAAAACAATAACTTCTCCGCAAGGTGGGAGAATGCCACCTTGTGGCCAGGTTGTAGACAGTCCTTTATCTTGGGTAGTCTGCCACCTGGTGGTCAGCTTGAAAACAGTCCTTTAACTTGGGTAGTGCCACCTTGTGGCCAGGAAATAAACAGTCTCTTTACAGGTGAGGGTCCCAGCGAGATTAGGTCGCCCTCTTCAGCAACCTCTGGGACCCCGCTCCACTCTGGGTCACAGCTCAGCTCTGTGGGACACAGCTCTCCTCTCTAGCTCCTCGCTCTGGGGGACACAGCTCTCCTCTCGGGGACACAGCGCTCCTCTCTGGGACACAGCGCTCCTCTCTGGGACACAGCGCTCCTCTCTCGGACACAGCGCTCCTCTCTCGGACTCAGCGCTCCTCTCTCGGACTCAGCGCTCCTCTCTCGGACTCAGCGCTCCTCTCTCGGACACAGCGCTCCTCTCTCGGACACAGCGCTCCTCTCTGGGACACAGCGCTCCTCTCTCGGACACAGCGCTCCTCTCTGGGACACAGCGCTCCTCTCTGGGACACAGCGCTCCTTTCTGGGACACAGCTCTCTTCTCTGGGACACGGTTGCGGGTGAAGCATAGGGCCCGCCCGTCTCTCCCGTATGCTTCACCCCAGGGACCCTTGCATACACAAACTCACTTGTATTCACTTCTCTTTATCTTCACTTCTTCCCTGGGGCATAATACTTCAGCAACAACCGTGCCTAGGCCTTTAAGGCAAAACTCTGCCTGGGAATCCTCACTTATTCCCTTCACTTACTTGGCTTCCTTGTGACTTCTCCTCCTGAGTCTGAAGTCAATCTTCCAGCTCATACAACTTGCTGTAGTCCCCGTTCTCCCAGTAACAGTCACTTGGTGATCCTTGACAGGGTAGTTCACAACTTCACTGTATTTCCACAGCAGATCACCTTCCACTCTGTGCTTGTTCCTCTCAGCAGCACAGCTGCCTAGGGCCTAGTCAGCCCCTCCTCCACCTCTCCATGCATGCTTTCCAGTCTTTAAAAGGGGAGTTGCTCCAATTAGGAGTTCTTTCAGAAGTGTTAACTCCTTCACTTCTGACAAGAACTCACACTCCACTTGCTTGTCATCACTTCCAAGGAGCAAACGATCACCCCCCCCCCCCCTCAGCTCAACAACATGGTGTTGGGCGACATGCCGAGAGGCCGGACATCCGGTAGGGTCGCTCACCACTCAAGAACTCCTCGTTCTGGGCCGTCCTCATTGAGGTAGCAGGCTGCGATCGTGGCCGTCTGTAAATCCATCTTCTCATTTCCTTACTGGTCTGTTGGCCTCCTTCATGTGTGTCGCCTTTATCAGGAAGGAGTGAATCTCTCAACTTTGTAGCGCTGTCCTCGAACAGCCTTGCGATGGACTCTGTAGTTACATGTCTGGGTACAGATATAACAATATCCGTTGCACTCTCTTCGAGCCCGTACTCATTTCCAATCTCTTCATTAACTTCAACTCCCAGGAGATCTACTACAGTCTCAATGTTTCCCTCGTCATCCTCAACTTCACGGCCACCTTCCTTGTCCAACTTAAACAAAGCCTGGCGCTTCTGCCGCTCTTCAGTATGATGCCGTTTCATTGCTTCCTGCAGCTTTGCTTTAAGAATTGGGAGCTTTTCAACTGGCTTTCTCTGAATTATCTCATCAGTTGTTTCAGCAGACACAATGACAGATTCCACATCTGCCTTTAGCTCCTCCTTTCCATCTGCCGTTGTCCCTTTGCGGACGATATTTAGGTTAACTTTCCTCTCAAACACAGGCTTGGCTTTATGTAGGGAGTGCTTCAGAAAACGCTCTTTCCAAACTTCTAGTTCTTTATTTTGCTTATGTTCATCCAACTTAACAAATGACCCATCATCGGGGCACCAACAGGGCTTTTCCAGCTTGGAAAGCTTTGCTTTATGTTGTTTTGGTACCGGATATTTAGAGGTCTCCTCAACAGTCTGAGAATCCAGTAGGGGCACAGGGATTTCCTGCTGGATTTCACAAGTAGGATCTACATCTTCACTTACAGGCCTCGGAATGGACTCTGGCTTATCCACCTGGTCCTCCGAATCCACTGTGTGCCAAGCCCTGGGTGGCTCATCAGAACTCTTGGCAGGCTCACTTCCTCCAACTTTAGTTCCTTCTAATACCTCGCCCGTACAAGCCTGTGATGCTTGGGTGGAATTATTTGCATTCCCTTTAGATTTTTCTGCTGGAGCAGAGTCTCTTGTTTTGACTTCTTTTTTATCACTCATGACCAACTTGCGTTCCAAACTGCATGGCTGATACTTTGTTGATTTAATAAGCGGCAAGTCATACCCTTCGCAAGGTGGCCTTGGCCGAGGCTTGAAGAAATCATGAATGCTTTCTGCAGGCAGTTCCTTTGCTGCCTCCTCCATCAGATATGTAAATTCTTCTTCTTTACCATCAGCAGGGATGATTTCAGGGAGTTTTTCGTCAAGTGGTGGCACATTTTCAATTGTGCCAATAATTTCAAAGCCCACAGTATTAGTTTCCATAATGTCTACTACAAGATGTACAGTTTCTGCTTCTACAGACAGCTTTGTACTTTCTGCCACTGCTTGAAGGATGTGATCAACAGGCTCCTGTTGTTCTTCCACCCTCTTTGCCTTGTCGCTTTCCTCTGGCACAGGTGTAGCTTCATCTGTTGTTGCAGGTGACTCTTCTAATTGGGGAACCGCCGACAACATTTCAGTGGTCTCTTCAGCACACAAGATTTCGATTGCCTCCTCCAGAGCTGGTAATACTCCTGAAGTTAACTCTACCTCATGGGTTAGAACATTCTCAGTTTCAAGTTTATTTTTGTTTGTAGACAACTGAAGTTCCTTTGCTTGCTTAGCCGCATCAAACTCAACCAGTGGAACTACGGTTGGTTCATCAGAGTCGTCATCAAATCCTTCTGCCTGTGCAGCTTGTCCCGCTTCCTTAAGTGGCGTGTGCTCCAGTTTTGATACAGGAACAGTCTTTTCTAACAGTCTTTTTCAGGATGGCCGCGTATAGCAGTGGTTTCTGGAAATGAGGGATGATACGGCTTGGAAGTGCAGCAAATTGGTTTATTTACAGGAAAGAAATAACAGCGGTAGCCGTAGCTCTGCTTAAAAAAAACAATAACTTCTCCGCGAGGTGGGAGAATGCCACCTTGTGGCCAGGTTGTTGACAGTCCTTTATCTTGGGTAGTCTGCCACCTGGTGGTCAGCTTGAAAACAGTCCTTTAACTTGGGTAGTGCCACCTTGTGGCCAGGAAATAAACAGTCTCTTTACAGGTGAGGGTCCCAGCGAGATTAGGTCGCCCTCTTCAGCAACCTCTGGGACCCCGCTCCACTCTGGGTCACAGCTCCGCTCTGTGGGACACAGCTCTCCTCTCTAGCTCCTCGCTCTGGGGGACACAGCTCTCCTCTCGGGGACACAGCGCTCCTCTCTCGGACACAGCGCTCCTCTCTCGGACACAGCGCTCCTCTCTGGGACACAGCGCTCCTCTCTGGGACACAGCGCTCCTCTCTGGGACACAGCGCTCCTTTCTGGGACACAGCTCTCTTCTCTGGGACACGGTTGCGGGTGAAGCATAGGGCCCGCCCATCTCTCCCGTATGCTTCACCCCAGGGACCCTTGCATACACAAACTCACTTGTATTCACTTCTCTTTATCTTCACTTCTTCCCTGGGGCATAATACTTCAGCAACAACCGTGCCTAGGCCTTTAAGGCAAAACTCTGCCTAGGAATCCTCACTTATTCCCTTCACTTACTTGGCTTCCTTGTGACTTCTCCTCCTGAGTCTGAAGTCAATCTTCCAGCTCATACAACTTGCTGTAGTCCCCGTTCTCCCAGTAACAGTCACTTGGTGATCCTTGACAGGGTAGTTCACAACTTCACTGTATTTCCACAGCAGATCACCTTCCACTCTGTGCTTGTTCCTCTCAGCAGCACAGCTGCCTAGGGCCTAGTCAGCCCCTCCTCCACCTCTCCATGCCTGCTTTCCAGTCTTTTAAAGGGGAGTTGCTCCAATTAGGAGTTCTTTCAGAAGTGTTAACTCCTTCACTTCTGACAAGAACTCACACTCCACTTGCTTGTCATCACTTCCAAGGAGCAAACGATCACAATATATATATATATATGTGTACTTGGTCGGTACTTGGGACCATCTAGGAATACCGGGAGCTGTATGCTGTTGCATTCATCTTGCAATGCTCCCCTGTACATATAGTGCAGTACTGTTCTATATATCATTATATCATTATTCCCACATACTGTATATGACATCATTGATATATTTATTCCCTATGTGTCCAAAGAAAATGAAGGAAACCTGTTTAACTGCTGCACACACACAGGACTTTACTGATAATATCGAAGGAGGGAGCACACACCGCACATACATTATCTGCGCCTAATTTATAGGTCTTGCAAGAGTAGTACATTAGCGAAGCCCCATCATAACTCACTATAAAGTTTGAATTTCCCTAAATTAAACAAATTGCTAATCTCTTTTAAATATATGTATATAAATATACCAGTGATTTATTTAGTTAGGCAAAGAATAGCTCTAGACATAGCTCTGCTGATTTATTGCTCTTGTATACCTGCAAAGAAGGGACTCAGAATATGTGTGCCACTTCTAAGGCAATCTTTAACCAATAGTTTATCAGTGTGCCGACCCCAAGATTTGGGTACAACGCTCACCCCAATTTTCTCTCTCTGGGTCGTGACTTCTTGTGTTCAAGACCTCAGCACCCAGCCAACACAGAGGCATCGGTAATGGAGAAACCGGAAGGCAGATCACACCATTGTTTATTATATAGAAAGACTGGCTGTTTATGTTTATTCCTTTTCTTTGACATAGATATCACAAACACAAACCAGCCTGCCTGGACCACCCTCTCAATTTCTTGATTACTTTTCTGCCTGGCTCCCTTACTTTCTCTCCTCCAATGTTCCTTGGCGATTTCTACATTGCCATAAACACTCCAAACCGCCACGGCTATAGCCAAACTACTCGCACTCACCTCTTACCTCTGCCTTTCACAACAGATTCAGTAACTCACCATGCTGGACACTCTCTCAACATGATTTTCACCAATCTTAGCACCACCTCCAACCTAGTCATCCACCTACTCACTCTAACTGACCACCACCTCCTAACATTCAACCTCACCACACCTTCCTCTCACTACCTTTCTTCAAACCATTACCCACCATTACCCATAGAAACCGGCTAGTACTTGAACCACAACATCTCTCCACTGTGCTACAACCCCTTCTTAACCCCATCAACCTCAACTGCCCTGACACTGCCACCTCCCATTACAACTCTACTCTTTTTTCCGTCCTTGACACCATTGCCTTCATAACCACACGCATACGCCCTCACTCATTGGAAACCATGGCACACTACACAAACACAAAACATTCAGAGGTTCTCCTGCACTGCTGAAAGTCTATGGAGGAAATCTCGCACTTCAGCAGATTTCCTCCACTACAAGTTTATGTTGCGCTCCTACTTCTCTGCCCTCAACCTTACCAAGCAGCACTACTTCACATCACTAATATCAACTCTGTCCTCCAAACCCAAACGTCTGTTTGCTTTCAATACTCTCCTGCCCCCACAACCTCCTCCTGTCCCCTTCCTTATTCTCTCCTCCCTCGGCATTCGAGACACTGCTTTCACGTGGTTCTCATCATACCTTCAAGATCGAACATTTATCGTCTCCTTCCCTGGCACTTCTTCTTCTCTGCACCATATGTCTCTTGGCGTACCCCAAGGTTCAGTCCTAGGCCCCCTCTCTATGCAGATGACATTTAAATCTACCTCTCAGCAGCAGATCTATCACCCTCTCTTCTAAAACATGTCTCCAACTGCCTCTTTAGTATATCTAGTATATGCTCTTGGATGTCCACCCACCATCTCAAACTCAACTTGTCTATGACCAACCTCCTAATCTTCCCACCCTCTACTGCAGCGTCAATTTCTCACATCTCTCTCACTGTCAGCAATGCCAACATCAATCCCACCTCCCAAGCCTGTTGCCTAGGAGTTTTTTCTGGACCCCACTCTCTCATTTATCCCACACATACAGTCACTAACAAAATCTTGCCTTCTCTATCTAAAAAACATTTCCAAAATACGTCACTACCTTACTCAAGCCACAACTAAGATTCTAATACACGCTCTCATCATTTCTCGTCTTGACCACTGCAACTCGTTTTTGCTTGCCTGCCCACCACCCGCCTTTCCCCACTCGCTAGTCTCATCTACCATACACAACTTTCAGTGTCAGCAGCACTTCTCTGTCAATACCTCCACTGGCTTCCCTTAGCGTTCAGAATAAAATTTAGAAACATGACCCTAACTTACAAAGCCTTCAACAACAGCACATCCCTTTGCATCTCTGCTCTCATCTCCAAATACTCCACCACCCACCCTCTTCATTCTACTAACGACCTTCTTCTTTCTACCACTTGTGTCACCTCCTCTAACAGCTGCCACATTGGCTAGCTTGCAGGATTGGTTGGTGAAGGGCCAATAGGAGGAGGAGTAAAAAGTCAAGTTTAGTCTTGCCCAGAAGTAGTTTGCTGGAGCAATGGTAGCCCAAGAGCTTCAGGCTTAATCATTCATAATTTTAGCTGGTTTTAAGGTCAGGAGTAGGTGGAGATTTTAGCGTTAGGGGCTAGGTAGGATGGCAGCTGGCCTTGGCGTTTTTTGGGGTGGTCGAATGATGCAAAGGTATTCTGCGGCCTTCTCCATGGCGGATGTTCCATCACGGTAGGCCCTGGACGAAGGTCAGGCTAAAGTCAGGCTCCTCCCCTCACTTGTTTATATGTTTACTTTATTATTGGTATCGTTATTACGTGAATTTGTGTTTACCAACAAATGCTGTAGCCAGTACGTTATCCCAAGAAGTGTTTTGCGTCTTATCGGTTATTGAGGGAGTGAGTTGTGCCCAAAGTATTATACGTACATACCCACTGGGCCTTGCTTAGGTCAGGTTTCTGTAGTAAAATTAATTCAGAGAGGCTAAAGTGTTATTACATTTATTTTGTTGGTTTATTGATGATATTTATAGATTCTACTGTTTCATGCCAATAGATTACCACAGCAATAGACTATTCAAGCTCTGTTACTTATTAGTACCAAGGAAATTTACAGTCATAACAGCAATTATAATCTAACACAGATGTACTGATTTATTTATTATAGGGAATTATCCCAGGTGCACAGATTATAGGCAGTCTATATCGACATGATGCCATTCCTTTAACATTTTTAATCATTCATTTTAACACAGCATTTATTTAGGAAGTATAAATAAAATTATATTTTATTTACATTTCTGTTTGGTTATAATTGTTTCTGAATGAGAACTATTAGTTTCACAAGTATGCATTCTTTTCTGCCTCTAAATATATTTAAACATATACTACAAGCAGCTTTTTTTCCTGGTAATTAGGGGCTCACCTAGAATATGCTGGATTTATACTATATACACTTATTGAGTGAGATTATAATTTTTTGTTTAAAATTGTACATCTAAGCAGTTGCGGTGCTAGAGAATGGAGGACCCCAGTGCAAAAACAGAAATGGGGCAGTTTCCTAAACCAGCACCCCTCCCCAAGACCTTTTGCCAGAGCTGCAACCCACCAAGACCCTTTTCCATATCTCTGCCCCTACATGTAAGATGAAACCAGCCTTTTGTTGGAATGTCCACATTTCTCATTAGGTTGAGTAGGCAACCACCTAGGGGCACAGCTCATGGTTGAAAAAAATAGTTACATGTTTTAATTTTATTAATACACCCTCAAGACTGAGTATGCTTACTGGAATATCTTCTGCATTGTAGGAGATGTGTCTTGTGCTCTTCCTGATTGTCTTGACTGATTTGGGGCCATGATGGGACCCCCTGCATCCCAATAAATACCTCTGTTATTTGGGACTCTATAACATCTAATTGCTAATATTGAAGGCTATCGAAATGGGCATGGGATATGTTTTAATGATTATAACAATTTGTCTTTCATTTATGTGTCATGTTTAAAGAATTACAGCCTTATTAAATTGCGATTCAGTAAATTTAAAAGGGCACTATTTAAGCACACAGCATATTTTTTTTACAGAAGTTTTTAGTTAGTTAAGACCTTGCTTTTGGATAGAAGTTCACTAACCAAAAACGTCTGTAAAAAATATGCTCTGTGCTTATATATAGCCCTATTCGGACCTTGTGGGTCTTCTGTTCGCCACGTGTGCATGAGTGGCCGAGCCGGTTAGGCATGCGCATGTGACACCGGCATTTAGTGGCAGGAAAGTATACTGCAGGGAGCTGACAACGGAGGGACTGTGTCTGGAGAGTGTAGCTGTGTGTGCCCCCCCAAACCCCCTCCCCCGCACCCCCATTCTGATAACCTACACAAACACCCCCACCACCCATTATGATCTCATTCACCACCCCCCCAGGGCCCCCAGGCGCTCATCCCTAAGCCCTGAGGCGCTCACTGAGCTGGTGGAGATGAGCGCCATAGGCCCGCAGGACTACAGATCAACAGAAATCTCAATTATACAATTCAGAATGCTAGACCTGTAGCAGTTTGAAAAAATTGTGTAGAAAAATTACAGCCGTAACACTTTACAAACGAGGTCGAAAAAATACGAAAAAACACGCACATAAAAAAAGACTCCCTAAAAACATTAAGCACACAGCACGGGGGGCAGCCAGGACGTCTGGGAGTGAGGTTGCATGCAAATTTAAACCGAAGCAACAAAAAAAATAGCGGCAGAAAATAATGAAAACGAGACTACACGACCCATAACACCGCCAGGCACATAAGACTTTTACCCAGGAACGTACAAAATACACTATTAGGAAGGACGGAAAATGCTCGAGAGCCGCATAACACATAGACAGGTTCCGCCATTTTACAACACTAACTTGCAACTAATAACATTACCATTCTAAAAAAACGCTTTACCAAACTAAACAAACAGTTTAGCCTTGTGTACGCAGCCTGTTTACACTGCACACTTGTCACATTGCTGACACTTTCTCCTCAGGTCAGCAACAGTCCAACTGTACATTGTATGCTGCAGGAAAATCAAAAGAGATTGTTAGCGCTTCAGGATATTGATTGCTGGATATATTAATTAGAAATAGGTAAAGTATATTAATTTATTATTGAATTAATGAATGAATTAATTATTATTACAAATATATATATAAAAAATACAAATAGCAGATGAGAGACTCGCAATGAGCGTGGGGCTTGCAATGAGCGCCGAAGGTGCTCAGACGAGCAAAAGTACACCAGGGGAGAGGCTTGCAATGAGCACCGAAGGTACTCAGAGGACCAAAAGCCTTACATTGTGTGGCAAACAGCATTTCCTGCCTTACAATTTTATGACCGTCATTTTTTGACGGGCAATTTGCTAGTGTATACTAAAATAAAGATTTTACCTAAATATGTGTCATGTCCAGAAGGCCCCCCTGAATTTTTTGGACTATCTACTCTTGATATTCATAACAAATATTGTTAAATATTTCCATGGACCTGGGAGTTACTTTGGAAGGTGCCAAGTGGTTTGTATGGGCAATGTTTACAGAAATGATGTGTGTTTAGAACGTGCTTTGTGGTGGTGACTTGCTTAATATTACTGGTTGAATGGATGTATTTTATAAATGAGTTAGCAGCATTTATAAATAACTAGTCATTTGAGTCTCTCCCCCTCTCCCTTCCCTGTGTCTCTTTCCCCCTTCTCCATCCCCTATGTTTCCCCCCACTCCCTCCCGTTTGTTATTTTCTTAAGCTGGTCATAGGTTAAGGGACTATTGGCCTGTTTCTGTATCATGTGGACTGGTTGTTATGGACTGACGCTTAAGCTGGGCACAGAGGTAACCCTGAATTCACAACCTAGAGGGATTCCTGTAAGGTGAAGGCAAGTGGTCAAATCTGGGTAGTGACAAAATGATTTTATGCCAATGGTTTACACAACTGCTAATGTTCTAAGATTTTTCCCTATCTGGAATTGTATTGTAAACATCAGTTTCCAGCACTATATGTGTCTAAATGGCTAGATAACAGCCATGATGATGTGCTAGGAAAAGGAATACTCAAAATAGCTTACAATTTAAATATATAACGTATGTCATCTGTTTTGCCTATGGAAGAACTCCCTAATGAATTCTAATGCCTTCTCATGAATGTGAATATGTACATATATTAAGACATAATATATTAATATTTAGAAGAACTGAGCACACAAAGAGAAAACTCTTCTGAAGCAGGCTTTGTACAATAAAATGAAAGTAACACAACTAAAAGGGAATTCTTTAATGAAAACATAAATGCCTTAAAGCATTGAAATATTCTTTCAATCACCTCTACAAACCAAAGTGATTTTATATATTATAATATAAACAATTTTCTAACATTTACATTTTTTTGAAGACTTATCCACTTAATTCAGCTTAAAAACATCATTTATTTTGATTTCTCAACAAAAGATGCTCCTTTGATAAAATTAATCTACACAGCATAGAAAATATAACATGTATAGTATGGGTTATATTTTAGACAGTACATATATTACAAAAAAAACATTTTTTTGTCCAATAGTTTGCTAGCATGTTACCATTGGATGACTGCCACATTTAAATCTAATATCAGTAGAGTCATGTGACTTGTATGGGTGAAAATATGAGGTTTGTAAGCTGTTATAATAAAAATCTATTTATAGCTAGGGAGAGAAAGCATTTGAAATAAAGATGATCACATTCTTCAGCACTAAAAATACAGGACTTAATATGGACTTGGGTTTTCTAACACATTATCACAATGTATTGTGAATGTTCCTTTTTTCTATAACAGGCTTGTCACTCTTAGTGAGGTGTTTGTCCAACAGGAAGGATATCACTGTTTTTTCATGGATATATTGATGTATATGTATATATAATATGTGTATATGTGTTTCCTCTACTATGTTGTATTGATTCCTCCTATATGTATTTACCTGATGATGACAGATGCTGTCTCCACTCTATCTGCATTGCTGTTTACTTTCAAACTGAGGGATCCATCTCATGTCAGTCATGTCAGACTTGATAAAGAGAGGTTAAACCTCTCCAAAGCTCGTCAAAATAAATAAGGCATTTGTGCAATACAAAAGGTATCTCTCTTCCCCCCTCCCCTGTGTCTCTTCCCCCTCTCTCCCTCCTCTGTGTCTCTTCCCCCTCCCTGTGTCTCTTTCACCCTCTCCCTCCCCTGTGTATGTTCGCTCACCCTCTCCCTGCCCTGTGTCTTCCCCCCCTCTCCCTCCTCTCTGTCTCTTCCCCCCTCTCCCTCCTATCTGTCTCTTCCCCCAATCTCCCTCTCCTGTGTCCCCCCTCCCTCTCTGGTGTCTCCCCCCTCTCCCTCCCATGTGACTCTCCCCCCTTCTCCCTCCACACTGTCTCCCCCAATCTCCCTTCCCTGTGTCACCCCTCTCCCTCCCCTGTCTCCCCCCCCCTCTCCCTCCCCTGTGACTCTTCCCCCCACTCCCTCCCCTGTGTCTCTTCCACCCCTCTCCCTCCCCATGTCTCTTTCCCCCTCTCCCTTCCCTGTGTTTCTTCTCCCCTTCTCCCTCCCCTGTGTCTCTTTCCCCTTCCTCTCCCTCTCCTGTGTCTCTCCCTTCCCTGTGTCTGTTACCCCCTCTCCATCTCTCGTGTCTCATCCCCCCTCTCCCTCCCCTGTGTTTCTTCTGCTACTCTACCTCTCCATTGTCTCTTTCCTCCCTCTCCCACACTCTACCTTCCCTGTGTCTCTTCCCCCCTCTCAGATGTCTTTTTCCCCCCTTTTCCCTGTCTCTCTCTCCAGTCTCTCCCCCTGCGGGGTGCATTTCTAGAGTTCAGTCCACATGCGCCATTTGCGGCACCCAATGCGCATGCGCAGCTCATTGTGGAATGCGCATGCTCAATGTAAATGTGCCCTAAGAACACAATTTCCCTTGCGCAATGCACCGGTGGTAGATCCGCCCATGCTATTATACACACCCCCCATTGGATATAACACAGTTTTTGCCTGACAGTTTCCCGAGGAACACTGATTTGGTGCTTGTGTATCATTCCAAAACACCAAGAGCCATTGAAGGAATGTCAAACTCGAGTTTACCTGTGATTTGCCCTATGTTAAAATTGACCCATTTAACACTGTTTCGTTTAGCACTTGCTCTTCTAGGGATACATCTACAGAGTTAAAAGGGTATACCCTCCTTAACATTACCCCTTTTAGGGTTGTTTCGCTATAACATTATTTGGAACCATAATTCCCTGTTTAATGCACTGAATCACTAATACACTGTTTTTGCCTGCAAAAACCCTTTTTAATTCTCTGATTTTCAAAAAAAAACAGAATCCAGGATGACCCAGAAGACTTTACATCCCAAATTTAAAGTTTATATTTCTGCTAATGTTCAGTTTGTGTTAGTGTTATGTTTGCTGTTTGTTGGAAGTTCATATAAAACAAAATAAGTTTAAATTTCCACTGCAATGATGTGTTTTTTTTTTTATGAGTTCCCCTAACCCATTCTACCCTATGTTAAAATGACCCTGTTTAGAGCTGTTTCGCTTAACACTCCTATGGCCTGGAACCGATCTACAGTGTTAAATGAGGTATAGCTGTATTATATTATGCCCAACCACCTTGGCCTACAATGACAAATTCATGTAGACAGAGGAAAAGAATGTCATGCGAATGGAAGAGATGTACAATGGATAGGAAAAGGAAACAAATAGGAGAGATAAGAAAAGCTGAATGGGGTGGAGGAGAAACAAAAAAAGAGTTAATGGAAAGTATAAGTTGGGGTGTTTTTAGGACGATGGAGTAGAGGAACAGAGGGTGGGGCAGGAAATGTAGAGATGGGAGATTCAGTAGAGGAAGGAATAGAAAAGAGATTCTGTTGTGTCTTCACAGGACTGCAAATCAACAGCTTATGGACTCCAGAAGAATGGAGATAAGAGCAAATGTGGTGACCCAAAAGAAATTGTAGACAATTGAAAGGACCTCATGACCCTCTTCTCTTTCCATTCCTGAAACGAAAATGATGAGGTGAGTGGAGGTGGTGGTGGCTGGGAAAGAGAGGAGGAGAGTGAAAGAAGAGAAGATGGTTCTGAAAGAAGAGAGACGAAAATGTATTTATTTATTTATTTGTTTATTTACATTTAAATAGAGCTTTTGTCCAAAATTCCAAATTACAAAAACAGTGCATAGTTCAAAATTACTGTCACTGTTCAAAATGAAAAAAACAATACAAAATTACAAAAAAAGAGTACAGAATTAAAAAACAGTACACAATTAAACAGTACTCTTAGCTGTACTCTAAGTGGTACAGGTGGTTTCACATAGGAAAGTTAGAAGGAGATTATTGCTGAGGTGGTGCAATGGGCCAATATTTGTATAATAGCCATGGGTGTGTAGTAACACAGCAAGATAGAGGAAGTGGGAAGGTTCAGGTTGGCCATGATGGATGGATTGGTGTTAGGTGTTTCTTACTGATCAGGTGCAGGTAATTTATGTGAATCAATAAAGTAAGACAAATCAGTGCAGGACTGGAGAAGGGTAGGGAGGGAGGGGAGTGCTCTCAGTTTCCCAGGAGTGAGGAGTCTAGGTACAATTAAAAAGGCTTCTGTAAGAGGAAGAGAATTGGTGTTGGAGAGAGAGAGATATGGAAACAAAGAGAAAGAGAAGAAAGGAATGGGGCAGAGAGACAAGGGATGTTGTCAGAGAAGAGATAGAGAGGCAATAAACTGGGTGTTGAAACTAAAGAAAGCAAGGGACAGTATGCTGACAGATACTGTTAGATACTTAGATGTGGTGTTGGTAGGAATGCACAATGTACAGTAACTAGAGAACATTTCAATATGCTCAGATGTTATAACAGGCATACAGTCAAGAAGAAGACAGAGAAGAACACACGGAAGGGAGAGAAAGAATATGGAATAAAGGAGGTAAGTGAGAGGAGAACAGTGATTGAGTGAGTCAGCGTGGAGAGAGAGAGAGAGAGAGAGAAAGATACAAATGTGGGAGTGAGAAAGAGCTGGATGATAGCAAAATAGAACATATAGAGAAACATGGTTGATATTTATACTATAACATTACCATGCCAGCAGTTGCCAATTTTAATGTATTATGACTAGTGATGTCGCCAACATAAAATTTTCGGTTTCATCAAATTTTCAGGATTTCATCAAATGTTTGCGAACGGGCGGACCGGGCGAACCGCCATAGACTTCAATGGGCAGGCAAATTTCAAAACCCACAGGGACTCTTTCTGGCCACAATAGTGATGGAAAGTTATTTCAAGGGGACTAACACCTGGACTGTGGCATGCCGGAGGGGGATCCATGGCAAAACTTCCACGGAAAATTACATAGTTGATGCAGAGTCTGGTTTTAAGCCATAAAGGGCATAAATCCCCTAACATTCCTAAATTGTTTGGAATAACATGCTTTAAAACATCAAGTATAATGTTGTATCTATTAGGTAGTGTAAGGGTTACGCCCACTTCACAGTAACAGACCAATCTCCCCGTTTAATGCACCACAAACAACCGCAAACAGTCCTTTTGCACAACCACAAACTCCCATTTGCACAAGGTTGGATACCAAGCTAGCCATGTCCCGTTCCTTGTCCTCACTGATGTCATTGAAGGTCTCTTCCTCCACCCAGCCACCAAGGGTCCCCGAAAGGTGACAACAAGCCTCCTGGGACGCCTGCTGTGTTTGGTCTTCCACCTCCTCAAAGCCACCTTCTTCCTCTGACTCCTCTTCTTCAGACTCCTCTCTCTGCGTTGCCTCTGTCTGTGTTATTATAAGGTGTGTACTGTTAAGTAGTACTATTCCTATCGGTTTAATCCCTGTTACGTCCACTATTAGGGGACGTGTATATGGCATTGATTTTTGGAACAGGGAGATGGAAAAAGATGCTTGGTCGGACCTCCTACTTCGAATTTGGGGCACTGCACGTGCAATGTAATGTGCCACCAGATAGGAGTGGTGTATTAAGTTGAACTATTTATTCCTATCAGTTTGATACCTGTTACGTCACCTATCAGGGGACGTGTATATGGCATGGATTTTTGGAAGCAGGAGATGGAAAAAGATCACTGTGCACTGTGTCACTGTGCACTGGCAAAAGTTGGCAGAGTAGGTGCTGTAGGCCTCACACACACGCCTGTAGGCAGGCAACTGATATTCAATCGATTACAGTAAAAAAAGGGTTCTTTTATTTCACTGTACACTAGGTTGCACCAGATATGAGTGTCACTGTGCACTGTCAAAAGTTGGCAGAGTAGGCGCTGTAGGCCTCACACACACGCCTGTAGGCAGGCAACTGATATTCAATCGATTACAGTAAAAAAAATGGTTCTTTTATTTCACTGTACACTAGGTTGCACCAGATATGAGTGTCACTGTGCACTGGCAAAAGTTGGCAGAGTAGGCGCTGTAGGCCTCACACACACGCCTGTAGGCAGGCAATTGATATTCAATCGATTACAGTCAAAAAAGTGTTGTTTTATTTAACTGAGCACAATATAAGCTGTGAGCCTGACACAGGCAGGCAACTGAAATTAGATTAAAGGAAAAAAGGGTTTTTTTTTTCAATGTATGGTACACCAACTATGACTGGTGAAACAGAGCAGAATATTAGCTGTGAGCCTGACACAGGCAGGCAACTGAAATTAGATTACAGGAAAAAAATGGTTGTTTTCAATGTATGGTACACCACCAGGTATGAGTAGTGAAAATAAGCACAATATAAGCTGTTAGGTGTTAGCCTGTCACACACACACGCTGGCAGGCAGGCATATGCAATTAGATTACACAGAAAAAAATTATAAAATAAAATAAATGATGTTATAGCCCTAAAAAGGGCTTTTTGGGTTGCTGTCCTTGCAGCAGATATCAGATGAGTCTTTCAGGTCTTTAGTGGAAGCTAAATACACAGCCTGGCTATCTATTTCCCCATTAAATCTCCAGCAGCTATACTATCTGTCCTCTCACAACGAATGCAGCTTCAGAATGATTCTAAAATGTATGCTGTCCTTCAGATGGAAGGCTCTGGAAGGGAGTGTATGCTGCTGATTGGCTGGAATGTGTCTGCTGACTGTGAGGTGCAGGGTCAAAGTTTCCTCAATGATAAAGAATAGGGGGCGGACCGAAAAGCGCATGTGTCCGCCGTCAGATGCGAGCGCGAAAGAGCCAAAATCGCTGCGAATAGTCTGCGGGCGAACTGTCTGCGACATCTCTAATTATGACATAAGAATGAGGTTCAGGGCTAATAGAGACAACTGACTCAATGTCTCAAATTTAGAAAGAAGCTACCTAAGTATTATTATGATTATTAACCTTTTTTCCGTAGTGCTATATATGGGTTACGATCAAGGCATAAAACAATAGAAATATTAACACGTTGCAAAGGATGGAGGGCCCTGTCTTTGAGCTTAGAATCCAGTGTCCAAAGTGCTTTCCCCAAAGCACCATGCAAGAATGAAAACTCACAAACTTACAATCTAAAGGAATGGGTATGGGAAAATAAAATACTGGTCATTTAAAGACTTTCTCAAAATGGTTGTCTGGATAACACAAACCTTAATGGCATTTAAAATATTCTTCACACTCACCACTGCTTATCAAATCACCAATTGAACCACATAGGCTTTAAGGGGAGCTTGATAATCTCAACATTGAGAGAGATCTTCTGTAAATGAATATTGTGATTATTGAATACTTAAACATACTTTTTTATATCTTTCTATTTTTCTTTTTGTCGCCTGTGTTGGGCACCAAAGAAGTTGACTAATTTAGATACTTTTTTTTTCTCTATCACTATATATATGCATGTATTTGTTTCTATTTTTACCTACTTTTTTAGATTTATCGCTATGCTTCACTTAAACTTTAAATTAAACAGACATTGTAGAACTAGCAAAGATTCCGGCAATAAAATCAAATCAAACTTATTTTCTCTTGAAAAGGGTGCTTATGAGGAGATATGATTACATTTATAAATACATCAATGGTCAGTATAAGGATTAATCAAGCAAACATTTCTGGCCAAGAGTTAACAAGAGATAACCCCTTAAGGTTAGACAAAAAAAAAAGATTTCACATAAAAGAAAAAAAGGTTCTTTACAGTAAGGGTGAACAGATTGCGGAACTCTCTTCTTAAGGCGGTTGTTCCAGTAGATTCAGTAGATAACTTTGAGAAGGAGTTGTATATATTTTTTTGAATAAAAAGTGCATAGAAGAGTAGGTAGGATAATAATCTAGGGTACAATTTTATTGGCTTATCTTGACAGGGTTTCAAAGTATTGTTTTTTTTTTTTGACTTTCCCTAAATCAATTGACAATTTACTTCAGTAAAAGATTCAGTAACAGTTATATATAATGTAACATGTAAGCTCTGGGTTTAGTGGAAGTTATCAACACACGTGGAGTTGAGTCATTGTTTGTATATGGAGCTTCACTCTTTTTGTATGAATGTTTATGGACAGAAGGCATTAAAGATGGATAGTGCTTAAGGGTAATGCATAAGCCATTACTGGCATTGTTAGGATGTGTGAGCTGTGCTTGTATGGTGTTTTTTTTTACTAAGGTTAAATATATTTTGCAGATACACACAAACTTTTTTTGATATTTGTTGTTGTGTAGTCGTATCAGACTCTCTGTGACCCTATGGACCACAGCACACAAGGCACATTGAACGTTACGTGGGATGCAGCAGCAACAAGGAAGGATAAGGGGAGGAAAGCTGCTTTGGGGAGGGGTCTTAGTGAATGAAGCTGCTATGGAAAGAGGCCTTAGGAGGGGTGGGAGCAGCTTTGGAAAGGAGTCTTGGGGTTAATAAATTTAAGATGAGCCTGTGGCTAGGGATTGGGACTTGTGGGAAGGAAACTGTTTTAAGAAGGGGACTTCTGTGAGTGGTGCTGGCGAAGATGGTGCTGAATGAGTGCACATGTGGGCATTTTTTATTTTTTTTTGCACCAGGTTCCTCCATTCACTGTGTCCATCACTATATAATGTAGACTGCTGATTATATCTGCAGAGGATGCAGAGTGGACATTTTAAAATAAACTGTGCATTTTTTAAAACTCAGAACCTAGGGAATCTCCTGAAAATATAATTTGTCACAATAGAAATTCCAATGATAAAGAAAGCAAGCATATTGAATGGTGTAAGTCAGAGGTGGGCAAGGTTGGTCCTGAGGAGCTACACACAGGCCTGGATTTGAGGATTTCCTGTCTGTGCACAGGATGACTAAAGAAGTCATAGTCTCAACTGTACGTAGCAGGGATATCCGCAAATCCTGGACTGTGTGTAGATCTCCAGGGCCGATGTAGGTTATGGACAGAATGGAGCTGATATGTTCCCCTTTTAACCCCTCTAACTACTCTACTGTGTGTCTCCTAATAGGCTCACCAATTACAAAAACTATTTTAAAGTACGCACGCTTTATCATTCAGGATGTGTGTAGACTCTGGGTGTTTATGTACAGTGGGCATGTGACTGATGAATGGAAGGAGTAAAGCTTGCATGTTTGGAAAGTAATGGAATTGGAGAACGAACAAGAATCACAGATCTATATTGGTCTAACAAAGCAAAGATCCTAAAGGCCACTTGGTACTGAAGTAGTCATATTTTTATTTGAATATGCATGAAGATATCAATTAAAAAAATTCTATTGTAGGTTCTCTGAAGATATTTAGGAAACACTGTATCACCAGTTATTGATTGGAAAACTAATATTACAAATATTACAGGCACTGTCTCTGGGAATTCTCATAGCAGTGGAAATTCCTATCAATAGTTTTGCATAGATTCATGTTGTAAATGCTTTAAAACATCTAAAATATTGACAAAGTGATTACATTTATTGCTAACACACTAAAGTTTAATGAATAAGTACCGTAGAGTGTTGATAGCAAATCATTTCTACAATCATTCCCCACATAAAGCTGCACCATTGGCATTTTGCCTAGCTGTTGTTGAATTTATGTATTTCTTCTCATTTTTCATGATTGAACTTTAACGTTTCAAGTACATTACGCCAAGTTATTTTTCTATTATGTAGTTACCAAGCCTTTCAAAAAATGCATTGGAATCCTGATTACATCTTTTCTTGTGGTCAGCAAATACATCTTCTTCCTATAAATTATGGATTCTCCAATATCTTCACCCCATCCTCTTCTACATAAAATCTCTTACCAACAAGGTTCTTTGTCTGCTCCTCAAATCTGCAAACACACTTGTAACATAAATCAGTGCGTATAAGGCAGGATTTTGCAGCTGCTCTGTACTGTTCTTATTTTGATAAAATAACCTTAGGCCCTAGTGTGATAAAATAACAGAAATAATCAAAGTTACGAGGAACATTTTCTTTATATTCATTGGTTTACATTATAGTTTTATGAATGTTATGTCTTAAAATTCATGATATCATGTGTTGTAGTTTCAATTTAAGTTACTTCAATCAGGGTGATTTATACAGGATGTCAGGGTACCAGTGTCAGACTGCCAGTCCCAACTGAGGCCTTTCTTATTTAGAGAAACTCATAGTATTATACTCTGTGATATGTCAGGGAAATGGAAGCAAAACAATCAGCAGCTCATAAATATTATGATTATGTGGAAGGTCTCTCTCCTAGGCTCTGGTAAGATATTCACATAAGGGCACAGTACATTCACTGGTTGCTAGAAAAAAAAAGTAATTATTTTTACCCTGTTCATTTTTATGCCTCTGAATGGTAATGCAATTACTTTAATTTTGTGTATCTATCTATCTATAAAAAACAGCATAAAAAGGTACAAAATATAAATGTGTATTTTTTTACCCCTTCCTAAAAACATGAATGACCATTAAGTTGTTCAAAAAATATGGAACAATATTTAACCACTATCTATCTATCTATCTATCTATCTATCTATCTATCTATCTATCTATCTATCTATCTATCTATCTATCTATCTATCTATCTATCTAATATATGGTATATACTATTGGTATAAATAATAAATACAAGTTTACATAATAACTGCTTTACAGCCTCATTTAATTCGGGCCACGTGTTAAAATGTAGCCCGTAACATTGAAAGTAGGACGGCTATTAAATTAGCCCAGTAAACGCCCCGGCAGATGACTTGTGGGGTAATCTGCAGGATGGCCGAAAAATGCCTACGGGATGTGAACGTGGAACTTCGCAGCCCTCAAATCCTTTGATCTGTCAAGCCTGTAACCGGTACAATTCCAATCATGCCATTATATTGCAATAAAGTCACCTGCAAGTTAGCCCGTAACACGCAAATGGAGCCCAAAGCCCAACGTGTGCTGGAGAGGACTCGCAAGGGATGTAAAGTCGAATACGTAGCCCCTTAAATGCAAATAAAAACACACAACTGTACTTTTATTAAAAGGGAAAGTGATTTTAGGTCTTGGAATTAATAGCACAACATTCTCAAGCCCGCAAATCGGCCCCAAAAAATACTTTCATGATTAATTTCTGTAACTCACATGTAATAGAATATCATATTTACGGATTTATTAATATTGCATTATGGTGGAATGTGGGTCGGTTCGTGTAGCGAGGGCGAAGCGAGGGCCGAAGGCGCTCCATGCCAGCAACTGCAGACCTCGCTAAATTTACGGACTTACGACAAAGAAATACAAGACCCATTACGACCTCGCAAAAAAACGACCTTACCGCCCGAAACCCGCGCACATGAAAACATTAAAAACATAATAAATACAGACAACAAATACATAAAAAGGTTACCTACAGCAAGGGGAGGCAGCCAGGACCTCGAAAACTGAAGTTACACCTCAAATTCACTAAAAATAAAAGTTTAGACACCCAAAAATACCCTAAGCGAGAGAAAAAATGGCAGCCGAAAAAAAACGAAAATGAGACTACAGGACTCTAAAAACACCACCAAGCACCTACAGATATGCAGAAAAAGACATATGAGATCCGAAAACAAGAACGCCACCTGCGTGACCAGAAAAACATTAGAAACACAATAAATACACACAACAAACACATAAAAAGCTTACCCACAGTAAGGGGGGGGGGGCACCAAGGATCTCTGCAAGTGATGTAACACCTCGATTTAAGTCAAAATTACAGAGTTTAGACACCCGAAAATCACCTAAGCAAGAGAAAAAATGGCTGCCAAACAAAACGAAAACGAGGCTAAAGCACCCTAAACATGCAAAACACCACCAAACACCTACAGATTTTCTGAAAAAGTCGGACGACATCCGAAAACAAGGACGCAAAATCAGCAACAGCCGCATACCACACATTAGGCGCCATTTTAGAACACTAACTTACACAATCCGGAAGTACACAGCTACCCTAACGGATTTGGCTTGCGCACGCACACTATTACACTACACACTGCACACATTCATGACACTTACACAGCAGCTCCAAAGCACTTATGCTGCAGCAACATCAAAACAGATTGCCAGCTCTTCAACACAATGCTTCCTGCATATATTACTTCACAATAGGTAAAGAATATTCATTTCTTATTTTATTAATTATTCATTGCCATACCAAAAAAAAAACACAATGCTGCTCATAGCACACAAACAACCAAGAGCCTTGCAATGAGCTCAGTGCAAGGCTCGCAATGAGTGCCGAAGGATCTTGGAACACCAACTAAATTTATGTCGCACACAAACAACATTACCTGCCTTACAATCTTATTGCCGTCATTTTTTGACAGGCAAGTCGCTAGTCACATATAATAGTTGAAACTGCGAGACGTCGTCACGCTTTGCGAGGTGTGTACGAGTTAGGCAAGCCTCGCGAGGCGAGCCGTTAACGCATAGGACTTAGCCGATAAGCGCCAAAGGGGCTCAAAGCTGCGAGCCTCGCGAAGCAAGGCAAGCTGTTAACACGTTGCACTTGGGTGATGAGCATAGCGAAGCTAGCCATTAAGCCACAACACTTCCTAAAAGCAACTTAACGACGAAAATGAAAAAAACAATAAAAAGACACTAAATACACCCCAAAAAATTACAAAAACATCACAGACAGCATGGGGCAACAGCTAGGACGTCTGGGAGTGAGGTGGAATGCAAATTTAATTCGATTTAGACGATTTTAGCCTAAGCAAGGAAAAAAATGGCAGCCGAAAAAAAATGAAAACGAGGCTACATGACCCCGGATCGTGCAAAACACTGCCAAACGAGTGACACTTTACACATCACACTACAACCTACAGAATACACTATTACAAAAGCCGGAAAATACTCATGAGACGCGTAACCCATTAATAACATTACGACTATACACTGCCACTTTACACAATAAACCAAAGGCTTTACCTCGCGCACGCAACCTATTTAGAATGCGCACTGCAAACATTCATTACACTTCATAAGCAGGGCACCAACACTCAAAATGTATATTCTATGCTGAAGCAAAATACAGACAGATTGTTAGCTCTTCAGCCTATTGCTCTCTGCATATATGAATTATAAATAATTAAAGTATATTAATTTATTTAAGAAATCATTCATTATTACTTAACTACATATACATAGAAATATATCTCTCTCTCAGAGGACAAAAAGTACACGTCAGGAGAGGCTCGCAATGAGCGCCAAAGGCACTCATTGCGAGGCATGCGAAATGAGCACCGAAGGTCCTCACAGTACAAAACTGTTTCAATTAAGTGTCAAACAGCATTCCCATGGCTTCAAATTTTATTGCCCTGTCATTTTTGATGGGCAAGTCCCTAGCATATATATAATTGTGAAGTAAAGCATAAACAGGAGAAAAGTTAAACATTAAGGAAACTGACTGATTGATTTTTATTACTCCACAAGTAAATTGTTAAAGGGACATGGAAGGTTTCTGAATTTCACTAGGAATATAATATTACTAGTATATATTCTCCAAATAAACCCAACCTAAAGAAGCCATCTGTTAGCCTTTTACTTTTTTACACTCTCCATCTCTGCTATGGGCACCCACAGAATTTTTTTTTTTTTAATGCAAAGTAAAAGTAAAATACCCCCATTATCATTGTAGACAATTCAAAACGCATATATATGTACACACACAAATACCTACATAGACATAAATTCAAACATACAAATAGTATTGAAAACACACACATACAAACTGCTCTCCTCCATTCCCTACCCTATTCTATTATTTGGCTATATACATTTTTAACAAAATATACATTTATGGCAGTAATTGCTTATAGCTAAAACTTGAAAAAAAGTGACTTCCTTACATGAGGCCTCATTCAAATGATGCCGCTGTATCTCTGCAATCCCTTACTAGCTGCTACGCTACTGGGCTACGTTGGTATTCAAAGGAAAGAGGCCGCAAGCCACCCCTTCCTACGGCCGATCACAAGTCCTGCAATTGGCCGTTAGCTTTGGTGGCTTGTGACTGATCACGGGCGTTATAGATCCCCATTAGAGATGGGGTTAAATAGGCCTAGATGGGGTTTGATAGGCTTAGATGGGGTTACAAAGGCTTAGATTGGGGTAAATAGGCTTAGATGTGGTTAAATAAGCCTAGAAGGTGTTCATTAGGCCCAGTTATGGTTAGATAGTCCAAGTTAGGGTGATTAATAGTGTCCTATAGGGGTCTATATAGATGCCTATTGGACTGAGGGGGTTCATTTTAGTCTCATGGGGGTCTGTATTGACACCCAGGAGTGATGGGGTTAATTTTAGGTGCCCTATTGGGACCCTTTCAGCAAGGGGTTAATCTGGGGAGCCTGCAGGGGTCCCGATTGGACCCTTGCAGCAAGGGTTAATGTGTGCACATTGCAGGGGTACTGATCGCCCCCTGCATTATAGGGTTAATGTGTGCACCCTGCAGGGGTCCTGTTCGGACCCTGCATTATAGGGTAAATGTTAGGACACTGCAGGGGTCCCAGTTGGGATGGGGTTAATGTAGGGACACTGCAGAGGTCCTGATCGGGACCATTGAAGCCAGCGGGGAGCTTAATTAGAGGGTACATACGGGCTTCACAGCCCTTGTGATGGCTCCAGGGTAGAAGTAAGCTGCAACCATTTTTTGGTGTTTAGAGGGTTGACGGAGGGGTGATCGGAGGATTTGCATAGGAATGGGTGGTTTAATGCGGCCGAATCTGTTGCGGCCGCGTGACATCAAAGGCTTTCCCTGCAGTAAGCTGCAATTTGGGTGGCCCCAAGGGAATGCAGGGCACCGGCCGGAAGCCGGTCGGAGCCCTTGACCACAAGGGATTAGAATAGCTAAGTAGCTTGTGGCCACCCATTGCGGCCACGCAGCTACTATGGCCCGGATTTGAATGAGGCCCGTGGTCAGTGATATTGTTGATTGAGTGGCAGAAAGAGATAGGATTGTTAGTTATATACTAGGTATAAATCTCCTTGGAATAATTATACAAATAATATAAGTAATCAATTTGAACTGTGATTAAATAAAAATATTCTGGGAGAGTTTTGTTTTGTTTGTATTAGATTAATTTATTTTATTTATTAACAATCTTTCTCTGTGAGTCCAGATCCACCTTATACAAAAATTATTTTTGTATTTTTTTGAGTCATACAAGGCATTTGTGTAATTCACTGACCCTGTAAAAGTCTATTCTCTGAGGAGGAATTAAGGAGTTAACTTTCCTGCTCAGCTGTTCCTGGGCAGACCAAATTTAAGATTGTTCCTGGAGTATGGGTGGGGCTGCTTATGGACTGATTGTTTGCATTTGTGTGAGTTGGAGAAAGACGCACACAGAGGCATAGCAGCCTGCAACTTATGATTGTTTGAAGCAGGGTGGATATCTGTAAATCTGAATAATACAGGCTTGTTAACAACCTATTGGACTATTTGTATTGGCTCCAACCAGATTTAGCTCGACGACAGCTAGGTGGTGAGGAAACTATTTATTAGCTATGGTTGTGTTTCAATGGAAGCTAGGCCTATAATTTTATTTTCTTTGTTTTGTTATTTAGTATTGTGTTCCTCTACCAAAGTGCCAGAAAAACAGACACAAATCCAGAAGTAACTGATAACTTATTAGATGTGGTGTTAGATATAGGCTTAAGAAGGAGGAACCTATGAAAGCTTTGATACAAGTCACTGCATGCCAGCAAGAAACTGCACATTAATTGCTTAATTAAGACAGAAAACGTCAGCTGGAAACAAACAAATTACTTTTCACTTAGCTGCAGCACCTTATGCCTGCAAGAAATACTGGGACTTCAGAGACTAGTGGCAATATTAAAGCTAATCTCTTCCTGCAGAAAATGACTACTGAACATAATGTGGAAACATACCTCCTGACCTTTGAAAGAATTGCCACCTGGGAAGTTTGGTTCCAAAGTCACTGGGACAATCTGATTGACCCATACTTATGTATTGAAGATCATCATCAACATGTATTGAAGATGCAGAACAATCCATGAATTATGCTAATCTGATAACAGAGATCCTTGCCAGACTTGGAGCTGCCAGAGGGGAGAGAGCTTTTGAGGAGACTTTAGCTGAGAGTCAGGCTGAGCAAATAAGGAAAAACACTTTTGCTCATAATGATGAAGAAATGGCAGTATAGGATAACCTGAAGAGGAAGATTTGACCCTACAACAGTTTTCACCTAAAACAGTTACATGTGATCAAGCTTCTGACCCACTACTTCAGAATGCTGGAGACACCTGTTTCTGGAAGAAAGAGGAACCAAGGCCTATACTTTATTCTGCAGAATCATTTGCTGTATGGAATTATTCCTTCAAGGGATTAGGATTTGGAGTAATTTTCATCTCTAAAACACAGAAAAGGTCCTAGACCTATGTGGAGAACACTTAGGAATTGGCAAAACATTGGGATAAATTTTAAAGCACTTTTATTGGCCATGTATCTAGGCAGAAGTGGTTAGGTTTTGTGCATCCTGTCCAAAACGCCATATAACCACACCGCAAGGCGCCTTTTCAGAGGATAGCTATGGATCTTGTGGAGAAGCTAAATATCTGCGCACAGCGACCTCACTGAACATGGCTAAATAAAACATACAACTTTATATATCGGAATACCAAAGGAAATCTTGAAGAGATTCCTATAAGATGTTGGAACAAAATAAGTACCGCTGCCATTTACCATGATATCATTACTAAACCAGGTGTAAGAGTAAGAGACCATGGAGGTCCTGGGATCCTGGAGCCCCCCCCCTCTGTGTTAAGCCCTGGGACCACACAGTGTTACAGCATGGGATCCTGGAGCCCGCCCAGTGTTAAGCCATGAGATCCTGGAGGCCCCACCAGTGTTAATCCCTAGGATATGGGAGGCTTCCCTGATATTAAGCCATGGGATCTCGAAGACCCCCAGTGTTTATGCCTGGGACCCTTTAGGCTCCCTATTATTAAGTCTTGGGACCCTGGAGACCCCAACATTGTTAAGCCCTGGGACCCAGGAGGCGCCCAGTATTATGCCCTGAAACCATGGAGTTCCACCGGTATTAAGCCCTGGTACCCTAGATGCCCCCAAGTGTTAAGGCCTGGGACTCTAAATGCCCCCCTTTTCCCTGGAGGCTCCCTACTTTTAAACCCAAGGACCCTAGAGGCCCCCTGGTGTTAACGCCTGGGATCTTGAAGCCCCCTAAGTATTAAGCCCCAGTATTAATCCCTGAGAGCCCCACAGTATTAAGCCCCAGGATCACCGAGGTCCCCCCCTCCCAGCATTAAGCACACCTCTCCACTGTCCAAACTCCATCTCGGCCATGGTCCTGTCGTGCAACTTGTCTCACTTGGTCGACCCTCCTCCTACTCGCCTCACCTTACTTGGTCGGTCCCTCCTCCTCTGCGTCCTAGCTGGGCCCTGTGACCAGGGCACCCCTCTGCCTCCACCTCCCGTCTGTAAACTATGTGAAATGTGTTGTAGAAGATAAATATTTGTGCTATATTATAGGAATATGTTTAGTCAAACCCAGTGGCGGTCCGTGAGTTTGGCGCTTAATAGTTAAGCTTGCATGCTTCCAGGACCCCTCTCAGCCTCCTGACTATTGAGCCTTGCAAGTGTGGAGGCCTGGCCATTAATCCCTGGAAGCATGGCATGGAAGCCGGGCCATTAAGACGTCGGAGGTGAAAGCAAGGAAAGCAGGGGGTCAGTTGAAGGGGGCACGTCCAGAGTCATGTTAAACATTGCTCCAGGATCTAAAGCTTAATGGCCATTGCACTCATGTTGTAGCTTTCACAAAGACAATAATAGTTGCCTTTGAGCAAACTACAACAGTAGCAGCCTTTGGATCAAAGAGGCTGAGGAAGCTTTTAAAGATCTAAAGTCTGCACTTTGCTGAGATACAGTTTTTAATAGCCCCATATTTTGGAAAAGACTTATGATTCTAGTGTGAAGAGTGTCCCATCCTGTTTCTCAACAGAAAATTCAGGAGCAGGGATACTCAGTGGTAGAGAAAGAATGCCTGGCCATAAAAAAGAAAACTGAAGCTCTTCAATATTACCTGTTGGTAAGAAAATTCACACTGGTATCAGACCATGCCCCACAGAAGTAGCAGCTTAGTAACCCCGCCTGCAGTTTATGATCATTTGGAGCAGAGTGAAGACCTGCAAAAGTGAAGAAGACTAGTCAGTGATTGCTAACAAACTATTGGACTATTTGTTTTTGCTCCACTCAGTTTTATCTGGATGAGAGCTGGTTAGTGAGGAAACTATTTATTGGTTAAGTTAGTGCTGCAGTGGAAGCTAGGCCTATTATTTTCATTTTTTGGTTTTGGCTTGCTCTTTTTGTATCGCTGGCAAAATTTTTAGTAAAACTTGGAAAAGTATTGTGTTCCTCCATCAAAGTGCTAGAAACACGGGAACAGACCCAGAGGAGACTTGTAATTTGTCACAATATATGTTATTAGAAAAGAAATGTAATTTTAGAAATGTCTTTGTAAATATGTTAATGTTTTTGTACTATTTGTGTCCATGTGTGTGTCACAGAAATAATAAGAGAGATGGTTATTCATGCTAAATTATAAAAGCAAATAAGCGTCAAACAATAAAGGACAATTTATTTAGCTTGTACTTTCTAAAACAACTTGCCATCTATGAAGCCTAATTCTTCTTCAGGACCTAAGTGTTCATTTAAATATAACAATGTCAGATCCACACTCATCTTTCTTTTCTTTTTTTGGTATTTGCATTTGATAGTGTACACCCCTAGAAAATCCCACCTGATATAGCATAAAATTCAATTTCAGAATCAGGCTAATACATTGTATCATTCTTTACCTCGTGCTCAATACAAGAACTGCAACAGTTACTCCCTGTGCTCTGTACCAGAAAGGTCAAATATGTACCCTGTTGCATTTCCTGTGTGTCCCTGGCTTATGTAAGTGCCCTGTGGGTGTGAACAGCTGGATATGGCTTTTGTGCAAATAACTTGGAAGTAAACTGAAATTTTCTATATAGCATATGTTTTCATACACTACTAATTCTCCTATATCATATGCATTCATAATCCAGCTCACTTTAAGGTATAGCAAAATGCTGTAACATCCTGCATTTTTATTCTCTCCGTATTGTCCCCTCTTTAATGTCTCTGTATGAAAACAGCCTTCTTGTGGTACATTACTCGAAGATAAAGGCATATAGTAATCTACTCTCCATCTACCTGCTGTTTCTCACAGATTACTTCTCCTCACCTCATGATACTTCCTGCAGTAGATGATTTGCGAGCTTTTTTGTAAATTGAAAAAAATCATTTTTGAAGAGGGAAAGAGATGTTGCTCCACACTGTTACTTTTGCCTGGTGGTGGATGTCAGCAGGGAGCATTTTGAGGCTGTCATAGCATAAAGGACACAAAATGCAGATTATAAGAGGTGTATTGAGCCATTGTGCTAAAGGTGTTGATGTGGATATATTGTAATGTCCAATACTAGCCTCCATACCACCCATGTGCAATTACATTATTATCTTCCAGAATACTATAACAGTCATATATATCAAATGACAAAAAGACATAAGTCTCAGTGCCACTTCTCACTAGCAGAGTTGAAATTGTACCCCCTTGACATGTAAAGTTCCATTCCTGTGCTGTGCACAAAGCATCTCTCTCCAATCTATATCTCTATTCAACCATGTCTGGTGCCATTTGAATCTGCTATAACTTTTAATCTCTTACCTTCTCTGTTTAATTTCTGTGACATGAAAACAAAAGTGCATTTTAATTTGTCAGTATAATACCAATGTGGTATTATCCCCATAAACAATCCTCTTCACCAGATGTACTACTGTAATGTGTGTATTTAAAAGATTACTTCAGTTTTCTTATAAAAGGGGTCTCTAAAGAATACTTAGATATGGTTTAATAAGAAACACATATTTTATTAAATTTTTTACTGTGCATTTAAACAATTGGGGCTACCCTACATGGTATAGCTCACAGCTTCATTAAGGTCCACAAGCCCATTCACCACAACAAGGTAGTGATCCAGAAGAGGATATACACTAATACTTACTATTTTTTACATTATCACCAATACTGTATAGGCTCTGGATCTCTCCAAAACCTAAAAAAAGTATTGTAGCTAGACTTAATTCTCCACCTTTTCCCTTTCAGTATAACAGATCAAAAGATTATGTGTGTTTAGGTGTATATAAGGTATGTCAGAAAATGTCAGGTACACTTACAGACATTTCTGTGCATGTACTGCATTGCATCTGCAGGCATCATGCTGCCCCCTGAAACTGTGCAGCCCTAGGCCTGTGCCTCATAGGCCTAGGCAGAAAAACACCCAGGAACTTGTGGAACTGGGCACCTCACCACGTATCAAAGCCTGAATGTAAAAATAGTTTGTGTATCACTGCTCTAATGCCTTTTTTGGTTATTTAGTTAATATTAAAATATTTTATTTTGCATATCTTTATTATTGTTAGAAATATTGTTTTTTGTTTAAATATCAGTTAAAAATATTAAAACAAAAAAAATAACTGTCAGTGAGTTATTTGCCAGACAGCGAGTGAATACTAGGTTCACTCTGCTGAGAATTTTATCTACTGTATCTAGGTATGTTTTCAACTCCATTGTTTGTTATTTCTATTGCACTTATATGGGCTGTATGTGTCAAACCAATATTAACAGCTGTCTAAGCCATTGACATGCATTTTTTTGGAGACATTACAAATTAAATTTTATGGAAAAAGGGATTTGTATTCTCTTTGTTGCATCACTTCTTGAAAGAGGGTATGCTTTAGATCTAAAAATAATGAGAGAGGAAAACATTAGAGTGGTCAGGAAGCTTTGTTAGATAATTGTATCTGATTGTAATTGACCCCTCTTCCCCTCACAGGCCAAGAAGCAGGCAACTTCCATCAACATATCATGGATGCCTCCATGGTCCAGCAGGTTCATCACATTTTATTTTTCTAGTTAAATTACCATTTACCTCACTGTAAGTTCTCTTCATGGTGTGAAAAAGCACAAGATGTTGTTATGCCCACCAGAGTTGGGGACTTCGCTCACCCAAATCCGCTCTCTATGGGTCGCAACTTTTTGTTCAAATCTCTGCAACCAGCCAGAACACCTTCTTAGGAGAACTCAGGATAGCATGAGTTAATAACTCACTCCAGAAGAAGACACAGGCAGACATTCCTTTGGTTTTAGAATGTTTCACACAGCAGACTCAGATCATCATTGCTTAGCGTCCAAATCAGACTGCCACTTTATTTTTTCCAGACACATTTTCCGATAACACAAAACACCATCCCCCCAGGCCTGTAGTGTAGTTGCAGTAAAAATCCTTAAAGCTATAACGGCCTCCTGAGCTACTTCATTGCAGTGCAGATCAACAGGGCACTTACCTTGGAAGTGGCAGCTAGTTTGTCATGTATGGTGGCAGTGGTGGGATGTACATTGTCTGCGCTTAAGGAGACAGCCCACAGTACAAAATGGAGGAACTAGTAAAAAGCTCTAATACAGACCACCACCTGTCAGCAGGAGACTACACAAAAGTTCCTAAGGCAACAGGCCCAGTTGCCACTTCTGCCGTTCATAGACAAGGATCCGGGCAAACCTTTAAAAAAAATTAAGCATGAAAGGAAGAAAGCTAAGGAGGAAAGCCGTTAAGGAGACATTAGCAGCCTGCCAGACAGAAGAAATGTGGGAGACAGTCTGGAAAGGTCCCACAACTCAACCTGATGAAGAGAGGGCCCAAATGAGAGAACCTATAGAAGACGAGCTTACACCACCTCAGTGGTTCCCTGAAAAAAACGACTTTGAAAGTGATCAAACTGTTGATCCGATCCTACAGAACATACATCGCCAGCTTGTGGAGGTGAACTGTTCTCCAGTCACCGGAAGAGAGAGGAGACTGGGCCCATATTTCATTTTATGGAATAACTTGCTGTACAGGATTGTTCCTTTAAGGGAAGAAACACTGGAGCAGCTCTTAGTTCCCAGAGCACAAAGGAAGAAGGTTCTTGATTTGGTTCACTGTAACCTCCTTGGGGGCTATCTTGGAAAGGATAAAACTCTGGGGAAGATAGTATAGCGTTTTTTCTGGCCTGACATACATCGACATAATTCTTTTTGGCTCTATACACCACCACAATGGATTTGAAATGAAACGAACAAGATGTGCTTTAACTGCAGACTTTCAGCTTTAATTTGAGGGTATTTACATCCAAATCAGGTGAACGGTGTAGGAATTACAACAGTTTGTATATGTGCCTCCCACTTTTTAAGGGACCAAAAGTAATGGGACAGATTAACAGTCTTAAAACAAACTTTCACTTTTTAATACTTGGTTGCAAATCCTTTGCAGTCAATTACAGCCTGTCTGGAAAAAGTCTGGAACGCATAGACATCACCAGACGCTGGGTTTCATCCCTGGTGATGCTCTGCCAGACCTCTATTGCAACTGTCTTCAGTTCCTGCTTGTTCTTGGGGCATTTTCCCTTCAGTTTTGTCTTCAGCAAGTGAAATGCATGCTTAATCGGATTCAGATCAGGTGATTGACTTGGCCATTGCATAACATTCCACTTCTTTCCCTTAAAAAAACTATTTGGTTGCTTTTGCAGTAAGCTTCGGGTCATTATCAATCAGGCACTGTAAAGCGCCGTCCAATGAGTTCTGAAGCATTTGGCTGAATATGAGCAGAAATGACATCTGGCTTTATTTACAATTTGGCCAACAAGTTTATTGAATAGTATTCTTTAATGGTAACAACGACGAGATTAAAAAAATAGGGATTAAAAACAACTAAAATCATTGAAAAGAAAATTCTCCTCTGAGGAATGTGATATAGTTCACTTGTAAGTAATCTGTAGAGATATAAACTTTCTCTTTAATATTAGAAGAGGATTATAGTATTCCACTAAAGGTAACTCTGTTCCAGAGTCTCACAAGGTCTGTTAAACAAGTATTCTTTCTCCTTCCAAATCAGGATAATGTACAGACTTTATTTTAAGTGAGTTATTGGAAATAGTATGGTAAGTAAAAGGAAGGCACTACCTTATTATTATCCTCTATTATTTTACCAATAAATACTTTATTTTCCACATCTCTAGGTACAATAGTAGCTTGCACTTTTATATGAGACTATATTTGGTCCATTTCCCTATGAGATAGGTTTATACTAGTCACTACACTTTTAATCCATATGTGTTAGTTCCTTTGGAACCAATGGCATTAATATCGTAGTACATATGCCATCAATATGGATGAATTCATTTGATCAGATACAGATTTAGAGTGTAGATTTACACTCTCCACATAAGATCCCAATTGTTGCAGTTTCCCATGAGATAGGGTTACACAAGTCTATATCTCTAATCTATATATTTCAGCTTCATTGTGTAATCCATGGCACTAATATCTCAGTCCATACGCCATTAATATGGATGATTATATTTGACCATATATAGACATAAAAGTGGAGATTTAACTCCATTTTATATTATTTAGACTATTGAATTAATAGGCATCCCCACCTTATATATGCTGAATTCAGGTTAGTCCTATATACAGTGATGGCTTTATTGTCCTAATATGTATAACATGTATAACTTGTATAACTAATAGGTCACATTTGTCTTATATCCTTGTGCTCCCCAATTGTCATTTTAAAGTGAGCCGTTTATATTATTCGGTTTACAGTATATACAAATTTACAGGAGGCTTGGGCCTTCATTAAACATGGCCTCTATCTAATCATGATTTCAGTACTGGTTTTCAAGGCAACCAAGTCACTATATAAGACCAGCGACGGTCTCTACTGCCTCCCCCTTTGAGAAAGACGTCATAGCACATTGAAGCGCGTCAGGCAGAGGCGTTTACACGCATACGTGCGTCATCACGCATGACGCCGTCCACGCTGTACTAGGAAGTGAAGCCATGCAGTATTAGCGTTCCGAATAAGAAGCATGGCACTAGTTAGGTAATTCCATTATAGTTTAGTATGGTTCCCTCAGAATAATCAAGGAATACTATAGAGCCCACTAGATGCAGAAATAAGCGAGTACAAGTAATTATACATACAAAGTTTAATCTGTTGGATACCTTTACCTTATAAAGGGAATAAATAAGGACATATCTCGCCAGAATAGGGAGAATTCCATCAAGCAAGGGAATTGTTATTAAAGATATAGGACACAGATCACATTGTGGGTTTAAGAAGTCCTAGGAAATTAAGTACTACACAGATTATAGATAGGAGATATTCCAAAGATTAAGTCTCCTACAGCAAGCTCTTATATAGAGAAATAACTTGTCTGGTCTCTTATCTACATCTAAGGTAGTGCCTTCCTTTTACTTACCATACTATTTCCAATAACTCACATAAAATAAAGTATGTACATTATCCTGATTTGGAAGGAGAAAGAATACTTGTTTAACAGACCTTGTGAGACTCTGGAACAGAGTTACCTTTAGTGGAATACTATAATCCTCTTCTAATATTAAAGAGAAAGTTTATATCTCTACAGATTACTTACAAGTGAACTATATCACATTCCTCAGAGGAGAATTTTCTTTTCAATGATTTTTGTTGTTTTTAATCCCTATTTTTTTAATCTCGTCGTTGTTACCATTAAAGAATACTATTCAATAAACTTGTTGGCCAAATTGTAAATAAACCCAGATGTCATTTCTATTCAAATAAGTGCAAAACACTATAAGGGAATAAAACTCCCTAGGATTGTAAATATTGAATATGAGCAGATAATATTGCCCGAAACACTTCAGAATTCATCCTGCTGCTTTTGTCAGCAGTCACTTTATCAATAAATACAAAAGAACCAGTTCCATTGGCAGCCATACATGCCCATGCCATGACACTACCACCACCATGCTTCACTGATGAGGTGGAATCCTTTGGATCATGAGCAGTTCCTTTCCGTCTCCATACTCTTCTCTTCCCATCACTCTGGTACAAGTTGATCTTAGTCTCATCTGTCCATAGGATGTTGTTCCAGAACTGTGAAGGCTTTTTTAGGTGTTGTTTGGAAAACTTTAATCTGGCCTTCCTGTTTTTGAGGCTCGCCAATGGTTTACATCTTGTGGTGAACCCTCTGTATTTACTCTGGTGAAGTCTTCTCTTCATTGTTGACTTTGACACACATACACCTACCTCCTGGAGAGTGTTCTTGATCTGGCCAACTGTTGTGAAGGGTGTTTTCTTCACCAGGGAAATAATTCTTCAGTCATCCACCACAGTTGTTTTCTGTGGTCTTCCGGGTCTTTTGGTGTTGCTGAGCTCACTGGTGCGTTCTTTCTTTTTAAGGATGTTCCAAACAGTTGATTTGGCCACACCTAATGTTTTTGCTATCTCTCTGATGGGTTTGTTTTGTTTCAGCCTAATGATGGCTTGCTTCACTGATAGTGACAGCTCTTTGGATCTCATATTGAGAGTTAACAGCAACAAATGCAAATAGCACACTTGAAATGAACACTGGAGCTTGTATCTGCTCTTTGTAAATGGGATAATGAGGGAATAACACACACCTGGCCATGGAACAGCTGAGCAGCCAATTGTCCCATTACTTTTGGTCCCTTAAAAAGTGGGAGGCACATATACAAACTGTTGTAATTCCTACACCGTTCACCTGATTTGGATGTAAATACCCTCAAATTAAAGCTGAAAGTCTGCAGTTAAAGCACATCTTGTTAGTTTCATTTCAAATCCATTGTGGTGGTGTATAGAGCCAAAAAGTTTAGAATTTTGTCGATGTCCCAATATTTATGGACCTGACTGTATGTGCCGATGTAGCCCAGTACTTGCCCTGAATTCCAGTTGACGGCTCCCTGCTTCGAACTAAGAGCTCCACTGGTGTCTTCACCCATAATTGAGGAGCCCTTTTCAAGAATTGCAATGGATCTGGTGGGCCCACTAGAAAACTCAGCCCAAGGACACCATTTCATCCTTGTAAAAATAGACTATACCACACGATACCAGGAGGCCATACCCTTACGCACAGTCACCTTGAAAAATATAGTAAAAGAGCTAATTTAACTATACGGGGATAAAAAGGGACCCCCTTTGTGTCAAAACTGATAAGAGACCTTGGTTTACCATCCTCAAACATGTGGATTAGTAGAAGGGTTTAATAAAACTTTGAGAAGCATGATAAGAAAAGTTGTGGCACGATATG
The DNA here is from genome assembly GCA_027410445.1 of Discoglossus pictus. Lineage (NCBI taxonomy): Eukaryota > Metazoa > Chordata > Amphibia > Anura > Alytidae > Discoglossus > Discoglossus pictus. Next base: position 286,144,917 of record CM050166.1, on the reverse strand, counting down.
GGAAAAATTAGAACTTACTTCTACCCTATTTCCTCTTCTCGATCAGAGAAGTCCCCCAATTTTCCACAGGATTTTCTCCTTTCCAACTCCTCTACGGCCGTCATCCCAGAGGAATTTTGGACATATTAAGGAAAGAATGGGAAGTAGTGCCTGATGAAAATATTGAGGATTATGTAAGGAATATGAGGGAAGACATTTCCGAAGTCATCCCTCTGGTGCGAGACCATATGGAACGAGGTCAAAGTCACCAGCAAACCTATTACAACCGCATGGCCCAGGTGAGGAAGTTTCAACCCAGAGACAGGGTTCTAGTATTAGTAATAACAACCCGAAAGCAAATTACTGGCCCAATGGCAAGGCCCCTACAAAATTATTGAAGCCATAGGGGAGGTGGATTATTAAGTCAGTCAACCTGAACGTCGCAAGAAAGAACAGATATACCACATACTGTACAGTAAACCTTCTAAAACCATAGAAAGAAAAAGCAAAAGTAATGTATATCACTTCTCTGACTGAGGAATCAAGAGATGCCAGCAAGTCCAAAACCTGCATCGAACCTCCAAAGGCATATTTAGGTATGTATACAAGATTTGTCCCCTGCACAAACAGAGGAAACTTACAAAATCATGGAACGCTGATGTTTTTTCTACCGACCCAAGTCGCACCACTGCCACAGTATCGTCACTAATCCAGGCGTAAGAATATGGATTAAACCTTACCGCTTACCTGAGGCAAAAAGAACAGAATTAAGTGCTGATGTTAAAAAAAATTTAGAACTTGGAGTAATTGAGGAATCTCAAAGCGAATAGTACAGGGGGAGGGGTCAGACCCCATCTCAACAAAGTGGAGGCAATTTAGAACTGGCCACAACCTCTGAGGAAGAAACGAGTAAGGGCCTTCCTGGGAATAGTGGGGTATTATAGGAGGTTCATTTCCCATTTATCTACAAGAGCCACCCCCTAACAGACCTTACAAGAAACAAAGTGCCCAACATGGTTAAATGGAGTGAAGAGGCTGAAGAAAAGTTTACAGACCTAAAGTCGGTCCTATGTCGGAATCCTGTGTTAGTGACCACAGATTTTGAGAAGGAATTCGTCCTACAAACGGATGCTTCGGGAGTAGGACTGGGTGCTGTATTGTAGCAATAGTGCAGGACGAGGAACATCACGTTTTAGTCCTTAGCCGTAAGCTGTTGCCACGAGAGCAGAAATATTCAGTCATGGAAAAGGAATGACTGGCTATCAAAAAGGAGAAGAACATCTGGGTGACGAGATGGTTAATGTCCCAGCAGCCCTACTGTTTCAGAGTCCTCCATAGAGCTGGCAACCAACATAAAATGATGATGCCTTGTCTCGCATTCACTGCCTCATGGCTTTGGCTGCTCATCCCCCATGGTGTCGAGCTTGGGGCGGGGGGGGGGATGTGTACTAGGATCATACAACGGGTGTATGTAGGTACCAGAGCCCTTTTTCCCCTAGGAAGTGAAAGAGTTAAGCCTCCAAAAGACTAACTAAACCCAGCTGAGTTCTGCAGGGTGGGTTCAGTCTGGACTGAGAGCCAGGAGAGACAGTACCTCTGCACCCTGAAGCAAACCCTCAGATTATTGGAGTAGAAAAACATACAGGTCCGTATATTTGACTACTTTTGCATTAGTTTTTGGCAGTGAGGAAACTGCTACTACTGTTTAGTCAGCGCTTCAAGGAAGCTAGGTTTTTATTTTTTGTTACTTTTGTTTGTACCAGCTGACCAACAGCCCTATACCATGTAGGGCCAGTGTAGGTGGGTAGGTGATAGCAGAGAGGCCAGATAAATCCCAGTCCACTAAAGGAACTGGCAACCCACTCCAGTATCTTTGGCATGCAAACCTTTTAGAACAGCACAGGCAGAGAACTAGCTAATTGTGCTGCAGTCCATCGGTTCACTGAGAGTTGGACACAACTGAAGGACTGAACAACAAATAATCAAATGTTCACCAGGTACTTGATATATGTGATGTGGCAGGAAAATATGGCCACTATTTGTTTTCCCAAATGTAGATGTGATGAGCGAGATGTATATGCAATCACATATAATAGTTGTGGATCTTACAAAGGCTCTCATTGCAGGCCTCGTGATGAGCACCGCAGGCACTTTTTGCCCGTGGGACTTAGGCTGCAATGAATGCTGAAGGCGCTGCGGTGCTCATCGCGAGCCCTGTAGGACTTAGGACAAAAGCCTGTAGCCCTCGCAAACCAAGGCCCGCAGCTACGGGGCTGTACTAAATTACAAATTTAACAACCGAACACGGAACTGGAAAGACCAGCAAAAAACACCAAATATGCCTCAAAATTAACTTGCACACTCACACACAGCACAATGCATGAGCCAGGGAGCCTGTGAGTGAGGTTGCAAGTTACCGTATATACTCGAGTATAAGCCGACCGGAGTATAAGCCGAGGCACCTATTTTACCACAAAATACTGGGAAATCTTAGTGACTCGAGTATAAGCCGAGGGTGGGAAATGTGCTGCCCCCTGTGTCCCTCGTTTGCCCTCTGTGCACCTTTCTTGTGTCCCACCTCTTTCTCCCCTATGTCTCTTCCCCCTCTCCCTTCCCTGTGTCTCTTCCCCCCTCTCCCTTCCCTGTGTCTCTTTCCCTCCCCTCCCTTATCACCCTCCTCCACCCCCCTCTTCAACCTCCCTCCTCAACGTCCCTCCTCAACCCCCTCCTCATCCTTAACCTCCCTCCTCAACCCCCCTCCTCGTAAGTAGGGGTTTAGGATGAGGATGGGGGGGTGGAGGATGGGGGGGTTGAGGATGAGGATGGGGGTGTTGAGGGAAAGAGACACAGGGGGGGGGAAAGAGAGACACGGGGGGGAAAGAGAGGCACAAGGGGAAAGAGAGACACAGGGGTCGTGACTTGAATATAAGCCGAGGGTGCCCTTTTCAGCCTTAAAAAAAGGGCTGAAAAATTACAGTATATACTTGAGTATAAGCGGAGTTTAAGGCATTTTTGGTGTTTTTTCACAATTGAAAATTGCCTAAGCGAGAAAAAAAAAGGTCCCCGAAAAAACGTAACAAGATGAAAACGAGGCAGAAGTCAGTAAAAGAGGGCCCGAAGCCAGTAACACTTTAGAAAAAAGTGGTCAACTAAAAAAAGGCGGAGGAGGATAAAAAAAACTAATCAACATGCATGTACAGTACAGTGCTAAACTGTAACAGTAACAAAATACCAACTCACCTGATTCCCATCTGCAAACATTACTAAGTATTAGCTAGGTCTCTGGATAATCAGTAATATTGGGAAATAGCCATTAATACGGAGAAGACACAATGGTCAGCAGCCAGATTCAAAGTTACTTACATCAGACCCAAGGATCTGTTCTCAGACCGACATTGAGGTCAGGATCACATGCTGCACTAGTGCATATATTAATGCTGGCTGTGATTAACATGCCATTGTGAGACTTTGCAAGTCCACTGCCATAGCGGTATTAGTCTACATTTAAGCTAACAGCAATCATGTCTGAGATATCTGGCTATATTATTGCTTTAAGTTTTTGGGAGCTACGTGTTATGGGGGCTGTCATTGAAGGAATGTCTACCTGAGAGGCACTGGTAAAACCTTACACCTCATACATTTCGTCCCCAATGCTTGCAGATGCAGAAGATGCCTTCATGGACCTGAATCATACATATAACAAAAAAAAAACACAAGATAAGGCCTGAAAAAATCATAGGGACTGAAGCATCTCTTCTCAACAGCATTCCTCAGTGACCATCAATTGATGTCATGTTAAACAGAACATATGATGGGAGGTAGCCATCTGCATACAAAATATCATGATCACATAGGCCAAAATCCAAGACACTGTAGCCAGGCTAGATTTGGTTACATTGTGACCAATAGTTTGTCACTGGGGAGTGCTGTTGGGAAGGCACAAACATGTCCTCAGCCCCTATGTCCTCCTCTGCCTAGCCACAGGGCCCACATTCTCTGTGGCTGGCGGCCGTCTCCCTTCTGGTGGTTGTGATGTGGGGGCGGGGGGGGAAGCAACCCCCCGAAAGGCATCGGCACAACAGGTGGCGGAGGCATGGTGGGAGGAGAGGAGGAGCCAGGCTGCTGGTGGCTGGAAGATTCCTCCAGGCTATATAAGGCGGGGCTGGGGACAAGTTCTAACCTTAGCAGCTCGGCCAGGTAGGACTCAGTCACAAGATGATGCCTCCTCCTCTCCCTAGAGCGCCTTGCCAGGCTGCGCATAACCTCTGCATGATTGACAGAGATTCTGGCCGGGATCCCCCGGAGACAGTCCAGTTACTGGTGCATGATGGCCAGCATCTCCACCTGTGCAGCCTGGCTTGGTGGTGTTGACGGGGATGCAGGTATTTGTGCCGGGGCTGGGTGAGGAGGTGGCGGAAATGGAGTGGGGAGGGTTTGGGGCCCAGCTGGAGCCTGTGGTGAGGCAGGTGGTGGTGTGCCCGGTGGTGATCACAGCCGGGCCAGCGCACTGCTGTGTGTGGGAGGAGGTGGTGGCTGGCTGTAGGTCAAGTTGGAGGGCCCGGCGAAATCCTCAGTCTTTCTAGGAGGGGGATGAAAATATGGCGGTGTGGCCAGATGTCCGGTGGGTGACCCAACCACCCAAATGACCTCCCCCTCCTCCGAGCCAGGGCCCTCTGATCCTCTTCCTTCCTCCTCCCCCTGCGCTGGTTCCTGATGGGTGGGGGCTTGCTCCTCCACTTCCTGCTCGGATGGAGCCAACGCCCCAGCCTCTGGCTCGCCACTGGACCCAGACCTCTTTCTGGATGCTGGAAAATAGAAAAGAAAGGTATATGTCATTAGTATGATGAATAATACGTTGTTATGTGTCCATTTATAACTATCTGACACCTGGGCTTGAACATGGATGATTATCCTAATTGCAACTTAGATTAGCTACCATATGCTAGACATTATCTATTATTTGGTTTATGGTCTTGGTCGTTCTTGGCTCATAACCCTTCTTGATTCTGACTGTGTTCTGTAACTGTATAGGCTGCAGTGGGCATACCAAAAATGGACTCTACTTTTCGGAAGTCTGTCAGAGAATCCAGCAATTAGAATATCTTACATGGCTAGATTTGTTTAAGTTAAATAAGGAATTATCTTTGTTGGGCTATTTAAATGTGTTTTACAACTATTTAACAAGTTTTGAACAACTTATTATAAAAGATAATTTATCACATAATGTTTCTAAATGTCAGAATGTTTTGAAAGAGATACATTATAAAGGTAAAATTGACAGGAAAGTTAAATGGGAAGAAGAACTAAGGGTGTTGTGGCCAGAAAATAAATGGTGGGAGGGTTTTAGGCTGACTAAAATAGCATCTCAATTTGTATCATTTAGAGAATTGTTCTTCAAGTTTGTCCAGAGATCATATTGGGCTTCTGCCGGACTAAATACATTTAATGTATCTCATTCAAATATGTGTTGGAGAGGATGTGGTGCTCTAGGTACCCATGCCCATATTTGGTGTGAATGTAGCTTGGTCCAGACATTTTGGAAACAATGTCATTTGACAGAATTTTGATTGTTGAACCTAAAGTGGTTCTTTTCATGTATTAGAACCTATTATTAGCCAGTAAAAAAGGTTGTTAATTCCACACTATCTTTTAGTAGCAAAATGTCTTTTAATTCAAAATTGGAAGCTTAAACTTATTATGGAGAGGAATAGAGCACTAGAGATACCAAATGACCAAATATCATGTTTGTGGAAAAAATATATTTCTAAATGGCATAAGTGAGAGCTTTAAGTAGTATTTTATGTAATAAGATATTGGAATTAAACAGTTTTTTATAGCAAGATTTTGAACTGTTACCCCTTGTTGTTATGTATATGGATATGTTGTGATATGTCACCTGGTATTGGATGTTTTGTATTTGCAGAGTGTATACTTTTATAATATTTATATGATGTAAGTATTTATTTTTATGAATCATTGAAAAAATCACTAAAATAAATGCAAGGACAAAAAAATGAAATACCGTAAATGGACTCTCTATTGCTTGATTACTGTTGTTGTGCCTGTGGTGTATCACCAAATTAATATTACACAAGGTTCGTCTACATTAAAAGGTATTTATTAAAAGGCAGATAACACAATACTATAAATGTATTACAAACACAACAGCCCAGACCCACGGAGCAACACCCCCTTTTAAATCTATCTACCTATATATATATATAGTAATTCCCTTCCCCAAACGCTTGATCTTACCCACGGTCAGACCATTGACATCATCACCACGATCAACCATCACCAACACCACCCAGCAAGCAAACAGGAAACAGCACCAGTTTCCTGCCTGGATATATCCTTAGTTAAGATGATGTAATTTACATCACATCCTGTCCATGACTTCCTTTAGCAATTGTGGGAGGGAAGTAAAGATTCTCAGCCCTCCTACAAAGGCCTGTTTGAGGAAGTCCTGAATTACCATTCAAGGAAGACAAGTTACCACATTCCCTCACTTTTTCTTCTTCTATGTTGCTCAGTTTTCTAGTTATCCCTCTAGTACAGGAGAACCTAGTGGGAGCAAAAACCTGATATACAGGAGAAATTCAACCCACCGTCCCTCCGGAATAGTTCCCTCAGCGACATAAGTTCTCCTGTACTTTCCTATGGCTGTCAATCCACATATTACACAAAAAACAGAATTTAGAGATGAGAGAGAGAAAGAAGAGAAAAAAGACACAAAATAAAAAATAAAAACATTTAAATTTCATTATTATATATCCTCCTTGCAAGTTTCTTCCTCATTTGTTTCATTGCCACACAAAAGTATATTATTATAATTGTCGTTAATACTTGAATGAACATGAGTACCAGCGACAGTGTTCGTAGGACTGGATGTGTCTCTGCATTGGTAAGAATTCCCCACCAGGGATGCTCAACGTTTTTTGTAGTAATTTCTATTTCCTTTTTCTGTTGTTCCAGCAGTAAGCTGATGGGGTGTAGTTGTTGTTTGGTACGTTTTACTAACTCATGAAGTTCCAGGGTAAGCTTTGGAATTGGGGGAAAAAGCTTCATTGTCAAATTTGTCCAATCTGCATTTGCAGTAAAATTGATAATTTCAGTGGTAAGGTTTCTTGATGGAAATAGTGTATGAGTTCCTACATGTATAGTAGTGGTTACCATGATACAAGACCCTTCTTCCACCAAACATATTTCATCAACTGTCCTATATTCAGAGTGGCCGATAAAGCATGCAATGTCCCCTATGCGGATCACCTCTTGCACCAGGTTTTCTTTTATCAACTGCACCCAGCCATCCTCCTCAGCTCCTTTCTCCCAAACACAACTGCACAGCCATCGGTGTTGAGTTTTCCTGCAACAGCTTTCATCCATCTCCAATCCTGTAATAGTGGCCAGTCTTTTTGATGGGAAGTGTTGCCTGTAGATTCCATCACTTAACGTGCCAATGCTATGTATGAAGTTCAGTTGCTCTGCCTGCCCCTCCCAGCGGGGAATTGCCAGGATAAGTCCTATTGTCCCAGATTGTAGTCCATGTGGCATCCATTGATCTGGGCCTTCAATATAGCTGTATTTAAGATTGTCCTCAGTGATGTCCACTCCTTTTCTTTTCAATGACGTGATAATCCTTGTTGCATTGATTTGTCTTGCCCACTTGTTTTCCTGGATGTCTTTAATAGTTTCCTTTAAATCTGCCAACAGTTTTCCTCCAATCATAGAACAGAAAATGGCAGTTTCAACTATTTCATTCTTAATGCTGTTAGCAATGGAAGCAATATTTTCCTCAACTAGATGCAGGTTGTTGGCAATGGTGTGTATGTCATCAATATTGTCTGTCAGTCTACTCACTATAAGGGAGTCAGCTACTCCACCTGTTTTCATAGCATGTCCCATGCCATCAGTAAGGGAGTTTATCCTGCTGTTCAGTCCAATGATGTCTGCTGAATTCCATACTCCCAATCCAGTTCCGACTCCTCCTAAAAGGGCTGCAAGTGTGTCCCGTTTTTCTCGACTCCCTGCTCCGGTCCACTCAATGATGGTCTCTTGTATACTTTGCTTAAACCACTGCCGCTGTGATTCCGGGCACTTTGGAGGAATAGAAAAATCATTAAAATTTAGAATTATTGGGTAGTAAGTCCACCCAACCCCTTGCACAACTGTTTCATGTGTTGGTACCACCACCAATCCGCCTATTGGCCATGGTACCTTCTTCTGATCTTTACAACGTTGCAGCTCCTTTACAGAGACAAATACTTCATCTATTGTTAGAACACACCCCTTTCCAGTATCAAAATTGCAGAATTCCTCTAGGTCAGGCTGGGCAGCTATAACTGCAGCGTCCCATTCTCCACCTTCTTCTAATGTTAAGTTACTCACTACTACTGTAATATTTGTAACCCTCCCTTGTACCTTTGTTGTTATTTTAGTCCTTCCTTTAAAGTTTCCTGTATTCATTATCTGTCCATATCTTATAACCCATTCCCAGTTATGTCCCTCTATACTTTTTATTGGAGCTCTAAGAGCTAATCCCCTGGTACTATTATGTGGCAAAATAATGTTTACTTGTAACCCTCCACCCTCTTTTACTTCCAATTCCCTGGGCCAAATAAATCTATCTGCTTGAACATAATGTAACTCCAATCTTTTCAAACTCTTTCCCTTATTTGCGGTATCTTCTGGCCTTATTGCCTGTCTCCCCATTCCTACTGTGATACAGCTTATACTTATCCATCCTGTAACAAAGATCCACCACAATCTTCTGTTGACACGCATCTTCATTCTTATACAGCCTTGCTCTGTGGGAACACTAGATTCCATCATTAGAAACATATACATAAAAAATAAAAACAGCATTAGAGACATATACATACACAAACAGAAGAAAAAAAAAAAAAACTAAATAAAAAATAAATAATAAAAAAAAAAAACAATGTGTATGTATTTATTCAATTTGTACTTAACCTCTATTCCATATTTTGTCCTTCCTAAATCTTTTAAGCTGTGATGCGTGCAGCCAGACTTCTCCTTTCTCTGTGTGATCAACCAAGTATACAGAGGTCCCTAATTTATCTACTACAGTATATGGTCCCTTCCATTTTGCTCTTCCCCAAGGAAGGTGTTCATCTTGATTCTGCACCATAACTCTGTCCCCTGCCTCATATGATGTCAGATCCCCTGCTGCATCATACCATCGCTTTCGATGTTGGTATTGTTCTTCATCTTCCACAGCCACAGATTTATGAACAATTTCCAAGTGTGTGGCCAACTCCTTTACCCATTGATCTGTGATTGCAGCGGTTTGTAAAGCTACAGGTGGAGGTATTGTCATCCAGTTTTTCCAGGAGGGCATTGGTCTACCCATTAAAATTTCATACGGTGAAAATCCTGTTGATCTACAGGGCCTTGATCTAAGTCGGGCACATACTAAAGGTATGTATATGTCCCAAGCTTGCCCATGTTCTGCCACCAGCTTTTTCAGCTCTCTTTTTATGGTGCCATTCATTCGCTCAACTTGACCTGCTGCCTGTGGATGGTATGGGATATGGTGTTTCAGTTCAATACACACCATCCTACAAAGTTCCTTCATTACATTTCCTATGAATGCCGCTCCATTGTCGCAATCAAGGACTTTTGGAATTCCCCACACTGTCAGTACATCGCTTACTAATTTCCTGGCTGTGGTTAGTGCTGTACAGTTTCTTGTTGGGATTGCGATCATCCATCTTGAGAAGCTATCTACTATCATGAGAATATATTTATTTCCTCTTGTGGTTGTTGGCAATGGTCCGGTGTAATCAATTTGAATTCTTTCCCATGGGCCTACAAGTGTCTCATTAATTCTCCCCTTCTTTTCCTGTTGGACTGGTCAAATCTTGCACATATAATACAACTATCCACAAATTCTTCAAGATCCTTGTTTTGCCCGATCCACCATCCCAAATGTCGAATCCTCTCTTTTGCTTCTCTGATCTTTGGATGTCCTCCTGCTTGTGATCCATGTATCCATCGGAGTAAGTCTTTTCTCACTTGTTGTGGTACAATCCAAATCGGTTCCCCGGTTTCTGATATACATATTAGCCCTTGCTCCTCCATCACTTTTTTGCCCCCGTATATCACTTCTTCTCCCTTTTGTAATTTCTCCCGAATATCTTTTAGTTCCTCATCTTGATCTTGTAATTCCTGCAGTTGCTTCATCTTAATTGAAATAAATGTAGATTTGCTCCTTGTAGTAGAAGCTATTTGTAATGTGTTTTTTGTGGGTGGTTTCCAGTCTTCCGCTTGGACAGCTGCCTCTTTTGCATACCGGTCAGCAAGGTAGTTTCCCTCTCGGTGTGGCCCTGTCTTTTTATGTGCCCGTACTTTGATCATGTTAATTCTTTTGAAATTTTGTGATAACTTTTCTACCATCTGCCATAGATCTTGGAACTTAACAGGGGATCCATCTGGGGCAAGGAATTGGTTACTATCCCACCATTTTAGCAGAAGGCATGTGCTTCGGAACACCCAGTCACTATCCAAAACAATTGTCAATATGTCACTTCTTCCAGACTCTTGCTGAAGTACTTCAATGACTGCAGCCAGTTCTGCATATTGTGCTGAATATGCTTTGATTCTAAATCCAAATTCTTTTATAATATCTTTACCCAACATTTTTACTCCGGCCATTCCTGATATTCTTTTTCCTTGTGCATAGTGACAGCTGCCATCAGTATACCATACAGGATCTGAGGTCATCACAAGATGAGTGGCATCTTTGAACACCGCGTGGCATGTTGATTCAGGATAGATCTGGCATTCATGAGCTTCTCCCTTTATGCAAATTCCAGCCACCCATTCTTTTGGTTCTCTTAAGGCATGAGTTGAAATGTTATCAGCGAGCAGTGCCATAGTCCATTTCTGAATGCGGGCATTGTTGATGTGGCTGATTGCCAGGCTGCCTTGTCTGAGGATCTGCAATGGAGTATGATGTGTACAGATTATTATCGTCTGTGTGCCAAATAGGTATTTAAATCTTCTAATTGCCCAGTATGCTGCTAAGATCAATCTCTCACACCATCCAAATTTCAGCTCTACGGCAGACAGCATCTGAGATCCAAAAGCCACTGGACGTTCTGCATGTCCCCACAGTTGAGTGATGACTGCTCCTTGTGAATCTGGCATTGTAATCGGATATAGTCTAAATTCTTTTTCATAGTCTGGAGATGCCAGAGTTGGTGCACTCCCTAGTTCAGCCTTCAATTTTTGTACTGCTGATGTGTGTTCCTCTGTCTAATCCCAATTCTGTGCTCTCAGGAGTTCATAAAGGGGTTGTGCCAGTTGAGCATATCGTGGGGTAAATTCACGACAAAATCCCATTATTCCAAGCAATGATTGGAGCGCTGTACGGTCTGTAGGAATGGGTAACTGAGCAATAACTTTGGCCCTGTCTTGATCAATTGATCGTCCATCTCCTGATATGATTACTCCTAAGAAGTTGACTTTCTGGCATGCCAATTGTGCCTTTGCCCCATTTAGCTGAAGTCCAGCTTCCAGTATGCATTGTAATAATATTGCCAGGTCTTCTTTGTGTTCTTCCATGTTCGGGGATTGTAAGAGGACATCATCAACATATTGAATGATACGATCTGGACGTGGGAAAGCTGTCAATGCATTTTTCATGTATGTGTGAAAAATAGCTGGGGAGTCACAATATCCCTGTGGTAATACTGTGAAAGCATATTATCGGCCCTCCCAGTTGAACGCCGTCCGGTAGTGGCATTCTTCAGCTAAGGGAATTGACCAAAATCCATTGGCCACATCTATTACACTGAATACTTTCATTTCTGGTGAAATTTTGGACATCATTTCACAATAAACAGAAACAACAGGGGCCATTCTTTTTGCAAGTTTGTTCACGGCCCTGTAATCAATGGTAAGTCTCCATGATGAGGCTGCTTTTTCATCTCCATTCCCTTTTAACACAGCTTTTCTCACAGGCCAACATGGTGAGTTACATGCATACCCATTTCCAGATTTAATTATTCCACGTCTCTCCAGCATTTCTATCATCTCAGTGATTGATGCCACTGATTCTCTTGGGACTGGATATTGCTTTTGCCATTGTGGGTCTCCTCCTTCCAACAAGACCATTCCTTTCATTCTTCCACAGTCTAATTTATCTGTAGCCCAAACAGGTATGTCTTGGATTAGCTTCTGCAGCCATTCTGGTTGTCCGTCTAGTTTCAGTTTGTTTTTTTCCAGACTTTTTATCGGAGAGACAATATATGCCATTGGGAGCACAACCCCTTTCGTCAACTCTGTACTTACCTGATTCACCTTTTCTGTCTTCCACAAACAAAAATTGGCAAGATCTACAATGAAATTTCCTTTTTTTAAAGCTTCTATTCCCAATATTTCCTCTGGCCAACCCACTATTGCTTCTACTTGTATTGTTTTTTCTCCGACTGCTACATCAATTAGACCTGCTCTAACCTCCTGTGGATTCCCAGTAACTCCCATAATATTTACTGAAGAATCCCCATTTTTGACCCTGTTGGTCATTGTAACTGCTGCTCCTGTATCTACCAACATATTTTTCCCTACCCCTGCGATGACTGTATAAATGGTAGGCCGACCTGCCTCATCCATGGTTAAATTAGCTGAGTGAATGAGATGCTGAGGCGCAGGGGTTGGGATTTGTCATTGTGACTCACTTCTACTCCGTCCCTCTTTTATAACACTATATTGCATCTTTGCCTCACTTTCCTTCAATTTCCTCTCTGACTCAGCTACCTTGTTTTTAAGTATGTGATTTTCCTCTTCTATCCTATCCTTCTGTCTCCTGAGTTCCCAATAGCCCATGTTACCGTTTCTCTCTCCCTCCTGATTAGCCCTCCAGTTGCTGCCATCCCTATTTCTATAGTCCCTAGGTGGATCTCTCCATCTTTTGTCAAAGTTCTGTTTTGGTCTCCAGTTTTGATCATCCTTCTTGTTCTGGGGTACATCCCACGTCTGGTTTCTCCATTTACCATCTATATCTCTACCAGACTCGACCTTAAATGTTCTTACAGCTGAAACAGAGCAGGCCTGTTCTGTGAAAGGATGCTTGATCCACCACTTATCAGCTCTAGTTAGTACCATTTCCAAGTCTGTTGGTGTTGGATCAAAAAGCCTGATAAATTCTTGACACTCCCGGGGAAGGGCTTCCATTACTTTTGCTATATGTTCTGGTGAGCCCAGCACTAGAGGCTGTTGAGGTTGTCGTAGAGTATACCAAAAAAATATCCTTTGAGCTACCTCTCTAGGACCATCTGTTGGCCTCATGGTAATATTTGCTATTTCTTTCTCTATGCTAAGTAGATAGAAATTAGTTGCAGCAATTCTTCCTGCCTGATCAGACACACTGTTATTAAATCCCAATAGTCTACTAGCCAAAGGACCCATAGCGTATTCTAACAGTTCTGTCCATTCCTCTAAGTTAAGACCTCCTTTTTTAGCTCTATCTGCTCCCCTCATAAACCAATGTGTAAAGTTGTTAGTTGGCATACTTCCCCACCATTTCTGGAAATTGTCTTTATCTGCCATAGACATCGGTCGAGTCTGCATAGAAAATCCTGTAGGTGTTTGCCTTGCATTAAATAATTCTGAAACAATAACTGGTGCTTGTGGTATGGTATCTACTTGTGGAACAGAATAACATAAGAAATCTTTTCTATCTTGGTTCATTTTCGGCACTGGTTCTTTATTTTGTGCCACGAACATATCCAGATCTGGATATATTTTGGCAATGTCTCTGACTCCTTTTATCCCTTCTAACTTTGTTTTATTTTTATAGTCCATTATTATGTTTTGAAGTTCTGTTATTTTTACTCCATAAGCATCCCTCTGTTCCTCTATTTCCCCTAACTCCCTTTCTAGTTCCCCCACAATTGTAGTTGTTCTCAAAGCTGCAATTTTTAAACAATCCCTTTTGTCCATTGCTTCCTCCATTTTATTTGTTGTTTCCAAATTATGCTGCCGTAATTCTACAACTAAGTCTATTAGGCCTCCTATTGTGGCTACAACAGCTTGTGTGACCAAACTTTTTCTCTTCTTTGTTCTATACTTTTTGTTATTTACAATTTGTTTTAGAACATCCATTAATCTCTTCTCTTTTCCACTGTCTGGGTTTGCTGGCTCTGGAAGCTCATATGGACCATCATGTTTTTGAATATGTTTCCTAAAGTACTCACGCACTTCTGTGGGAAAGTATTTGGCCCCTTGAAAAGACATTTCTACTCTTTTACTCACCCAAGTAAGAATCCAAATCAATTTGCGACTAAAGTAGCATGCTTCTGAGTAGCCAACAATAGTTGATGACTATTCAGTAGGCCAGGTGTAATATGTAGAAAAATAGATTAGTACCCACAATGCAAATTATACTTACCTTAGTATGGTGAAGGTAATACTTGCTAATTAACTTAAAATATAATAGCAAGGCCTGCAGGGTAGGAGATAAACCCGAACGAGGATATGCAAGACACCCAAAATGTATAAGGTATGGAAGCCTATAGTGTATTAAAATGCACGCCTGAAATAATATATATATATATATATATATATATATATATATATATATATAATATTTAAAATGGTTTATTTATTATTTTTCTCCAGGCCTGTACTATGATAAAGGACTAGAGAAAGAAAAAGAAAGAAGAGAAAAAAAAAAAACCAAAAACAAAACAAAAATAATAGTATTAACAAACTCAGGTATTTGAAACACACAACAAACTAATTGTGGCCTGGTGCCCAAGCTTGTATAATAAAATGGAGACCCAAACTAGGATACAAAGGAAATCAGCATTCAAATACAACAAAAAGCCGCATGGAGCCTACCATATTGTATTCAAATGCAGGGCTAGGCCTGTACTCTGATATTCAACTCACTCAGATATTTGAAACCCACAAAAACAAACTGTATGATATATTTGTTTTATGTAGCAAAATAAGCTAATACGATATAAAGGATTAAAAATAATAATAATTGAGGCCTATGCTGGTAGTCTATTACAATAAAATAAAAATGAAGGCCTGAAAAACTACTAGGCCTGCTAATATATTCAAAATTGAGGCCTGATGCCCAAACTTGTATATTAAAATGTAGGCCCAAACTAGGATACAAAGGAAATCAGCATTCAAATACAACAAAAAGCCGCATGGAGCCTACCATATTGTATTCAAATGCAGGGCTAGGCCTGTACTCTGATATTCAACTCACTCAGATATTTGAAACCCACAAAAACAAACTGTATGATATATTTGTTTTATGTAGCAAAATAAGCTAATACGATATAAAGGATTAAAAATAATAATAATTGAGGCCTATGCTGGTAGTCTATTACAATAAAATAAAAATGAAGGCCTGAAAAACTACTAGGCCTGCTAATATATTCAAAATTGAGGCCTGATGCCCAAACTTGTATATTAAAATGTAGGCCCAAACTAGGATACAAAGGAAATCAGCATTCAAATACAACAAAAAGCCGCATGGAGCCTACCATATTGTATTCAAATGCAGGGCTAGGCCTGTACTCTGATATTCAACTCACTCAGATATTTGAAACCCACAAAAACAAACTGTATGATATCTTTGTTTTATGTAGCAAAATAAGCTAATACGATATAAAGGATTAAAAATAATAATAATTGAGGCCTATGCTGGTAGTCTATTACAATAAAATAAAAATGAAGGCCTGAAAAACTACTAGGCCTGCTAATATATTCAAAATTGAGGCCTGATGCACAAACTTGTATATTAAAATGTAGGCCCAAACTAGGATACAAAGGAAATCAGCATTCAAATACAACAAAAAGCCGCATGGAGCCTACCATATTGTATTCAAATGCAGGGCTAGGCCTGTACTCTGATATTCAACTCACTCAGATATTTGAAACCCACAAAAACAAACTGTATGATATCTTTGTTTTATGTAGCAAAATAAGCTAATACGATATAAAGGATTAAAAATAATAATAATTGAGGCCTTTGCTGGTAGTCTATTACAATAAAATAAAAATGAAGGCCTGAAAAACTACTAGGCCTGCTAATATATTCAAAATTGAGGCCTGATGCCCAAACTTGTATATTAAAATGTAGGCCCAAACTAGACTCCACACACAATCAGCACTTGATTTCCCATGCAGAGGATAATTAGACAAAGTAATTTTTCTTCCCCCAAAAAATAAATCTGACTATCTATTAATGTGATATTACCTCATAAATAACCTTTGTAGAAGTCTAAAATTCGTGGTCGCCAAATGTGGTGTATCACCAAATTAATATTACACAAGGTTCGTCTACATTAAAAGGTATTTATTAAAAGGCAGATAACACAATACTATAAATGTATTACAAACACAACAGCCCAGACCCACGGAGCAACACCCCCTTTTAAATCTATCTACCTATATATATATATAGTAATTCCCTTCCCCAAACGCTTGATCTTACCCACGGTCAGACCATTGACATCATCACCACGATCAACCATCACCAACACCACCCAGCAAGCAAACAGGAAACAGCACCAGTTTCCTGCCTGGATATATCCTTAGTTAAGATGATGTAATTTACATCACATCCTGTCCATGACTTCCTTTAGCAATTGTGGGAGGGAAGAAAAGATTCTCAGCCCTCCTACAAAGGCCTGTTTGAGGAAGTCCTGAATTACCATTCAAGGAAGACAAGTTACCACAGTGCCCAGGAATGACAGTGATTTGTCAGCTTCATGGATTTAATGATGCATTCATCTATCCCATGTTAATTCCATGGAGCTGACATGTCAGTGTCCTTGTTGGTCATCATGTACATGTGTAGTGTGTGTGATGCACATGTGGTTGCATGTTGGTGTATGTCATAGTCACCTGACATGGAGGCTGGGTCATGCTGGGCCACCGGGCCTGAAGCTTCAGCGATGGGCGACGGTCTCAGAAGGTCCTTTGCGACACTCTCCCACTCATTATAGGTCACACTGCAGCCTCTGTCCTCCTTAGTCAGCTTCCTCCTCACCTTGGCCAATGTCAACAAATCTGTGCTTGGCCGGCCTCACATCCCTTCTGCTGCTACCTCCTTCCAAGCCTGAGCCCAAGGCCCTGGTTTCACATCCCTCCCCCCTGCAAGAATGATGGATAGCACCGAGGAGGACCACATTCTCCCGGTGCATATAATTGTGCGCCCTGTGCTTGCCCCTAGCCACTTGCCCTCTCGACTGGGGATGGGGACCCTTGCCTGCCTGACCTGTCCCTGGGTCCTGGTTTCTGTATATGTGTGTAGAAAAAAAGTGTGTATGCTATGTGTTATTAATAATGTTGGTGGATGGAGTTTGGGGGATGGGATGGCTGTGGTGTGTGTGTGGTGTTACCTACCGATATATGTCTCTATGTGTGTTCTTTAACCTATGTGTATTGCAAATATGTGTAATCTGTAAATATGTGTAAGAAATAGAATATCACATATATAGTTCTTACAAATGTTGGTCACGTTTTCAATGTTGGTCACGTAATTGTAGCTCTCGCAAAGCGAGGCCAGCAGTTTAGATCCACAACTATATATGTGATTGTAAAAGCACTCATTGAAGGGCTTACGATGTGCACTGGAGGCGCTCATCTCGAGGCCCGCATGGCTTGCATCACCCCTGTCTGCACAGGGCTGCAATAAGAGCTGTAGGCACTCATCGCAAGGCCCACTGTGTGCAATCCTCTGCCTGTCTCTCTCATTTCCCCTCTGCCTCTCTCTCATCTCCCCTCTGGACTGGAAGGAGCTCTCTTATCCTCCTCCTCCTTTTTCCCCTCTCCAATTACCTGCCTATCCCCTTTCCCCTTTCTGCTTACTAAGATCTGATGAGCTCCTGCTGCTGATCCCTCCCCTGCAGCGCGTTTTTTGCCTGTGACCGGAACGGCATATGCTAATGATGTGATGAGGAGGATAAGGGGGGAAAAGCAGGAGTGGAGGGAGGAGAGGAGGAGCGCTCAGCACGGGGCTCACAATGAGTGCCGAAGGTGCTCACATTGGGTGGAAAACAGCATTGCCTAGCTTAAACTTAGGGAGAGGAGGGGGGAAATGAGACATAAGGGAGGAAGTAGACAGTGTAGAGACTCAGAGAAAACAGCATTGCCAGGCTTAACATTTTATTCCTGTCATTTTTGATGCACAAGTAGCTAGGAAATCAATAAAACACAAATTACCTCTTTCAACAAGCTCCTACTCACACTCCAAAATACTCTAACCTCCAACTCCGGGACCTGCGTGCTACTTCAAAAGAAAAATACAACACAGTCAATGCATGGGCGTGTGGAAATCAAATTTATAAGCTCCCACTGTCAATCATATTCGTCTAGACCTCTTTTTATTGGCTGAGAGGTCTGTGTCGCACTACGTTATACCACAATTGGATAGTTGCGTCCAATCCCGGCTCGTCCGTCCCCTTTACAGCTGGCAGGCACGGAAAGGATTTAAGGGCTTGCATCTCAAGCCCGTAACTTGATCCCTGAACGAATTTAATAACTATGTAACTCAGCCAAATTTCAAGCCTGCAGCCGCTGCAGGTCTCACGTTGCACTTACGGGCTGGGAATTTAATAGGGCTGCAAGTTTGCAGTAAAAATCCATAAAGCTATAGCGGCCTCCTGAGCTACTTCATTGCAGTGTCGATCAACAGGGCACTGACCCTGGAAGTGGCAGCTAGTTTGTCACAATATATATTATTATTAACAAGCTATATTCTATGTAATATAATTCTGTATATATATATGCCTATGTGTTACTGTGTATGTATTTTTATGTTAGAAGATCTGACTATCTTTTGTTGGGTGTAGCTATAGTATTTATGTATATAGTGTATCGGACACATTATGTATATATCTGCAGTGTGGATGCGCTGTATATATATATATATATATATATATATATATATATATATATATATAGTAACAGAGCGCCACCTAGAGGCCAATCTGGAGGTAAAATGGCATTTATTCCAGCAGGGAGTGAGCTAACTCCTGCTATAAAAGGCTCCCTTGGAGAAATGGGTGTGGTCCCTGCCAGAAGCCTGTCTATGAGACAGTGTGTGGAGCTGCAGGCTTTGAGCTGCCTGGGAGACACAGGCCCAAGTGAGGAAAGGCCTGAGCTGGAGTTGGTGAGCAGAGGCAGATGCTCCAAGCATGAGAGTCTCAAAAGCGTGCAGTCCAGAAGGAAACCCCTGAAGAGGGTGAAAGTACTTAAAGACACAGAGAGGCCTATGATTACAGGCAAGTGAGAGTCCCTGAAGAAGGTCATACTGAAAGAGTGAAGCCAGTATCAAGTATTGGGACTGTGTATAGTGAGAGCTGCAAGGAAGCTACATTTCTTTTCTGTTTATGTTATTTTCATGTGCTGGCTGTGTCAAAATAAAAGCCTGGAGTGGAATGAAAAGCCTCCTGTGCCTTCCTCCATTAAGATTAACAGTTGAGTAAAACAGGGCACTGATCCTGCGAGTGGTAGTGACCTGTTACAATATATATATATATATATACAGTATAATCATTTATAATATGGTGGCCAAAAGAGCGATAGAAGCCCTCCACCATACAGTAGTATAGTAAATAAATAGTACATCTGTGTTTACATTTGAATTTCTAAAACAAAAGTTAAAAAACTGCTTCCAGCTCAGAATTCCGAGAAAAACAGTTATATACGGCATTGCAGTGTAATAACTGTTTTGAGCTGGAAGCGGGTTTTTTAACTTGTTTTAGACATTCAAATATGAACACAGATGTACTATTTATTTACTATGTACACTATATAGTGGGTGTGGGCTGAAGAACAGAGCGCTGTTATCTGGGCACCGATAACTGAACCCTGATGACGCTCTGCGCTCCAGCCTGCATCCCATCTGCCACATTTCATATTAACTGAACCTGCTTGGCAAGGTATGGGTTTGACAGTGTGCCATATGGGCCAAGCATTGTGTGCATGTGTCACTAGGAGCATGTTGCATTGCATGTTTATCATGTATGTAGTGATAAACATGCAATACAACATACTCCTAGTAACACACGTACAAAATGACAGTGACATTACATACAATATGTTCCTAGTGACACATGCCAGTCCCACATGGCACACTGTCATCCCCTTACCTTAGCCTTGGCAGCATCCAGCAAGCAGGTCCAGTAAATATGAGATGGGGCAGATGGGATGCAGGCTGGTGCAGAGAGCATCATCAGAGTTCAGTTCTCGGTGCCCTGATGATGGGGCGCTGGTCTCCAGCGTGTGAAAGACGTTCCAACCAGCGGGTGTGTATATATCTATAGGGCGGGTGGTTGATGCTGCCTCAGAGGTGTATGGACAACCAGTCGTATGGCCACATGAATCCATCCTGGGCAAAGTGTCCCTGGAAACTATTGTCAAGGGTTGGAAACTCTTATTGTTGTACAAAACACCATTTTATTATTCAAATTATATTGTTTGAGCATGATTTTTGGAGGGGGGTTGATATACAATGTTGATGCACTATTGTTTTATTAACTGACGTAACTGTTTGGGACAGTGTCAGTTCAGTAACCTTGTACTTAATGATGAGAAATTTCACTTTTTGAAATTAACAATTGACTTTCTGTATATAGGTCAATCAGCTATTGAATACTGCAGCATATATTGTTGGCCATCTCCCACAACTGAAATCTGACAGTTATTGCTCACTTATATTTGAATAATTTATTGTGCAGACTAGAAGTAACCTTCAAGATATTTCAAGATATTTCTGTATTTTTTCAGGGAACTTTATGATTTACCAATCTAAAGTCAGACTATTTTTGATCTATTTCAAGATAATAGTTTTATATATCTCATTGATTTCTAGTATGAGAGGGAGAATATCAAGAACCATTTTGAGTACAAACAGAGTGAAAAGATAGACATACCTAGAATATTTTGGAGACCTATGGTGAACTATTAAAGCAAACTATCTAGATACAGCTAAAACAATAAAAAATCATGGAGAAAGTCTTGGCCTCAAAATGTGTAGATAGGAAGAATTTCCGCAGTCAAGATGACCATTTTACCAAGACTATTTTATATGATCAGATGTCTACCTATTATGATACAAAGAAAATCTTTGAGGACTTACAATGTAGACTTTAAATGTCTTCAATTTGTATGGAAGGGTAAAAGCCACAGAATATAAAACAAAATACAATAGTAAAATCTCTAACCAAATATCATAGACGGCTACTCATCCAACCACTGCCATTAGAAACTTAGATTAAATGACCATATAAATAAATGAAGTGTTTTTTTACAAATTCAAACCGATTATCAGGTAGAAACTCTACTTTTTAGATTAGTCTATGGCGATTAATTTTAATGCATAATTATTTTGTGTTTGACAGATTTTTTTACTTTCAGATGTGAGGTACAGTGATAGCATGTACTCCTATTCCTGCTAATTTATTTGTGCGACAATGGGAACGTGTGGTTTTCTTTTCACAATCTATGGAGACATATACTCACTGTTTTTTAATTTGTCATGGTATATAGATGATATATTGTTTTTTTGCACACCGCAGATATATATATTTATTTGACTGACAATTATTTATGGTGATATTTAGAGGTATAGGTCAAATTAATTAATAGCAACTTATATTTACTTAAACAATTATCCGGACTGGAGAATGGTTTGGTGTATCCCTTTAGATATGGTCTGTTGTTTTATTGAGATTCATAGCACAGCATGTAAACATGGATAGTAATAGTAATAGTAATAGCTTTTTCCAATTTCCTTGTTTGAAACAAAGGACATTATTGACAATATATACTTCCCATTCACATTGGGTATTCATCATATTGATATCCTATTAAGTGTAATGTATGCACATACATTTGACAAAATCATTTTTATTATGATCTTTTGTAGGATATGAATGGATTTCTGATCAGTGGATAGTACTAAACCAATTAATAAGCTAACTCTATTGATGACTAATGTTTTCTGATATATTTGGAGCGGACAAAATAAATTAACAATGTTTGACTTTTACCTTTTGCAGGCACACTTCAGCCGGAGAATTGATCAGCACTGTTTGGTTAGAAAACTTGATCTAATATGATGGTGAACCTCCATCCTAGCCTCAAATCATGCACATAGTGGTACAGGTTTTGCTCAAGAATGTCCCTATATTTAGCACCATCCATCCTTCCCTCAACACTGACCAGTTTCCTAGTCCTGGCTGCTGAAAAACATCCCAACAAGATGGTGTTCTTTGGGTAATGTGATGTGTTGGGTTAGCGCCAGACATAGCGTTTTCTTTGATGGCCGAAAAGTTCAATTTTAGTCTCCCACATGCCTTTTTGCTAAATCAAAACATGCCATTTTGTTTTTTGCTGAAAGTAATGGCTTTCTTCTGGCCACTCTGCCATAAAGCCCATCTCTATGGAGCATACAGCTTATTGTCATCCTATGTACAAATACTCCAGTTTCTGCTGTGGAAATCTGCAGCTCCTCCAGGGTTACCTTAGGTCTCTGTGCTGCCTTTCTGATTAATGCCCTCCTTGCCCGGTCCGTTGTTGTGTTGTGGGCGGCCGTCTCTTGGCAGGTTTGCTGTTGTGCCATGTTCTTTCCATTTGGTTATGATAGATTTGATGATGCTCCTCAGGATCATCAAAGATTTCGATATTTTTTTATAACCTAACCCTGAATTGTACTTCTCAACAACATTGTCCCTTACTTGTTTGGGTAGTTCCTTAGTCTTCATGACAGTGTTTGGTTAGTGATGCCTCTTGCTTAGGTGTTGCTGCCTCTGGGGCCTTTCAAAAAGGTGTGTTTATGTAATGACAGATCATGTGACACTTAGATTGCACACAGGTGGACATCATTTCACTAATTATGTGACTTCTGAGGTAATTGGTTACACCAGAGCTTTTTATGGGCTTCATAACAAAGGCTGTGAATACATACGCACATGCCAATTTTCTGTTTTTTATTTCTGAAAAATAGTTTTATGTATATATTTTTCTCATTTCACTTCACCAACTTAGACTATTGTGTTCTGATTCATCACTTAAAATTCAGATTAACAAAACATTGAACTTAAGGCTGTAATGAAACAAAATAGCTAAAAAGTCAAGGGGGTGAATAATTTGCAAGGCAATGTTTACACGTCCTACTGAAGCCAAGGTAACCTGTTATTGGTCAATAAGGAAGCACAGGTATATTTTCAAGATCTGTTTTTCAAATGGCAGAATATTTTATTCCATTTACTAGAACCGGTTTTTATTCGGTATAAGAAAGGAAATATGTTTTTACTGGTTAGATTGTATTTGAGGTACAATCACAAATATATTTTTTGTTCAAGATTGTTTAGGCAATAATATAATAGGTACCTTTTTACAATTTTAATTACTATGCCATACTGTATAGAGTACCACTGTGAATATACTCTTTAGATTTTTTTTTTCATTTTTGTTCATGGATATGAAATTCTATTGTGTATAATTAATAAAAGTTAATTTTTATAATATAATATTGAAGCCAAAGAGTGCACAATAAAATGTTGTTTTTTAAAATATTTTAATTACATTGTATCTTTAAGCTATTGACAGCTTCTTCAATTGGACTCGTCCAGAACCTAGTTCTGACCCACCCAGCGATACGTAATGTTCTTGTAATTATCCCTGCTATCACAGATATAACAGACCAGTAATGGATCCTCAGAATGACCACAAGAACTCCAGAATCACCAGTCAGTGTAACAGAATTACCGGTTTTAACTTTTACTTAGGCAGATGCAGAATTATTAACCCCGATGATTATGGTTATCCCTTTCCTCAGTAATTAACACACACTTAATAATGTATGACCCCCTGAGCACTTTTATCTGTCATACATTCAACATTTTATGCATTTTAGTCACCTCTGATGACCAAGTCCCACCCCTTAGTGACAGTTTCCTTTATCCAATCTGCATGCTCCCTGATCCCAGGCATGTGTCCTTTCTCTTAATCACTTGACATCTACCTTTCTAGCCACCCCTGTGATGCTGGAGACTGACTGAATAGCTTAATGGAACCCTCTGGAGTAGGGGATTCACACTTTAGTTTATGCTAAGTTTCCCTTGTCCAGGGGACCATAATGGCTAATTCGATCTGGATAATCCTTCCCTAATTGTAATTTCCTGCCTCCTCCAAGTCTGATTTATGAAGTCTTCTCAAACCCATTCAGCCGGTTACCCCATAATTCTCACCCTATTCCCAGAGGATTCAGGCGACATGCTTTATTATATTTCTCTGGGAAATCCATTCAATTAGATGCCAAACATGATATGGGGATTCTCATATTTAACAGTACATGTATAAGTCATCTATGTTATACGTATACCACAGGAAATATTAAACTACAACATGAAATATTAAACTACACATGCCATCCATGCACCATTAATTATTATGCATATGCCAGCAGGGCAACCATAACCCATACGTCCAAGGAGTAGTACCACAATTATGACCACTCTGCTCACAGGGAAATAACAGACCAGATACAGTCCATCTACCCATGCAATCCATGCAATGCTTGCCCTGGAATAGACTCCTTCTGCCACACACCCTATGCCCTCCCAGAACACAGACTGGTTGAATCAACCCCCATTGACCCCAGTGGTCCCTGGGCATCACAGATGCTCCTTTCCTTTTCTAGTAAAGCCTAGATCCTACTTGGATGACTTTCTAGCTACACTTCTTACTTGTCCTCCTGTCTTGAAAGGCCATCTGCGCTTTGACGGATCACGCCACTCTGGTGTTGAAGACAACAAGTCTCTAGCGCTAAGCTCCATCATAGCAGTCATACATTGTCCCCTTCCTCTTTTGGCTCATCTCTACAGTGAACTCCCTGCCACGGTACTATACCAGAGAATATATTTGCTGTTATACCCTGTGGTTCCCAAGTAAGCCATCACCTGCTTCTTTGTCTGTAGTATGGGCCAAGTAGCTATTCCCTCTACCTTAGCTGGCTCTGGCCTAATCTGCCCGCTTTCCACCCAGTGGCCCATGTACTGAAACTCTGCCCTAGCCCCCTTGCACTGGCCTGAACAAACAGCTAATTGTACTATCTGTCCCACTATCTCTTCCTGGGCATCTTGCATGGCTGGGGCTAATAAATCGAGTAAGGTTCCCTCCTAGTTATCACCTCCTGTGCCGCTAACAATTTCTGGTACTCCTTCAGCCTATTGATATGACCCACTCTGGGGACTTTTCTGTCAGAGTCTACAGTCACTACATATGTGTTGAGGTATAATAAAAATGTTAATCCCTATTAATATTTTATTTGGCCTTGTGATCCTACTAATATTTGATTTGACCTTTTGTACCTTCTACAATTCTGATTACAATGATGCCTAGAGCCATTCCCCTTGTTTTATCAACAAGACCCTTTGACACTCCATAAATAGTTTCTGGAGGACTTGTATTTCTAGTTATAACTAATGTAATCTAAAACAGGTATCTATGTACACATACCTAAACCTGTCATGTATTTCTTGAACCTGCATAAAGATGACTCCACATTTACCTCTGTTAATGCAAGTTATGGGCATAGATACCTTTATAAGCTACCCTGAATATGCAATAAATTGAGATCATTTGATACCAATCCCTTGTGTGTAGTGTATCATTTGTCTCTCCCAGATATCTGAGCCAAGAGGAGAGTGCATGAGGAAGGCATGAGGAAGGTGATAAACGGTTTTACCCCGGGATGCGCTTGTCCCAGCAATGAAAGTAATCTTGCTTTAACAGAATGTGTGGGAAATTAACTTTTTTTGTGATGGGGTAGGGG
Organism: Discoglossus pictus; assembly: GCA_027410445.1. NCBI lineage: Eukaryota > Metazoa > Chordata > Amphibia > Anura > Alytidae > Discoglossus > Discoglossus pictus. The sequence goes on along the minus strand of CM050166.1, from coordinate 286,119,101 downwards.
CCTTCCCAAGTGGCTTGTAATTTAATCTGTGACGAGGTTACCAGAATCAACACCTCCTGCCCCACTTCCAGCGATCTATCATTAGCCTCACTGTTATCATATTGTCGGTTTCTGGACTTGGCCCCTGGGTCCCTGGCATGTGTCCCCTGACCAACCCACTTAGTACAGCTAATTTCACACCTGTTTTGATCCATAACTCCCTTCCCATGCCTACCCGATCATGTTTAAGGGTCCCCTTATCTCTCTACCATACAGGAGTACAAAGGGACAGAATCCTGTGGACTCCTGAGGTACTTCTCTAAAAGCTAAGAGCAGGTATGGGAGCAACCTTTCCCAATCCTTCTCCTGCTCTGTGAAAGCACAGAGCATCTTCCTTAGGATCCCATTGAACGTTTCATAAAGCCTATTTGTCTGGGGGTGATATGGGGGCAAGCTCAGGTATTTAATCACATAACTTTCTTAATTGCTGGGTGACACCAGCCATGACCTGGGTACCCCTGTCTGATAGAATGCCATCCTGGAAACTAGTAAATAGTAATTGAGGTTGAATAAAGACTTTTAGTCCATCAAGTTCAATCTTTTTAGATCTCTTCTAATCATTATAATATGTGGATTATTTATTACATGTTAATAATCGTGAATTGATCCAGAGGAAGGCAAACAGAAAAAAATTATAATTGTCTCATAAGGGAAAAAATTGAAAAATGATCTTCCTGAACCCAGGTACTGGCGATCAGATTCCTCCCTGGATCAATATTTCTCCGCTAGATATCTAGGATAACCTAAATGCCCTTTTTATTAAAAAATACACCCAACCCCTTTTTAAAGTCATATATCAAATCTGCTGTCACCACCTCCCTTGGTAGAGAATTGCACAGTTTAACCACCCGTACTGTGAAGTACTGTTTTCTTTCTTTAAGGTGGAATCTTTTTTCTTCTAACCAATTTAATAGTTGAATTAAACAAGTAGTGGTTACGGGCATGACAGACTAACGTGCGCAAAGTTCAACATAGCTCAAATCGTAGCCGATTTTTGGCAGTCCTGCGAGTTAACACGCAAGTCCGCTGCAAGCAACGTTATGGGGCTAATTTAATAGCCGTAACACGTACATTTTGAGTTATGGGCTTGCACGTGGCACTGTACATATCTTTGAAAATACTACCTTAGAGATCCTTGCCTTAAGCTTATTTCCTAGTTCTCTAAAATCATTCTCGATCTTCCCCTTTTTTTTTCATTACTACCAATATGTACCAAGACTGCCAGTTCATTTCCAGCCCCTCCCAACAATTTATCAACCTGTTCCACTACAGGCCAAACCCAAGGAGACAGCAAAGTGTTTAATTGCTGGGTGACAAATTACCCTGTCTACCTTCCTAATAATAGAGTCCCCTACCACAAAAAAACCTGTCTGTTGCTCTGCCTAATCTGCCCTACCTCTCTTCCAGTAGAACTGTTCTTCTGGCTTTTTGAGGCAACAGCTCTTTCTGGCATTGTCATTCCTGAATGGACATCCCCAACAGTTTTACTCAATCTGGCAAATCTGTTCGTGTTTGCCAACTCAGAACTGACCTGCCTCCCCCTCCTCTCAGAGAGGCAACATGCTCACAGCAGCCACAGAGGTATGGACCCTGGATCAGCTTCTCCAGCCGTGCAGTACAATGAGAAAAAAATTCCAATATATTTATATAAATAATGTTTTTCTATAACTTAATCTAAAAAAAAAGGTTTATTCGCTTTTTAAACCCTTTTCTTTGAACTCCCTCTTTATTTAAGCTCGTACACTTGCCCAGTAACTGAACTTACACTAGAACTGTTCGTAAGCTGCCAAGTTCACTCCTTTCCCTCAGGATACCACGTAGCATTTTCCACTGTGATATGAATGAACTGCTTCACTGTCCTGCTAGCTCTGGCTAGGGGTCCTACAATATCTATAGTCACCTTTTGAAAGGGGGCATCTTTAGCTAACAGGGAGGGGAGAGAGACTGTGGTACCCCTTCCTGGGTGACCATACCACTGACAGGCATCACAGGAGTTACAGTTATTATTAATATCCTGATTAAGCCCAGCCCAGTAGAACACCCTGATAAGGTAATGCCGGGTCCTCTTAAACCCAATGTGACCAGCTAAGGGCACCCCATAGCCTTTCTTTAACAATCCACCCCTAAACTTCTGGGGAATCACCATCTGCCTGTAAACCTCCCAGGACCCTTCTCCCTCAGGCTCAGTGGGGACTATATACAGTAGCCTTTTTCCCACACATACATCTTCCATTCTTGACGTATTTCCTGCTACTCAGCCCTCTTCCAAGTGCCAGCTAAGGTCCCATCTTTTACTAATTCCTCCTCTACACTGGCCCAACCCAATCCCTGTTCCACGGCAGGCAATAGACCCAGGTTCCAAGTGCTTGACCTCCTCCTGACTCACTCAGTGCACAAGGATGGCGTTAGCTGTTTGGAACCTGGTGACTGCATTCATATAATGACTTTTCATTGCTGATGTAATGTATATTGACAATTCACATGTGATGCTATAAACTGTTAAGGCGCTATCCATTTGTACTAGTGATGTCTCGAACAGTTCGCCGGAGAACTATTCGCTGCGGTTTTCGCATGTTTGTGTCCGCCGCGAACGGCGAACACATGCGCTTTTCAGTTCGCCCCCTATACTTTATCATTGAGGAAACTTTGAACATCATTTATTTTATTTTATATTTTTTTGTGTGTAATCTATGCCTGCCTGCCAGCGTGTGTGTGTGACAGGCTAACACCTAACAGCTTATATTGTGCTTATTTTCACTACTCATACGTGTAACATACATTGAAAACAACCATTTTTTTCCTGTAATCTAATTTCAGTTACCTGCCTGTGTCAGGCTCACAGCTAATATTCTGCTCTGTTTCAACAGTCATAGTTGGTGTACCATACATTGAAAAAAAAACAACCCTTTTTTCCTTTAATCTAATTTCAGTTGCCTGCCTTTGTCAGGCTCACAGCTTATATTGTGCTCAGTGACATAAAACAACACTTTTTTTACTTTAATAGATTGAATAGCAATTGCCTGCCTACAGGCGTGTGTGTGAAGCCTATTGCATCTACTCTGCCAACTTTTGCCAGTGCACAGTGACACTCATATCTCTTGGCACCTTAGATTGCACGCGCAGTTCCCCAAATTTGAAGTGGGAGGACCGACCAAACATCTTTTTTCATCTCCCGCTTCCAAAAATCCATGCCATATACACGTCCCCTGATAGTGGACGTAACAGGGATTAAACCGATAGGAATAGTACTACTTAACAGTACACACCTTATAATAACGCAGACAGAGGCAACGCTTATAATCTTCCATGCTGTGCAGTGGAAGCCCCCAGACTCTGACGTGTGTATAATCTTCCATGCTGGGCAGTGGAAGCCCCCAGACTATGACCTGTGTATAATCTTCCATGCTGGGCAGTGGAAACCCCCAGACTCTGGCAGTCTGAAGAAGAGGAGTCAGAAGAGTGGCTTTGAGGAGGTGGAAGACCAAACACAGCAGGCGTCCCAGGGGGCTTGTTGTCACCTTTCGGGGACCTTTATGGCTAGGTGGAGGAAGAGACCTTCAATGACATTAGTGAGGACAAGGAACGGGACATGGCTAGCTTGGTATCCAACCTTGCGCAAATGGGGAGTTTGCGGTTGTGCAAAGGGACTGTTTGCGGTTGTTTGCGGTGCATTAAACGGGGAGATTGGTCTGTTACTGTGAAGCGGGTGTAACCATTACACTACCTGATCGATACAACATCATACCTGATGTTTTAAAGCATGTTATTCCAAACAATTTAGGAATGTTAGGTGATTTATGCCCTTTATGGCTTAAAACCAGACTCTGCATCAACTATGTAATTTTCCAGGGGAGTTTTGCCATGGATCCCCCTCCGGCATGCCACAGTCCAGGTGTTAGTCCCCTTGAAACAACTTTCCCATCACTATTGTGGCCAGAAAGAGTCCCTGTGGGTTTTGAAATTCACCTGGCCATTGAAGTCTATGGCGGTTCGCCGGGTTCGCCCATTCGCGAACATTTGATGGAAGTTCGCGTCCGCTGTTCGCGAACCGAAAATGTGATGTTCGCGACATCACTAATTTGGACACATGATGTTTTTAATTTGTTTTATTTTATGAATAATAAAATATTGTTTTTTATTTTTGTCTGATTTTTGTCTAATTTCCCATGTGCTGTTTATTCTCTACATAGGGACTAGATGGTGGTTTAAAATTGGTGTCTTTTTCTTCAAATATAATGTGTAGCTTTCCACTTACCACCAATAGTAAGATTCACTGTGTATACTAAGGATTGTGATATACACTCTAGTAGGTTCTTTTTCTGCATTGTATATTAAAAGGGTGAATCTACCCATATGAGTTATTGCTTATTCTCTTTTTTATTATAAAGCTTTCCAGTTGTCCCAAGTAGTTGCCCAGTAAAAAATCTGCAGGTAATCCAGGCATACAGTAACTCCCACCTCCCTTACTCCTTTCCCAGCGCCCCAATCCAAATGCAAGCAGGCAACTGGAATATGAAGCTTCTGGCCTCTGGCCACCCTCACTTTCATGGCTTTGGGCAACATAGCTGTACGTGGTACTAAATCTGGGTGTAGCACAGTGACAGCAGCCCCAATATCCCAGAAACCCTGGGCCTTCTCCCCTGAACAAAAACCTTCTGAAAATATTGGGTTCTATTGCCCTTTGGACCGGTCTGCACAGTATGGATGGGGTGATAAAAATCCCCAGAACCCCTTGGTTATTGTACCGGAACTTCTGCATGTTGTTTTCCAGGGTCACTGCACATCTGGCCAACAGTATTTTATTAACCTTCTCATATGTTTGCTGCCCCTTAGGGATAGTCCAAAAGGCTTCACTTGCCCTTACACTGAGTTTGCTGACCAGAAGCCTAATCTACTCAGGTTCTGGTATCCGGTGTAGCTTAAAGTGCTGGAGGATGCCATCTATGCCCCCCTTTTCCTCACAGAAGGGATTGAAGCTGCAATATGCTGTCTTTATCCTGGCTGCTATAGGGTCCCTTACTTCGGTAGTTCCGCATGCCAGACAGGTACCCTATGTTGGTTCTCTCGCTGCACCACTTGGCTGAGCTGGGTGCGCAGGGCCATTAGTTGCTCACCAAACAAGTTTGGCATCATGGCTTTCCATTTCTGAAAGCTCTTACAAATTTCCTCCTACTCTGATTTTGCCATCTCTTGAGCAGGGGCTGGGCCTGTTAAAACTTGCTCACCCTCTGTCTCAAGCCTTTCTTCCACCAAATGCAGCTCATCATCCAAAAAGAGCTCTTGTATTATATCAGCCTTGGTAGTAGGCATGGTTCTGATGAGTCCTCTCTCCTAGAACAGGTCCCTGAGATACTTAGATGACATGCTGTCATATCTGTACATCCTGCTCGCCCACCCAGAAATATGTGATGGTTCTTGTTATTATCCCTGCTAGTAGTGATAAAACCAGACCAGTAATGGACATTCAGAACGACCACAAGAACTCCAGAATCACCAGTCAGAGTAACAGAATTACCAGTTGTAACTTTTCCTTAGGCAAATGCAGGATTATTAACCCCTATGATCACGGTTATCACTTTCCTCAGTAATGAGCATTCTCTTAATTATGTATGACCACCTGAGCACTTTTATTTGTCATACATTCAACATTTTATACATTTTATGCATTTTAGTCACCTCTGATGACCAAGCCCCACCCCTAGTGACAGTCTCCTTTATCCAATCTGCATGCTACCTGATGCCAGGCATGTGTCCCTTCTGTTAATCACTTGATCTACCTTTCTAACCGCCCCCTGTGATGCTTGAACCTAACTGGCTGAATAGCTTAATGGAACCTTCTGTACTGTGTAGGAGATTCACACTTTAGTTTATGCTAAGTTTCCCCTGTCAGCAATTTAGCTGTCCAGGGGACCATAATGGCTAATTCGATCTTCCTCATCCTTCCCTGAAATAAATGTCCTGCCTCCACCAAGTCTGATTTATGAAGTCTTCCCAAACCCCCTCAGCCCGTTACCCTATAATTCTCACCCTATTCCCAGAGGATTTAGGCAACATGCTTTATTATATTCCTCTGGGAAATCCGGTCATTTTGATGCCAAACATGATAAAGGGATTCTCATACTTAACAGTGCATATATGTCTTCTATGGTATACTTATACCACATGAAATATTGTACTATAACATGCAATATTAAACTACACATGCCATCAATGCAACAATAATTATTATTATACACATTCCAGCAAGGGAACGCTAACCCATACATCTAGGAGAATTATGACTACCCTGCTCACAGGCAAATTACAGTTCCGATACAGTCCATATATGCATGCAATCCGTGCAAACTTTTCCCTGGAAGGGGCTCCTTGTACCACGTACCCCATGCCCTCCAAGGGTGCAGACTGGTTGAATCAACCCCCAGGGCATCACAGGTATTGGTAGCACTGACACTATATTAAGTGTTTTTTGGATTCATTATAACTACTTGGAACTTTTTCATTATCTAGCTTATTCTATCAGTAAGCATTACTCACTGTACAAGTCCCAAGCCAGACAAGTTGGCATAAAACCACCCCCCTGTGAGACTGTGATCTTTCCCCCCTAGGTAATTGTATTGTTAGCCAACTGGATATTCCAGACAGATCTCGTTTCTGCTGTTGTACAAAGTGATGTTTCTGTGATGTTTCTGTTACTTTATTATGACTGATTCACTAGGTGGTGGACCAGACCTTCTTAGTACCCTGGCACTGGAATATGTCTTCTCTTACGCAAAGTGTAGTGTCTCACTATTGAGGATTTGCTATGAGTTGCAGCTTTTGAAGAATACTGATAACATGCATCCTCACACTATTACTGTACAGGAATACCCAGTTCAGAGAATTAGAGGGGAAAAGAGCGATATAGCGAATCAGGACTCATCTGTGTAGCTTTTAGTGAGGTTTCCCTGTACATAAAGACTTAATTAATTTCACTGTGGGATATATGTAAATTTGTCACCCCAATACATAACTTGTAAAATATCATTCAAGTTCTTTCGATACACCCTTAGAAGAATTAAGGGTAAATATGCCTTACTTGGATATAACAACGTTTTAGAAATAATAGCATTTTATATTAAGGGTAATAATGTAAACATTATTGAAAAAAGTTGAGTACATTTTATCCAATATGTCAAACATAAAATATATACTTAAACAATGGTATACTGCAGTATTGCTTCTGTAGTAGCCTGTGAAATTCTTGAACCTTTTTGAATAAATCTTCCATACTATTTTCAAAAACAGAAATAGCCATCAGTTTCTTAATCTTACTCGTGATTTTTGTTCAAGTAAGGTACAGTTTTGCCACAGTACTGCTATCCTATAGAGACTTGCATTGGAATTTCTGGCAAACAGTTATGGTTTGGTTAATTTGTCTTATGTCAGTTATTTGACTTTTTTTTTTCATGGTTGTCAAATACTATTCACTTGTATGCTGTTGATTTAGTAAATCTACTACATAAGCCTCCCCCTTACCTTGGGAGTTATGTTGAAATGTGGACATTCATTAGCAAACTGGCTACAGAAGGGATCACCCAAAATAAAATTCCGAACAGAAAAAAGGTGTTTTGGGTTGCCATGAGCTTTTTCAGATAATTGACCTCCAATGTATGCTACAGGTAATCCCAGGTTCATAAGGTGAAGAATGCTTATCCCTGTAGGTTACTTGTAAGCTTGACCTGAATTCTGACTTCCTAATTTAATCTGACAGCATTTCGAGTGGTAGAGTACAGCTAACACATTTTAAGCACTTAACAATCCATTATCAGAGTTTGGTAATAAATGAGCGGAGATCTTTCTGAAGATCTCAGAGTAATTGTGGAATAAAATGCCTCAATTCTTGTAATGCATTTTTATCTTTTGTCAGCTGCATTTTGTAGAAATCATGTTAAATTTCTTAAATGACCTAAAATAGCCTTAATAGGAACTTGAATTTAAATGACTGTACTGTTTCTGTTTAGCTACAGACTATAAGACATTCTTCATTTCCAATGCAAATGGACAGAAGTAATAAATGAAATGTTCTTTCTTTGCTTTGGTCCCTTGGTATTTGATCTACAATGTTCTGTTTATGTTTGTGTTTTCTTTTTATTTCACTTTGCAGACAGAAATGACGGCGAAAGTTCTTATGTGGGTTGCTAAGGTGCTTCCAGCCCATTGTACAGAATCATTGTCAGGTTAAATTAGGGAGTACGGACTCCATGAGTGTAAAAAAATCAATACTTGATGGAAGATTGCTCCCTGGAAAATCTGTTTTGATTCTAGGATTAATTCGCGACCAAAGGCTTCAGTGAAATGACATGCCATTAGTCAGAAAATGAACACATTCTACACTTGAAATTGGATGGAAATATGTCAGGTGCTTGACCCATTCATTTACTCTACTCTCTGGGCAGAAGAAGAGGGTGTGGTTCAACATCCATATCAGCTCCATTTTTAAAGAAGCTTATGAAAAAAGAAGCCCATAGTGAGTTCAAAGTATTCTCCAGGTCATTGTTTTAGAGCAATTTCAAATGCATCCCATCAAGGTAAATGCATTTGTGTTCAAGGCCGTGCTCTCTTGTGCTTTCTAAATCATAGAACAAACCATAATAACAATCTTAAAATAAAGCAGAGATTTTAGTAACTTCGGAAAAGCATTTGCAATATTAATGACAATGTAATGTATTTGTCATAGACTGTTACATTGCCTCCCTCCCACCTCCACCTTATTGATTTCTTGAAGAAAACTTTTAAATTATGTTATATAAAACTATAAAATAGTTGTATTCAACTGCTAAAAATGTAACTGCTATGTTTTTTTAAATTGTGGTTTAAAAGAAGCAACGTACCAACAAATGTCTTTATCTCTCTCTCTCTCTCTCTCTCTCTCTCTCTATATATATATATATATATATATGTATATATATATATAATTATATATGTATATATATATATAATTATATATGAACTACCCATTGAAAATATCCACTACACAGCCAGGAATCCCGCCCCACACTGATGATAGGCAGTAAACTTGAAACGGCTGTCCGTGGGTAGGATTCCCAGCTTGTGTATAATCCAACCTTGGTTTTGCATAAAAGCTGTGTAATGCAGCATAAGCTTAAAGGAAGCCATGTTTAAAATGGTTATGAATAGAAGAATTAAGCATTTATGGGCACATTTGCATGTCCCTGCTCAGCTTCCCAGAGTGCAGTGTAATAACTGAGCGGGAAGCAAGTGTTTTAACTTGTTGTAGACGTTCAAATGTGAACACAAATGTGCTATATATATATATATATATATATATATATATATATATATATATATATATATATATATCACATATATAGTTGTGAGCAGGCGAGCTTGCTTAAGCCGTTGCTCACGCTAGCGGGCTCGCATAGCGAGCCCGCGGCCCTCGCGAAGCGAGGGTCGCAGTTGCTGGCAAGGAGCGCCGCCGGCGCTCCTTGCCAGCAACTGCAGCCCTCGCGAAGAGGGCTGCAGCCCTCGCAGCAACTGCAGCCCTCGCGCTCCTTGACAGCATTTGCGGCCTTTGCGAAGAGAGGGAGCTGTGCGTGCACGCCCCTGGAGAGAGGGAACTGTGCGTGCACGCCCCTGGAGAGAGGGAACTGTGCGTGCACGCCCCTGGAGAGAGGGAGCTGTGCATGCACGCTGCTGGAGAGAGGGAGCAGAACTCCATGCCCCATTAGACCCATCAGACTACTTACATTCATTGGAGCATTTCAATTCACCTCCGCCATGTCTCCCCTGCCTGCACATTTTCTGCAGAGGCAGGGAGTTTCAGAATTACGTCACATGCATGCAAAGTCATTCAGGAAGTCCCTGCCTCTGCAGAAAAACGCACAGGCAGGAGATGCATAGTGGTGGATAATTGAACAGCTTCGATGAATGTAAGTAGTCTGATGGGTCTGACTGATAGTGACAGATCTGACTGATCGGGCCCATGAAGGCCTGGCCTTGGGGGACATGAAGGCTTAGCCTGGGGGGACATGGCATCATGGGCTGGAGGCCATAAACTAATAAAAAAAAATACATATATACAACAAAATGTGCACTGGGACATTATTTATATATATATATATATATATATATATATATATAGATATAGATAGATAGATATATTTATATATATATATATATATATATATATATATATATATATATATACTGTATATATTATAAATATATTATAGATTTTATACACACTTATATTATACAGATTATAAGTATATAATATATTATATGTATTGTGTGTGTGTGTGTGAGGTGTGTGTGTAATGTGCAGTGTGTATACATATATATATATATATATATAATGATGTATTGTGTGTGTGTAATGTGCAGTGTGTATACATATATATATAATGATGTATTGTGTGTGAGGTGTGTGTGTAATGTGCAGTGTGTATACATATATATATATATATATATAATGATGTATTGTGTGTGTGTAATGTGCAGTGTGTATACATATATATATATATATATATAATGATGTATTGTGTGTGTGTAATGTGCAGTGTGTATACATATATATATATATATATATAATGATGTATTGTGTGTGTGTAATGTGCAGTGTGTATACATATATATATATATATATATATAATGATGTATTGTGTGTGTGTAATGTGCAGTGTGTATACATATATATATATATAATGATGTATTGTGTGTGTGTGTGTAATGTGCAGTGTGTATACATATATATATATATATATATATAATGATGTATTGTGTGTGTGTAATGTGCAGTGTGTATACATATATATATATATAATGATGTATTGTGTGTGTGTGTGTAATGTGCAGTGTGTATACATATATATATATATAATGATGTATTGTGTGTGTGTGTGAGGTGTGTGTGTAATGTGCAGTGTGTATACATATATATATAATGATGTATTGTGTGTGTGTGTGTGTAATGTGCAGTGTGTATACATATATATATAATGATGTATTGTGTGTGTGTGTGTAATGTATATATAATGATGTATTGTGTGTGTGTGAGGTGTGTGTGTGAGGTGTGTGTGTAATGTGCAGTGTGTATACATATATATATATATAATGATGTATTGTGTGTGTGTGTGTAATGTGCAGTGTGTATACATATATATATATATAATGATGTATTGTGTGTGTGTGTGAGGTGTGTGTGTAATGTGCAGTGTGTATACATATATATATAATGATGTATTGTGTGTGTGTGTGTGTAATGTGCAGTGTGTATACATATATATATAATGATGTATTGTGTGTGTGTGTGTAATGTATATATAATGATGTATTGTGTGTGTGTGAGGTGTGTGTGTGAGGTGTGTGTGTAATGTGCAGTGTGTATACATATATATATATATAATGATGTATTGTGTGTGTGTGTGTAATGTGCAGTGTGTATACATATATATATATATAATGATGTATTGTGTGTGTGTGTGAGGTGTGTGTGTAATGTGCAGTGTGTATACATATATATATAATGATGTATTGTGTGTGTGTGTGTGTAATGTGCAGTGTGTATACATATATATATAATGATGTATTGTGTGTGTGTGAGGTGTGTGTGTGAGGTGTGTGTGTAATGTGCAGTGTGTATACATATATATATAATGATGTATTGTGTGTGTGTGAGGTGTGTGTGTGAGGTGTGTGTGTAATGTGCAGTGTGTATACATATATATATATATATATGATATATATGATGTATTGTGTGTGTGTGTGTGTGTGTGTGAGGTGTGTGTGTAATGTGCAGAGTGTATATATATATATATATATATATATATATATATATATATATAACACAATGCTTTAAAATACGTAAAGTCGATTAATATATTAATGTATTATATATTTCATTATTATACACCAAACAGCATTAGCTACCTTACAATTTCATTGCCGTCATTTTTTGACGGGCAATTCGCTAGTCACATATATAGTTGTGAGCGTACGAGTTGTTGCTAACGCTGCGGGCTCGCGTAGCGAGCCCGCGGCCCTCGCAAAGCGAGGGTCTCAGTTGCTGCAAGGAGCGCCGAAGGGAGAGAGACAGGAGAGAGACAGGAGAGGGGAGAGAAAATGGTTACACACCCTGTATTATTAGCCAAAAAATAACCACTGCCATCAAAATACCCTGTGATCACCTATTAGAGTACAAAAGAAAAGAAACAACTTCACGTATTCCTCTAGTGACCACATACCATACAATTTTAGAGAAAATATGTAGCCTGCTTAGTGCATACATTTCAGAGCTAACAAACTCATTGACTATTTATACACAGACACTAATGGCAATTTAAAAAGCCACAGTTTTGGAAAATTAACCTTTAATTGTAATTTTATCCTTTGTGTGTCACCTTGTGTGTCTTTAACAAGGCCAAACATTCAAGGGTATGCATAATTTTGATCAGGGCCATTTGGGTGATTTCTGTTATCATTATGATTTAAAAAAGAGCCAAACAACTATGTGATAATAAATGGCTTCATATGATCACTATCCTTCAATAAAATATTTTTTTTTTGCATTATCAGTTGTATTTTCAAAACAAAATGCCAACATTTCACAAGTTCTACCAGTATGCAAATTTATGATCACAACTGTACCTTTAGTATAAATACATTGCATAGTATCAACTCCTTTTTCAGGATATTTTAAGGAGAGATATAAATGATCTTGTATACATGTACTCCTAGTTAACCAAACTTATTGTATTTATTAAAGGTAACTATAAGCTACCTGTGTATTATGTAATTGCGACGTTTTCAATCGATTCTACAGGTTAACAGATTAATAGTCTATCATACTCTGTTCTATAAAGTGGTGATATTTTAGGAGTTTTTTTATACTGCTCGACTAGAATGTATATAAGTCACATATTGTAATTCCCAAAAAGTGTAAACAAGTTAATTTAATCAATAAAACATCCATGTCTTTAGGATTATTATGATTTGTGAAAATGGGTTTGCCAAAGTGGTGGTTTACACTTTGAGAAGTCTCTCATTAACTGTACCATTCTTTGATGATTTGTGATTGCTTTTATGTCTTGCTAGGTTTCCTGACCTAATCATCAACTAAAGTTTATATTGCTTGTTAAATGATTACTTTGTTCAGTTCCTCTTTATTTTTATAGATTTGGTCTTTACAATTGGTTGCCCTTTTACTTTTCTTTTTATTTAGAATGAAGAGAAAGCAGTTGTTGAAGTGCTGTAAAAATTGTTGAGCACACTCCTATTAAACAATAGGTCAAACCTCTCTAGACACACTGTTATAAAAAAGGGTACAAGTTATATTTATGTTATGAGAACTAAAAGCAAGAACCAACACCTTACACATAAAGAAGGACCAAAGTTTCCTAAACTACACTATAAATAGTTGTCTTTTTTAAAGATAAGTGATTAAATAGGTGGGAATTGAGAACAGGTCTAAATCCTGCACAAAACTTTGAGATTTTTTTTAAGCTTAGAAGAAATACAAGAAGATTTGGTCAGCTTCCTTGCAATCACTGGGGCATGTTTATACCAAACTGTTGAATTACTTAGTTTGTGTTAACATAAAAATTATATTATTACTCCAGTAAAACATTATCTTAAAGGAGCGGTGAGCAATGAAAAAACAAAAATATGTTTGTAAACTTTGATCTGACTAAGAGCATAATCAAGCAGCAAACAAAGTCAAACAGCTTTTTAATTAGAACAAAAATATTGATGCCTCTGCAGGACCCTGGATGGTTCCATTATACATTTTGGTTCCATTATACATTTTTTGGAAGCTGTGAATGCGAAGGGGCGTTTACAGTTTCAAACTTATACAGTGATTGTGGAATTCCATATGACAGGGGCATAGGTTTGAAAGTACTGTCAGTCCTATCAACCAGTCCCCAGTAGTTTTTTGATATCCCATGGTCCGCTACGTCAAATGCTACAGAGAGTTCAAGGAGAATTAGGATTGTACAACCACCTCTATCTCTTGCTATCAGAAGATCAGTAAAAATACAAACAGGCGGCATAACTGCAATAGATCATAGAATTCATGCATTTGCAAATGGATTTCAAGTTGCACTGCAAATACTTTTTCAAGTGAAGTTTTTAAGCATACCTGTAATTTGCCATGTAATCTGGATCTAAGCATAGTATAAGAATTGCTTATTGGAGTTGATCAGGAAAGTTGCCATTGTGCAGTGAACAGATCATTATTTTTGTGAATACTGAGCTAATCAGATCAGAACATCCTTTAAAAACACAAACTGAGCTGGAATCGGGGGCAGTATTTTGTTATATGCACATGAGGAGTCTTAAATAAAGGTGTTACAGTTACACATTTGATAAAATGATGATCAAACCAGACAACAGGATATATGTATGATGCCCCAAGTCACTCTGGAAGACAAAGTCAAATGTGTAACAGCTTTTATGAGTGTAATATTGAATTATCTGCTTGAGTTCTAATCAATCCATTGTGCAGATAAAGTTTTGTCCAAATTGTGACAGGTTGTCTTAATCTAAGAATTGAACTCTCCCAGGACAAACCACACGTGGTGCTTCAGAACTAAGCTTGCAACATGATCTGTGATTTCTTGCACAAACTTCTTTCCATTTCCTGGAGGGCAATAAAGTAAAATCACTCTGAACCCAAGACCAGTAGTATTAAATGTACCAAAGAGATTATTCTCAAGTTCAAGGATGTCTTAATAATATTGACATTTCTCCTCCCCTCCTGTTGTGCTCAGGGAAGAACTGGTACATCAGCTTTTAGGATGGGTGCTGAGATTTTATCTAGCCATGTTTCTGTAACACATGCTAAATCTGATGATTCAACTCTGCGATAAGGGGTGCTCTATTTTTAATGGGTCTGGCATTGCATAACACAGTATTGACAGGCCAAATTGTGAGGCTAGGTGTAATATGCTGTGTTTTTAATGATATATCATTAGATACTTGTATGTGATCGGAAAGACCTTGAGTTGTTTTCTTTTCTACCCTGTGTTTTGAATTAATTGCAGTACTGCTTACAGTCTATGTGTCTCGCTACTATGGCAGTGTATGGGTACGGAGGAACAGTTGTTTTTATGTCGGAACATGTTGTAATTTCCCTAGTCTTTCTACCCCTGAATCCTCTATGTTTTTTTCTGAAGGATTAAAAGGAATTTGAGGGTGGAAGCAAGGTTTTTATCAAGGTTTGTCTCATAGAGTTTAAGAACCTGGCAATATAGCAATACTCTGTTCAGCAATGAGATAGCTAATACTTTCAGAACCCTGCTATGTTCATGAACACAAGACTTTCAGCCACATTAAATTCCAAGCTCGTATGTGCAACGTGAGACCCGCAAGAGCTGCAAGCTTGAAATTTAGCAAATTTACGGAGCTATTCAACTAGAACATGCTGCTTGAGATGCAAACCCGTAAACCATTTTTCACTATTTGGATGTGCAGCCGTGAATGTGATCAATTAGTCAAACTCGTAGTTCCGGGTTTAGATGGAGCCAATGGCAACAGAGATCGTCATCTTACGTCACTGAAAAATGGAGGTGGGATTTTAAAGTCTTACGGGGTTCAATTACGAGTTATGATCAGACCCACATTCCAGATATACAGTAATGCAATATTGATAAAGCTGTAAATATGATATTCTATCATATGCGAGTTACAGTATATGTATAACACAGTGATTGCCATGATCGATATAACACAGAAAATAAGCATAAAATAAAGTATTTTTTCGGGGCGATTTGCGAGCTTGAGAATGTTGTGCTATTAATTCTAAGACCTAACATCACTTCCCCTGTTAATAAAAGTACAGTAGTGTGTGTATGTGCATTTACAGTGCTGCAGATTGGACTTTACCCCTCTTGCAGGTCCTCTCTAGCACTCGGCTTCTTGGCTCCATTTGCGAGTTACTGTGTTGAACACCAGTGATTTTGATGCAATTAAATAGCGCAATTGGAACATAGCTGTTTGGCTTGACTGATCAAAGGATCTGTGGGCTTGCAAGTCAAATTCTCTCGTCCGGTAGGGTTTTCTTGCTGGTTTAAGAGGCCAATTTAATAGCCGTAAGGCTTGCGAGTTACGTTACAAGCTACGGTTTTACACGTAGAGGGAAGTTAATAGGGCTCATAGCAGGATCTCACCAGCAGAACTGGTGAGAACTGTAGCTGACCGTAAGTGTTCTTTGAAGTGCATATATCTGCATTCTTAAGAATACTGACAAGCAAGACTTGCAGTAGTTTGGCAGGCCTTATTTTGATTGTATAATTATATCATACAAGATCTGTACATGTCCAATATGTGAGCTGAATATTTCTAAATAAGTTTAACATGATAAAAATGAACCTTTTCCAATACCTTGTTTTTAAAGTCTTCAGAGTAGAGACCTTTAGGCTGCCAGGGTGCACTGAATTAAATAATCAGGTTCATGAATATGTTTTACTGGTGACTTGCCCATCAAAAAATGATGTCAATAGCATTTTAAGCCAGGCAATGCTGTTTGCCACACAATGCAAGGCTATGGATTTTCTGAGCACCTTCAGTGCTCATTGCGAGCCCCACTTTGCCGCTCATTGCTTTTTTTGGCAAGTCACACCTTTCCTGCTTTGCAATGATCCCCATTCTGTGCTCTTCGCGAGCCCCAGCCGGGCCGCCTTTGGTGCTCATGGCAAGCCTTGCAATGAGCGGCTTTGCCCCATTCGGCGCTCATTGCGACTCCCACGATGAGCACCTTTGGCGCTCATTGCAAGCCTCTCAACCTGTGTACTTTATAGGCCTGTGTAGTTTAGTGACCTACTGCCTTGGGTTAAGTGTTACTGCCTTGGGTTAAGTGTTAGTGCTTAGGGCTCGTATTTACGTCCTTCATCCTCTTTTTACGTCCTTCAGCCGCGTTTTACGTCCTTTGGCCTCGCTTTTGTCTTTTTTTTTTGTCTGACATTTTGTTTCTCGCTTCAGCGATTTTCAATCGTGAAAAAAGGCAAAATATGCCTCAAATTAACTTGCAAATCACTCACAGGCTCCCTGGCTCTCTCCCTGTGCTGTGTGTGAGTGTGTAAGTTAATTTGAGTCATATTTGTGTATCTTTGCTGGTGTTTCCAGTTTGGAGCTCATTGCCTCAGTTCTGCGGGTCGTCTGGATGAGCGCTTTGGCTGTGCGAGCCCGCAATTTTAACATTGAGTTATGAACAACTTCTGGCAAGTCTGCAATTACGACAACTATATATGTGATGTTCTTTGAAATCAGATGGATTATTATTATCTTTTATTTATAACTCACCAACATATTTCATAGAGCTGTACATTGGTTAATTTCAATGCCAAACTTTTTAGCAATTTTGACACATTGCAAAGAGACAGAGAGTCCTGTCTTTGAGCTTAGAATCAAATGTGCATTGTGCTTTCCCTAAATTACCTTGCAAGATTGAAAACTCGCAAACTTAACATCTGGGTATGGTACGGGAGCGTGAAGGTGATAAGCTTCTTTAAACAGATGTTTTTTGAGTGAGGTTTTGAAGGTAATGAGGCAAAGAGATAGTCTAGTGATTATATAAGGATGGTTTATGGAGAGGTTCAGGAGCATACAAAGGGTGAGGCAGCCCCCTTAGCTGAATTGGGTAGATGTGATTATGGTCATTTACTTATTTATTGGTAAAATATCTTGCAGTCCTCAAACACAGCCTGCATATATCTCCCACATTGTGTATTTTTTCTCATCAAAAGGGTCACAAACTTGAAATAACATTGCTAAGGTTACTAATGTTGTACCCATACTTTCCACTCATATACAATGTAGTATAATATATTAATTTATAAATACTAATAAACAAGGTAATATAAAAACTGAATGCATTTTTGTAGTATTATAATTGGTGTTTATTTATAATTTGTTCAACTATATCATTATGGCATTATGCATGTCATTTGTAGCTATTTTATTTTCAAAACATACCTCTTATTGGTAACATTAAAAAACTAGAACACCTTCTGCTATGAAAAAGGTAAACAAAGAATACATGTCTTAATGCGTATTTTGGGACCTGTTATTAGTTCTCTGCTAAGGCACTTAACCCACTAGATAATTCACTGACAGATGGTACTTGCATTTACCATTTACCAGCACAGCTGTATCTCCCCTGTTGAGGCCCCTAATACTAATGCTCCTCTCAGGCATGAAACTTCGGCTACCGTCATGCTGAGATACTCACACATACAACTCTCTGGTCAATCCAAGAAGAGCCCTGAATGACAACCTTTAAGAACCACTTTTCACATTTAACCTGTGAAGATTAAGTGAGTAACCTGGCATTTTAAGTGGCAGAAAGTAACCATGGAGATGTTGGAATTTGTGAGTTTCATATATATTATCTTTGCTAGACACATACAAATACACATATCTACACACACATACGCACATATGTACACACCCACACATACATACACACATATGCACACACATACACACAAACACACAAACACATACATACACACTGCAGCCACGTTTCTGACACTTTTCAAGCGGTATACAATTATACAGGAGGCTTCAATAAGTTTTTCAATTTTAGTTTTAGATTTTGCCAGTTTCACAAAATATATAAATCCAGACAAACTATGGAAATAAAAGACCGAGATCTGTCAGAGTGCTCCCTAACTAACTAGATCTGCTCCCTGCTAAGCATGGGAAGGAGCAAACAATAAACAGTTCAAAATAATTTGTTCTAAAGTAAATGGTCTGCATTCTCCATAAGTCCAGACTCCAGTCTTTTTCAAGGGCTTTATTTTAACAGCTTCAATGCTGCAGTCTCTCTCCCTGTGTCTTTCCAGTAGCACACACTAATTATTTCTGGTGTCCCTTGCAGGTGCACTGGATCTCTGCTCCACTGGTTCCCAGTTTGCAAAAATCTTCTGTCCTACGAATACCTCTTATTGCAGTTTTCTCTCACTGCAGTTGTTTCTTGCTGCCTTCTTTTCCATTTCTCTCAAGGTGTCTTGTCCTAGCTTTGGTGAATAACGTTCTGAGTATCTCTCTTGCAGCTCTCACAAACGGCATACACTGCTGTGTGTCTGTATTCCTGCTTTAGGTTAACTTTACTCACACAGCCTGTCAATTTGTCTCTCACTGCCATGGTCTTTCACTGTTATCAGCAGCCTCTCATAGTTCTTGCAGTCTTCAAACACAGCCTGCATATATCTCTTACAGCTTTTCTCTTAAACTGATTAGAAGCAGGAGAAACAGCAAACTTTGTTTCAACCTCTATGGGCCTAGTCAGTGAGGTGCAGCTGTACTCCCTAGGGAACAGTGAGGAAGGAGTCCATGTCTGGTTTATCCTATCACCCATAAGGTGAGAAAATGTAAACACAAAGAGCTGCACCTCACTGATGAGGCCCACAGAGGCCGAAACACAACTGGGGTTTGCGGTTTCCCCTGTTCAGGGTAGAATTGCCTGGTATTTTGGGGCTGGGCCACTCTTCTGAGTGGGACCAGACTGATATACTACAGGATATTTCTCTCTGTGATGGGCATAAGGGAGATAAAAGAGGTTGCTCTGAGTAGGTAATCAGACCTATAGAGCAAACCTACCTAGGTATTGTTCATTCTCAGACAGGCACCTCTACTCTTTGTTTAGAATTATTATCTCCCATCAGAATGAAACACACAACTCTATTGTATTTATGTTCACTGACTCTCTTTATTGATCTCACACAGTATTTATAACATTCAGGGACCAATCACAACAGGTTTATTACTATTCCCAACATGTGAGGATTATTAATTACCCCTGAGATTTAATCAGACGGTTTGCTTCCTTTCTTTTGAATTCACCAGAGCGTCCCATTCACTCCCCTTCCTGCAGCAACCAGCATTTGAATTCTGTTTATATCCAATATGTTCCAATTGTGAAGATTTGCATGTGGCGTTTTCCAGTTTTGTTTAATAATCCAAGAATAAAGTTCCTCCTTTTATACCTTTGTGTCTTTGACAGTATTAGTGTTAAGACCTTTACATCACAGTGTGTCAATGTTCTAACTAATCAAATGTCCACTGATACACTCCTGTCACTTACCAATTTTTAGGTGGAGACAGTGATACCAATATGAAGCATACCTTTAGTCTTGATTTGTGATGTCGCTTGTCCCAGACATAACAGTGCTGATGTACTCAACTGACCAATTTCTGGATCTCTGAAAATCTATATGATTTAAAATATGGGGACTGATCAGCGCTAAATTGTGAACATCTTTATTAACGGCAGGTTACTTTGATAGTTTATAAAGGGCATCATCTTGAAAGAATTGGAGCACTAACACAGTTACAAATTCTACTCACACAAACA